>OZ034979.1:9881382-10511382 GCA_964030785.1 Siderastrea siderea
AGTTAAACACAAGTCTGATTTATTGACTCCATGCTCGCGACGACTACAAGGGAAGCGGGAGTTCCTTTCGACCGCGTGCTCGTATGATTGACAGATGTCACAACACTACACTAACCTCACTCACTGGCAGACGAAATGTTCCAGACCTTGACACAACTCGACAGACACAACGAGCCTTACTAAAAAATCAATCAACAATCCTTACATACTATAAGACAGCACGAACCACACCACGCGCACCAACTAGACAAACTCTACCAACTGGCAAAGCATCTCCACGACTCGACGAAGTCAACAGACAAACTTCACCGAACACTGTAAACTTGGCAAACGACCAACTCAACAAACTCCACCGACTCCACTAGCATTGTTTCAGACGATCTTAGATGATCCATTTTATTTTCATCTATGAGGCAACTTGTCAGTATATTCTTCCGAAAGATTAAACTTTCAACCCTGTCAAGTCCGTTGGCTTTACTCAAAAGTTAGACCATTTTTTTGCAATTGAATTATGCAGTAAAAGTTTTTGGGTAAAGGGGTGCCTTGTTAAAGCTTGCACCACATTTAGAGGGGCTCCGTCACCGTGAGTTTCAAGTCCTGTTTTCAGTAGAAGAGTGTTCTGAAATAATATTTCATATACCTTTTCTCATACACAAAATGCTCTTAGAACATTAAGAGAAAGAAATCAAATGATTTTCTCAAAGGGAGAACCATAGTCGGTTTCTGGCGTGTTTGCCAAGAAACCAAGGAGACACTTTGGTCTAATGTTTTCAAGTTGCAACCCATTTTCACTCCAGCGATCTGCTGCCAAAGGGACTTAGTTATAGTTTCATTGAAGTTTCAGAGAACTGTTAGAATAATTTTAAACTACACTGAAGCAGTATTTTGGTGTTTCCTCTGGTTGCAACCTCTTTTATCTTTCTGTAGCGATCCTAAAATTAATATTGGTGACAGTGCCCCTTTAGAGTTAGCGATTCTTTTTAGCATATGAAATGGTCACCAAAATGCGCTCGTTAGTGAAAGATTTTGAAAGTTTGGCTAACGTAACCAGGGCAACTGAAGGCACATAAAAAAGTAGTCGTGATTATGAAACCTCCACGGAGAAAACGGTGTTTGCCTGTGGAGAATACGCAGTGGAAGTTTTGCTTATCAAGTCGTCGAGTTTGTCGAGCTGGTTGAACCGTTGTCCGTCCGTCAAGTTGTTGCATTGAGTCGTGCAATGAAGGAACAGGAAAACTGAGAAATTTTAAGCCAACAAACTAGAGTAACAAGTAAGAGACAGATCACAAACCATAACATCACATCACAACACAACACAACACAACAAGACAACGCAATACGAAGAAGACGACAAAACGCAACACAACGCAACGCAACGCAACACAACCAGTCGAGGTAATGTCGATCTCGACCAAAAACTCCACGGAAAAAATTGCTCAAAAAACGCTGCACATTTGGGGAGGGGGGAGGATAGATACTTATGCAGTAGTATGAGAGGTTTAATGAAAAACAATAGGAAAATACGGGTGTGTTTTCAATTTGTCTCAAGTAGTTTTGTCCGAGGTTGTATATAGGTGGCTGGTATGTATTTTTAACGTTGTCAACTTGCAGTCAACTTTATTATCATTTTTTTTGTCTAATTCACCTAGGTTATAGTAAATGCATATTTCCGTGAAGGCTAGTAGGAAATAAAAATTTGACAGCCAACTTTAAAGCTGCGGAGCTCCCAATACATAAGTTGTCAACAGCTTTTTGCTGCTAGCGTTACTATGGATACGGCTTGTAAACAACTTAAGCGACTATTACGCTTATGTTGGTGGACTTATCACTACAACTAACCCTCAGCGGTTAAAGTGCATCTTTTAAGAAGTTATGATAGCGACGAAACATCGTCAGAATATTCAGAATACGCTCGTGAACCACTTGGCGACAAAGAGGTTTAAGAGCTGTTTAAATGCTGATGTAAAGCCAGGCAAATCTTGACGTGTTCCTGTCGTGCTAAGATTTTGCATTAGCTGTGATTGGGTCGTTCAGCAGTGGCACAGCAAAAATTCTTAAGTGGTGCTGTTTCCGTGGGAAACATAAAAAATTCTGGAGAGCATTACCACCTAGCGGTGAGGCTAGATTGCAATGAACGGTCACATCACTGACATTAATAACATGAAGCAATGGCAAAAGGCTGAAATATCAATTTAGTACTTTTTAACCGTGAAGCGCACTTGAAGTGTGTTTAATGAAAATTTGACATTTCAGTCACGGTTTAAGAAATGTTTCATACGATTTAAGGTTGTTTTAAGACTCCTTTTAACAGTTTATCACGGTTTAACGGCTAATTAAAATAAAGGTGACTAGATGTTTGTTACTTTACTGTCCAAGCGACAAAATTGTGGAAAATCGATAAAAATCGTTGGTAGTAGCCTGTAAATCGTATCAATCGACATCTTTGCCCACGTAAATTGTGTTCGGTTTTCTAGCCTGAAAAAACTACTGTATACTATGTAGAGAAATTATCGCCAATAAATATCGGTGATAGCAGTAACACCTCTTAGAAAGAGCATTTAGGCAGCAGCATGTAGATGAGTTAATCGCGCACAGGCTTAGGGCGCGTTAAATGAGTGTGACGAGCATGTTCAGGATTTCGTTTAGCAGGTTCGAGTCTCGCTTTTCTCTTTTATTTCTTGGCCGAGGCAATTTCAAGGCACTAGAAGAGAACTTTTACTGCAACAAATATTTTAAGAGCCATGTTACAGAACGCGGATGTAATTATCACGCGTTGCGTGAGACTGTCACACCCAAATGCAGTCGCGTGACATTGTTCTAATTGTTTCAATCATTTCTTTTATATTCTTCACAAACAGCTATACATGTAGAATATACGTAGAAAAAATGAAGGAAAATTGTCTTTTAATCTTGAAGCTAGAGTGATTTAAGCAAGCCCATATCATAGACAACCTTGGACAAAACTCTTGAGACAGATCTGCCTGTTTTCCAATATCGACGCCTTAATTGGACACTGCAAGACCTGTACAAATTTCTCCCCTCCCCACCCCCATACAATGTTGTTTTGGCCATGATGCTTGCCCATACAAATCCTGTGGTCTTCAAAACAACATTGAAAGAGGGGAGGGGGGAGGACAGATACTTGTGCAGTAGTATGAGAGGTTTAATTAAAAACAATAGAAAAATACGGGTGTGTTTTCAATTTGTCTCAAGTAGTTTTGTCCGAGGTTGTAGCATGGCATTGCATGTCAATGTAGTCTGAGTCCTGATGCTCCTACTGACCTAGGCTCAGTCTCCAGCCGTGAGTGTTTCGATGCACCCACCATTCTCGCCACCTTCACGGCTGGGCGCACGGGTTTGGTTGCATGTCCGTGACGTCATTACAATTTTAATAATTATGCTGACAATCCACAATCATTTGTTTAAATTTTTTTTTTTTTATCGTCTTAAAAAAAAGCAAATGCGAAAAGTATGCCTGAAACATCCTCCTAAAAGTGTGGAAATTCAAGAGAAAGATGATATCCCGCTAAATTATGTCACGCATTTTGCCCCACAAATTTCAGGGGGCTTGTCTCTGATTGGTCATTCTATAAACAATAACCAAACCCGTGCACCCAGCCGTGAAGGTGGCGAGAATCACTGGTGCTCGTGCATCGAGACACTCACGGCTGGAGACTGAGCCTACTACTGACCCAGCAATCACTTCAAGAAAAGTTTTCATGTAAAATGTCTTAATATTATTTTGTTTCTGTACAATATCAGTTCTCAATATCTAATTTAGATTTAGGTGTAGTTGAGCTATAATAAAAATGACTGTTAAATCACTGAGCCTCCTAAATTTAGCACTACATTTTTTAGATTCATTCCTTGGTGCCAGGGATATGAGCACTGCTTATGGTTAAAGTATGTGTTGCCAAGATTTCCAGCAGCCTGGAATTAAAAGTTGCGAATGAAACTAAATTATTATTAAAATGTGGAATAATTCTAATGTAGTTGTAGGTCAGCTGCAGTGTATACGAGATGACTCAGGGCTCGACCTTGGCGGTAGTCAACTAGCCAAATACAAGTGAATTTTCAGTTTTGGCTAGTAGAATTCTCCCAGTTACTAGCCATGTTGGCCACTGAAAATTGGAAGGCAAATTCCTTAATTATATTGCTATCACATTTGCTCTAAAAATGGCACATCTTTAGACAAAGAAATGCTGAGATGCATATGCATAACTTTTGCCAATGCAACAAGCGTAGTTCTTCAAAACTGTCAGGGGTAAGTACTTGAACCAAAAATCTTTGATGCTTAGCAGCCAGAGCCATTTGGCTAGTGATAAATACTATTTAAAACTGTAAATGGTTTGAACCCAGGAGTCATATCATAATTCGGTAAATTGTGATCGTCCGGGTGAGTGTAGTCCTGAGAAGGACTGTTTGAGGTGACATTGACTGACGTTTCGACAACCTGAGCGGAAGTCATCATCAGAGTCAAGTGAACTGTAAATCGTCAGGAGATGTTATAAATCTCTGGTCGTTGTCCTGATTGGTCGACGATCTCGTGATGTTATTGGTCGTCTGTCAGTTAAGCCGTGATGTTATTGGCTGTGAAGACTGTAAACGTGATTGGTGCGTTTCGATCCGTCTTTTGTTAGTCAAATGTCCGTTGGTCTATTGTTAGTCAAATGAGTCAGTTTGTCTATTGTTTGTCTGTCTTGTTATTGTCGGCAATCAGTCGTTTGTAAGGTGCAGGTAGCTGTTGGCAACGGTTCAGTGGTGTTTGTTCTAGAGCAGTTTTCAAATGAGTGTCGTAAAACCAAAACCAAAGTAATTACTCAAACCAATCACAGAAGAAACAAAACACAAAATAAACCAATCAGAAATCGAAGCAAGTACAAGTAATTAGCGTTTAGCGCGGGAAAACGCGTGCAGGCAAGTGACGATTGGTTTTTGTTTTTCGTCTGATTGGCTGAGAAAGTGGCGCGAGCTTTTTTAACCAATCAGAAAGCGAAGTAAAGCAAAACCAAAGCAAACACAACATTACTTTCGACACTCAATTGAAAACTGCTCTAAGCTGGTAAACCAGCTTTCCAGAGTGATTCGTTGATAGTAGTCCGTACTGTAGGTAACGCATTCAGCAGAGTCCCAGTCGATTCTGTGGTTTGTTTTTAAATGGTGCTCGGCAATGTGATTGTTGATATCACCATTTCTAGTCGCTCGTTTGTGTTCAGTCAGTCGACGTTCAGATTTCTGCCGGTCTCACCAATATAAGTGGCCTGGCAGTCGCAGCATTTGATTTTATAAACTGCCCCCCGTCTGTCGCTCGGTTCGTCTTTGTCTTTCACGTTCGTCAGTAGCTGTCGTAAAGTGGATTTCTCGGAACACCTTTCATCGCGGGATTGATAACACTCTTGGTTTTTTCTAGAAAATTCTGCAAGTTTGAGGTGAATACAATGCATACTGACTTTTCGCTTTGCGAGTCCTTATATTTAACCAGCCGTAGACCTACTGGTAACAAAAGTTAAGTTCGAGCGCTGAATGACTGTTAAAGGCTGGTTCAGCTGGGGGCTATACCCCATCACACCTGTTATGGCTGAGTATGCTTGATGGGACCTTAATGTTATGTGTGATCATGGCCTCTTGTTAGTGGGATTTACATGTTCTAATAATCAACAAGTTTGTTCCTGGTGTGAAGTTAACCCTTTAAGTCCTAAGCCCCAATGAAAATGAAATTTCTCTTTAATGATCACTACTTGTCTGAACATTCAAAAGAAGTGATCACTAAGGATAGGATGTCTTGTTATGTAGAGAAATTCTCCTTACTAGTTCCATAAGTAATGTATGGAGATCAGTAATGAGAATATGCATTTTTATATCAGGACTTAAACGGTTAAAGGTAACAGATGACTCAAAACTTATTGACAGCCCTGTTCACACTTGTGACACAAGCACAAACAAAAACATACTTGCATCACGAGCATAAGAAAAGCATTATACACTTCCTGAAGCTCGGTGACATACAAGCAGATAAAAAATATGGGTTAAAAAACAACTTATCTACATGTTCAACTTCTTAATAATTAACTAAATAATTTATTAAAGTAGCTTAATAAATATCTTAACATAAATTTAAAAAATAATATATTTTAACTTAAGTGATTTTACTGAAAATCACCTAATAATATTTTTTCTTATTGTATATTTTTTCTTCTATAGGTTTTAAATGGAAAGATACATACACTACAAGAATGGCCTGACATCATAGAACTTTGTAATGTAGTGCCCAAAGAAGTAATTAATCTGCGTAAGTCGACCACTGCATTGACACTCCTTATGTAGTCTTTACTTAACTACACAAGTTATTTTTGTAGTTATTGTGCAGTACATTTTTTCAGGCTAAAAAGCAATTGCTTAAATTGCTATACACTGCGAAGATCATTCCACTCATTTCATGTTGATACCGCAGTTCATATGTACGTCTTTCATATGTTCATTGTGTCGTCCATTCCACACATGCGGGGTATAAGAACCCAAAATTGACCTGCTTCCAACATCTCAAGGCTTCATAGCTCAGTTGGTAGAGCAATTAACGCACCGGTATCACGGAGGCCATGAGTTTGAATCCCATTGTAGCCTTGAAAATTTTTTTCAGGCTAAAAAGCAATTGCTTAAATTGCTACGCACTGCGAAGATCATTCCACTCATTTCATGTACAGTAGTTTGTTATTCTTGTATTATCGCTTTTACTCCCAAGAGTGCATAAAATGAAGATTCAAGACAAATTCCAAATTTCATTTTTTTACAATACTTACCTTGAAAACTTGACATGATTGAGTTGCCAAGTTCGGAGTGCATCTTATAGCCGAGTGCACTTTATAGAGAAACTGTGGTAAATATAAAGAGTACCGTCTGAAAGTACTGCTGAATAGGTTTCATTTGAATCATCACACCATAGGATTTCACCCACAGGCTCAAAAGTTAGACCACCTTAAATGTCTCCAGAACTGACTCTGGGGGTGCAAGTGTTGAAAACTTGCCTTTCAGCAGTATTAGCATTAAGTGAGTTCTAGAATCTGTTTAGTTGTGGCTTTGGCTGCTTAATTATTATTACCTTTTTTTTTTTCTTAGCTGGTAAAGGTTATGACCCCTCAGGAAATCAGTCAGATTACTCAGCTTTTTATGACTGGCTGCAGTGCTACTACAACCCAGAAATGAGAAACATGGTGGACCATGATGGACGGACCATGTGGTTCAAGGTTAATATTGTTCAATATAAATATTTTTTCAAGGTTGATTGTTGTTCAAATTAAATCTGGGGTTCAAGATTCAAGTCAACTTTAATTGTAGTATTAGTTCAACATCATATTAAGTTAATATTAGTATTAAATTGGTTTAATATTAAATAAATATGAAATCAAGGTTTATATTGCAACAGGTGGTACAAGGTTAATATTGGCTCATTGGCTCAGCCAATATTATTTTGTATTGAAGTTAATCTTGGTTCCATGTTAATATTGGTCCACGTTAGTTTAGTGTTAACATAGTTTTAAGGTTGAAGCACCAGAATAAATATTGGTTCAGCATTGGTGTAGTTTATATTGGCGTAATGTTTATATATTTATTTAATGGTAGTTCAAGATTAATGATGATGATGATGATGATAATAAATATTTACTTTTAATGTCACCCTTACACAACAAGATTGAGTTGTATTCTTAAAACTTACGTTGAGATATAATTTTATTTTAAAACTATTATCTTATGATTTTTTTCCTTTGCAGGGTGAAGCGGGCCCAATGGCACCTAAAGGTAAGCAAACAATAATGCATGAGGGTGATTCATAGGAACCAGATCATGTGCTCAAAACATAGGGAGTTCAATAAAACCAGGACAGGATGAAACACCATGTAAGACTTTTTTAACAAACCAAATTTCATATTATTGTAGACTTCTTCGGGGCTAGTAAAGAAAGAAAGAAGGTAATTTTTTTTAGATTGTTTTCAAATTTTAGATGCTTAATTTTCTTCTTTTTTTTTTTTACTTAATGTGCAATTGGTCAAATGTGGCTGAACTATCTGGGAGCTGAATTCCTTTGGTTGGGGTTCAAGATCAGATAGAGAGAGGAAAATTCACCACCCACTGTATTCAAGTTGACTTGATCCATAAAACCTTGAATTTGGTCATTTCACATTGTTTTGCAAAGGGCTGAAAAGAAATGTACCAAATTATTTGAAGCTGCATGTGCAGTGTGTTTTGCAAATTAAACCTTTTAACTTGATTAATTAAAGCACCTGTGAATGTGTAAATTAGCAGTGCATAATACTGAGCTCTACATCTGACCGATAAATATTTTACATTAAATAATCCTAAAAGAAGTCTAAAACTTCTATTACGTACCCAAGCATAGGAACTTATCACAGAATACTTCAGCCTACTAGTAAAAATACTGTTTCTTGACCCTGTCATTTTGTGTGTTATGCGAATGAATCTAAAGGAATTTTTAAGTCCTGAGAAAGTGAGTCAAATCATTCTTCTTAATTGTTTACTAGATGCAAAATCAAGAGGCATACGAAAGTCTCGAAAGAGGAAGCCCCAGAAAGACAAGAAAGAAATTGATGATGTGAAAGTCAAAACGGTAATGGCTTATAACAAAATAATGTTCTCTGCTCTATTTGTACATTTAATTGTCTAATTGTAACCTTTCGAGGCAAAAGCAAGCCGAAACCCACACCACCATATAAGGAAAGCACGGGTTTTGGAAGCTAACTGTAGATTCCTCTTTCTCTGAACAAGCAGCTCTCAAAAAGTGCATGCCTGAGCCAGTTTCCCACTAATGCCCAGGTGTAAAAAGCAATCCCGAAACAATTTTTAACCAAAAGACAAAAGAAACAATGTGACGTGCTGAAGATGAAAACTATTCGTGGTGTTTAATGTGTAAGTTATCTCTCTTTCAAAGTTGATCTTATAGAGGAAAGCTATATGATTTTTCCTACATTTTGAGTTAGAGTTACACCCATGTCCACTAGTGTCAATGTACAGTAAAAAGCAAAATGAAAAAATTAAAAATAAAATCATGTTTATTGATTATTTTCATTACTTTTGTTGCAGGAACCCTCCTCCCCAAAGAAAGCTAAAACAACATCACAACCAAAGAAAACCAATAAAAAAGGTTTGTGTAGTCAAATATTCCAACTTTCATCCTTTATTTTAATCTCCAGGTGGTAGTTGTTACTTGAGGAATTCTTATAGTAACTTAGTTGCCATTGTCCTTGAAAAGCCACCGCTGCCTCCCTTGGGGAAAGATAAATAAAGGTTGTATTGCACTTTGTTATTACAGCTGGTCCTTCTTGCTCCTGCCCATGTGTATTGGAGTACTTAATACACCTTGACCCTTTAAGCCTTGATATAAAAATGCATATTTTCCTTACTGTTGTCCGTATATTTCTTATGGAACTAGTAAGGAGAACTTGTCTAAGTTTATCAAGACATCTGGTCCTTGGTGATCACTTTCTTTGTTCATCGCTGGAATGTTTAAAACAAGTAGTAATCATGTAAAGAAAAATTTTATGTCCATCACTGTGAGGGCTTCAAGGGTTAGGAAGACCAGAGGCAATGACTAGGCATGTTACTACTTCCCAATTCCTAGATGGGACGCTGGTCCATCACAGGGCCACACCCACAGTTTGTTGTCATTTCACATTTGAAGGGGTGTGTGTAATAAGGCCCTAAGTGACTCCTGATCTAATGTCAAATTCTCCCTTTGATTTACAAACATACACAAGGAAAACTGGAAGGAGAATTTAGCAGTTCATCAGAAGTCACTTGGGGCTTTATTCCAGGCACCCCTTCATTTGTTCAGCAGTGCCCATTTGTACAGCTGTAAACTTAAGTGGAGTGCAACATTGTGAAACAAAATTTTTGAATGAAAGGTCTGAGACAAACTGATACATGTACATTTCCATTCAAACAATGTTCAAGATTGTTGAATGCAACATCCCTGGTAGAAATTCTGCACAGGATCTTAATAGGATAGGATCCTCTATAGGATCCTACAGGATCTTGTGTTGGATATTGTAGGATCCTATAGGATCCTAAACAGGTTCCTGCAACAGGATCCTGAGTAGGATCCTATAAAACATGGTTAGGATTATTGCCATTTAGGATCCTGGGTAGGAACCTGTGTGAATGTACAGGATCCTGTAGGATCTTATAGAATCCTAGAAAATCCTGTAGGATCCTGGATAGGATTTCTACCAGGGATGTTACACACCTTTAGCCATTTTATGTGGAATGATGTTAGATGATGGTGAATGTTGGATGGCGTTGAATGGATTATGATTGCCAGAACGTATTGAATTCAACAATGTTGAATACTGTTGAATGGAAATACTGTATCTGTTTGTTCAGGGCCTGAGCTAGGATGTCACCTGAGAGTAGGTAATAGCTCTTGAACCATCAAAATGTTTGATCTGTGCCTAGTCCCTAAGCTTTGTTAGTGTGAATAAGTCTGGACGCCAGGCTTCATGGAGAACTAAGCTCATTTCAAGCTTTACACAGACAAGAACACATTAGAGAGATTATACTTGGGTGGCTTAAGGCTACTAAATCACCTGGCGTGGGGTTTTGTGCACGATAATTAACAAAAAAATTTTTAACCACGAAACTTTGCTACAAGTTAAAACAACAGCTTTGTAGAATGAGTGATTCACATGTTTACACTTGGCTTTTTGAGGTTAAAAAGTTTACAAAGCGTACGAGAAACGCCCACCTGGGCCCGGTATGTTCAAAGTAGGATTAAGCTAACCCAAGATTAAGTCCAATTTTTGATTCAGTCTTATAGCCAAGCAATGAGGATTCCCATAAATCCTTTTTGCCCTACGGTTTGACGTCGTTGCTTTTAAATGGCCACCGAAAAATAGTGAAATTTATTTTCAATGAGACAAACAGAAACCTTGGTGAAATTCAAATCCCGAGTTAGCCAGCTAACCGGCCTTTGAAGAACCCGGCCCCGGCGTGCGTTTCTTGAAAGCCCCGAAACTTTTCGGCCCGTTTTCGGGTACGATAATTCACACTGTAACTTGTAAACAAAGACTTTTCTAAGCATGAAACTTTGTTATAGGTTAAAATTGTCTGGTTTTAAACACATGTTAAAATGACAGCCTTGAATAATGGCCAAGAATGATTGGTTCATGTTTGTACAAATGGCTTTTCGGAGCTGAAAAGTTTTAGGGGCTTTGGAGAAACGCACGCCTGATTTCTTAAATGGGCTTTGTTGGGCTGGCTATGAGGTTAACGTGTTTATTTTGTTTCTTTGAAATTTAGAAAAGAGCAAGAAGAAGACAGTCCAGAAACAGGGTAAAGCGAAGATGAAAGCTCCAAAGGCGACTAATGTAAGTACCATCGTTTGTGTAAGGTGATTCCATCGAAATAGAAGGAATATTTAAAATTTTCTAAAACTTGGTCCACTTGGTAATTATGTTTAGAACTTTCAAAAATGTAATAAAAAATAGGGGTCACCGTGCTTGTTTTTTCACTAAATGGATAGCCATTAATAGCAACTATACGACCCGCAAGGTTTTCCTGACAAACCCTAGTAATCAGAAATGAGAACAATAATTGCTTTAAAAAGTCATTGCTTGTATTGAAATATTGGAGCAGTTCACCAAAACAGACATTTATCTTGTGTTGTGTACTATTTTAGCTGAACAGGAATCAAGATTATGAAATAAATTAAAGAATTTGCCGCATACGTACATACCCTGCTGCACCTAAAGATGTGTTCTTTTTGGCATTTAAATAAAAATATCTCAAAGCAGAATTTTTAACTTTTTTTGAAATCGCGATATATTGTACTAGATCGTGTGCCATTTGAATTTGTCTTAAAAAATGGGGGTCACCGAGCTCGTTTAGGAGAAAACGACCATTTATTTCTCTGAACAGCTCAGCTTTCATAGAAAACCTATAAAGTTCCGAAGGTGCGCCCGCTCGTGCACGCGCTAATCACGCAAGGAATGATGCGCAGAAAGGATGCGTAATGCAATTGAATGGAATCAACTTAACTGAAGTCCTATTTGGTCTAGTATCTTTTTTTTTTTTTTAGATTAGTGAAAAGTTACAGAAGTTAACGTGCGCATTTACATTTACTGATTTTTCTAATCAAATTTAGACACATACCATACACAGCAAAGTGAGAAAAGTTATACCAACGGTCTTACCTTCGTACACAGTGGAGAAACAGCTATAAAAACAACCCATTTCAGTGCACCTGATTAACGCATGCGCAGCGTATTTGTTCGATTACAGCTGTAATGGACACCCACGTGATCATCCACCAATTACGTATCAAATAGGCTCGCTGAGAACCAATCATAATCGAGCATTTTGTTATGGATACGATCAATATGAAAATTTCACTTTCTAATTGTGACAAACCGAAAATACGTATTCTTGGAAAACGTTTCTGATTAAATCGATGGGGATGTTACAATAACGAGGCTCGTTTACGGAGTAGAATAGTGGAGAGACTTCTGTTTGTGTAGTTAAAGTACTTGGCTTTAAAATGAAAAAAAGTCATGTTGGATTTTGCTCCTTTAATTTTGTCAACTTTTTAAGCGTATTTTGAGCACGGTTTTTGCACGGTTATTTCAATATACGACTACCGAAACTAAATACGTCTGAAGTTTTTGGAATAGCAAAGCCTGCTGTACTTCACATACCTTGCCAACTTGAAGTCCACTTTGCCGCGGGAACAAAAAGAACCTTATCGCATGGAGCAGCTTGAAATTTTCAGTTCGCGCAAGGCCTGTCATCCACCAGGCAATAAACTAATTTAATGCTCTCTTTTATTTGACAGAAAGCACCGGTCAGAAGAAGTCTACGTCTGAAAAAGTCTTAAGGAGAAGTAAAATGCCTGAGCATAAGCCAGATTTAGACAATGGTGTGTTAAACTTTTTACAGTTGTACACCTGTATATGCCGATTACTTTTGTATTATTCATTCCTTTTTCAAGTCAAAATTGTTTTCCATTTTTTAGTGTCTTTGAGAAATATAAGATTTAAAATTGTAAAAATAGGCTTTTATTATAGAAAGCAAAAGAGAAAATGCACATACCCGTTTTCCACATTCTGATGGAATGACTTAAGTTTTTGAAGAACTCAAAATTCTTTTCGTATTTTGATCAAAATATTGTAATAGGCTGCTACTGAAGGTGTCCTCACGCGAGAAACTGAAGTCTGTAAGATCTTGTTGGCAAAGGCAAGCTGGGGCGTGACTTGTGAAGGTCACCTGTTTACCGTTATGTTTGAGCCGGCAAGAATCAGCATTGTCAATTAGCAAATTTAAAGAATTATGTGAGAGTATGTTAAGGAGAAAGTACACCTATGCATCAATCATTTCCAGCAGTGCCCATCCCGCCCTGGAACGAACTGCCAAATGCCCCATGGTGAGGACAAAAGAGCTGCTCAGGTGCCCCACGATACAGATTTTAAAAAAGTTGATTTCTTCGTTTCTAGGCAATCTACATACTAGCAATAGTTAATTGAGGCCCAACTAAGGCCCCGGGAAGTCTTATTTCTCACTGTCGTTATAATAACCGTTTGTTCTGTGGATCTGTTATCTCGCTTGTGTCCTTCTTAGCCTGCGTGGCAGGCGCTTAGTTTGTTGCAAATTTATTGTCTTTGATGATGAACTTATCATCGCAGCGAAGCCACAATTGTATAAGTTCAAAAACGCGAGACCGTCAAATTACCTGGGGTAGAGTGATACCCGACTGCGGGGAAAATACCCCCAATAATGTCCGGGGTTGGATGGGCATTGATGAAATTGACATGATGCATTATAATAATTTTTAACACTCTAATTGTGACTGGACAATTAGTGTCAGTTAATTTCTGAGTGAACTAATCAGAACTCGAAGAAATACAAGTTGCAGGAAAAAGCTTGCGTGCAAGCCATAAATGATTTTGCTTTACTCTTAGTTCCTTGAGTACAAAGTAGTGGCATAGTAAAGCGCAGTTAGCAAAAATCAAAGCAAACGCATGCGCAAATTAGTTTCGACACTCAATTGAAACCAATCTCGTTCCCAGAGGCCGCATTCCTTTTGGTCAGCACCAAGGATTTCGATCCCGCTGACCTGGTTTTCGATGCACGCAGGCTCTGGGGACGAGATTGAATTGAAACCCGAAAAGTGAAAGTCTTAAGCTGCGTCCACACTAGCACCGAAGCACGTTTATAGCAAACATGTTTTAATGAAACGTGTTTTTCTAAACATGTTTGTTATTACATTCACATTAGGTGTCAGTTTCAAACACACTTCATGCCTGGTTCTATATAATTTATGCGGTTTACGAACATGCATAAATTCTTGATATTTACACTTTTAAAACCGAGGAATGGAGCTGGAACTTGCTGTTGCATTCATCGTGTGATTTAATCACACTTTTCAAGCCCCTTAGAGGCGAAGGGCCCTTCAGATCATTGCAAGAAGAGAGGGTTTGTGCAATCTTTGTTATTGACACTGCTCAGCAATTTATAGCGATTGTCTGATTGAGTTTGTGTCCTCGACAGACAGACTGAATCATCACCAATAACTGCCCATGTATCTCGTCATCAATCCATATACGAAATAAAAACTTTGTCTCATTGTTAGCCCCAATTAAGGGTCTTTCGGGCACTCGCCTCCCCTCCGCTCAGCCGCCATGGTTAACGTGTTTCGTCCAACCTAGATAGAAACTACCTCATGAGGTAGTTTCGATCGTGGTTAGAATAAACATGTTTCGATCATGATTCGCGCGATGCACTGCATAATGTGAACACTTTACACGGTGAGACATGTTTCATTCGTGAACAGAGTAAACATGTTTCGGCTAAGTGTGAACGCAGTATTAGACCCCATCCATACGTGTTCGTTTTCAATCGTTTTTCTCTGAAAACGTACTTTTGTAAACGTATACAATGGGAAAGGATTGAAGACGTTACAGAAAGGGAGGTTGTTATAAACGTTGTCAAAGTGGAGACGTTTGAAAACAGAGATTTATCGCTTATGTATAGACGGCAAACAAGGACAAATACGGAGATTTCTTCAATACAGTTTGGTTTTCCGTCTACAAGTAAACAGACAGAAAACGGCGGTTTTCGTAAACGATGTAGTTAATTATATAACTGCAAATTCACATTTTCGATCGTTTTCAATCTTTGGTGGACAGCTAAAGCGAATGAAAAGTATACGTGTGTACGTCAAACGTATTGAAAACACGTATTCAAAACTCCACGTTTTCAGATAAAAAGGATTGAAAATAGATACGCGTGGATGAGGCCTTAGAAGAGAAATACCATGGTATTTCTTCATGGCATGACCTTCATAAGTTCGTAGTAGAGCGTTCACAGAAACTCCAATTGATTCTCCTTGCCATGGTCCACAGACTTCTTACATGTATCAGACTAGTTGGGAGAATTTCGAGCAAGTCGTTACTAGAGACAGTCATCGAACTGTAAGTGATATTTTTCAACTTTATTTTTAAGCAAATGTAGCTTTTTTACAATGAATAATAAATTCAGTTGTATACATTTTAAATTGTGTTTACATTTCTTCTGTTAGCCCATATGCCACTTCGTCACCTTCATACAGTGGAACCCTGATATAGTCGACTCTCGTCGTAACGGACACCATCGGGACCACGATTTGGTGTCCATAACCGGAGCAAGTCCGTAATAGCGGGAGTTGTTTTCAGTCAGTTCTTATTCTCCAGGACTTCAGCTCCTGTCCGTAAGAGCGAGGTGTCTGCAAGGCGAAAGTTGACTGTAAAACAAGATGCAAAGGGACTGGCCAACTCCAAACTCGCTCCCAGGGGTTATAACGGGGGTCCGTCATAAACAAAACCCCGCTAAACAACTTCCGCTTAATTACGGTTTCTGTTACCTAGTTTCTATAGCGCGACACAACTAGGAATTTTACTGCTCTCCACTGGATGCTAGAGGAACTCCCCAAATTTTTTGTTATACCCACTTGTCACCTATCACTTATCCCCTCCAGAATCTTGAGTAAGGAAACAACACGATAACGAGAGCGAACCTTGTACACGTACCCTTCGGCCACCAAATAGAAAGCCCAATTTACCAGCCACTACTTTAAACACCACCAGTCCAGTACAAATTAGTATACAAATAAAGTGAGGTTCAAAAGAAGTCTAAAGTAGGCTTGATTTGAGTTGGGACTTTCTGAATGCGCTTGAAAGTGAACTAGAACAGACCTAACAAACGCGAGAGTTTGAACTCGCACTGATTCTAAGTAAGAACTATGCCACGAGGTGTAGGCGAGTCGATTATCGCTTTAATGAAAACTGATAATTGAAAATATATCCCCGAAGGGCACGTAGATTTTCTAATTTCGCATTTTGTTATAGATGCGATTAATTGGTAACTGGACTTCGTGTCGTACAATTCAGCGGTAATCGTGCTCGTAATTTCAATTCGTTCTCGCGCTACGCGCCCGGTCGATTCAAAAACTTCTCGCCCGATCACTCTCTGAATTGTGCGCCACTCAGCCCAATTACCATTACATCTAATACGCACAGGAGTAGTCTTATTAAATTTAGGTACTATTTACAACAAAAAGGAAAACTTTTACTTTCCCAGGACATAGTTGAGCGGTCCTTGTTTATCAGCGAATAGATACCAATGATTGAGCCAATCAGATTCACGCATTCGCAATATAACACAGTGAATGGCTACTATATTATAGCGAATAAACAATCATGATTGAACCAAATCAGATCCACGCATTCGCAATAGATCACGGTAAATGCCTACTATATTATAGCGAATAAACAACCATCATTGAGTCAATCAGATTCACGCATTCGTAATAGAACACGTAAATGTCTACTAACAAAACGAATAAACAACTATGATTGAGCCAATCAGATTCCACGCATTCGCGATAGACCACGGTGAATGTCTACTAATAGCGAATAAACAGCTATGATTCAGCCAATCATATTCTCGCGTTTCCAATAGACCATGGTGAACGTCTACTAATGAAAATTAGAGCAGATTAATACCACACGAGCGTGAACGAGAGCAGATAAAAGTAAGTGGTTAATGAGAGTGTGAACTCTTTTTAATCCTATTGACAATTCCAGCACATCATGGGATAAACTCATACAGTTGTTACCATCAACACTTGTTTATGACAAGCCATGACTGAAATAAGTTGTACGTGTCACTGGCAGATCGAGCCATTATGTTGAGATTTCTTTCGCTTTCAATGAGAGCTTGTTTGCAACAAAATTGCCTAAAGGTGTGAATTAGACTAGCAAATAATGGATTGCAACTGCCAACAACTGGTCAATCGTATTTTAAATGATAAACGAAGATAGACTTTTCACTTGTGAATTAAGACTGGAAAATAACGGATCGCAACTGTCAGCAACTGGTCAATTATTTTTTCAATTACAAACGAAGATAGACTTTTCACTTGATACCTTTGAACGAACGTCGGACCCTAATCCTAACCACCCCCCAAATAAACAGGTACGCGAAAGTAATCAGCTCACCCCACCCACCCACCCCCGGTCAGTCAGTCAGTCAGTCAGTCAGTCAGTCAGTCAGTCAGTCAGTCAGTCAGTCAGTCAGTCAGTCAGTCAATCAGTCAGTCAAGCAACCGGTCAATCTGTGAAATGTTCGGTTGCTCAGTCAGTCATGGTTTAGTCTCGCTTTTCTCTTCTTGCGTACCCTTGCGATATCCAGCTCCAGTATGTGTTGGCTTTGCAAACTCTTCACCCGCCTGTCGACTACTGACGAAATCAGAGGCATCCAGACTTCTTGTTTTGCATGCTGGTCGTTTGATCTGGACCTTTGGGAGGGAAGGCTGTGTACATCTCTTGCTTGAGGGTCCAGAGGGAGCGGAGGAGACTCTCCCCACATCTGGGACTAGGTAGAAGCCTTTATTGTTGAGGCTTTCAACAGGAATGGCTGGCAAAGTCATACGTCTGCCGTCTTTCGTTTTCCCCACAAGCACTTTACCAACAACGAGGGCTCTCCTTGCACTTCGTCCGTCAGACATCTGAAGTAAAAGTGCGTGAGCGCGTTCTTTGGCCGCACGAGACCTGGGGGAAAGGAGAGGGCCCTGTGGCCCCACGGTCCATGCAACCGGTGGTGTTTTCGAGGATGAACCCAAACGGTCACTTGACTGTATTCGTTGTTGGGGTCGATAGATGTTTGGCTGGACTGCGCTTGATCTGATTCTTTCTCGCGGTGTTACACCGTGTTTTGCTGAAGGGCTTTTTATCTTTCGTAGCATCTCCCCAGTGACACTTCTACTTCGCATGTGATTTTTGTTCGTGGGTGTTCGTGGAACTCGCGAACTCTCTGGATACGTGAATTGCTTCCCATTAACTGTAGCGCTCCTCGGGGTTTTAGACACGCGAGTCGGCTGCTTGATCTTGCGTGTTTCCGACACAGGAGATTTTCTGGGTGATTTTGGAGGCAGGGGACAAGTAGCAAAGCTTTGATGAGTGCGTGGTCTTAAAGCCAGTACGGGATGATTGGTATCTTTCGTGGTAACTCGCGTGGCATCAACGCTTTCCTCGCGTGTTCCAGAGGGTAATGGATTAGAAGCTTGACGCTTGAGTTTTCGGCGCAATGCAAGATGGCTCGTTGGAGGGATTATACCAGGTATCTGTACAGAATTAAAGGTCAGTTCTTGGCGATCAGGGAAACTTCGCTTTTCGGTTTCCTCGTGAATGCCAACCGGCAGTAGATTGGAAGTTTGACGTTTAAAGTTTCGGCGCAAGGCGAGATGGCTTGTTGGAGGTACCACACTCGCCATCTTTACAGCATTCTTCGGTTCGAGGTCTCCAGATAAACTCTTTTTTATTTTGCAACTGGAATCTTCTGTTGCTGTGTTTTGTTCGTGAGGAATTCTTACTCGCCCTTGCTGTTCCTTGGTGTGTTTGGCAGGGATAGCATCTCCATTTACAATGTGTTTGTTCTCTACTGGCAGTACTTTGTCAGCCATCTCACTTTTCTGACTGCTGGGCTGATCACGTTTGAACTTCATTTCTTCCTCGCATCTTTTCGCGTCGGCGAGCGGAGCTCGTCGATGGTATGGTGAAAAAGGGAATTCGAAATCGTCGCTTCCCGAACTGGATAGACGAAGTAAATGAATACGACTTGAAGGACTCCAAAGAGAACCCGTGCTGCTAAAACTTTCTTCACTTCTGTCTGACCAAACTTGATCGCAGAATTGCGACGGCGGTATTTTAGTTTCATCAGGAAGAAAAACGACATCAGCATCGTTTCTGGAACTTTCCTCTGCCTTCTCCATCCTCAATCGATCTCTGTGACAATTAGATAAGAAGTAGCTAAAATCATTTTGTCGCAAAATTTTATAGCTTACCGTTATGAATATATAACCCTTTGAAATTCAGTTGACCGCCCTGAAACCTAGTAAATCAATAGCCATTGACGTACTTTCAACTCACAAAACAAACACGCCGATAAAATCAAAACACTGTAAAGACCACACCTAACACAAACAAAAAGGGATATTCTAGCGATACCAAAACTACAGGACATCGCTCAGTTTGTTTGGCTTTTATTCTTACATGCTTCAAACTGCAACAACTTCATTTTATGTGCCATTTAAGCAAAATAAGTAATAAAGTACTTTGCGGTGAATTCAAAGGTTGTGGGGTGAGAGGTTCTTCAAAAACGAACAAGCAAATAAACAAACAAACAGATATCGTGTCAACACGAAAACACTTTAAATCACTGCTCGTAATGATTGGTCAGTGAGCACGAGCTGACGTAAGTTTCATGCGGGAATCACGTGAAAGTCCTGAACAAACACGAGTCCAGACCCTGGACCGAGAGGATCAAAAGGAACAAACCAATTGGGGACTTCCATTTTTGGGTTACGAGAAATCACAAATTGAGCCGGAAAAGAGTAATTTTTAGGATAACAAAATCTGGTGTATAACCTTATGCACTCCACTTTCTTATTTGCACACAAATTCGTGACATGATTGCACTCCAGTGTCGTAGCTTGCATGAAATACACTTGAGGATTACCGAAGATCACCGAAAACTGACAGAGATCGGCCTTGGTGTGGCGAAGAATTTCTAACATCACCCGAAGATTTGCCCAAAGGAAATATTATATCTCGTTCTTTATATGCCTTAATATGAAAACAGCAATGTTGAAACATAACTCCAATTTTGACCTTTCTAGGCAACGTGATGATTTTATAAATGGCGAAAGCAATCTAGATAATAACTTAGTAAACGTAGGAAAGCCGTGTTTTCACAACTCGCAAGAAACACAACAAGGAAGAAAAACACAACAAATGTTCGAAGGGTTATTTCCTAAGGGGAAACAAGACAATTTGTCCCCGTTTCTGTACAATCAACAGAAAAAAAAACTCTCGTTGAAGTTTGGGAGACTCGCTTGCGGTTCGTGTTTGCCCAACTTTTCGTCTCGCGTGTTTCTATTATCACTTAAAGTACAACGCTTAATTTTGGCGTGCTCCCATTGGTCGAAATCTATCACGTGACGCGATAGTGTCTCTTCTCAGCGGGCGCCTATATGCGCATAGTGCCCGTTTTTGGCAATTTTCGCTCAAAATGTTGCGTTATACAACAGAAACAATAAAGTCCTTTTATCTCAGGCCCTATGTGTGATAGGTTCCTTCGAAAATTTGATTTTCAAACCTTATATAAACCTAATATTTGTTATGAATATCAAATTTCCTCGGGCAACCTATCACACGATAGTGCCTTCAACAGAAGAACTCTATTCTTTAATTAATTGGCCGACTTGATCCATGTTTGGGTGCAGGGGTGCCACAGAGGGTCTGAAACCCTGGCCCTGTTTAGGACAAAATATGCCCTAAAATACCCATCCTTTTTAGGACAACATCCTCCATTTTAGTTCACTGTTAAGGACAAAAGACGAAATACACTTTCTTTTGTGTTAAAAAAGAAATGAAAGTGTTTGAGAGACCGGGATATGTCTCCGATCTAGGATTGCTAAATACTGTATAAGCCATATTTAACGACGACAATCGTACGACCATACCCTGTTTAGGACAAGTAAGGACTCTTTTTAGGACAGACCAGCATAAAATTACATACCCTTTGCTTAGACATTTGCTTAAACATCAAGACATTTTTGTTGTTGGTCATCATTTCCTTTATTCTGGTGACCTGTATGCTTGATCAAGCTGTAATATTGAAGAGAGAAATTAGATGCTTGTCACTGTCAGACTGGGGCTTAATAGCAGTAAAAATTGCCTTGAAAAAGGCGCATTCGTACGCTGATCTAAGTCAGACTATTAAAGAAATGCACAGGCAATAAAGTTGTGTTTTTTCTCCTGGTTCAAATATAACAAAAATGTTGCTTGCTATTTCCGTATATCCTCGTATAAAAAGGAAAGCTGAAATAAAATTAATGGTGCTTAACTCTTTGTCAGTTTTCTTGTCGTTAGTCAAACCGCGTGGTTAACAGAGCCTCATTTAGCGAACACGGTTTTTTTGTGTGGGGAGAATAAGGCAACACAAGGTCATCAAGCGCGTTGTGTACAGCATTTATCAATTTATACTAAAATTTTGCCTATGGACTGTAGTATCTCTTCCTTGATGATCGCAAGCAATAATCCACTTTACCTTCTGGTCATGGTGGACAAGGCCGTTAAAGGCACACTATAGTTTTTTTTATTTGGCTCACTACTTTTCAGTTCGATCTGTTTAGAAAAAACTCCAATGTATGGAAATTTTTCGTTGCAGAAAACGAGGCACCTCAATGGCGCGACTTTTTGCTGGAAAGACCTGGGATCATTTTTCAATCTGGCCAGCAAACAAATAACTTGGAATTAGTGAGAACGAAAACAAGAATAAAAACATTATTTATAATTTCCCCTAGTTTCAGAACCTGTTTTACTCTTTAAAGCTGGGTGGAAAAAGAACAGAAAAGGAGAAGCTAGGAGATTTAAATTAAAATTGAGAGGAGTTGCATAAAAGGTGCATGCTTTTGCCTGTAGCGAGTCCGACCGTTATTTTGAAAACATCGCTTTCGCGAGCCTTAAGTCGCCAAAATAAACATAGAAACAGAAACACAAATCAAAAAACCATGGAAGCAATTTTATGAGTTTTTATTTCATTTTCCTGACTTAAGTTTAGACTACGAGCAGTCTCTTTCCGCTCAGGGATAGTCGCGGAAAACGAACAAGCGAGCGAGCGCAAAATCGCCTGCTGCGGTGAAACGTGACGCGCGTGTCGAACAACTACACTAGCGGCTCGACACGCGCGTCATGTTTCAACGACGCGGACGATTTTTGCGCCCGCTCGCTTGTTCGTTTCCCTCGACAATCCCTGA
Source organism: Siderastrea siderea (assembly GCA_964030785.1). Taxonomy (NCBI): domain Eukaryota; kingdom Metazoa; phylum Cnidaria; class Anthozoa; order Scleractinia; family Rhizangiidae; genus Siderastrea; species Siderastrea siderea. Next base: position 9,903,740 of record OZ034979.1, read on the forward strand.
ACCGAAAAAGAGACTGCTCGTAGTCTAACTTAAGTTTTGCTAGTTTGATAAGCCGATACAGCCATTATAAATGCATAGCCCACCACACAATCAGAGGATGGTAAGCCTGTGGACAAACCAAGAATTTCCGAACGTATTTCTTTCATTTCTACTCAGTCTATTTGCCATCTTTTCCATGCAGACTCGAAAACTCACAAACCTCAAGACTTGAACTCAAAATCAACTGAACTAAAAAAAAAGAAAACTTTGGCTACTTATCACGTGTCAGTAACCTTCCATTTTTTTTTCTCGCATTGGGATTCGCTCGCTGAAAAGCGTGCAGAAACCGTTCGCTCCAAATCTTGGACGTATTTGTCAGCGATTGGCTTCAGTTTTCTAATCCATATTCATGACACACTGCAAAATTTACGACAATCCACGCTAGCTATGGTCGCGCGAAGATGTCTTTATAGTTTGATGACTTGTTTTTGCTTTGAAGAGAACTCCAAAGTCGACTGAAAAGTTTTGCAACTTAGGAAAAAAAGTCTAAGCATCTCTAGCCACAGGTAAGTATTAACTGTATTGCAAAATTTTGCTTTTAGTGTCTTCAGAACGCTAGAAGGGTATAAATTTTGTTCTGTGAAGTTAGCACGTGCTATGAGCGTCGCTTGAAATTTGAAATTCAACTTCGAACCAGTGTCGTTTTTGTCTTTCATTTGCAAAACCGTAGCGGCCCTAGCTTGAAGAAAGATTGCTGCGTTTTAATTTTGCTGGTCGGACTTTACATAGTTTTCACTAGTCTATTTTAGAAGTCTACCAGTAAACATTCTGTGCTGTTAAAAGCCATTTACCATGCAGGCGCTTAACATTTGAAACCTTGTTTAGCAGTTTTGTTTGTATATGTTCGAGCTAACAACTTGTATTGTTCATTTTTACTTCCAGGAAAACTGTCAAGACAGCGTTGTGTTTTCTGCTAACGTCTGCATGAAAAGCTTCCTCAAACAACTTAGCTCCAACTAAAGGTGAATATAAGCGACATCGTATGCATTCTGCTTTAAATTTCTTGGTAGCCTAAGAAATTGTTGGTTATGGAAGTTAAAACTTTTTGTAAACTTTGCTTTCAAATAAAAAAAAACCTGTAAAAACTTGTTAACCACTCTTCATTTGTGTTTCTAAACTAATTCGTTGCACTTTTCATTTCTATCTTCAGGGGAAACCTGCCAAACTCAAGAAAGTGGAAAGGAAACGAGAGGAGCTGGAATGGACAAACCAGGAAGGAACTCTACAAAGATAAGAACATTAATACTTTAGTAATTCAAGAAAAAATGGTGGATGCACAAGATTTAAGTTTGTTATAGCATCGAATTAATCCATTTTGAAGAAATGAGCACTGATCCGGCCGCTAATTGTCGGCGATTACTCACCAAATTTGAATCGAAATGAATTGGGGGAGCTGAGGTAAAGTAAATTGTGTACAATTTCGGTGGCAGGCACTATTTAAACGTTGAGCGATCGGTTAATAATATTTTGACGATTCCCTTTACTGCTTTGTTTTATTTGACACCTTCATACAAAAATGCCGGAATAAATTTTTTACATTTTTGATGTGATTCGGTTGTTTACTGGAACTTTACAAAAAGAGCAGTGTTTAAAAATTGTATTGTTGATCGCTCAACGTCTAGTTGTAAACGTTGTATTTCTAACACTGGTCGATGTGGCGGAAGTTGTTGGGCTTTTAAGGTGGATCTGACAGTTTATCAGAATCAGAAGACTTCACTGGAATCAACTTCACCTTTTTACGATGATCAAATTTGGTGCAAGAAAATAATTTTCAATTTCACAAGCATGCATATGGTCAGCTGTAGAGATGTTAAAAATACGCCAGAAAATTAAAAAACCAACAACCAACAACACAAAAACAAACAAAACAAACAAAAAAATAAAAATAAAACATAACAAAACAACAACAATTTTAGAACACCTTGGTATCCAATATTATATCGTTTCTTCTCTACTTTTGAGCGAGTCCGACCGTTATTTTGACAACATCGCTTTCGCGAGCCTTAAATCGCCAAACTAAACACAGAAACACAAATGAAAACACCATGGAAGCAATTTTATTTGTTTTATTTCATTTCCCTCAATTTTAAAACTCCTAAATTTCGGCTTTAGTTTTGCTAATTTTTTTAAAATAAACCGACACAGCCATTATAAATGCACAGCCCACCACACAAACAGAGGATGGTAAGCCTGTGCTCTCATTTGAATGATCACACTTCAGGATTTTATTCACAGACTCAAAAGTTAGAACCACCTTTTACAGCACAATAAACAGCACCACAGGAGAGTACCGCTCAGTAGCTTTCATCTGAATAGTCACACTTTAGGATTTCATCCATAGACTCAAAAGTTAGAGCCACCTTGTACAGCATAACAAACAGCACCACAGGAAAGTACTGCTCAGTAGCTTTCATTTGAGTGGTGACACTTTAGAGTTTCATCCACAGACTCTAAATTTAGAACCACCTTGCACAGCATAATAAACAGCACCACGGGAAAGTACTGCTCAGTAGCTTTCATTTGAATGGTGACACTTTAGAGTTTCATCCACAGACTCAAAAGTTAGAACCACCTTGCACAGCATAATAAACAGCGCCACAGGAAAGTACTGCTCAGTAGCTTTCATTTGAATGGTGACACTTTAGAGTTTCATCCACAGACTCAAAAGTTAGAACCACCTTGCACAGCATAATAAACAGCACCACAGGAAAGTACTGCTCAGTAGCTTTCATTTGAATGGTGACACTTTAGAGTTTCATCCACAGACTCAAAAGTTAGAACCACCTTGTACAGCATAATAAACAGCACCACAGGAAAGTACTGCTCAGTAGCTTTCTCTTTGATGGTCACTTTGTAGGACTTCATCCACAGGCTCGGAAGTTAAAACCTTCTTTCATGCCTAGAGATTTGCCAGACTCTGGATTTGAAAGCGTCAACCAAAGAATGGCATCGTACAAGTGATTATAACCGAATAGCAGTTTTACGCGCATATACGATAAGCTGTTACTTCGTCCTTAAAATGACGACGCAATCGCCACATCGACTGATGAATTCCCAGCCGACAAGAGAACAAAGTCATAATTGAAGTTGGGATCTATTAATCCACTGAAAGATATTTTCGGTCGTATATTTGTTTTAAACATTTCCCTTGGTTGTAATTTTTTAGAAATTGGATAGAAAGGAAATTATTAAGGGAACGCAGGAGTCTCGAGTGAAACCGTTTTTGTTCTCTTGTCGTCTTGGGAGCTTTGTTTACAAAACCCTATGTCTGGTTCTCAGGAAAGTTGATATCAAGGGTGATCATTATTGACCAGTTATATAGACCACAAAAACAAACCACACGATAATCATTACGGCAAAAAAACTAGGTTTAAGAGTAATCTTGCAACGATTCGTCGGCCTTTTTTTCTTTTCTTGCCCTACATTTTTAATTATCATAAAATATACCACTGTTCTATTTATCCAGCGAGGTTCGAGATTCTTAGAAAAGATCGCCAGAAATTGTTAACCAAGTGTCTTTGTTGTCGTTGTAAGTTTTGATTATCCCGACATTTTGTGCTGCTATTATATATTTTTTCGAGAAACTTCAGAATACCAAGAGGAATTAAGATATTAAATTACATCTTTTTGCTACACAAACGTTCAAGAATTAGAAGTAAATTTAATAGCGATTTAATCAACACTTTTTGCTACACTCCATTGTCCTAGGTGACGTCCACACCGAATCATTAGAGAACAATTGGTGGTATTAAACTTGTTTGACATAATTAACAACGGCAATATTTCGTTAGTCGACAATTTTCTTGCTCATTGCGATTGTCAGTTATAACTTGTTAGAAACTAATTTTTTTCCGTAAAAAAACGGCGGACATTTAGAACAAACGATTTGCATACCAAAACAACAATTGAAAGACGAATTCGCGGCACTTTCTTTTACAATAAAAGTAATACCATTAAACACTTCCAGAAAATACCGTAATTTGTTTAAGGTGAATACACGGGTTCAAACGTTACCTTTCAAGTAAGACATTCTTTAAGTTGGTTTGCACAAGCTATATATTTACATACTAAAACATCGAGCGAATGAATGTGGTTTTGATTCACGGCACTAGAAAATGTTATTTTGTTGATAGCGACTGCCAAATTTCGCACAACGAAGAACTTACTTAAAATACCAAGTAGCATTTGAAAAAGACGAAATCATAAAGTATTAGCATTCGACAAAAGTTTGGCGTTCATTAAGCGCAAGGTCCGATGATGAAGAACAATTATTTTTGCTTTGGGTTCGTTTGTTGTGGTCTATATAACCTTCACTTGATTCAAAAAGCTCAGATATTTTCAATTGACAAGAATAAATTGGCTTAGGGTAAAGCATGAATTTACAAATTTCTTCCAAGAATCAGACGATGGGTTTTGTAGCTAGTTTGTTTTAATTTTTATTATATTGGAGGAAAAGACTTTTTCTGCTAGCAATCGACGTAGCACAGGGGGAAACATTTCAAAAGTTAAATGGCGAAACTCAGCGTACAAAGAGTATGTAGGTAGAAAGAACATGGAGCCAAATATTTGTCTGTTTTGCATTCCAATTTTTTTCACTCGCTCCAAACTTTTGCTACGCAAATGTTCGTTATACTAAAACGACGAGTTTTCTAACGTTTTTGTTTTTTATTTGCGCGACTTTCCTGTGCTACAAAGAAATAAACAGACAGAAAAGGTCTTGTTATTGAAGACAACATGACAAACTATGAACTATCTAAAATGTTAAGAATCGATTTGAATTAAGAAACATTGAAAGTTCAACAGAAAATTAGCTTGAATTTGTTTATCTAAAACTGATCTCGCACGAAATTCTTGAGCTATCATTTTGTCCTTAACCAATTTTTGACTGAGTGATTACAAAGTTTGCTATGTTGTTTTGAATATTCTCTATGTACACACCATTTGGTGCAAGAATTCTGAAGATTTATTTGTACGTTTGGAACAGTTTTGATCTAAATTTCGAGCTCAAAAATTATTAGTAATCGACATAGCCAAAAATTCGTTTGATTTTCTTGCACGAGATGGTGTGTACTTTTTTGGCGGGTTTAAATTTTCATAGGATACTCTTTGAAAGTTTTTTTGCGATCAAAAAATGTTCAAAGGATGCCTGTTAAATTTTTTACCAAAATTGTTGCCAGGGGAAACGCTGTGCAAATTTTTTCAAATTTTCCCGCCAAAAGACTTAGTATATATAGGAAGAAAAAATTGTCACACCTTTTAATTAATTAAACGATTTTTGCTTAACTAATTAACTTAGTGGAAAAGCATTGTAAAGATAAATAAGATATTTAGAGAGAATAAAGACAAATAAAAGTGAAACAACTGTTTGAACTTTTTATTGTTGTCAACTTTAGTTTAAGTACAAGCTATAGAATATTAAAAAGCGGTTATGAAAAAATTGTAAAAAAAAATGCGGCGCATGCGTATTTTAAGCGCCCGTATTTTTTCCAAGTCTTTTGGCGGGAAAATTTGAGAACTTTAAACAGGGGTTAGCTAAGCAAACTACAAAACACTGTATAGAGTACTGAATGCAGAGATTTCAACAAATTCGAAAGAACTTTGTTTTAATAAACAGCTTGGCGATGAAATGAATTTAAATTGTCACTCGCCAGGTAGCTTAAAAGAAAATCGAGATTTTTACACTAGAATATCCAAAAGGAAAAATCTTACTCTTTGAGCGAAGATTCAGTATTGAAAGTAAATGATTCGTTGTGTTTTTGTTCAAATCTTGCTGAGGTCAATTTTGACAGTACAGCTAGCTTACGATCGATTGCTGCATAGAACGGGATAATTTTTGAGATTACTATGAATATATGTTAAGGAGTGATTGTAGAATTTGGGAAACGTTTTAAATAAAAACTTCAAAACTACCCTAGTTGCGTCAAACAGTTATTACTGTCAATGATTTTGACATATTTGCGGCCTAAAATGCAGCATGCGACAGTTGTAAGCAAGAATTGTACCATGTAAATTGAGTTGTTCTAGATCAGGGCCAAGGATTCTAAATAACCAATAAACAATTCTGACAGTTGAACGCTTTTTGGCACCCTATTGAATGAAGTAAAATAATTCTAAAGGATTTTGGATGATTCAAAAAAAGTTGAAAAAGGCTGAAAAACGTTTGATCTCCAACAAATATTCGTGTAATGTTGTAGTCAACACTGCTGACTACAACATTACAATTGTCATTTTTACGATGGCGTCACTTTGCTACAGCTTTCACCAGAATCACTTAGTTTGCTGTTTTCTGATGCAAATGAATGAATGTAATTGTTATTTAAAGCTCATAGAGGTTACAAAATGTAAATAAGAAAGGAAAACCAAAACGAATTCTGTACTTTGCAGCAAATTGACGCCAAAGTAAAAATGAACTATTGATACAGTGCAGCATAAATATAACTAACTGCTTGATGACAAAAATTCGATTGAAGAAGTACAATGTTTAAAACAAAAGAATTTGACCGGCTACCAGAAGCGGCTATTCTTACTGGAGTCACTACATTCAACTCTCTATGAGAATGCAATTAACGAGCGAAAAGAATTCCCACGACCTTAATTGCAACTCCTAGGTTCCCTCAAGGGGTTCTGGCCAATGAGTTTTTTAATCAGTTCCTTGTCGAAGGCTTCCAAATTGAAGCCGAAAATATGAGAGATTTACACTATACGTTTAATATATAGAAAGTATTTTAGAACTTGAAAGAATTTTAAATCAGTTTTAAACATTTCTACTTCTTAATTATGAGCACTGATCGCCACAACAACAGTAAAAATTCGATCGTTTTTCCAGAAAATTTCAGTCAATGAAAGCGGCTGAAGAATAACCAATAATTGACCTTTAAACGAAACTACAATGCCGTAACAGTTTGACTGAAAAATTGTGTATCAAACTCAAGTGATTTTAAAAGGTGTCAAAACCTTACCCAAAACTGAAAAAAGCAGGAGTTCATGAACGGCTTTCTAGTTCTACTAGGAAATCATGTATTTGAACGTCAAATTCGTACTCAACACTAACAAATGGCCTCACAATTTCAGCAAGAAACCGTCACACCTCAACATTTCAGCCTTACTGAAAACAGCTGAAAATTAAAAACAGTCTAGAAAAAACTGTGCCTAGGTACACAAACAGTACTGAAAAGTGAAATTGTAAAAAAGTCTTTAAACAGAGAATAGACTCGTGAATGGCCGTAATACTATTTTTTTTCTAAGAAATCTGCATCTGAACCTCATTCCTTTCTGAAAACTGAGTATTATAATTTTTCTCGATTCTTAAGGCAACTAAAATCGAACGTAAAATTTACACTCAACTGAGAACAAACAAATTATTTCAAAAAGAAAAGGCTTAAAGAAGGGTTTGACACTGGCAAAAAAAACGTCAAAACGAACGTTTAAAATACAGACAAAAATCTTCACCAGTGATGGAATTTAAACTGTGACAGTAAAATACATATGGTCCCCATCTGAAAACTGACTGAAACAGTCCAGATTTACGGTGGTTCGACTTGGTTTGAAAGACTAAACCACAGAACCTTTGAACGGCTGATATTTCGCTGTCAGAGCTTGGTAAGAGCATGCTCTACTAAAATTTCCAGCAAAACTATTTTTATTGATGTCGTCTACCATAGCAACAGGGCGACGACGTCATGTACTATATAGATTTCCAATTTCTTGACATCTAGACCTAAACTTTTGAAACGACCTTATGTCCCTTGAAGGCCATGTGTAGGTCTTTTCGACTAGAAAATTCGAAGGAACTTCATAATGGCACTTCCGAAACAAATCAACTTGAAAAAATTAAAGAATCGTCTTTCTTTTGTTAATTCATCCCCCACTTTTCTGCACAGACTGTAGCAACATTTCCAAGGTATTTTTTTTTGTAGCATCGGACTGCTTGCTAGGAGAGTTAAACGGAATTTCCTTTATTCGATTTAATTTGATGTTACAATAAGTAAAATATGCTCATTTTAGTGCAAGCGGTAACATCTTTTTTTTGTTACGGGACTAGTCAACGAATTTTTTTCTTAACCTTTTAAACTAAAGTTTAAGGTACACTGCATCGTCTTTGTAATTTTCAATTGAATTAAATCATTTTAAAGACGGAAATAAAGCGAAAAGTATGGGAAACTTTAACATGCATCCACGAAAGCACTAGTCCAAGCGAGCCACCTTAAACTGAAAACAAACAAGAAGTCTCTTTTTTTATTCATTGAGAAATCCGGCTGAGTTTCAACTAAATCCAAGCTGAACCTAACAAACATAAAAAACTAAAGGTAAATCCTGTGAAATTGCCTCCAGTTGAACTTAAACATTGTCTAAACGCCAAAACTGACAAACGGAAAAACGGCTTGCATATGGCCTAGCTCAAGGGAGAAATCGTGTAGTTTGACTCAGAATAATTTGATCAAAAGTGACATTACAATACAAATAAACATGCATTTTCATTAAAATTTTCTCGATCTTAAGCAGCTTACTGCAAAACTGACCAAAGCCAACATTTTAAGTGGAAGCACTTAAGAATCGCAATACTTTTTATTCTGAAACTGGGAAATTTTAAGTTCATACTTCAAATTTCTCACGAACGACAAATGGCACCAAATAATTTCATCTTAGCTAAAAGCAACCCTTACTGAAAACGTACTCAAATGCTCACAAACGCTAAAGAAACAATTCCCGCGAGAAATTCTCTGAGAAATTTGAATCTCAAATTCTTACTCAAAACTGACAAATAGCTCGCATCTTCACTGATAAATCGTGCCTCGATCTTGAAAACCTGCTGAAAACTGCCAACAGCAAACAGCAGTTGAAAAAACTTCCCTTACAGCTCGTGCATCAAGTTCAAATTTCTTACGAAAGCCCGGACAAATGGCTAATAACCTTTCGGGGAATTCGCGCCTTAACTATGAAAACCCTTGCTGAAAATCGAATAGAAAAGTTGCATCTAAAAATGGACTAAAAGTTTAACCAAACGACACCGTGTCCAACCTTAAAATCCTTTCTAGAATATGCCTTAAAATTTGATAAAACAACCCAAATTTGAACTGAAAATAGCCAAATGGCCGAATCTTTTGACTAAGAAAAACGGTAAAATATTTACCAAAAAGTGACTCACAATCAATTGTTACTAAAATGAAAATAAAACCAGGCAAATGGACTAACCTTCTCAGATGGAGACTGAATTTACATGTATCTGAAACTTAAAGTAATCCTTGCTGAACGAACTAACAAACTGAACCGCAGAAAGTGAAGTGAAACCTAGTAATTGACTAAACTGCTTCGTTCAAAGCCATCATCTACGAATAGTTTGTAGGCAAACTGGAACTGACTACCAAATTGCCCTACATTTTCATAGAAGAAACGTTTCTGTACCCCAGAACCTGTACTGAAAACTGACAGACAACCGAAATTTAAACTGAAAACAAACAAATGCCCTAACGGTTTCACTGAAGAATATTTTCGTGACCTTTAAGTGAAAACCCTACTTATGACTACCAAAAAGCCAAAAGGTAGACTGTAAATTGCCAAATGGACTCCTATATTCACTAAAAAAATCGTGTCTCAACCTAAAATCCTTTCCAAAAACTAACAACAAAAACAAACAAACAAGCAAATAAGCAAAAAGCAAAAAAGAAAAACAGAAACATAACCACCTGAGAAATAGTATTTCAACTGAATTTAAAAAGCTTATTGAATCTACAGATCTGAACATCACAATTCTTGCCGCAAACGGCACAAACAGCCAAAATTTCAAGTGTAATTAAACCCGGGAATAGTTGGTCTAATAGTTTTCCCAAGCATCTGCCCCTTCAAACTTCAATTCGCGAGAAAAGTGAAAGGAAACTGAAAAGGAAAAATTCTACTGAAAACGAAATGACATCAAAGTCATCTTTTCAATCCTAAACTCCTTACTGCATGTTGACAAATCGCCGTAATTTAAACTGAAAAGAGAGAAATGGCTTCACAATTTCACAGGAAAATCATTGTTCTCAGTTTCGAACTCCTCGCTGTAAACTTACAAAGAGCCAAACTGGAGACAGAAAACAAAGACCCCACACTTCCATTTCATGCTAAAACCCTTAATGAAACTGACAAACAGCAAATATTTGAAGAGAAAATAGGAAAATAGCTTCACATTTTCAGTGAAAAACCAATCTTTCAATCAACTGAAAAATGACGAACAGCTAGAATTTAAACTCAAAGCCAACAGATAGCAAAAAAAACAAAACAAAAAAAGAAATCATTTTTTCATAGAAATTGTGTATCAATTTCAATTTTTGTGTTCAAAAATGACAGTGGGCTCAACTATTGTCACTAAGAGATTGCATATCTGCCTAATGACGGCAAGCAGAAAAAACTGGGCCTGTAAATCTTTCTCAATGTTGAGAAATTACGTACAGTAAATTCTTCACTGCAAAATCATAAATCAAAATAAAATTAATACAGTTGAACCTCCCCGTGCAACCATTTCTAATGAGCGACCACTTTTCCACTAAAATACAAAAATTTCTCAAATCACTATACATGTAGTTGGAACCTCTCATAGGCAGCTAACTCTCTTAAGAGGCCGTCACCACTTTTTCGGCTGAAAGTGTGAAATCTACTATTGTTCATAACTTCCCTTGACACAGGATCCTGCCTCAACGGTACAAATTGTAGAGTGGTACCGTACGATCGTTGTATGTCTTATTTAGCACGTCTTCACATTGGATTATTTGATAATTTGTCAGTTTGTGACAAATGAATTAGAGAACAAACTTCTGAAACTAGCTACACTAAAAAGACTGAATTTTGTCCCTCCTTGGCCTGATCATAAGTACCACTTAGGCTTGATAATTTGGGTGGCAGCTTATGGGAGGTTTAACTGTATGCACCAGAAAAAAAGTGAGAAATGCCAACATTTGGACACTCAACTGGCAGATAACCTAAAGTTGGAACTGAAACATTTGTCTGAACAAGCCAGAATAACTTCACATTTGTAAACGTTCAAGTGTTTCCACAGGATTTGTTGCTTTGGTTGTAGAGAATGAACAGCTCACCTGATATTACTGCATTGTTAACTCAAAACTCAGACAACATGATGCCACATTTCTTCTGGTGATTAGGACTGTCGGTGTAATATTTTCTAGGGAACTATATAAATACACTTGAAAAAATACTCAGATTGTCCAACTGGCTAAATTGAGTGTTTAGCTTTTACGCAACACACAACTGCACACAACTATATGCAAAGAGACATGACAGGTTCTGAGGTACAAATGATGGGATGTTTCAAAACTTACGAAAGATCTCTCAAAATTTCTGCAAGTCACCTATAGATTGCTGTTATAGATGACCCAGTGACTTCTGAGGGTTAATACTTAAAATCACTTGCGAATATTTCTAAATACTGCTGCACATTACCCATATACTTTCTAAATTTACTAAAAATCTCCAAAGATTGAAAAAGGTCTGCACTTAACGTCTTGAAAGAATGCTGCAGAACACTCAGTCACTTTCGAAGTTCTCTGAAGATGGCATGAGCAGTTCAGAAGATTGCCCAATTTGCATGCAATCTTTTCTGATGATTTCTGATTTGTTACACAATTCCAATCAAAACCCTCTTAAGACTCTTGAAAGCCCTCAAATATCCGGTACAAAGCTATGATTATTTCAAGAGTTCAATTCAGAAATTTGGCCTTTGAAAAATGTACTTGTGTTTGTTTCAAACTGCACTAAAAATCACATGATCACCTAAAGAAAAGGCCCATATAATAAAATAAATCTTAACTTCCGTATCCTAACTGACAATTCGCGTGCAGCCAAATTGTGATGGACAACAGACAGAACAAATACTTGCAGATCACAATTTTCTTCTGTGCACATGTACCTCACGTGGGATGTTGTGTCTCATTTGTGCATTTTCCTTCATATCGCCTTCTTTATTTAAGTTTACTTTATGTATTTTTTTGTCTTCACTAAAGTTGTTTAAAAAACCGCAAAGAGTGTGGTTTGTTAATAATGCCAGATTAGTCAAAAATGTATTCAAAAATATATTAATGCACAAAATTTGCAGTGGTACATCAAACAGTGCACACAGAATTTTGCTGCAGAAGCCTTCATGTTCCTGTTCATCATTTGAACGCTTTTTTTTAATATGGTAATTTGCAAATTGTTTCACATTTTTTCTCGACCAGTTTGAAGTAGTTCCACAAATTATAACTCTCATACTGAATTAAAGCATCACCATTAAAGCATATCTCAAATTTACACCCCTAATAAATTGCCCTAAAAAAACTGCACTGAAAAGTCATGTAATTATTAAGAAACAATAGCTGAATATCTTGAATTATGACAAATTTTAAACCATGTGCTCTCATAAATTCAGTGTTCTTAATAAAAAGTCTGAGGTCACAACAAACAAATCTCTTTAAAGTATTTCCACTAAAAATATCTTGACTTTGATTCAATATTCTTATTGATGAGTGCAGAAAAGTGGCAACATTATTCTTCCCATACACAACTGACTAACATTGGGTTAAAGCCTTAAGTATACTTCAATATCATTTTTGACAACTTAAAATTTGGCTTTCTAATACAATTTCACTGACAAAATGGAGTCTAATCTCCAGATCCCTTCTTAGTACTTGTGAGAACTAGTAACAAAAATTGGAACTCTGACAACAGACAATTTACTTTTATTAGTTAGTGTTGTTTGTAGTCAGTCATTATGTTATAGAACAACAATGAAATATTCACTATATAGAACATCTTCAATTTGTATTCTGTTGACTGAAACGTCCAATGATCAGTGGCTTCGTTTTTATTCTCCAATTCTCTTGGAGTTATCTTGAATGTTGCTGAAATTTTATCATATGATTTATATATTTCAAGCATTGTTATATCTGCAGTTGTACTGTATCTTGAAAATGAAAACTCATGAGCCTATATTTCAAAAAAAAAATTAAAGAAAAATACCATAAATGCCTACATTAGTGGCTGTAAATGCAAATATCTAACACCTTAATAGGTGGCAAAAATCCTACCCTTAACCCAACCCAGGTATAAGCCACACCCATGACTTTTGTTTTTTCTTTAAAAATGTCTTAAAAAGTGATGCCTAAATGCAGGCATGTACGGTAATTTTTTTCGCTGCCCTTTTTGCAGTACAAAGTTATAATTCTGTTCACTACCTCAACTTCTTGTTTCCTTGAGATTTCTTTCTTGCTGTCGGGAATTCATTCTAGCCTCCAAAGGTTCCAGCACAAATCCTGCACAGCAGTAAAAATATGATTAATATATTAGAACAAAATACAATGAAAACATTACTTCATTGATACAAACAAGACATACATTTGATAGACTAATTTCACGATACTACTGATGGTCATATCAATGGTTGTAATTGGACCACAAGTGCTCAATAAGTGCTCTATAATTTCCAGTCATGTATGTAAGTGGTACCAATAAATTCAAAGAACTCAAAGATTTCTGTCAGTATTTTTGCACACCATGTGAATGAAAATGAATGCCATGCTAAGCAACATCCAGGACAAGATATGAGTATTCTATAATTTCCAGCCGTGTGTCTATAAAAAAATAATGCCTGCTTGGATCTAATAGCACATATACAACAGCTATGTTCTAAGAATCTCTTATGGGACCCCTGAAGTGCTTCATTCAGTTTCAGTGTCAAACAAACCAAAAAGCGTAAACCTAAGACCTGAGGCCTAAGACCGAACCCCCATTCAGGCGCTAAGAACTACGGGCGAAAACCCTCCCAAAGAACACTAACACCTACAATTTTCCCTGTCCACCCACCCATGTTGATAACAAAGCTCTACTGCAAGACACAAATTGGTTCGCTCAACATTGAGGGGAAGGATGGAGAGCCGCAGATTTAAACAGGTGAAGAATTGTGACACTGAGACAAGTGTTCCAACACAACGTCAACGAAATTAGAGAAGATCCCTGCCAATCTCAAGTTAACTTTGGAGGGGTTTTGGGTCTTTAAGACCCAACAAATCTCACCTCTGTCATGTTGAGGTCCATTAAGTGTCTGCGACATTTTCCCATTCCACTCCTGACCTTCACCTGAAAACAATGAAAATTATGTATAAAGACTGAGAAGCTGTGTAACTTGACATATGGAATTCTCTTTACAATGAATTATACTTTCTTACAATTATATTTAGTGATAACTATTTAGTGATAACTCCCCTTATTGATTTTATGCTTTACTACTTTGCTCTTGTAATTTAACTTTTATGAGACAAATTGGAATTCCAGCAAATGTATTAGTCTATCTTCACAGCTGAATGGGGTCAAAGAAAGAATGTTTTTGGATTTATTACTCTCAACTAATAAGCAGAAGCTAATACTGGGAGATCTTCGAGAAACTTAGAAGACAAAAAATGAAATCGAAAACTAAGACGGGTGAGGATTTTTTTAACGAATCTAACTTGAAACACAGTCAAGTCTTAAGAATATAATTCCAATCACGCATGAAAATGATAAAGTAATCCACTTCCAACATTCAACTCACCTCTGTAAACAAAGTCATGTTGATTGACGGCTGGCAACTTCTCGGAAGAGGTTGTCACTCCTTCCTCTCATTTTTCTATCGCCGTGAGAGACCGACTGCCAGCAGGGAATACCTGCGGAGAAGGAGAAGAATCAAGTTAAGCTTTTACAGGCTAACGTTTAAGCCAACCATTTCGTCCTAATTGTCCGCCGTTTTGCTTAACAGTTCCTACATTTGAAAATCAAATGTTCAAACATTTTTCTTGGTAAAATGCAAGAAAATGTCGACCAAAACTGTCAAAACTGGAGTGTTATGAGGCTGGATCAGTTATTCCCCAGGCGTTCCAAACTAACACAAGACTCAGAGAAGATTGGACGGCGGAATTTGAGCCCACTAGGGCTCAAAATGTGGGAGCGGTATCCATGGCAAATGGCTGGAAAGATCGTCCAGCCGGCCGTCCAGCCAAAGTGAGATCCCCAAACTAGATCTAAAACATTTTGTCAGGCATGTTTAATTTGAATCTTACCAGTACAATTTTTTCACATTATTCAACATTATATCCCCTTACAAATATTACATTATAGATTATCTTCGATAAAGATTGATGATTATGATTATGATTGTTATATTAGCCGATTTGGTGCTACGTGTCGTTTGTGCCATTAATTTATTTTCAGTATTCTTTATTCAACGAACCCATAGTTCTATCATATCATAATAATATACATGAAAAAATTACTCGATTCTGATTGGCTGAGAGCAGTGCAGTTCAGTTGTAACACCAGTGCAAAAAGTGTAACACCAGTGCAAAAAGTGTAACACCAGTGCAAATTACACATCGATATTCTGGATTATGATTATTAAACGAACCGCTTTGAGTTCGTAGCATTATCAGCTGTTCTTCATCAGCCAATCAGTAAATAAAGTGTCAAATCCGCGTCAAATGCTCACTTCCTGTCTGCAGTAAGATCTTCCGGCACTTCCTCCACGCGAATTTTTTCATGTTTATATTATTAATGTTTCCTTGTTTAGCTTTGCTTTGTGGTCGTGTAATTTTTTTTTTTGGCTCCGGCTAACGAACAATTTTATCGAGCTAAATTCCAGTTACATATTTTACACTTAGGACCAGAAAATTAGGTGTTTGTTTGTGTTGCGGTAACCATTGTTAAGGCCGCGGGTGACAAGCTACTCATGAATAAATTTATAAGGCAAAATTTTGGAGGAAGTCTTACGTTAAAAAACTTTAGATCTTGATCGTTTGGGAGCCGATTTCGTTGAAACTTAATAGAGGGCTTGAGGAATGTTGGAAGTGCAACAAGGTTGTTTTTCCTTTGATAAATTGCGTTTCTTTGCGATGCTTTGGGCTTTCAAAGTTAAGATTTGGTAAAACGCGACTCCGTGTCCAAGTTTTCTCCTCGTGGAGAAGACAACGCTTCTTGATTTTGCCACTAATCGATCAGTTAAAACCTCTATTGCGTCACAACAGAAGCCGATTTTGTGATTTCAAGTTCCACTGAAAGTTATAAGCCTTTAAGTTAGTAAAATCGTCCTTGTTTAAATTTGAAGACTTAAAACTTCTGTTAAAAAGCCTGTTTTAAAAAAGTGCTTCTGTTGTGACAACCTGCAACACACCTATTTTACCTGTCTGCTGTGTCAGTTGAGGAAATTTATATCCGCGCTGTATTCTTGGACACAAAATTGGTGGTTTTAGGGCTTCCGAAGGCTTATCGAAGAAACACGAGTGTTTAAGCCAAGAATATTTTATCATGCAAATTATGGATATAAATATTAAGAAGCTATTGTTAACACTCCAGAAACAAACAATAGGTTGCATGCAATCTAAAAAAATCGTGTGTTTTCCGTCGAAAATAAACGAAAGAGAAAAGCATTGGTGCTGAACCAATTAACATTTATACCACACACAAAATAGAACGAGAATTTCACTATCGAAATTTTCAAAGCGGATTTTTCCGCTTAAACGTAGAATTAAACACTAAAACCAAAAAGAACGACGAAATCGAACTCTTTTATTATTTTCTAGTCTGTGGAGCAGTATATATATACACAGAAAAAACTTCACGGAGTTCCACTAACGAAAGACCCAGATGTTGATAAATATTGGACACAAAGTTGGTGATGTTGATAAATATTCGAGATAGAGATAGAAACAGTATTTTATTTTCGTTTTGTTTTGCTGGAAAAATTCTAAAAAGTTGCAATTAACGTTTCAACTAAGAGATAAAGAATAAAAAGAACGATACAGATACAACAAGCGAGCGCATTTATTCAGATTATTGTTATTATGAAAATTTTTATTTAACAATACTTAAAATGCACAATATTTCCTGCCACACGATTAAACGCACGAGCAATCATTGATGCATAAACCAAAGATTTTATACTGCAGAGCTCACTCATGAATATTTCGGGCAATGTCGCTATCATTTGTCGCACTTCGTGCATACGCTTTAAATAAATGAATACTGATGATCTAGTCTCTCACCCGCGGCCTTAAGCTACATTGTTGAGGTCTGGGTATTATTTATTGTCCTTAATGTGGATTGGTTTTTACATCGATTAGTGACACATCATCCGCAACACCTACCGGAAAGTTACTTCCCTAGAAGAGGGAGGTCGTGACATAGTTATCTAATCTATGCTTTTCATATACCAAGCATGTAGGGGCTATGTGGAGTCGCAAGTCGACGAAAGATCCCCAATTGCGTTGACTTGCAGTTTCCGTTTTGCCCAGAGCGTTTTGCCCAAGATAAATACTTGTTTTGCTGTTATTTTTGCTGAATCAGGGTTGTGCTCCGGTTGTAATGGCCGTATCATGCAATGAAGAATGAACCTACCTTCTAAAATCTCTTGTGGTGGACGTCAGACCACATTGAAAGAACTTAGATATCCTGTTGTTCAAAACTTTTTTCCATTTAAGCTTAACCCCATTCCAGAAGACATCTAACCGCGCGCTGGAAAAAAAAGTTTCATCGATGACGTAAATTCTGAGCCTCTGATTACTATACCGAATTAAATCATCAAACTGCGAATCAAAATTAAGGTGTTTCTTCTAAGAAACGTTTCAAACAGTCCTATACTGATTTATAAAAACTACGAAACAAGAATGAAATTGCTGAAGTCCACTCAGGCTGGGAAAGCGACTCATAAAAGGCAAAACAGTCAACGGACAAGTTAAATACACTGTAAGAGTAAATTTTAAGACAACAACCATTAATAAACAATTAAACCGACTGTAACAAAAATACGTTATTAGTTTATAATTCAACCTCTAAAGCCATACCTAAACTAATAAAGTTGACCAATGCAAAAATGAAATACAGATAAGAAGACTATATAGCTACATTACACGACATGTTTATATACCTGAACACTGAAGAAGACATCACTGTTCACAGTTCATCATTTCGCCACGTGTTCGTAAAGTTCCACTCCAGAAATCTCGGCTTGGAGACCGAAACAGACGGACTGTGTCCCTTATTTCAACGATATCAATATTACTACTGGTTTAAACTGTTTTCAATGGATTTTACTGATAATAGTTATTTCCAGGCTGCATATCGACTACAGTACTTTGAACTTTTTCGCTTTTCACTTTGCTCGTGCTAGCGAAAAATGAATAATTTACATCTAAAATTCAAATTAGAATTTTACATTCCCAAGTGATAGTTATCGGACATTTCAAATGTACAGTATAAAACATCCCGCGCAAAATATTTTTTCTGGATTTTTCTCAAAATTTCCAAAAAACGACTTTCTAGCCATTCCAAGCAAACCGATGCCAAAACGTGGCAACGTAAATGGCACGAAAAAAAACAAACAAACAAACAAAATCTACAAGCCTGCTGCATCCTACGTGGCATTGCAATAAAGAAGAGAACTTTGGAATCAGTTATGTAAAATCAGCAAATGCATTTTCTTTCCACTTCATTAAATCGGAATTATGCCGTAAAATCCCAAACTGTTTGTAAGTCTGACACTCCGATTCAGGGCTACGCATACGGCAAAAGTGCAAGAGCTGGAGCATCGGAAAACTGAGAAAGGGCCGGGAGACCAGAGTAAACTCTGAAAGCTGTAAGATTAGACTACCCATGTCCCCCCGACACTTAGAAAAAGTACATGGCACTATAACCCTGGGGTATTCTCAATATAAAACGTTTGAAAGGGGAGGTCCCTCCCAAGGTTTAAACCCTTTCCTTTAATATACTTATTTTTACCAAAAATGGTACCCTCTCCATTTACCAAGAACAAACATTGCACTCTCTTTATCACATCTTATTTTTACCCTGAAGATAAGCCAAAACATTCGAACGTGGTTTGCTTTTGGTCCTTCGAAGGCTACAAGCTTTCATATGTGTTTTGTTTTGTGTTTTCCCCCAATTTCCCAGCACTAGATTTAGATGGCCTTTTCGTGTAAGGTGTATTTCGGTAACCCTTTAAAATACTAAAATAACCTTCCCTACTTTATTCCACATTGTCTCTCTTCACCCAGGTGTATAAATGGGTACCTGCGATATACTGCTGGGGGTAACCCTGTGATGGACTAGCATCCTATCTAGGTGTAGTAATACTCTCAATTGCTTCATACTACAGAGACTGAATTAAGCTCCTGCTGTGTGGGTGTCCTGTGGTTCGCCTGCCACTTTACGCCTTTCCCTTGGGTATGCTGCAAGGGTGCAATTGCAAAAAAGCTGCCTCTTAGTGCCGCTTGGCACGTGGTTAGTTGCGATTCACGGCCGACGACTGGTCTTCAACCAGACCAGCGTTATAATGGCTGTAACGCCTTCTCTCGGTTATCATAATCGCCTCCGCTGGGGGTTTGGGGGGAAGTATAACAGTTGGTCTTGTCTCCCAACCCTTTTTATGATTTGATGGGATAGGGTATAGGGGACAGAGTCTCTGGTGTTGTGGCCTGACTCGTTTCCATTCTATCGAGGGGGAGGAATTACACCACGGGTAGTAGGGTAGGCTAAGAGGACATATAAAATGTGCCGTGTGAACAAGATACCCTCCTTCCTACACTTACATTTTACGAAATATACTCACAAGATTCTTCTATACACTAAATTTTTATTAAATATTCTTGCATCCATATCTGTTTTTTTCAGATTATATTCGTTGGGTACTTTAATTTTCAATTTACAGATATTGTTAAGATATTCGCGCAATTTGGATTTTTCCGTGTTTGTTTCTCTTTCAGATAGGCCTTTTCATTTTCTTTTTCATCCAGACGTGGTTTTTCTGCTGAACAAAATAAATAAATAAATGAATATTAAATAAACACGTTAAAGAGGAAGACGCAGTGGTTTGGACGAACAACCAGCTAATGAGTCGAATAGTTTTTTGTAACGCAAAATGTTGATGAGAATACTCTATCGAGCTCAAACGTTTTCACGCATATCATGCACGAAGATCAAGGTACTAACCGTATTTCATCAAATATACCTCATATGCACCAAGACACGTATTTCAAATTGTGACGTTAAAACATCAATAAATCGACCTGACATTTGGGCAGTTAATGGTCGTTGGCGGTATACATGGAACAATTTCAACCTTCTCTGAACTCATGCAGTATTTCCAACTGCTGGTGAAAATTGGGGTGAAAAGAAGGCTGGTACCTCAGACTATGAGTTTCCTTGCCATGGCTCACACTATCAATTTTGGCTAGTTAATGTTTTGTTTTGGAACCGTCTAGTACCCTTGATACTTTTGTCAATGAGATTACCTGGAAGTAAGATCGCTCCAACAAGCATAAAGTGAAATGAAAACAACGCTAAGAAACTTACCATAAAGACTTAAGAAGGGATCACGCGGTTCTTATTTGTACTACCTCCTTGGGGAGCAGGTACCTTGTAAATGGACTCTGGAGAAGTGCGTGTTCGAGTCTTCAAGCTGTTAAAAATTAAAATCACAGACAGTGGAAGCAGTTGACATCACTTAACTGTGGTTGTGGAGAGGTTGTGTCGCCCCAAACTCCCACTAACCTAACCCCCTAACCTTCTAAGAGCGTCCAAAATCAAGATCTAGAAATATCCTACAACTGATTTTTGTAAAAAGAAAACTGATAAAGACGACGAAAAACAACCACTGGTAACTGGACCAAGACAGATAAAATCATTTACAAAAACGTCTGTATTTGAGACAGGGCTAAGACTTTTGATCTTTCTTTCCTTGATTGAGAGCCTCAGAACTTGGCAAACGATAACATACCGTTTGAGAAAACCAGGACGAACATCGTTAAAGGGTTTGCCTTCTTCTGGCGGTGAACTGTTATCTCTGTCAAGAAATAGCGAAAAAATTAAATAAATAAACTTGTGCACTAGAATATGTGTATGTTTTTAGATGTTTTAAGGCCGATTCACTCTACCGAAAATTTTTGTCTTGTTCCGGCTTGGATAAAAACGGTACTGACGCGTACCAAAAAATTGGTTAGGCTCCGTGCCAAATTGCAACCGTGCCAAACCAAATTTTCCCCGTGCTTAGACTGTCTGAAAAGGTAGTCCAGGCACGGATAAACTGATTCACATTCGTGCCCGGCTCGGATAAAATTTGCAGTGTAAACGATTAACCGAGCCGAATAACTTTTTCCCTAACGATTATCGCCTGTTTATCCCTTTGGTCAGCACCATTTTCTGAAGCTACGCGAATTCTACTCAAGACAACATGAAAGTGACAATTGGGAAAATTCCCAAGAACATGGTGCGGTTCTTCTTCTTTTAGTGGTTTTCTTGAGAGATATTAGCCAAGAAAATGGCATGTTAGCATTGCTGCTTTCATTTGTTATAAACAGGCTGCATCTTTGCCTCTTTGTCCTGAAAAGCAGTTGATAATTCTCCAAATATTCACGAAATTAAGATGTCGCGAAAATTTCTTGCACAAAGGTAAAACGAATTTCACTTACATCTGTTCCACTTTCCATTCTTCTGAATTAACATTTTTGTCCCCATTATTTCTTTGAAACCATTCCGGTGAAATTCTTGAACCCATGGGGCACGGCGGCTGCTGATGCCATAAAAAAAGCTCACGGCCAACTCTGAAGTGGCCGCTGACCCGACCAAACAACATTACAGCCGCGAAACAGGCGAGGAGGTAGTGAAATTTTGCGGTTGTAAGGGTCACCATCACTTATTTCTGAAAAAAGTAAAAACAGAAATTTATTTTCCAATATGTCGACGTTTTATCTTAAGAACCTATCTGGGCTCGGTCGCTCGAAAAACGGTTAATATGCCAACCCTTGGTTGGAACTAAACCAAGGTTTTTGTTTCTCTTGTTTGAAACGGCGTTTACACTTCGTTTGTTCAGTGACAGTTTGGAAACAGCCTGAGCAAATTGCAGAGCGAAAAAAATTTCAGGATTCTACATTGTTAACCTAGAAGACTTAAGTCAAAAGTGACACTAATCCTGGGTAAGCTTAGCCCTGCTTTGAACAACCAGGCCGTGGATAACCACTCGGGTGTAAGTGAAAAACCACTACAAAGCAACTCTAAAACAGCATTGGAAATTTCTTTTCATCAAAAGCGAAAGAAAGATCTGATTCTTCTGTATTAGTTTAGCTTAAACAGCGTTTTAACCTAGGAGACCGAACACTTCATTCTGTTCCTTGCTGAAGATTTTAGTGACATTTTGTTTAAGTGCCGGAAGAGACGAATAGTGACAATCAAAAGACGCATCTGTTAGTTACTGTGAAATTTTCGTACAGATAGAAAATATACCGTTAAATTAAAAGAAGAGATTTCTTTGTCGCGTCCAATTTTTAAATAAGCGCCGCCCTCAAATAAGCGTCGCCCTCGAATAAGCGCCGCATTTGAGGCGCGAAAAATTTAATAAGCGCCACGGCGCTTATTCCAGTAAATACGGTACGCGAAAGTACTACTCAGGAGCTTTCGCTTGAATGGTCACACGTTCCTATTCAGAGGTTTCACAGAATAAAACAAATTCGAACCATCTTGTACAGCGCAATAGACAGCTGCTCGGTAACTTTCATTTGAATGGTCACACTTTAGGATTTCGTCCACAGACTCAAACCTTAGGACCAGAAACATTTAACTTAACAGCATCGAAGGAAAATACTGCTCGATAGCTTCATATGAATGGTGATTTCATCAACAGATTTAAAAGTTAGAACCATCTCGGTGTAGAGCATAATAAACAGCACCACAGGAAACTTTACTGCTCAGTAGCTTTCAGTTGGATGGTAATATTTTAGGATTTTATCCACAGACTCAAAAGTTAGAACCACCTTAAACGTTTCTCTTACCTTTTACAAAGTCTGTGAAGTCTTAGTATGGCGTCTGAGGTTCTTTTCGCGGAAGCTGTTGTTCTTTTCAGCTTCGCGGCTTTACATGAATTAAAATTGCGAGTTTTGCGGCTTATAAGAACACTGAAAACACAGAACACTTCATTTAAAAGGAAACAACTAAAAAGCTTGAAAGCATGTCCTTGGAACTTCACTAAAAAAGTTCTTAAGAGCGTCGGAAGACATTCACAAATCCCACTACTAAAAAAATTCATTTGGCTTTCAAGCTCTTCAAATTCAACATCCTTGTCCGAACAATAGATAAATTGAAAATTAAAAACTTTATTGCCTCATAATAATAAGTGCTTTTCTTAAATTTACTTCCTTGTTTCAAGCAAAGGCAACTGTTCTCCAACTGACTTGTTTCTTTATTACCTATGTTAACAATGGGTAATCAGTGGGGTATTTTTCTCTGTAGTTTCTGAACAGATTTTTTTGAGGTAGTTTAAAGGCGTATAATTTAGATTTTAATATACCCTAAAATAGATCCCACGACTTTACTGTTAGTAATCATGTGCTCGATAACTACACGATACCCCCCCCCAAAAAAAAAAAAAAGCAAAAGAAATTTCAGGGGAAACTGGTTTTTGTACAAAATTCACGTTTTCAAATCTATGTTACTTTAAACGTTAATGAAAAGAAAACAGGAAACTAAAAGAAAAAAGAGGTCATTTGACTTCAATTTCTGTGAAAGGATCGAGAACTCTTTGTTACACATTATTTTTTATGAAGTCATTTTTTTTTCACGTTCTGTATTTAAGTTGTTTTTTTTTTGTTTGCTAGTAAGCTGACTTTTTTGCTACCAAAACCGGCCAAGATCGAAACAAGACTGAAACAAATTCATGTGTAATACATAGAGAAGACATAGCACAAGATGAAAGTACCTCGATTATCAGGAATAATTAAGAAAGTACCGCTCAGTAGCTTTCATTTCAATGGTCACACTTACGTATTTCATCCACAGTCTCATGACGGAGAACCACCTTGTACAGCATAATGAACAGCACAATAGCTTTCAATTGAATGACCTCACTTTATGATTTCATCCACAGACTCAAAAGTTAGAACCACCTTGTACAGCATAATAAACAGCATCACGGGAAAGCACTGCTCAGTAGCTTTCATTTGAATGGTCACACTTCAGGATTTCATCCACAGACTCAAAATTAACAATACTACACGAGCGGGGGTAAAAGCGTTCATTTATAAGGAAAATTGCAAAACTCAAATATTCGCAAAAGCATATCTTTCATTACAAGTCAAAAAGTGTGATCCAAACTGATAAAATTACAATTCCGTAAAAAGGTTAGGCGCACAGCATTGAGCCTACTTTATCAGAAAACAAAAGTCAGACATCTTTTACTGTTTTACTGTTTGAAAAGGGAACAAAGTTCGTTACACAGAATTATACCTGAAAATGATTTGATCAAAGTGTTTTGATCCTTGTGTTTGCTCTGTGCGTTTCTTAGTGATTTGCCCTTGTGACTGAAAACCAGGCTAACAGTAGAACTAAAATTTACTGAAATTGCTCTTGCTCTATTCTGCATGCTGTAAAGAGCTTGAGAATGACAAAAGCGTTTAAAAATTGCGGAAAAACGAAGGCGGAAAGTAGGCGCTTTCGGTTCTTTCTCATAAGACAAAGCGTACAACACATTTCAGCTTTTTAATTAGCTCACTTAGGAATGGAAAACACAATGAAAAACGATGTTAATGCGATTAAATTTTAAACGTGTTGTTAATGTTTTCCATTTCAAATTTGTGAAAAATTTTACCCAATGAAACCAAAAATGCGGCGAGACAAACCAAAATTTAAAGAGAGCGGTTTTTATTGATCGAAGAAAATGCTTGTGTTTGCCTTAATTTAACATTTGTCGAGCTTTACCCAACCAGAACAAGCACGCTTTTTAACCAATCAGATGTAAATACAAAACTTGTCCAAATCGTTACTTGGCTTGCGCTCGTTTTCCCGCGCGTGGTACAGGTTCCACGTGTTTTAATCCGTGCTGTGATTGGTTAATTGTGCTACTGCTGTTTGTCGTGATTGGTTATGTTTGGTTACTTTAGTTTTTACAATACAAAAGCAAAATCACCAGCAGACGGCGGAGAGGAAATTGTGATTTAAAAGCATTAACCGGGAACATCCTCCAACTAGAAGGCCGAACGATTTTATTCAAAGTTTGCATCGATAAGCTTCGTTTTTCGGAGATTCCGTTGTATTAATTGCAATTGGCAGTTTGGTGGCAAAGAAATCTTTGCACATGTCGGTTGCCAGATTCCTAGTCCACTTACGGTAAAGAAAATTTTATCTCCTGTGAAATTTACTTTCCAGTCGTCTGAAACCCGATTTAGACATGTATAGTTTCCAATGGAAATTTTGATGTCTTATTTAATTTATTATACAACTCGTAACTCGTATAATAAGTCAACGAACAATTTAAGGAGGTATAAACAAATTCAATTGATGTTTTACTGAAAGTAAAATAGCTTTGTTCGACTCAGTTTTGTTTATGCAACATTTTAATAAAGCCCCTTAATTTGGTGTACAAGCCAAGGAAGTGTATACTTGTAATTAAGTAAGCAAACACACACAGTGAATAGAGTTATATTTTTCATTTCCTGAACGGATAATACACTTAAATTCACAAACATTTCAGTTGACTTTCAGCTAAAACAATTAGTAAAGGGCAAACGTCAAAATCGGATACTCTTCGCGTTGGAACAATGAGTCAAATTTTTCTTTTGTAAATGCCCACTCAACTAACTGAATTGTCGATGAAATGTCATTTCTATAACAGTGTTTTTTGAGCGGAAATCGATTATAAGTTTTGTCGCTAGCTAATTTTTTATTATGAAATTTTTTGAAGAACACAGAGATATTTTAAAATTTTAGTTCGCTCGCTTTTTAAAAAACATAACAAATCTAGTCCTTTTGGCGGCATTTTTAGCATATATTCATGTCGTGGTCAATTCTGTGGGAAATCAAAGAACTAAATTTGAGAACAAATTTTAACATCAAACATTGTTTTTGTGTCCCTTATAACTCACGTCGAATTTTAATCTTCTCATAAAAATTTTCGCGGAAATAATTTCGCGTCGAGAAAACGTTTGTCAAATTTGAAAAGTAGCCCTATCGTATGTTTTTAGCTTTTGGTGTACGACAAGCAAATGCGTAATATTTTTCCTAAATAAAAAGTGAACAGTGAAGCTGCCAGACTATAATTTGCTTTATTAAATCAAAAAAAAGATCATCGTTAAACCCTAATGAATTAAATGTTACGCGAAATAAAATTAACGCAAAGCTTGCGAAAAGAAACAGTTTAATTTTTGCGGGGAGCACTTTTTCGTCATGTTAAGATTATTTTTTTCTTGTATTTCCTTCTTTTTTTGTCAACAGCATCTCTTGACAACAAAAGTTGAGGTTTCTAAATGTTTTTTTTTTCTTGAACTGAGGAACTGCTAAGGGTCGGTTAAATTTGGCGATTCTACGGGTCGCAAATTTTGCAAATTTGTTTAAATTCCTGTCGATTTGTAAAAAGTAGCACAAAAATTGCGCATTATTCCAATTACTTTATAAGGGGAAACTGTGAGACTATAAGTTGCTTATTTACAATGATCAATCCTTAAAACCTAAAACCTAAAGTTTAAGAGTATTTTCTGAAGGTTTTATTTGCGAAGAGTCTTATTTTAATTTCACTATATTCGTAGAGATCATTACAGCAACGTTGGCATAGCATCTTCTATCCACCTTCCATCCACAAAATCACATCTGAGGACGAAGTTTTTATTCAGTAGCAGCAAGACTAAAATATAACAGTAATCTTTTGATGAAATTTTGCTAGGTATTGGTTAATTCATTTTAGGACAAGAAAAGCAGAAAAGCAAAAATAAAATACATAATCTGCGGCCGGTGAATGAATACACGTTCGACCCAAAAGTTATCATAATATAATGTAGTGCAGTCTGAAGCTTACGGATTCCCAGACGCGCATAGGGGGAAGCTATGAAAGGTACTGGAGTTTCATTTCTCTCAATAAATTAATTTGGACCGCTTTGAAATTTTCGGCATGATTCTTTATCTAATCAGCTAGAACGTCAAAAATTTTCAGGGATCAATGCTTAACACACTGATACTCTACGATTGTTCAATGTCACTGACTTGCTTTAGTGCCCACTTAATTTAGCAAAATAGAGGAACCGGTTTGAGTGTCAGTTACTTTCGCGAATTCAAAGCACAAAACCTTCAAATGTTGCAAAAACAGAGCCTTTCTTTTCGCTTCTTTTCCTTTCCTTTTTTTTTGGGGGGGGGGGGAGGGGTGCACAACGTGAAAATCGCGAAAGTGCATTAGAGTTAACAAAGACAACGAGCGCGCACTACAGATAGAGGACAAACCGGAAAGTGAGTTTTAACTTTCGTCGCCGACTCTCAAGGAGAAGGGAAGAAAAAAATGAGCTATTGTCTCTACGATTCGAGTTTCAATTTGACTATTAACGTATTCTAAAACTCAGAATGTATAGATGGCGAAAGATGGCGAAAAAACACAAGGTGTGCACGTTGTAAGAAACTTTTGGTTGATTGTCACGCACACACTTTGCTGCGAATTAAAAATCCAGATCCCTTCTCAGTTGCTACAGCTCGAGCTTGTTTTGAATAGAAGTAAATTTCAAGTTAAGAGGGAAATTGCGCTCGATGTCAGCAGGAAATTCGTTTCCTTCAATAAACAGAAAGTTATGCAGCTGGTGCAAAAGAAGAACGGATTTTAACAGAACAACGAAAATGATTCTATTTGAACAAAATAAAAACGACACAATTGTGTTTGTGGGAAGCACGTGGAATTAAGAAAAACATTTTTCCGGTGGAAAATATATAAAACTGGCGAAATAGACGAATTAAACCAAAGTTTATAATCTTCTGATTAGATAGCCAGGTAAAATCAACTGTTTGGTAAAACCGCGAGTAGTACGGGGTAAGTACAACTTCAAGTAAAAAACTCGAGATATAAATGTAAACGTAACCACAGTACCGTGGGTACAATAATGTTGTAAATGTGAAAAAAACAGAAGAATTACCCTCACCTTACGGCCCCCTGTTATTTCAGAGTGAGGTTAACCATGTTAGTAAATGTGATCGTGCTCGTTCTTCAGTGAGCTTGCACTTGTTAAGACTTGCAGAATGATAAATAACTCTAAGAACCTTCGCACATGCTTACCATTTCTATATCTAACTCTACAGGGATCGGAAAACCAAAATGGCTTCCACAAAAACACGGGCTACGTTCCTACTCGCTCTTATTTTGTGCTTTTTACTGACAAGTCAAGCAGAGGCACATTTGAGAATAGGAAAGCGTGTTCCAACTGAGATGAAACCGCTGAAGGAACTAAGGGAATTGTTTCAAGACCGGATGCACCGAGTCTTAAAGGAACACAAGAACAGACTGAATCATAGAGCAAAGTGGAAACCCAGGATGGAGAGAATTCCCAAGCTTTACAGGGACGAAACGCCAGAGAACTAGGTAAATATAAAATAACTGAATAAAAATTAAAATAATAAACAATTATTTCACGAGCGCGTGTTCGATGTAAAGTGATAAGAAACAACGAAGCACGTAGCGCCGAGTTCGTTATTCCCGCGTCATATGTAACAAGCATTCAGCAATCTCTGCTGAGTTTTTTTGCCATATTTTTTGACAAAACTTTTGCTCCGCGACAAAACTTTTGACCCCCAAGCACTTGCGTGGCATCAATCCTTGTAATCCTTGTAGTCCTTGTAATCATTTAATCCTTGTAGTGTATATGTTGTAATTATTTATATATTTCGGTTTTAGCTCTAATTTATAGATTTTAATTGTATCATTATATAATATATATCTAGTGTTAGGACCTCTATGTAAACCACTTTTTAGTGATGGAGCTTCCTAATAAAAGTTGGTTATTATTATTATTATTATCAATTTCCTTATAAGGCAAAAATCAGGATTATTCACTGATAACTTTTATGTGGTGAGCCAATGAGAAAGCTGGAAATTCGTTAATCGAGGGGAATGAGAATTTAAAAAAATAGGTAACCGCAAAGCAGAGAGACCTAACAAAATACTGGGGTAACCCTGTGATGGACTAGCATCCCATCCAGGGAGGAGTAGTAATACTCCTAGTCACCAGGTCACTTTATGCTGTGATGGACTAGCATCCCATCCAGGGGGGAGTAGTAATACTCCTAGTCACCAGGTCACTTTATGCTGTGATGGACTAGCATCCCATCCAGGGGGGAGTAGTAATACTCCTAGTCACCAGGTCACTTTATGCTGTGATGGACTAGCATCCCATCCAGGGGGGAGTAGTAATACTCCTAGTCACCAGGTCACTTTATGCTGTGATGGACTAGCATTCCATCCAGGGGGGAGTAGTAATACTCCTAGTCACCAGGTCACTTTATGCTGTGATGGACTAGCATCCCATCCAGGGGGGAGTAGTAATACTCCTAGTCACCAGGTCTCTTTATGCTGTGATGGACTAGCATCCCATCCAGGGGAAGTAGTAATGCTCCAAGTCACTTTATGCTGGGTATCCTGTGATGGACTATTATCCCATCCAGGAGGGAGTAGTAATGCTCCAAGTCACTTTATGCTGGGTATCCTGTGATGGGCTAGCATCCCATCCAGGAGGGAGTAGTAATACTCCTAGTCACTTTATACTGGGATCCTGTGATGGACTAGCATCCCATCCAGGAGGGAGTAGTAATACTCCTAGTCACCAGGACTCTTTATGCTCTGATGGACTAGCATCCCATCCAGGGGGAGTAGTAATGCTCCAAGTCACTTTATTCTGGGTATCCTGTGATAGACTAACATCCCATCCAGGAGGGAGTAGTAATACTCCTGGTCACTTTATACTGGGATCCTGTGATGGACTAGCCTACCATTAAGGGAGGAGGAGTAGTAATTCTCCTAGCTGCTTCACGTTAAAAAAAAACATGGGTTGAACAATAACACCAATGAGCCATTCTGCCTCGCTCAAACCATTGGATAAGACAAGAAAGCTTTGCCTTTACCTTACCTGTAGCAACAGCCGATTTACCAAAATGTATTCTTAACCTTATGCATAGAACTGCTCAAAGAACGTGACATTTTCTGACCATATTTTTTGCAGGTAGAATCATGAATATTACCATGTACCCGACACAAGCAACTTGCAAGATGACCTACTTTACCATAATGAGGCGCTCCTTCAGCTTTTCACTATAAACAGAAAGGGAAATCGTTCTTTCAAAAGAGAGGGAGTTCATATTTAAGGATCTTTGGATACGTGTTCTTTTTATTTCAAGGCATTTTACGTAAGCCAAAGGGGGACTAAGTACTAGTTTAGGTCGGTTATCTGTGAAGTTGTATTAAAGGCGATATGAGGAAATGTTGAGGTTAAAACCTAACTTGATAACCTTCCAAGTGAAAGTGAACAGATATTTTCTGATTGGTCAAAAAGATTTTCGCCGGGTACCGTTACAGATAAACCTAAAAATGGGGCTTTTCCCCAAGAAAAAGAAACATCTATGATCTATGATTTTATTTTACACGTAACTAGTTCTAAGGGCGGGAAAAATGCAACTGGAACCAAACGCGGGAAAACGTGGATCCAGTGCCAAGCCCAGAAAAACGCACGTTAAGCCATATCAAAATTATTTGTTGTTTTTGTCTGTAGCCGGTAATTTGCCAAAAGAATTACGCTCCTCCAACAAACACTGCAGAAGTAAAGAAAAAAATTGACCAATATTTTTTTATAGTTATCTCGCTAGCGCGCGTTGGGTGATAGTAACCATCGAGGGCGTAGTGCCGAGTTGGTTATATTCGCTTCATAATCAAAAAGTGCGAGTGGAATAATTGTTTTATTAAATTGTCAACTTCGGTAATCTTTGCTAATTATTTTTGGAACAAAACGTTTGTTTCATACTGAACACTTTAAACGCAGCAGCAGTTGACATAGAATCTAATTTCTTTATAAGGCATTAAAAAAGCAGGGTTATTCGCTGATAATTTGTGCGCGGTAAACCAATAAGAACGATAGAAATTCAATAACAGATTGAGAATTTAACAATGTAAGTTACGGTAATTTTAGATAATCTGGATTCACGTTAAAATATTAAGGATTTGTTACATTAATACTGTGCAGTAAAACTGTGGAAGAACAGTTGATTTTAAACCTCTCAAATGTCAGTGGTGGTTCGCTTAAGTGTAACGAATCAAATAAAAGCTACGAATTAAGTTAAGTTCTTTCCTGTGGTATTCTAATGTCTAGAGTAGATCAGAAATTCTGAACGCTAATTCTGATTTCACAACTAGAGGATTGGCATTGATTTCGAACGGAAAAATAATGGGAGTTAATTACGAATCGTATTTGTTTTCCCTTATTTGGGGGAGACTCAAAATGGACATTTTTTAATAGACGGAAAAAAAAGGGCGATCAGAAATCCTTTTTTCGTTCTTTTTCTTTTGAAATTCATAAGTTGCCATTATTTTGAACCAAAGAAAGACTGGATCAGAAATTCTGAATGTTTCTGTTTTAATTTTGTTTTAGTTCGTCTGTTTTTATTTTGGCGTTCACAGAAGGCCCCTGCCATGAATGAAAAACAAGAGAATCAAAAATTCTGAATTCCTTTTTTGAAGTTCACAAATGGGCACCCTTTAAAACGAAGAAAGGGAGATAAGAAATCCCATTTACTTAGGTCCCCAAAAAACCAATGGGATCAAAACTTCTGGCTCTTTAGCTCACAAATGGGCATATTTAGAACGAAAAACAAGGGGGGGGGGGGTGGGGTGAGACATTCTGGGAAGAGATCAAACATTTTGAGTTCCTTTTGGTTTTAACTTCTCAAATGGGCAATATTTTGAACAAAACAAACAGGTTTGAGCCAAAATTGAATTTTTAGTTCACAAATAGGCATTATTTTGGACAAAAAAGGTTATGAGAAATTTTTTCTGGAGTTCACAATGGGGCACTATATATTTTAAACAGGAAAACAAAAATTAAGGAGATCAGAAATTCTGAATCATCAGTTTTGGGCGTTCACAAATGGGCATTATTGTAAACGAAATTTAACATGGAATTCTGATTTAAGATCCGGTGGAAAAATATATAAAAGTGCGTGAAATAGACGTGGTCCGAAACGAAGTCTGCAATTAAGAGATTTAGATAATAAACTGGACAAAGTCAACTGCTTGAGTAAATGCGAATACGCCGAGGTAAGTACAATTTACAGTGAGCATGCAGTTGGAAAGACATTTTTAAAAATTTTGAACTACAGTTTTGAAAAAATTTGAAAGTATATTTTGAGCACAATTGGAATTGAAGTTATGAATATATGAAATTCACTGCGAGGATCTTCTTCACATTTATTACAATTGGAATTGTTAAAAATATTACGGGAAAGGATTCTGAAAGTGCAAAAGGAATCGTATAATATAAAGTATTCTTGTGCATGAGGATTTTCAGTGTGTGATAAAAATGGCATAAAATGAGACCCATATTTTTCAGTCGTGCTGATTATTATACTGTACAAGGTGGTTCTAACTTTTGAGTTTGTGGATAATATCCTTAAGTGTGACCATTCAAATGAAAGCTACTGAGCAGTACTTTCCTGTGATGCTGTTTATTGCCCATCTCCCCCCCGGGCTAACCCCCGGGCATTAGCATTTTTTTTTTTTAAATGGCAAGTTTCCAGGGGTGGGTACAAGTAAGTCCGTCAAATGCCCCGGGGTGGGACCAAAATAGAAGGCAAATGCCCCACCCCCTGGATCATCTAGAAAGCAACACTGCTGACGATTTTAATAATAAATCGTAACAATAAAAGTGTCACTCATCATTATTTATATCAATGCGCTTTGGTTATTTTATAACTGTGCGTCTCCCCTTCCTATGTTCATTTGTTTTCAAAATAATACTTTATTAATATCAATAACACGTTCATTTATTTGATTTTGACATACACAACTTATAAGTGTTTTATTAAATAAGCTATATTAAAAGAAATGCTTAAATAATTTCGAAGAACTGAAAATGCATGATCTGTATTTAACAAACGGCCAAAAACATAAAATATTTTTACTAAACTGGTCACCTCGGATAGCTTAAAAATCCACATAGTACGTAGAATTAATTTCACTTCATACAGTATTTGATCAACAAACGATGAAATCAATCAGCGAACAGCAACAAAGGAATGGAAGATCATGGACGACCTTAGACTGACTACACCGGAACGTTTTTCTCACCTTGTCAAATGCCCCGGGGTTGTCCCGGGGGTAGGCAAATGCCCGACCCCCCGGCAGTGATAAAATTTCAAATGCCCCACCCCCGGGATTAAAATGTGAGCAAATGCCCGACTAATGCCCGGGGGGGGGATGGGCACTGCTGGAATTGACTGATGCATAACTTCTGAGTTTGTGGATAAAATCCTTAAGTGTGACCATTCGAATGAAAGCCTACTGAGCAGTACTTTCCTGTGGTGCTGTTTATTATGCTGTACAAGGTGGTTCTAACTTTTGAGTTGGTGGACGAAATCCTAAAGTGTGACCAGTCAAATCAAAGCTACTGAGCAGTACTTTCCTGTGGTGCTGTTTATTATGCTGTACAATGTGGTTCTAAGTTTGGAGCTTGTGGATAAAATAGTGTGACCATTCAAATAAAAGCTGCTGAGAAGTAATTTTCAATGGTGCTGTTTCTTATGCTGTGCAAGGTACTTCTAACTTTTGAGTCTGTGGATAAAGTCATAAACTGTGACCATTCAAATAAAGGCTATTTCAATTGTAGCATTTTCCTCCGGTGGTTTTGGTCGACTGTTTTTTTTGGTAGACTCTCACAAAGCAAGTACAAATGAGAAAAAATGCGTAAATTACTGTATAAACTACACACATGCTTACTATTTCTGTATCTAATTTACAGGGTTCAGAAAATTAAAATGAAGTCTCCCAAAATACGGGCTACGTTCTTGCTCGTTCTCGTTGTGTGCACTTTTCTGACGAGTCAAGCAGACGCACACTTGACAGTATGAAAGCGTGCTCCAACTAAGTTGAAACTGCGAAAGGAAACGAGGGAACTGGTTCAAGACAAGATTTACCAACGCTCATTTTAGGACAAACAAGAACTGGCTGAGTCAAAAACGGAAGCCCAGGGTTCACAAAATTTCCAAGTTTTACAGAGACGAAATACCACACCGCACTAGTTAGCTAAACGGGGTTATCAGTTTTAAACAGTTTTCGCTCCCGATGGGACCCATTGATTCCAAGGAACTTTGTAACTACGTAACTCGGTAGTTCTTTATTTGCATATAACTTTTTTTTTTTCGTTGTTGGTCCTGGTTAATTTACTTTGGGATGTAACGTTCTTGTTTGGTCTCTGAAATGTCTTTACCCCCCCCCCCCCCCCAACACACATACACACACACACCTCAGTATCTTCGTGTCTGTCATTTTCATGTAAGGCCCTGTGTCGCAATAAAAAAAAATCAGTTTCAAGTTTTTTTCTCATTGCAATCCTTTTTTGTTCTCTCTCTGTAAAGCTAGAAATCCTTGGAAAGGTAGAGTTACACTCGGGTTGCAAGCCACAGGACACCCACACGGCCGGTTCTTAACTGTTGTTTCTGTGGTATGAAGCAAACGGGAGCCAGTATTACTACCTCCCCCTGGATGGGATGCTAGTCCATCACAGGATACCCAGCATAAAGTGACTAGGAGTATTACAAATTTCTACAAATTTCTCGCAAACTGGAACTAGCTACCTGGAGATGAAGGGTAGGTCAAAGAGTATCACTTTGAAGAGTTTTAGTGCCTTTGAATGATTTGTCAAGAAGTTGCAGTGAGCTATTTTTCCGTCAAACACTGTAGAGGAACATAAGTAACTCTTCCTACGTAAATCTCTTGCAAACAGGAGGCAGTGTGCGGAGTCAGTTATGGCCGTAATACGATTAAAAGATGCAGCAACGCAGTTTCGTCCAAAACTGTAAGAAGCAGGGAACACTTATCTCATACAAATCTCTTGCAATCAGAACCTATTTACCTCGAGGCAAACAGTAGACCAAAAAAGATCATTTTAAAGACTTTAAGGCCTCATTTCTATGGTCTCGGGTACCCAAGATGACCCTCCCCCAGCGACAACTTTACCGAGCGTTTATATGATAAGAAGTTGGCCCAGCTGACCGTGATAAAGTTGACCCTACTTCAGTAATTATTTCGATATCTTACTTTGATATTCATGACCTCAATGCGCCCTTTTCTTTAACAATTTTTCGTTGATTTGATCACTGTAGCCTCTGTTTGTCTAAATTTTCCTTCTTCAGTATACATTTTGTTGATTTATTTGTTTTTAAACCAAAATCCAGACGTTACGTGACACGTGGCACGCAAACAGTCGTCCCAGGTAGGCGAGACAAAGTGTCTATATGAGTAAAAGTTGTCTCGCCTGCCAGGGTTACCCTACCAGCCGAGGTGAGACAACTCGCCCCCCGAGTTGTCTCGCCTCTCCGAGACGAGTTGGTGATCCTCGTGTAAATGATTCGTCGAACTTTTCAAAGAAACAGGTGGAAAATTAGCTCGCCCAGGGTAACTCGGGGGGGGGGGGGAGGGTTGTCTCGGGTACCTGAGACCATATAAACGGGCTCTCAGAGTGATATCTCTTAAAATTGCATGATCCCCCTTGTGAAAATTTTTACGAGATCTCGCCGAGATCTCGCCGCGATCTCGGCGAGAATCGCGGCGAGATCACGGCGAGATCGCGGCGCGTTTTTGGCCGCCGAGATTTCCCCATCTCGCCGAGATCACGGCCGAGATCGCGGCGAGATCACGGCGAGATACGGGAAATCTCGGCGGCCAAAAACTCGCCGCGATCTCGCCGCGATTCTCGCCGCGATTCTCGCCGAGATGCGGGAAATCTCGGCGGCCAAAAACGCGCCGCGATCTCGCCGCGATTCTCGCCGAGATGCGGGAAATCTCGGCGGCCAAAAACGCGCCGCGATCTCGCCGAGATCGCAGCGAGATATGGAAATCTCGGCAGGCAAATACGCGGCGAGATGTTGCAGCGAGATCGCGGCGAGATACGGAAATCTCGGCGGCCAAAACGCGCCGTGATCGCGAGGTGATATCGCGGCGAGATATGGATATCTCGGCGGGCAGTTTCGCGGCGAGGCCTCGGTGGGAGTCTTGC
This sequence comes from Siderastrea siderea, assembly GCA_964030785.1. NCBI lineage: Eukaryota > Metazoa > Cnidaria > Anthozoa > Scleractinia > Rhizangiidae > Siderastrea > Siderastrea siderea. The sequence goes on from OZ034979.1 coordinate 9,939,811, forward strand.
CGGGAGTTGCGGCGAGAAACGAAATTCCTGGCGGTCAAAATCTTACTGTTATCCCGTCGAGAAGCGAAATTCTCGGCAGCCAAATTAGGTTCGATGAGAACGATATTTACATGTACGTTAACAATTAATCAAACTACCAGACGCTGACAAAACTATGTCCTATATTGCAGTTCCAGGAATTGTTAACAAGATTGTTTTCAGCCTTGGACGTGTTTTGAAATTAAATTATCCTTTATATGGTACTGTTTCCACGTGACAATAACGAGGAGACAAAGAATAGTTCACGTGCACGTGTTTTTACTTCAGCTGATCGATCACCATTAGTTGTCATTCCCCACGCTGGTGGAAGGAGGCAAGTGCCCACCTTATTAGCTGTGAAATTCCGTAGCATCGATCTGCAGGAGAATAAACCAACGAACAAGAAGAGTTTGATGATGTTTTGAGCATTTTTGTGTTTGTTCACACTGCATTTTATACGCTCACCTGTAAACGATATGTGTTCTCGGTTCAGGGAGAGCGATTTATTTGTAGTCAAGACAAAGTATTGAATAATGGCCGTGCAGAAACTCAGGTTTGTTCATCTAAGCAAGGAACTGACAAACTAAATCGCCAAATATTAGCAAATGTGGTGAATCTATTAAAAACATCTTTCTGCGCCGCTTGCGCTTCAAACTCGTTTGTGAATGTAAACACTGAAATATGAATGATCATGCAGCTATGAACAGGGATGACCATTTTCCGTTTTGGTATAAACCTAACAATCCAATAAATCAATCTAGTTAATAATCCTATTATTTTCCCTTATCTTGGTACTTTATTTTGGATAGTTCAATTGAAAACAAAAGGCCTTCTAAATGACAACAACATCTAATTAGACTGGATAAAGTGTTTTTGTGGCGTCTCCTTGTCTTGCACTGAGAAATTGGCTGCTCGCCAAATTGTGGTCACGTAAATCTTGAGATAATTTATTTTGTCATGTACTGCGAAGCTCGTGAAATATTCGATCGCAAAATTTGAGTTGTTACTGTTTTGTATCTAAAACTAGTTAAGAAGGAACCATTTTCAGTATAAGATTCTGCAACTTGCCGCAAATTCTTAAATTTGTCAGACTTGTCACCTGACTGTTTACGCAAATCTGGGGAAGACGGCGAAAATTTTATTTCTGAACTCATGCAAAAAGAATGCCGAAATTTTGGCTCATATCAAATTTGTTACCGGTAAGTTAGGTTATTACCTCATCCCCACACATTTTTACAGGAAAGTCAAGCGAAGATTTTTTTAAGCTTAATTAATATTCTCACGAAGGAGCATGTTTCGGTGAAAGACCCGCAGTTTACTTGAGTGAAATCAACATCACCAATTAAAATAAAGGTCAACAGTCAGCCGACGAGATAAAAGGGGAAAAATCAAGGCAAGGAAAAGCTGTACATGCTGATGATGTTGTCTGAGAAAAGTGAAACTCACTGACCCTTGTCTCACACGTTGAATGCTTGGGCAACTACAAAACTCGTCGAAGGACTGATTCCCGGTGGAGAAGAAACCCATTTGGTGGCTTCCATCGCGGCATTACTGATTAAGCTGTGTAGACTACAAATGTTCTGAAAGTCTTGAAAGCATTTAACCTGAGTGTTCATTCCTCAATTGTAGCTTTGTCCATAATATATAAGCTTAAGTTCATTCCCAGTACACTTTAGGTCCTTTAGTGTGGCTTGTTTAGTTGTGCAACAGTTTCTTGTATATCTTCCAAAACGCTCTAGCTCTTGCTTTAAACTTGAAAGAACCATGTTGTTTTCCGTAGTAAAAAATAACATGTTTAACATTTCAATTTTCCCCTGTACATTCAACAAAAAGAAGCCATTTCCCACTTCTGTAAGTTTTGTGGAAAAGTTCTCGATTTTTTTGGGCTTACGCGAGCACCGCTCGCCGATGTTGTGATTGAATCAACCAATCACATTGCCCATTAACACAACAGCGGGAGTCAAGGCGGGATTTTTTGGCGCGACTTTACGGTATCAGGTAAGCTCATGGCCGGCAAGCAGCGAAAAAAGTCAAATTCAGAACGACAACAAATTAGTCACAGGTATCTGTCTTTAAAACCCTTGCCTAACTCTTCCGTAGGGGTTTATAAAAAAGGTTCAACAAAGAGATGACGGACATGACAAACGAAGTCCTCTGCATACATCATTGGTAAGTGACAACAAATAGACGTCAGTGGTCTGATGAAATCAAAGGACTTCACATGTAAAACAGCGTTTCTGATCGTTGTTATTTTGCTCGTTGCTGCTCGTTGCTGCTCGTTATTTTGATCTCAAAAGCCGGTAAATTAATTTGTGAGCTGATTTATTTCAGATTCTTGCCGACCCTCGAAATAGATCGCTGGTCGCGCTTGTTTGAAACTATGGGTACAGGGTCAGGAGATTTGCACAAATACAATGGCAGTTGCAGCAGGAAAACCTGAGAGAAATCTTACCGATATCGAGATTCTATGAGATAAATCTCGCAAAGATCGAGACAGTCTCTGCGTTGCAACAGTAGAAATCTCGACATGAAATCACCGAGACCGCGGCTATCCGCGCCGAGATTGTGACTATCTCGCCGCAAACTAGTTTGTCGCGGCGAGATCGTGTTGCAATCTCACTTCTCGCTGGATATCTCGGCGCGATATTTTGAAATCGCGCCGAGATCGCGGTTATCTCGGCGAGATCGCGTAACGATCTCGCCGCGGGGTAGATATCTCGACGCGATATTTCGCAATCTCGCCGAGATGGTGGTTATCTCGCCGAGATCTCGCCGATCTTGGCGCGATCTCGGCGAGATTGCCGCGATCTCACCGCGGGCTACTTTTCTCGGCGCGATATTTTGAAATCTCGCCGAGATCGTGGCTATCTCGCCGAGATCTCGCCGATCTCGGCGAGATTGCCGCGATCTCGCTGAGATCTCGGTCAAATTTTTACAAGGGCCGTAGCTTTTCAGCGGCTTAGCAGCCAAAACACGCAAGCTTTCGAGGACACCATACTTTGAAAAGCGTTTTCACAAGTCAATATTTGACTTCTTCGAACCAAAAATCTAAGTTTTGCCGACAAACGGTTGCAAGGGATTGGAAAGGGGGCACTTTTCTCAAACAAATCTCTTCAATTTGTACGATACCTAGCTTTTAAGTTTATACAACCAGAACACCCAGACTTTTCGATGCTTTTTCACATGACATTGTTGATTTTAAATAGATATTATTGATTTATATAGATGCGCTTATAAAAGAGGCAAATTTTGGCGCAAGACATTTTATTCGGCAGGACCGGTGCAATTAACCAAATGAACCATGTGCATAACCAACTTCTTCAATGATCTTCACTGGCACAACATGCAACTTCTTCAGCTTTTCACTCTATATAGAAAATAACTAATTAAAAGGAGTTTTTTAAACCGTAGTTTGTCTGTTATTAACAGTAGCTGTTTGATTTTAAATAAGCGTTTGTTGAGCTAAAAGTGTCCTAACTTTTGAGTCCGGATTAATAACGCCTTTGCATCAGCTAAATACTCTAAAAATGCCAGTACGATGTGCAATTGCCTATGGACATAAAAACATGACTTACCATACCTTAAAAATTGAGAAACTCAGACACTAAAATATCACTAAAATATTATTTCATTCCCAATCAATTGTTCTTTTCAAATACCATGTACACTATAAAACCAACAAAGACCTGAAACATTCTGCTATATTTTGGTTCGCACTTGCAAAGTTCGCATATGACATTAAAAAAGTTGAACATGATCGAAGCTTTGCTGAAAGATCTTAAAGTTTGCGATTCCAGCATTCCAGACAAACGAAGAAAATCTATTAGTTTTGGTATGCCTTTTCAAAAGTTCTTCACTTCTGCAAAGAAGTAAGAAGAGCTGATCGAAATTTCAAATAAAACGGATTCTAGCTGTTATTTCAAAGTTGGGTGAACTTCAAGACACGTGACGTTACTCTAACAGCCCCAGTCCTCCCGATCCACTGAGTGATGGACAAAATGGACGACCGCTGGCTGGTTTTAGGTTCTCCCAGTAGGCTCGGTTTGCTCTGAAAACAAAAAACAGCCAGTGACAAAATGCTTCACGATTTTGGTCAAGATGTTACAATCAGCTCGTATGCTGCAAGCACACGAGAATCAAGCCTTACTGGTTTACAGACTACGCAGGCTTGAGTAGGGTTTAAAGTAAATTTTCAAATGACCGAGTCCTTCCTTAGTCCTTCCCCAGTCTCACCTTGCTCGGATTTCAGGTACCGAGTGATGTTTAAGTGCCTCTCCCCAGGGACTGTGCTTGTCGCTAGCGGCGGGTAACCTGCCTCGTTCCGGAGCCAGCTAAAAAGAAACAAAAATAACTGTCCTTTCACATAACGAATAACGTTTTAAGAGCTTAGTTGCTAAAGAAACTGTGCTGCTGCATCGATGAGGAAGTGAAACACAACAGTTTGGATTTATTAACTGAGTTGATAAAATAAATTGGCCACACAAATTAAAGAATACAAAAGCTGACGTTTCGAATGTTAGCCCTTCATCAGAGTGATTGCCCCTGATGAAGGGCTCACGCTCAAAATACAGCTTTTGAATTTCTTTACCGTGACTAATTTAAGTTATCAACTCAGTTGATAAATCCAACTTTTCATATTTTCTTTTTTCGTATAGTCCACATAAGGGAGTACCCCACACATACGACAACAACAACAAGATGTCGTGGCAAGATATCCACCACCTCTTCCCATCTGGCCTTGTAGCTCAGTCAGTACAGTATCAGTGATCAAAATCCCGGAGCCGTGGGCACGAAACCCATCGAAGTCAAAGAATTTTTTCCTTTCGTCATGCGGTCCACTTTTTTTCTCTCTAGAGAAATTTTAAACAGGGAATTCATGGATTCACTTAGCACTAAAAAAGTTACATTAGAGAGTTGATTCTCCTCATATTGTGCGACTGACAAACTTTTAAACAACAAACTCTAGCTTGTGTAATCGCTTTTCGAAGACACCAAAATGCTCTCTTTCGTTCAAATCACTATATTTGAGACCTTTCTAAAACACCACAGCGAACCACCTTTCTATTTTGGATGGTTGCTTAGGAGAGCATCAAGTGCAAAAAAAATACGGTGAACAAGGTTAGCTTAAGGCTATTGTTGATTCCCAGCCTACACACTCTGCTGCATAATACACTATTTGCATTTTTTTCCGATTTCTGATACTCACTTCCTCTGCGATAGCCCGGATGTGGTATGGTTCAAATCCACAGCAGCCACCGATAAACCTCACTCCCAGATCATAGGCACGCCGAGCGTACTTGTGCACATCCCAGCGAGTTAGAATGCGAGGTTCCAAGGCTAAACAAAACAACGTGGATACAGCTCGGTTTTCTATAGGCGAATTTGCTTGTCAATGCTTGTCACATGTACTTGCTTTGAGTTCTGATTGGTTCAATTATTATTTACATCTGCTGTGATTGATGAGATTATTACCTTGGTTTTGATTTTACAACACCCAATTGAAAAGTGCTCTAGTATACGAAACACGATTGCAATTGCAAACAACATTGAACAATATTTAAGTCGAGGTTTGCAATGACCACAATCGTTGAATATCAGCAAATAGACATGAGCCAGTGAAATTCGCGTATTAGCAACAGTCCGGCAACGATTAATATCTACTAAAAAGAACTTATTACAGGAAATTAACGCTGCTGGTTACCGAGTTATTTGAAATTAACGCTAATTGAAGAGGAAAACAGTTAAGAATAAAGGAAATCAGCGCCAAAGAGAAAGTAAAATTTCCGCATAAAGGAAATTAACTTAAGTGTGGAGGTCGCTCATTCTACTGACAAATACAAAGTGCACGTTGATCATTCTAAGGGAACTTTGCCTGAAATACACTGAGCCATGCATTAAGAGAATTCTGAAGGCAAGAATCAATATGAATTGATCGTACACAATAGAGAAAAGATTGGGATATGCCAAGGAAAGGTGGCTCTTGTTTATCAAATTGGCTATACCTAGCTGAGGACAAAATTCACACTCTGGGTCCAAAATCACGCAAATCAACGTTGAAAGGAACACAATAGAGTGGTCTAGCTTTGTATCTCGCAACGCCACACTGGAATTTTATTTGACTGGAGTCCTACGGTATGATACCAGAGGAATACAGTAAGTGAAAGGAAAAGACAGAATATGCGAGACCGGGATGTGGAGCATGGTTTAGGAGGATAGGGGAGGATGGGGGGGGGGGGGGGGGGGTTGTTTGGGGCAAACAGACTCACCTGTGGGAGACTCAGGTAAACCAGCTGTTCCTACAGGTCCCGCATCTGGAGTGTGATACCCAACCGGTTGAACCATCAGATGAGGCTTGAGTCCTTCTTTATCTAACGCGTCTTTCATCAGAGCAATCGTCCGTAAACTCAAGTCAGGGTCAAAACGGCAGTTGACTCCAATGATATCAGCTCCTAATAAAGTAAGATGTTGTGCAAATAACCTTCCGCTCCACTGGATTACATTTAAAGACCTTCTTTTGAATGAAAATCACACTTAAAGCCAGACTCAAAGATATGCACCACCTTGTGCAGTATAACGAACAGCACCACAAGAAAGTACTGCTCAGTAGCTTTCATTTGAATGGTCTCACTTTAGGATTTCATCCACAGACTCAAAAGTTAGAACCACCTTGTACAGCATAATTAACAGCACCACAAGAAAGTACTGCTCAACAGCTTTCATTTGAATGGACACACTTTAGGATTTCATCTACAGACTCAGTAGCTTTTCATTGGAATGGTCATTTAGGATTTCATTCACAGACTCTTTAGTTTAAGTACCTGCCCTTGCCAGTCTAACAGCACAATCTCCTGGAGAAACTTTGTTGCCATCCCCAGCAGGCCCAATACACATTGTGATGGCAGTTGGCTGCCCTGTGGACTTCACCACTTCTACTGCCCACTCAGCTTCTTCTACATTGTGGAAGAACTGTGGGGAGAGGGGACAGTGAGAGCGAGCGACCATGTGAGCAGGTACAAACTCTAAATCATAACAATCAACTTAAAGGGTCTCAGATGACAATAATATTACAGTTGAACCTCCTTGTGCAACCTCCTCTCTTAATCCCTTAAGCCCTGATATAAAAATGCATATTCTCATTACTGATCTCCATACATTTCTTATGGAACTAGTAAGGAGAATTTGTCTAAATATCAAGACATCTTACCCTCAGTGATCACTTCCTTTATTCGTGTCACTTGATTGTTCAAACAAGTAGTGATCATGTAAAGAGAAATTTCATTTTCATCAGGGCTTAGGGCTCAAAGGGTTAAGCGACCAGCTACAGTCAGCTACCAAATTATTTTCCAAATTACCCAAATTTCCTCAGTCAAATCACTGTAGCTGGAACCTCTCATAGGCAACTACCTCTTGGAAGTGACTGCAACTACTTTTTGTAACGACAGTTTGGAATTTCCTATTGTTTTTAACCTCCAGTGAGCGTCTGGTAAAAAGTGAAGTGACCACTTTAAGGCTTAACATTTTCGAGGTAGGTCACTTATCTGGGGGTGGGGGGGACTCCCTATAAAGGGCTATACAGGGAGGGTCTGCCCGAAAGGGGTGCCTTTTTTTGAGCTCGCAGTATATTAAAGGGTAGGGAAAATTGCCATTTTAGTATACAAAACTTAAGGGGTCACAAAATCAGCTGCAAGGTGGAAGGAATGGTGGCTAAGGCAAAGTTTATCAAAGGGTGCCCCATTTTGGTAGAAATAACTACGCAACTGAATCAGAACGACTGAAAACAAGGGGAAAACGTGGCGATTATAGGTATTAGAAAGGGGGCAGTTTTGCTCTAGGTATATAAAAGGGGTACCATTTTGGTAAAATTCGTATATTAAAGGGTAAGGGTTTGAACCTCCGGGTGGAGCATCCCTGTATAAAACTTTATTGAGTAGCCCCCCCCCCTCCCGGGGCCACTTATGGGTGGTTCAACACTATACTTTGGAACATGGCATACTTAAAGCATAAAGGGACAACCACATGAGACATTTTGCTCCAGATTCTGGGAAGAGGAGAGGTTTCATTTCAGCTAGGTTATTTTTCTCTTGCTGTCCACATGGGAACTGACCGCTGTGAGTCCAACCTGTGATGATTTTGACCATCAACCCAGCTGTCTTCAGTACAGCTCGAAGAAAAAAGTTTCTTTTATCAACAATGTGAAAGACAAGACTTCTTAGGAAATATTTTTGCCAAGATGAACCTGATTAACATAACTTAAGTCTTAGAAGGAAAAATTTATATATTATTTTTGTCACAGTTTTAAAGATTTTCAATTTGAAATAAATGGTTGGCATACCTCAGCAATAATTAAGTCAACATCATTTTGGAGAAAAATCTCAACCTGTTCTCTAAACTTCTTCATCACAGCATTTTTTCCAGCTCCACGTGAATACAATGATGCAGTCTGACAGACACAACCAGCAAAAAGGGCTCCTCCCTTCTGGGCCACGCCCTTGGCAAGGTCACATGCTGCTTGGTTTATTTTGATGGTCTGAAAGAGAGCAGGAGTGATCGCATTTCATGTATACTCCTAAAAGACTTGTAATAATACTCTGTCATTTGTTACTTGATCTTAGGGCGATGGGAGATCAAATGTGAGAGAATTTAAAGCAAAGTGCACAGGATGTTATGGAAGGGAAAACAGAAAATTAAGGATAGCACATCTCTAGTGAATATGGTGGATCAAATAATTAACAAGGACTCCCCCAATGTTTCAGGAGAAAAGGAATTGTTGATACTCTTACGAGAAACCATGCTGAAGAAATGCAGTTGAGTGGGATCACAACGGTGTGTCCATAAAGGGGAGGTGTCTAACTAATGTAACCAGACTAGCTTCAAAATGCACATGGCATTTAAGTGTGATTCAGGGACCACATCTGTGCATGCCCTTTAAGGAGTGGTGTTTGTTTGTGGAAACTGTTCAAAATATGGTTTTTCTGTATGGCTGGGGCCCCAACTAAGTGTCCACTTAAGGGGGGCAGCTGTCTGTGTCTAGTTTCATATCCCTTTGGAAGTTGAAAATGTGTTATTTGTGTGGAATGGGTGGGACCATAACTTGGTGCTCACTTTAAAAGTAAGTGTTATAGATGGGGCCAACCACTAGAGGTTATGTCCGTTTTGAAGTTCAGCACTATCAAAGGAGCTATAAATATAGTTATGTACCCCATATTTGGCATGATCACCTCCTAGGTCATCATCCAGTGAGAACGTAAATGCTTGAATAACATCAGCGCCTGCTCGCAGAAATTCTCGATGAAGCTGGCGAACTAAACCAGATGGAAAAAGAACAGTCAGCATGCCACAAGTGTTGGACAAAGAAAAGATCTGAGTTCCCACTTTTCCGAGCTACTGAGCAGTATTTCTATCAGTACTTCCCTGTGATACTTAGAGTTTCTTTGTTGTCTTATGATGGGATTAGCAAGAACAACCAATAACTTTCACTCAATAAGAAAAATGTAACACTAATTAAACAAGAAACATCTTTTCTGGGACAACATGGCCAAATATGCTGGGCTTTTCCAGACTACTTTTCAATGCCTGAAAATCCAAGAAAGCCTCAGGCTATTACATCTTAGTGGCAAGGGAAGCCAAATATCTTTTTGGCCAAGGCTGCCGAGAAAGTCTGGCCCTGGAATTAACATGGCCAAGAAAGCTGGACTTTTGTGGCCAAGGTTGCCAAGAAAACTTGGCCACAGCCAGGCTTGCCAGGCTTTACCAGGCCGCATTTTCCTGGTAAGCTTGGCCAAAAACCCGGAAAGTCCCGCCTGGCCAGGCTTTGCCAGGCTGGCCAGGTTTTTGACCGGGCTCCTGATGCAAGGGAAGTCAGAACAACCAGTCCCCCCTCTCACCTGGTTTAATACTCTGTAATTTTAAGGCTGTTCTGTGGTATTATGATGTGCTAGGTCGTCCTACTGTTTGAGTCCCTGGATGAGACTCTTTTCCGTGGTGTTGTTTATAACGTGCATACTCCTTAAGGTTCTTACTTTAGAGTCTGTGATTGGAATCCCGAAGTTTAAACCAATTCATCATTCATTCCATCAAAGAAAATAAAGCTACTGAGTAGTACTAATTCCTACTGAGTGCTGTATGTATTTATGGTGTACAAAGTGGTTCTAACTTTCGAGACTTTGCAGCTGGAACCGAAGCTATCTTGAGCGGTTCTTTCTAGTGGTGCTGAAGATTCTTATAATTTTAGTTGTAATTTTTTAGAAGAGAGTGGAAATCAAGAAAAAGAGTGGTCAGTTTTACCCTTTGGCATTCTTAATGCCAAACCATACCTCACAGCTGCATGCTTTGAGAGTAAAGATAACAGGAAACAAGCTCAGGGGTTACTCAGGTATGCTATAATGATGGGAGATGTGAAGACCTTCGTCGGTTAGAAATTATATCATTTAGGACTTTTTTGGATTAGCAAGTTTCTGATGGATGTATTCTGGTTCCTCAAATTTACGTCAAACAATAATTGTATCAGTTTCATTTACAAATTAACAAAAGAAAGGTGCCTGAAAAATAAATTGTCTTGTCTTTCTTTTAGTTTTTATTTGGATGGAAATGACTTGTTTTTGGTTATGCTCGAAGACACTGGAGTTTTTGGATCCAGCCTTGAAGTGCTGTTACACTAGGCAATTTTTCTTATAACTTGTCCCACAGTTTTGTTGTACGTGCCATTGCGAGACAAGTTGTACACAATGTTGCCTAGTGTAACACCTCTACACAATGCTGGAAAAGTTTGTTGAAGTGTTGCAAGGATCATTGCAAAAAGTAGAACCGACTTCTACTTCTCGCAATGATTGCAGCACCAAAAACCTTGCGAGACATGTTCATTTCAGGGTATGTTACACTGGGCAATTTTTCCTGCAACTTGTATCAAAACAAAATTATGAGACAAGTTGCAAAAAAGATTGCCTTGTGTAACAGCACCTTTAGCCTAATGGGTCTTTTTGGGTATAAAAACTTGGCCTTGTTTAATTTGCACCTCCTGACATCACTGATATAGGTGAGCACCCCCTGGTGAAACAAGAACGCCGCCTTCTGTGACCTCCCTGCACAGTATTAGCAGAAGTTAAATGACAACTGACCTCCATCAGGGTGTTCCACTGTGCATTCAGGTGTCCAAGGTCCTGCTTTCACATAACCCCGCTTCTCCAAAGCATGTGCCATTCCACCATCTCCTACAATTGCCTCCCCTGCATTCAGCCGCTCTAATATTCCACGCTGTAACAGGTGTGGAGGAACATGTCAAAACAGTTACATGACTGTGCTGAAAACTGATGGCATGATTGATCTCCCAGGTGGTTGAAAGGAAAGAGATTACGTTACAAATTGGAAGATTCATGAAATGTTAGTCACGCAATGCACAGTCACGCAAGTGCTACTATTGAAAGACAACGTATATTAAACTTCAAAGACACTTCTTTTTGACTACAAGCAGTCCTTCCTTCTGCGCAGGGATAGTCAAGCGATACGAACATGCGAACGCACGCAAAAGTTGGCTGCCACATGGAAACAATATGACGTGGATGAAGGTTAGCTAGAAAGAGGGATATTTACCAAGTCACCCTTCATATGGCCGGGTGATTCCGCCAGGTGTCACTTTCATACCATCTTTCAAGCCAATTTGGCTCATCAAATAGGGTTCCTTCCCTCAACTGTTTGTCATTTTGGTCACGTTCACGTTATCAAAACCACGGGAGACTATTATATAGCACGACTTAAGCTTATAACGTGACTTTGATGTGTGTGTAGTTTAAGTTCCAGAGGAAAGTCATCGTAAATTTCAATGGCGTTGAGTGATCATATTTTGGGTGCCTTTTCCGGTATTGTACGCGAAGTATTTCAAATACGAAATTTACTTTTACTAGCTAATCTGCACTCACCTTTTCTGCATTCGCCATTGCCGTAGAATCCAGAGTATCAAGACATAATAAGTTAATCTCCGGGCGAACAGGTCTTGACAAAGGTTCGGCCGTTCGGAGATGATGTCGGTGCGGAGACTGGTACAGATCAAGGTCAACTGCCAGTTAAAAATTATGTTGGAACTAGTGGACTACAACAAGAGGAGAAGAATCGCATCGACAAGGGATATTTTAAAATAATATCCTTGCCTGATGTGCCACCTGCTAGAATTATTTACAGTATGTTGTCCAGTATCTAACTAAAAAAACATCAACTTTCATTTTTGTGTTCCGCTTTGTCACGCTTAGGAATTTGCAGCAAGCTAAGTACTGTATTCCGCGAGAAAAAGAACCGATCATTTCATCTTTCTGTTCTTTGATTTAACGGACTTAAAGCTCAACGGAGACTTGTAGAAGGCGCCGTTCTGTTAAGGGACCGGTCATTATTTAGTGGGGGGGGGAGTGGGGGGGGAGGGCCACTAGACTGAGAAAAAGTTCGGTCAAGAAGTTGTGTCCCTCCCCAATAAAGGTTTTAAAAATATCTGACCTCCCCTAACTCGAATTTAAAAAAATGTGACCCTCCCCAACGGCAAAATAGTACAGCAGCGGTTTACAAAAAAGGAGCAGCGTTTCCTTTAGTCAAAGGTCAAAGCCACAAATACGGAAAGACAAAAAGGCGCTTGGTTGGATTCCGAATCCACGAACACCGATGAACTTCTTCCGCAACCAAGTGTATGAGTCATTTTTTGCGGAAAATGTTTCCTTCTTGGCTGTATCAAAACAGAAGTTTTCTGAAGAGTTCCACAAGGAGGCACGGCGCCAGTACACGGTCCGCCAGGAAGTCGAGAAGGTGAAGAGCAAAACACAGCAACTGGACAACACAAAAAACCCTTCCACAGCTGATTACCTACTGAGGGAGAACCACATCAAAGTTAACTGAGCTTGGAAGGAAAGCCTCGAATCTCTTTCAGGTTGATTTTGGAGCCTTCAAGAAAAAATTGCAATGCAAAAAACAGAACAAACACCGTGCGGCAAAACGTAAGGCTATGCGTACCTCTCAGAGGAAGTCAGAGGTTCTAAAAAAGATCGCCCATGGTTTAGACGAAAAATCTCTCTGTGAAAAAAGTCACATAGAACTTTTTCTATGTGTTAAAACAGAACAAAAGAGAAAAAAATGGGTGGAATTATTGCTGTGCCAAGATGATACACCTCGGCTAAGCAGTGACGCGAAGAACTATTTCTCAGGCATACTAGGCAAGAATGGAGGCAACGTTGCAACTAGTAGTTACCACGGCGGCGGCGGCGACGACGGCGACGACCATGATGATGATCATCTGGATTATGAAGATGGTGATGAGAGATATGATGAAGAAGATGACTGCAGTGTTGTTGAAGTAGCCACAGTGCGAATAAGGCCAGTGTAGGAGTATTCGTCAGGTGACGATTACGGTCCATACTGGGACAATTCCCCAACTTCCATGCCATACCTGGACCATGTATCAGACCAACTATTCAAATCAGAAGTTATATAGTTATATGGCAAATTTTGTCCTGGAAGAAAATATTGTTTGTGATCAAAAAGTAGAGCTTGTTGTTAGGTGGTGCTAGGTATAATCATCATTGACAAACCCCGTGCAAATGCTGGCAACTGTCAAATTTGTTGGGCTCAACATCGTTGCAGGTGTGTACGCTCACGGTTCAAACAAGTTCAACCAATGTTGGATGAGACACTTGCAATGCTGAAATCTCCATGGATACAATGTGTGGTGCGTGTGCGCGAGTCCAGCATTAAAATTTTGCAGCCGGCTTTCAGCTTCTTCTGAAATCTTCTCATGCATGTTGTATTTTTAAATTTGTACGAACTTTGTACAAGAAATGAATGGTGTATAAATTTAATACAGTGTTTTATTAAACAGATACGACTTTAAGACCTTGTGTATTCACGATACTTGTAGTTTTATTCAATAGGCCCCGCATTCCACTTTTAATCAGGCTGTAACCAATGACAAATTGAAAACCTACAAGAGGCAGAGGTGACCAACATCAAGAGATATCCGAGTTCAAGACACGTGGTAAATACGTATCTTCGAAAAAAAATCGTAGCCCTCCCCTTAAAAGCATTTTTTCATAACGGCCCTCCCCCAAATATGGTGCCCCCCCCCCCCCCGTTAAATAATGACCGGTCCCTAAGATGGGTGAAACATCGAGGGTTAAATTTCGCGCTTTGCACTGCGCACTGAAACTTCACCATTGTTCAAATGAGGGTCTGTCACGTGCGATGATTCCGCGGCCAGTGAAAATCAAGATAATTAGCGTTAGGATAGTTAAAGAGATCAAGTTTTCAGAGCTTTATCGAATTCCTGATATCATTAAAATCAATTAATTTTCAAAAAATAATAGGAGTTAGAAGTTCTCACCAAGTTCGAGTTAGGGCGCCAAGTTACCGACAAGTTTTTGGTTGATTCTCGAAATATTGTGTAAGTTTTACACGAAATGAAGTTCATTGCTTCAACTGCTCTCAGAACTGTAAGCCACAGAGAATTCTGTAAACATCGACCTTAATTATTGCTGGAGGGAAGTCATTTTCCGGGTGGGGGCTCTTTTCCGTGCATTTTTCAGATAGGAAAGTCACGTTTAACATCTAGTCACAAGAATTTGAGCGTTGTCACGTCGAACAGTTCAGACCACTTTAAAATCATTCAAATATCGAACATTTTGGTTTCCTGTTTGTTTCAGTAAGGACAATTAGAGCGATTTTCCGGCTATGTGCAAGAGTAAGTTTCTCCTCGTTATTCGAGTATGTTACGCAAAAATCCCTACCGTTTCCGAGATCTTCGACAAATTAATTTGGCGCAATTTGATAGTAAAGTTAATAGCAATCACAAAAATTTGCTGTCTGCTTTTTATTTTAAAATAGGTTTGTGTCACCCCAGAGTGTTTGGTTTTACCATTTTGGTCTGAAACAGATAATCTTTTACCTTCAGGTCTGAAAAAGGGTACAGATTTTGGTGTGATGGCCAGATAAAATGGGCAAAAAATGGGAAAGATTTTTAGGAGGTCCGGTCTAGAATAGGGTATAGGAAAAACGTAGTGGTGTTTTATTTGTTTGGAGACAAAACAACAGTTGAAATTTTCGAAGGCTCGCAACAGTGTTCCTCGACTTGTCACACTCTTGAAAATTGATAAAAAGTTTTCGCCATTTTGCCCTCCTGGACATAGTGAAGAAAAAGCCAAAACTCTCTTTTTTGGACTAAATTTATAGCCAGTTTCAACTGTGATAATAAGTTTTTCGGCTCTCTTGATTATTTCTGCAATATCTCTGTAGCACTCTCAACTCTGGGGGAACACACGCTGGCTGCGGAAGTCCAGGATCTGTTACAGGAATATTATCTTCGGAGACAAACTAGAACAGGCAGACTTGGGTCCAACATACAGTTTAATCCAACAAACGTAACCAAAGAATATTTTACAAAGCACTTCTATTTATGAGGAATAACAGGATTACATCACATCCTCAGAAAGTCTTAACAAACATTAGATCATGTGTTTCAGAAAGCACGATTGGTTTAAGCGGAATTTAACTTTTACAACATTAATCACTTTCAAAACAAGGCAGGTAGATAACAGTTATACAAAAGGCAAGTGCGGGTTCCGTTACAATTCAACACTAATTAGAGTTATGATCCACGACAAAACAACAGGTGCCTGCTACGGTTAATGAACTGGAACACCAACCTGCTACTTCCAAACTAAAATAACAACTTCTATGTCGGAATTTTCTATGTTTTTATCAGCGAAAGCGAATAAATAAAATCAAACTAAATCATCGTAATTTCTCTCCTCACATTCCTCCGACCTTAGCTTGAAACTCTCCTGAGTCAAGCAATTAAAAAAAAGGTAATCAAAAATTCACTAAAAATCATTGTAAAAACATTGCTATTATTTGTTGTTGGGTTATAAAATTTTTAATTTTTGTATTGTATTTTTGTGCCTGAACCGCGGCATAAACCGAACAAGCCTTAATATACCGGCCTCGGGGGTTCAAAAGAAAAACTAGCAATTGGAATGAACATAACTTAATAGTTCAATAACGAAATGAGAATACCCCCAAAACTAACAAAAATCTCTACCTATAATAATTACACGGTACAAAACAGAAACTCGCGAACAAATAACTAGACAAACAATTAGTCCCAAAAAAAGTCCGTGTCCGTGAAAAGGGCCGGGTTTTCAGCAAAAGCCCTTGTAATTGTTTCAGGAGGCGCTTTGGAGCATAGAAGGATGTAAAGATGTTTGGCGAGGTCACCGTATCCCGCGGAATAAAGTTCCTCTATACATATAATGGTAACAGGGTCGCTGCAAATTCTCGTCGACGCAAGAAGAGGCATCAGTACTGTCTCCAAGTAGATCTCCTCTAACATTAGGTATTGGGCGACGTCCCTTCGGTCAGCGGATTCGTAGAGGGAGACATGTCAAGTACGCTTGCATGAAATGGTGTCTTACTCGTCAGCGGTTTGAGAACCTTGGTGTCCGCGGTATTCTTCGACAACAGAATTTCGCAGTTCTGTTTCAATTCGTGACTGATTACATGAAGATGTTGTGCCGCAGTGAAGGGTTTCTTTCCGTGGCGCGGATCACGGGAATCTTCGTCCAATTTGCTGCGTGTTATTTCGTGTGAGAAGGCAGCGATAACTGGGATGTCTGTTGGAAATTCGGCTTCTACCAAGGCGGCCACTCGCGGCTGATAATCTGGATCGTCATCAAAACGTTTTGCACGCGGATGTTTACGATAAAACTTCTCAATAGAGCGCTTATCAATAATATTCGAGGCGGGCTCCCAAGTGTTTTGGCTGTGGGGAAAGCCAAGCCATTTAATCCGGAACTGGTGTTCGCCGTTAAGTCGACGTTGCTTAAGAATGTTCTCAACTTGGTATACATCCTGTTCGGATTGTTTGGTGTCTGTGTCAAGGTTGACATCAATCGCCTGGGCGACATCAGGGTCCTGGGGCGTAGTATCTGCTTTCTTCCTAGGAGATCGACGAGCACTTGAAGAAGACGACAGAGGCGTAGTATTGGCTCGAATTCCGGTAGATCTTGGCTCCTGTTCACAAACAGAGGGATTGTCTTCGCTGTTGCTTGTAGTCGGGGCGGCAATATGTGTTCCGTCACGTGCAGTGGCCTGGGGCCGAGTAGCGGTTGTTTTTCCAGTTTTCCCTCGCAAAACGTTACTGGCAGGAGCAGAGACCTGGGGCAGAGTGTTGGTTGTCTTCATGGCTGTTCTGCGAACTGCACTACTGGCAGGAGCTGAGGCCTGGGGCAAGTTACACTCACTCGAGCTTCCAGCGGAGGGGGCTGCGTCTGGTTGCTCGCTGAGAGGAACCTGGGGCCGAGAGTTAGCTTCAGGCGGATCTGGAAGGAAACTGTCAGCCGGTAGGTCGTCTTCAACGAGGAAAGGGTCATTCACATCCTCAGGCGGCTCGCGAATTGGCCGGGAAGCTGGATCCACATAGGGCTTCATTCTAGAGATGTGGACTGTCGTGGAAACACGGCGATTATCCGTGGCGCGCAAGATGCAGTGGACTGGGGAGAGAAATTGGACTATTCGGTAGGGGCCATGGTAATTATGCGCTAGCTTCTTGGAAAGCCCCTTGCGGTTCTTTGGTGTATAGACCCAGACGCGATCTCCAAGTCTGTATTTAAGTGGTACTGCCATTCTATCGTGGTAGTCTTTCATGCGTTGCTGTGCACGCTGAATATTTTCCTTGGCAACGCGGTGAGCAATTTCGATATTCTCCACAACTCGTGCTCGATGTTCAGCTATGGACGGGGAGATTTCTCGCGGTGGAATCAAGGAAACATCCATTGGAAGGCGTGGTTCCCTCCCGTATAACATATAGAAGGGTGACTCGCCAGTCACTTCCGAGGGCGAAACACGATAACCAAAAAGAACGGGATTTAAGTAGCGGTCCCAGTCTTTCTGATCACTGCTGACGTAATGAGACAGGCTTTGTGCTAAGGTTCCGTTAAAACGCTCCACAAGGCCATCACATTGGGGATGATAACTGGTTGTGAATTCCTTCTTTGTTCCCATCAGAAAACAGACTTCACGTACCAGGCTGGAAAGAAAATTGGAGCCTCTGTCGGACAAAAGGGTACGGGGTGCACCATGACGAGGCATGATTTGGTTCACCAGAAGGTCAGCAATTGTGGCAGCGTCAATTGTTGGTACCGCAAAGGCTTCTGGGTATCGTGTCAAATAATCGGAGAAGACGACAATGTATCGATTATTTGATGACGTCACTGGGAACGGGCCGAGGCAATCAACCGCGACGCGGTCAAATGCACCCTCAACTGGAATGGGCAAAATAGGTGCGGTCTGTCTTTGCTTAGGACTCTTCTTCATTTGACAATGGGTACAGGAGAGACACCAGTGTTGTACGTCTGCAAACATCTTCGGCCAATAGTACTTGTCACGCAATTTATCATAGGTCTTGTTGACACCTAAGTGACCAGGTAAGGGATCATCATGTCCACCAACCAAAATTTCATAACGCAGTGGGGTTGGGACTACCAACTGTGACTTCGGCGTCTGTATACGGCGTCCCTTCGGAACCCAAATGTGACATAGCAGGCCATTAGGATCCAGATAGTAGCTGTCAATGGAATGCATAATGGCTTTAGCTGCAGCATCATTGGTAGGTAGCTGTTCAGTCTCCAGATAGGTGATGATGCCAGCTAGAGCAGGATCTTTTCGTTGCAAGGTCCAGATTCTCTCTACCTGCAAACCTTGGTCATTATATGCTGCTACAACTGAGTCATACGTCCGACGAGAGAGGGCATCAGCATTACCATTGGATTTACCCGACCGGTGTTCAAGCGTGAAGTCGTGCTGCTGTAGCAGCAACGCCCATCGAGCTAAGCGACCAGTTGGTTCTCTTATGTTCATCAGCCAACGTACAGCATTATGGTCTGTAAACACAGTGAACTGTCGTCCGTACAAGTAGTGTTGGAAATGTTTAACTCCATCAACGACTGCTAAGGCTTCCCTTTCTGTGACACTGTAGTTCCTTTCTGCAGGGTTAAGCTTGCGACCTCCATAAGCTATCACCACTTCGCGGCCGTTCTGTTTTTGTCCCATAACCATGCCAATAGCATCATCACTTGCATCAGTAGAAAGGAGGAACGGCTGAGTGAAGTCTGGGTACGAGAGGATTGGAGCCTCTGTCAAGGCTTTCTTTAAGGTATCAAACGCACTTTGACAAGCCTCTGTCCAGACAAATTTGGTTCCCTTCTTCGTCAAATCATGGAGGGGGCTGGCTATTTTAGCAAAGTTCTTCACAAACTTTCGGTAGTAATTGGCCAATCCCATAAACGCTCTGATATCTTTGACTGAACTTGGGACGGGATATTCTTGGACGGCTTTAATCTTCGCGGGGTCAGGTTGTAGACCATCAGGTGTGATCACGTGACCCAAGTAGTTAACCTTTGATTGTCCAAAATGACATTTGCTTGGTTTGAGTTTGAGTCCCGCAGCTCTGAACCGATCAAACACCAGGCGAAGGTGTTGTAAATGTTCCTCAAAGGTTTTTGAGTAAACCAAAACGTCGTCAAGATAAATGAGGGCAATTTGCCAATTTAGACCTCGCAAAACACACTCCATTAATCGCTGAAAAGTTCCAGGAGCATTGCAAAGCCCGAAAGGCATTGTGGTAAATTCATATAATCCTGCATGCGTCACGAAAGCAGTCGTCTCACGTGATTGAGCGTCTAATTTTACCTGCCAGTATCCACTCATTAAATCTATACTGCTGAAGTATCGGGCGCCTCCAAGAACCTCCAAACTTTCAGATATCAATGGAAGAGGATAGGAATCTTTCTTTGTGATTTGATTTAGCCTTCTGAAGTCGCAGCAAAATCTTGTGGAGCCATCAGGCTTTGGAACCAATACAACTGGACTGGCCCATGGCGATGTGGAAGGCTGAATGACGTCACGGCTGAGCATATCATTAATATGATTTTCTATCGCCTCTTTTTGTGCCTGAGGCACGCGATAGGGACGGGAACGCAGTGGTGCATTATCTCCCGTATCTATGTGGTGCTGTACCAGGTCCGTGCTTCCAAGTTCTTCAGGTCTGACGGCAAATATATCTCGGTATTCCTTGAGCAGAGCCTTCAGCTGCTCCTGTTGCTCTGGGGTCAGTGCTGAACCCTGTAAGTCTACTGGGGTATCGTCAGGCTCCTGTTGTGAAGGCTGTATAGTGTTGCAATCTCCCACAGGAATGACATCAGGGTCGCCATCGGCTTCTGAGAAGGTGCCCAAACTGGCGCCCTTGTACAATGTCACTGGCTTGTTGGTGGGATTGATCAGACGAAAGGGGACAGATTCATCTTTTGCAACTTTTACCAAGGCAGCTGCTCCCTGAAGTTCATAGCGGCCGGCTAAGCGGGCAGTAGACTCAATTATCCCAATTGTACCTGGTTGCACATTGCTCTTGATCTTAGCTGGGATCACTGTTTCACTTTGTGGAGGTATAACATAAGTCTCTGAAGCAATCACAGACAAGAGGTCCTCTGAAAAGGTCACGGGTGTCTCGTCTTTCAGCTGCAAGGTGTATTCGTCAAAGTCGATGTTGGCACGGGTAGCTCGTAGGAAGTCTCTCCCTAGTACTCCGCAGTATTCTACACCCTCTATCACCCTGAACTCACAAGGGTAATTACCTCCCGCGATGCTGATGTTAGTTTTCAGTATTCCACGGACAGCCATAGACTCACCATTAACTGTTTTCAGTGACTTAGATTGGCTCTGAACCAACGGTGGAGGGCAATCGTCATACAATTTCATCAACTGACGAGCGTCTAATACGGAGACAGCGGCTCCTGTGTCCACAAGGCATCTCATAGGTTTATCGTTTATCCATACCTCAACCGTCAGATCCATGGGGGGTGGTGTTGGGCCTGCTGAGGCTAACTTTCCTATAGGCTGGTCTGCGCGTCTACGTCTTTCATCTGTGGATCTCAATGCATTATGAGAGCTGTTCTGCCTCGATACAGGAACTTCTCCAGTAGGCACGACTGGCTTGGGTCCCTGTGGTCTGCATTGGCTTGTGTGGCTACTGTGGATGTTGTCTTGTTGGCCATCCGCTCATAATCAACCACATGTTCTTTCTCCTCATTTAGCGGGAATCTTGCATCATCGGGGTAACTCTGAGATTGGTACCTCTGATCGTCTGGTTGTAGAACGTCATCACCTGCAGACTTGGTGACAATTTCATTTGTGTGGATTTCCAGCTCATAGTCAGCCTTTGGTGGCGGGAAAACTGCAAACATCACTTGCTTTCTCACAACTTTGGGCCTAGGGACCTCAATGACGATTTCAGTTAACTCGCCCGGGACTGCATCCTGCGGCATGGTTGGCTCAGCACTTGTTTCTTGGGATGTAAAATTATCAGACTTAGCCGGTTCCCCAGGTTTATCAGCGGTTTCCAATTCTGGCGCTTGGGCTTCTCCCATGGGTCGTTCTGAAAACTGGACCACATTTTCAGACTTTGGTGGAATGTCACCCGTCAATGTCGTTTCCACGTACTGGTCAGTAGCTTCTGCTTTTGATGGGAAGTCTTCACTCACGGCTTCTCCTGTAGTGAGAGACATTTCCGGCAAATTATGCGGAGGTAAAGCAAACAGGTCAAGATTCTCTTTTTCTCCCTGGAGGTCATTCTTAGCCAGGCTTAAGTGGTCAGCGGTCTCATCTGCTAAGCTGCGGCTGCTGAAGTTTTCTTTTCCCGCTCCGTCAGGTAACTTTTCCGGATCCGAGACAGGCTTAGGCCCTACTAGCTGGTCAGCGGTCTGTATTTCCTTAAAGTCCTCTTTATTCAAAAGACGCGAACTAAAAGTACAGACTCTCCCCAGGGTCTGGTCAGCGGTTTCTTGGTCAGTTGTGGTGTCCACGCAGATGTCTGTCTTTGACAACTGTCCGACAACTTGGCCTGATACTAATTCAATCTCTGTGGGCTGGTCGTACCCGATTTCTTCAGGTTCGTAGTCATAGTAATAATCCCATTCACCATAGCCATCAGCAACGCCCCCGTCACTAGCTAGGCATCATAATCTTCTTCTAGATCCTCGCCATCGGGCCACATAAAAGCCAAATAATCATATATTGGTTCGGCAAAATCATCGAGTACAGCAGCAACACGATTTTGTCTGTCCGACGGAGGCAGTGCACGCTGTCGGGGTTGAAAACCAGGCTGAAATGTACGCCGAGTAACGCCTTCTGGAGCAGGCAGTGCATTCCTTGCCGCTGGTCGTCGTTCTTGGGCATTTCGTTGTGGGCAACTAACTAGGAGATGTCCTTCTGATCCACAATAGAAACACAATGGTCTGCCATCTCTTGATCGCTGTCGGTTATTCCTAGTGTCACGTTCGCGATTATCCCTAGTGTCACGTTCGCGATTTGCCAAACCGTTGATACGCCGGTCGATGTGATCGAACTTTCGTGACAGGTCTGCTTTTAATTCATTCATAAGTTGAAATATATTCGACTCATCACGCCTTGGTGACTCAGAATAGGCGGCAACTTTTTCTGTTTTGGGCGACGGAGTCGTTAAATTGTCCAATTTCCTGGTTATCACATCCAGTTGTGTTTGCATAGCTTGTTGGTGACAGGTGTTTGATGGGCTACTGGTACCTGCTACCATAGTGTTAAGTGTCTTTGTCAAGTTATTTAACTGGACGGCGATAGTTTCATTAGAATTGCCCATAGTAGTTTTCACTGCCGCTGCGAGGCGAGCCATCTCCTCAGCCTCCCGAAAACTTTTGGGCTGTTTTAGTAAAACAGTTTCCCTTAAGTTGGCTCTCAGTCCTTGAACAAAGTAACGCATCTTATCGGCATCTGAAATGTTTATTCGGCGAAACGTAGCTGTTAAATCAGTCAAATATGTGTCAAGGGATTCGACAGGTCCTTGTTGGCGGGTGGTTATTGCTTGCCAGATAATCCAACTTTGATTTTCATTAGCAAATCTCTCTCTCAAAGCATCGCGTAATTTATCATAAGTGTCTCTTTTGTCCTCCTCCAAAGAATAGTAGAAATCTTCGGCAGGTCCTGCAAGGTTAAGCACCAACTCAGCCAAGGCGGTGGGAGTGGCTGTATTTATCCGGCGTAACTTTAAGTAATTTTCCACCTTATCCAACCAGCGATTTATATCTTCTGAGTCGAAGCCATGAAAAGCAGGTGGCCTGTGGGTACTAGTTGTATCCGGGAGCGGTGCATGTTCAACAGCGTTTATAGTTTGCCGACGACTTCTTTCTTGTTGTTCCAATAATTCTCGTCGCAACGAAGCTATTTGGTCTTGTAACTCGGTTACCACCTCTGCTTGCATGGTACCTGTTGTAGAATCTCGAGTCGCACTGTGCTCCCTCTTGTCCGAATTTCGTAGAAACTCGTCCGAGTCCGTATCGCTGCTGGACTCAATTTTGTCCGATAACGCGAAATGTTCCTCAGAGTTCAGATCCTCTGGTATATCTTCGTCGTAAGACAACCGCTTTCGAGCAAAGTGATTGTAAATATCGGCGGGTGAGTTAATTACTGGCACCTGCTGTCCACCAGCTGAAATGGTGTTAGCAGTGGTACCTTCGCCAGCAAAAGGCGTTGTGCTTACAGGTACTTGTTTATCACCTGTCGCACCAACTTCTCCAATAATGTTCTGTTTTTCTTTTTCTTTTTCTTTTTCTGAATTATTTTCTTCCTCAGTATCCGTAGAGCTACTGAGAACTGGCGGAGCCAAAACACTGTAACTTTCGTCGCTATTGGAATCAACGCTGATATCTACGGGTTCCAAGTCTGTCTTGTTAAACCCTTCAGCGTCCTTTTGACAGATTTCCAATGGTTCTGGACTAGTTCCTTCTTTTGCGATTGGCACACGTCTTAATTCTGGGGCTATCTCGTCCTCGTCGAAAGGTAGAACGCACTCTACGCAGGCGTCCACTTTCGGCTTTGGAGTACTATGCTTGTTTTTTCTGCTCCTTAAGTCATAAGGACTTTTTCTTTTCCAGAACTTGGGCATAAATTTTCTTATATAAACTTTGACTTACTTGGGCGTAAACTTCTTTACTTGCTCCAAGGGGTTACATTCCGTTCTGGACTGCTCTAAACGTCTCTTGATAATTCGCTGTAACTACCACACTTCTCCAAACCACTGTGATAATAAGTTTTTCGGCTCTCTTGATTATTTCTGCAATATCTCTGTAGCACTCTCAACTCTGGGGGAACACACGCTGGCTGCGGAAGTCCAGGATCTGTTACAGGAATATTATCTTCGGAGACAAACTAGAACAGGCAGACTTGGGTCCAACATACAGTTTAATCCAACAAACGTAACCAAAGAATATTTTACAAAGCACTTCTATTTATGAGGAATAACAGGATTACATCACATCCTCAGAAAGTCTTAACAAACATTAGATCATGTGTTTCAGAAAGCACGATTGGTTTAAGCGGAATTTAACTTTTACAACATTAATCACTTTCAAAACAAGGCAGGTAGATAACAGTTATACAAAAGGCAAGTGCGGGTTCCGTTACACTTCAACACTAATTAGAGTTATGATCCACGACAAAACAACAGGTGCCCGCTACGGTTAATGAACTGGAACACCAACCTGCTACTTCCAAACTAAAATAACAACTTCTATGTCGGAATTTTCTATGTTTTTATCAGCGAAAGCGAATAAATAAAATCAAACTAAATCATCGTAATTTCTCTCCTCACACAAAGTTATTTTTCCTTCTTATTTAGGTTGCGTTTCCCTGTTGTCTTTTTGTACCTACTTCTATTTTGTAGCTATCATACATAGACACTACCTGTCGATAACACGAAAACCTTATGGCCACCGGTGGATGTGCATCGAAGGGATCCCACTGTATTTCCAACTGAGACGTAACAAGCAATTTTTGGTCCAAGTCGAGGAGCTCAAAAGACATTAAAAAATCAGAGGAAACTTAGCAACGATGATTTTATTTTGTATAAAAGTACTTGCAGGATGTGAGAGAGGCTAACGACGGCAAAGACCAGTTTGGATTACAATGTGGACAAACGTCAACTGAAAACGTACAATTTTAACGTCCTCTTGTTTGACTGAAGGCAAGGATTACATTTACTTTTGCAAAAAGTCTGTTGTTACAACTTGGAATTCCTATAACAGATTTCCTTCTTATCTTGCTAAAATTCAGTTGAAAACATACATTTGCAGACTCTTCTAAATCAGGAACCATGTCCTAACGTCTAAGCAGCCACCAATGGTCAAAGGACTTTCTCTTTCTGCGCCCCAAAACTTTGGAACACTCTATACCTCAAACTATAAAACAAGCTGAAACTGTAGCCATTTTTAAAGAAAAACTTAAAAACACTTCTTTTTTGTGACCTTTTTAAACCTTAGGTTTATATCTTAGTTAGTCACATAGTTTACTTTGGGTTACGTCTTTAGGCTAGTTATGCGTGTTACGTTTTTATTCTTAGTTTATACTGTAAGCGCGTTCGAATCTTAAATGCGCCTATAAGAATTTAATAATAATAATAATAATAATAATAATTATTATTATTATTATTTGCAAGGCTGTTGGAACTGATCCAGAAAAACGTTCAGCGAGTGTTTTTCGCGACCGTCTCGACTTTCTCTTGCCCTTACTATCTGATTGTTAATCACAGCATTTGTTGACTTGAAATTAGATCAAAAAACACGTTTTCGCCACAGCTGAATATAATTATAATCGCGTATATTATATTTCTTTCTTTTTCGTTCTCACTCTCTGAGCATCTGGAACAAGCTATCACAGCAACTG
Organism: Siderastrea siderea; assembly: GCA_964030785.1. Lineage (NCBI taxonomy): Eukaryota > Metazoa > Cnidaria > Anthozoa > Scleractinia > Rhizangiidae > Siderastrea > Siderastrea siderea. The sequence goes on from OZ034979.1 coordinate 9,965,593, forward strand.
CGGTAAATATGATATGTCCGGGCACCAGTCCGTCGCTGACGTTAATCGCTGACGTCATTGTAATTGCCCAGTCCTCCAGGTCCACTGAGTGACGGACAAAATGGACGACCGCTGGCTGGCTTGAGATTCTCCCAGTAGGCTCGGTTAGCTCTGAAAATAATCACCCATGAAATGTGTTACGGGTTTAGTTAAGGTTTTATGGTTGGTATTCTACAGACCAGACCATCATATCATCTCGGAATTTATAGCTAACGTTGGGTGTATAAGCAAATTTTCAATCGACCGCAATTTTCCCCAGTCCCTCCCCAGTGTTACCTTGCTCGAATTTCAGGTACTGCGTGGTGTTTCAGTGCCTCTCCCCAGGGACTGTGCTTGTCACTAGCGGCAGGTAACCTGCCTCGTTCCGGAGCCAGCTGAAAGAGTAAAGGTGGGATGGGTGATGAAATTAAATTATTCGTGAGAGATGTTCTTGCCAGTCGATTCACATCTACTCCCTACTTTGTGTTTAAGATATCATGATGGGTGACCGAAGCCTAGTACCAAATTCGTTTTCATCCATGTGTTTTAGTTGTAAAATTGCAATTTTTGAAAAGCAGCTTTCAAAAGGCATTCGTGATGTAAGGTTATCAGTATCGAAAACCTCCAAAATCGACTGTTTTTTTATCGTTTGGGCGTGAAAAAAGTCCAAATATAGCCGGGAAAAAGATCGTGGTTTTCTTTCGTTTTTGACGTCCACAGGACAACAGATCTCCGTTTTTAAAAATCTCCACCTTCAGCAGCGTTTTTCAAAATGTCCGTTTTTATACCGTTTGCGGTCGTTTACGGGTGGACGTGAGATCTGCCGGGAAGGAGAATTTCTTTCTTCAATCAAAAAGGATAAAAACCGTTAAAATGTGAACGGAGCCTTAGTTTTGTAGCGATTCTATAAAGTACGCCAACTAAGAAACCTCAAACTATGAGTGACAAACCTCCTCTGCAATAGCCCGGATGTGGTATGGTTCAAATCCACAGCAGCCGCCGATATACCTCACTCCCAGATCATAGGCACGCCGAGCGTACTTGTGCACATCCCAGCGGGTCAGTTTTCGAGGCTCCAAGGCTAAACAAGAAAACGTGTAAATATTTTAGGCACTAGTACTTCTTAAGGCCTTAGGCAAACAGAATCAGTGGTCAACGTAATCGTTAGCAGATTGCACGTACTTGTGACTTCATTTGCCCAGACTTGAATGCATTTGGATTAATTCTTAACCCGTCGTCGGCGTCCTCCTCTATTCCAAAACTTTGTCTCGTTTACTTTTTGATACAGCTCAGTACTCCCCGCCGGTGGGGGGGGGGGGGGGGGGGGGGAGCTACTGGTAATGTGCACAATGCTACGTAGATCCTAACAACACCATTGCAACACAGAAAGGTTAATCGACGGTGCTTATTTCGACATTATGAAAGTGTGTCTCCAACCTGAGATTGAGGGTACACAATTGCTCTGCAACTGAATGAGTGGACTGTGGTGCGACCGGGAAGGAAGACAACTCACCGAATTCAATTTCTGGTAGAGTAAGAAATCCCTCAGGACCGACATCTGGAGCATGATAACAAATAGGTTGAGCCATCAGATGAGGCTTGAGTCCTTCTTTATCCAACGCCTCTTTCATCAGAGCAATCGTCTGTAAACTCATGTTGGGATCAAAGCGGCAGTTGACTCCAATGATATCAGCTCCTAGTAAAAAAAGGTGTTTGGGATTCGTGACGCAATATACCAGATAGTTTTTATCCCTGATTCATTGACTGTGTGCAAAATTCGTTTTTCCGATGGAAAAACAAATCTGCCCAATTTGTCACGAATTCGGAAACGTTTTCTGAATGAAAACGTAATCTCAGCTCTGACGAGCCAAACTGATCAATTCGAAGAACTAGTTCTAGTCAAACTTTCCATAGTCTAGACAGGGACATTGACCAGTGCCTCTTGTATGCGAGTGCAAAACACAGACCGTACATCGGAGAGCTTTGCCGCAACAAGGAATTACTAAAACGACTGAGGCCCAACTTGCAAATATACTTCACCTAAGATTCCACAGTACCTGCTCTTGCCAGCCTCACTGCGCAATCTCCAGGAGACACTTTGTTGGAATCCCCAGTTGGACCAATACACATAGTGATGGCGGTTGGTTTCCCTGTGGACTTCATCACCTCAACCACCCACTCGGCTTCTTCTACATACTCAAAGTACTGAGGAGAGAGGGAACAGTGCGCACTGTTAGCCAGTCCAGCTTGGAACTGAACATATAATTACTACTTGGAAGTCGTAGCTCTATAATGTAATTAAATCGAACATTTGGGTGTAGGGGCCTTTGAAATCGTGATAACAGGGATCCATATTAGCAGTCGTCAGGTCGTCCGAGACGACTATAAAATGCTACGGACGAGTATCAAAAATCACAAACTCGCCCCATGGACGAGTAGGTTTTAAGGAGCAGAATTTTTTCTTTAATTTTTCACGAGTCAATGTACCTGAGTTTTGAATGTCCACCAGCCATTTAGTGATTCCGTACTGTAGTAAACAGAAGATTTATGTTCTGTAAACGGCTTCGTTTTGTTGCCCACACGACATCTTACTCTCAGAAATAAAATGTTTGCAGCCTTAATTTTTTTGTTCTCGACCACTGACGTACTGCAGCAATATGCAACTGAACACGAAGACTCTTGCTCTTTGGCCGCACGTGAGTTTCGCAAAATGTGGCGCTACTTTGACACCACCACCGCAGAAAAAAAAAGGTGAGTCTTCCGGGCAAAGTTCTAAATTCGAACAAGAGAAATGAAAGCGCGCATTTTTACCATTGTGGCAGCAAAACAGACAGCTGGATACTTGGATGTCGTTGACAAGGGAGAGGATTTAGATGAGAATGACAGTGGTGTAGTGGATGCAAGTGACATGGACGGCGACGTTGAAAAATGCCAAATTGAAAGTTTGATCAAGAAGTACTTATAATTTAAGTAAACGCAGCAAATCAATGAATTTGTAAAATGAAAGTGACGACAGCCTTAAGCACTGTGGTGCCGCTGCAGTAACACAGTGAAGATAAAATGCAACTTTTCCACTTACTTGTTGTTAACTTTCAGTTTTTAACTGTATTTTGATTATTACACAATTTTGAACGGGCAAGTAAAATTATCTCAGGGCAAGTATCTTTTCTGACATCCTTGCCCGGCTGACGAGTTTGAAAAAAAGCTAATATGGATCCCTGTGATAAATGTACAAACGTACGTCCACCAACTTTCCGTTTGAACGTTTTAACTAACCAAAAACCATGAGCAAAATAGTGTCGAGTGCGAATGTGAAACTTCACCACTTCGCCCCCCACAGCTCTTTCATTCTAACTGGCCAGTTGAAACGGAAGCTATGAAAAACTTGCCAAAAAGATGTTACAGGATTGTCAAAAAGTTAAAGTTTACCAAAACTTTGTGCAAGTCACCAGTACAGCGAACGGCACTCTGATATCATGAGAAATAAAGTTTTGATTTCTTCAATGTAATGGTTATAAGGCGGATTTACCAGAAAACTTAATTAATTTTTTCTTTGAGCAATCATTTCTCCAGGATTTTTACGATAGTCCTTACCTCAGCGATGAGTACATCAACATCGTTTTCGAGAAAAATCTCAATCTGTTCTCTAAACTTCTTCTTTACAACCTCTTTTCCAGCTCCACTTGAATACAAATATGCAGTCTGACAGACACAACCAGCAAAAAGTGCTCCTCCCCCCTGGGCCACGCCCTTGGCAAGGTCACATGCTGCTTGGTTTATTTTGGCAGTCTGAAAGAGAGTGGGACTGTTATTATAAGAGAAACGAGACTAGATGGAATGCAGATAAGAGAGGTTGTTCTAAATTATTCCATAGCCACACTGAAGCAAATTGCCTTCGCTAAAATGTTACTTCTTCCTTAGTTCTGTCTAGAGGAGGTGAGATTGTGACGAGCGACGGAAAAATGGCGTGCGAGAAAAAAACAACCCTGAACGTCTCGAGCAGGGTATTATTCTGTTAAACAGTACGATTGAAAACTCGAGGTTTCTCACTCAGAGACCGACCTATTCATCTATTTAATATTCTGTTAAACAGTACGATTGAAAACTCGAGGTTTCTCACTCAGAGACCGACCTATTCATCTATTTAAGACAGTATGTCGGTAAAAGTGATTTTAAAAAAATATTTTCAGCAACTTTTCCAAAAGTGCACTCTGCGAAGATGTTTGACTACGTTACTAATTGCATTTTTAGATAACGCTTGAATCATTTCTCTTCTACTCACTAAGGTGAATAATTGTTTTAGTATGTACCAAACCAGTGGATAGCCAGCACCGCATAGTTGCTTTTTTTCTGAGAAACTAGTGACAGAAAACTCGCGCTCGAAATTCAGAAAGGTGTCTGAACGTGAATAACAGATACCATCCCGAGTTGGAGTAGCCAATCAGAGCGCACAAAAAACACTATCCACTGGTTTGGTATATCTGAGAACGTGTTATATCAACTACAAAGAGAAGACATGTAATAAAAGAACATACACACCCCATATTTAGCATGTTCACCACCCAGGTCGTCATCCAGCGTAAAAGTGAATGCTTGAATGACATCTGCTCCTGCTCGCAGAAATTCCCGATGAAGCTGTCGAACTAAACCAGATTACAAAGTTACAAAGATAACAAGAAAGACTCTAACTGTTAAGCAAGCCTAAGGTACCTTTGAGGGGTTGAAATTTTTCGTTTCTTGTGGCAATAATCGGGTGTTAAAATGATTAATCAGGGGCGGATCCAGGGGGAGGTTGAGGTTGCACACACCCCGCTTGGGAATTTTCCAAACTTGTTGCTTTATACTTGCAACACCCCCCCCCCCCCCCCTTGAAAAAATCCTGGATCCGCCCCGATAATATTCGAGTTACCTTGAAATTGGAAGCTGTTAGGTAGAAGTTGGTAAACATTTGAACATGCCGGAAACATAATAACTTAATGACTGAATTGTGGTAAAAATAGCTTCCAGCCACTCTCATAAAACAAGACTCTGGTACCGTTTACAGTGGTAGTCACCGTAACGTTGTCACTTATCCACAGTTTTTCATTAGTTTTTGATTTTTTTGGGGGGGGCATCTTTTTTATGTCTCTAAGAAATATGAGAGGAGACCTCGCAAGCGCAAACGTGAAACTTGACAACTAAAGTGGTCAAAATATGTCAAAATGTTGTTAAGATTTTAATTTTATTTAAAAATTGACAAGAAAACGTTGTGGAAGTGGCGACGGTTCCACGCACAGCACTGTTTTGGTGACTTTGAAAATTTCCGAAGATTATCCCCGCCTCTTTTACATGTAAGTCCCACTGGGAGTAAATCAAGAAGAGAAGTGGTAACCAAGGTCATTTTACCGAGGTTCATTTGTGACGTACGTATGAACAAAATTTTCGAAACCACCTACATTGGTGATAAAGTGAAGGGGTAAGTGGGGGGGGGGGGGTGGGGGGCGGAAACCGGGAGAAGAGGAAGCGGCAAGTGTACAGGAGATGAGAAAGAGGGGACAGAGAACGGGATACAAGACGTGGCAGAAAGTCGGAGAAACAAAACATACGCAACATTATGTATCACTTAGCAATCAAAAAAAGGAAAGAGAAGGGGGCCAATAAAAAGGGGGCAGGGACCAGGATTAGAGGAGGGGGGGAAGCAGGAAGTTTGGAGGCCCCCCCCCCTCCGTTCTCCACGATAAAGAGAAAGATTGTAAATCTTGTTCAGCTGATGTGATTTCTTAGTTTGTTACAAGCAATGGACTACAACTGCTTAAGAGACAACAAAGGAAAGAAACACAATTCTTTCTTTACTGACCTCCATCAGGGTGTTCCACTGTGCATTCAGGAGTCCATGGTCCTGCTTTCACATAACCACGCCTCTCCAGAGCATAACCCATTCCACCATCTCCAACTATAACTTCCCCAGCATTAAGCCGCTCCAAGATTCCACGCTACAACATTTTTGGAAAATAAGGTTAAAAGTAAGACTTTTCTGAATTCTGATAGACTGAGCCCTGCATTGGTGTCGACTTATGTAGCAAATCAACTGAACTCCACCTTGCGGACACCCCACTACATGGACACATCACGCTATCATGGACATCCCGCATTTACACTTGAAAAGGTTTGGATAATAGCAGTGATGTTATAAATTTAATGAACAACATGACGCTCTTGAGTTTTACGAACATGTTTCAGCAGATACGTCTGCCATCTTCAGAGTGAATTTGAACATAGTGTGCAATAGAATATAAATAGTGAAGAAATTACAATCATAATGGCAGTAATTAAGACAATTATGATGGGAATGAATAAATTAAACAGAAAGTTTTCAATTCACGTGTTTGACCCGTGCAGTGTTGGTTTAATTTTCCCAAATTATTGTCAAGGGAGCATGCAGAGTGACATACTTTTGAGCTCTCAAGGTGCTTAAAAATGTGAGGCCCTGTTAGTTTCTACAGTTCACTATTTCAGCTAGACACCCGGCTATTCAGGGACACACACCTCTCAGTGTCATGGACACCAGTAGGTTGCTTTAATCATGCTGCTACATCAACAACCCAATATTATGAATCCCTGCCCACTATTAGCAGACACCCTGTACGCAGACATGTTTATTATGAACATCCAGCCATTAGACATGAAAGTATTACAGATACCCTGCTTTAAGGACACCTCACTGTTACGTACACCTCAGCACATACTGATACACACTGCTATTACAGATGATACCCTGCTATTTGGACTTTGGACATTACGGACACAGACAAGCAGTTATTACGGAAATCTTGCTGTTGTGTACAAACTCATTACAGACAAGTCCTCTGATTTGCTATTACAGATACCCTGCTGTTATAAGGACACTTATTTAGACCCTGCATCACAGACACCCAGCTACTACTGACATCTCAATATGACAGTCTTATCCTGCTGTTATGGACACCCACTATTATTTAACCCCCCTTCCCCCCGCCCCCCCACTATATCGGACACTCTATTAATATAGACACCCTCCTAAGAGAGACACCCTGCTATTATGGACACCTGGCCATTACAGATGCAGTCTGTTATTACAGGTCTGAATTGAACGTCGGTGGTTTTTGAGGCCCATGCAGTCCCTCAGTGCCATTGTGTTGTTTCCTTAGACAAGAAATGTAACTCCACATTGTCTCTCTCCACCCAGGTGTATAAAATGGGTACCAGTGACACACTGCTGGGGGTAACCCTGTGATGGACTAGCATCCCGTCCAGGGAGGGGGGGGAGCAATACTCTCAGTAATGCTTCATGCTACAGAAACTGGATTAGGTTCTGGCTGTCTGGGCCTCCTTGACTCATGTGAGACTTTACCTTACCTTTTACTATCGGATACTCGTAAAATATGGACACCCTGCGATTATGGACACCTTGCCATTATGGATGCAGTCTGTTATTACAGACTCCTGCTGTTACTGCAGTCAACTTGCACTAATTTACAGATGCCTATATTACAGATGTTGTGGTTCAATTTTATCCTTGGTTCAATTTTTATTTTCCTTTGTTTTTGTGCATGGTAATGTGTGATAATGAGTTAAAAACAAAGGAAGTTAAAATTGAACCAAGGATAAAATTGAACCATAACACAGACAACCACCTATAATTTGCAGATACCCAGACACACCAATGCAAGCTGTTACAGACAGCCTGCTATTACAGACATGTCATGTCATTTATTAATAGTCACTGCTTTAAGAGACAACCCAGCCACTGCAGACACCAAGTCAAGTTGCCGTTATGTGGACACCTCACTCTTAGGCCTAGTTTATACGTCGCAGTATCGGCTTATTTAATTCAGGCGATTTAAATTCAATGTCTTAAGCAATTAAATTTGACGATAGTGCGACATTTGAATCCAATTAAATTTGTCTGGTGAATTAAATACATCTTAGACGTTTTATCCGTCTAAGCAGGATGGATAACATATCGATAGAGCGTCGTCAGTTTAAATGTTGCACTAACGATGCATCAAATTAAATGCATATATTATTTTAATGTACTTTTTAACAGTGTATCACAATGTATGACTGGTAATTATCAAGATATAAGCACTGAGCGCTGATTGATTTAAAGCACCTTAGCACCCATGCAGGTAATCCTTTCCCACTCACTCATTTTTTTCGCACGAATTCTTGAAAACCTAGTGACAATCCAAGCTGCAAACCGAGTTGAACTCAGAATAATGTTGAAAATATGAATGACATAATGCCATTTAGTCTGAGCATGCTGAAATAGAAGTCACAGAAGACAAGAAAAGCAATCAATCAAAATCAAGATTATTGCCAATGAACATCGGCCTAAGCATTGAAACTTCAACGAGAACTAAGTGAGGGCAACACTTTAAGAGGGAAAAGCGAATTTGTTGACTTTATTTTTCAAATTCTCTGTCCGTTAACCATTTTTCTGTGCTTTTACACCCTCCAATGCCCAGGGGGGTGGGGGGGGACTCCCATATGAAACTGACAGGGATGCTCGTCGTCTCGCTTAGGGTGTAAATTGCAGATTTGGTCTCGCTTAGGGTTTTCAGGAAGGAAAGCCAAAATTTTTACCCATACAGGTATAATTTGCTTAGGGTTGTGCGTAAAGAAACATCTATATGAAAAAACCAAACTCCGTCAATCTTTAGCGTCAGTCTTTAACGCAATTAAAATCACTGTAGCTCTTAATTGGTTGTCTGTTTTAGCATGGTCTCCTTTAGGGGTCAAATAACGCCTGAGCCACGCCCAGATTGGTCTCCTTTAGGTGTTTAATTCTAATTTTCCGATGAGCATCCCCGTCAGTTTCATATGAGAGTCCCCCCCTGGGCTCCAATGACATTAGATATGGTTGTTTTTTAAGGGTACCGAGAACTTAATTCAACGTCTAAAACGAACTGTGATATAATGTCGACCTATAGACGAATTTAATGTCAATTAAATTCATCTGAATTAAATTCGACGTATATTAACTAGGCCTTCAGAGACACACTGGGCATGCTATCATAGACAGCCAACTGTTATTGCACACCCTACCATTTAACAATTATTCACCAAAGTGGAGGTGAATAGTGGTGGATATTTGCCGAGCTGCGAGGCGGTGAGGGTTCAATATCTACCACACATTTCACCAATGCAAGTGGATAGCCAGCACCATTAATAGTTCCTTTTTCCTGAGAAATTAGGCAAAACTCGCATGTTAAATCCAGAAAAATGCCGGGAGGTGAATATCAGATACTATGCTGTGTTTGAGTAGCCAATCAGAGTGCACGAAAAACACTATCCACTGGTTTGGTATATATCAAAATAATTTGCATACCCACAATGGTGATATATACTGGTGATATATACAGCCAGAAAACCTGCTATTAATATTTAATGGACACTGAATTGGCAATTCTAATACGGACATCTTTTGGTACCAGCACATATTTGCTCTTAATTCCCGCTGACACCTCCCTAATTATTAGGCACCAGTGGATATCAACAGCTAGAAACTCCACTGTAATTGACATCTGGCTGTTATAGATACCTCTCTGGTAGTTAAATACCTCCATATTATAGACAGAATATAGACAGAATATGGACACCTTGCCATAAATTGGACAGTCCCCACTATAATAATTATAGATGATTCTGCCTCGGGATTCTGCCAGTAAATATGAACATCCTGCTATTAAAATTAAAAAATTAAAAAAACTTTATTGACACTCCCCTGGTGGGGCTTTTCAGTGACAAAATAAGGTAAATAAAAGAAAACTAATTTGCACACTTTGCTATAATGAACACCCCACTATATTATGCTAACACCCCACTATTATGCTTAACCCTTTCACTCCTAGACGAAGTTATGGTGAGATGATTTGTCACTCTAACTTTTTCATCTGTTGACAAAATGCTATCGTGTTACCATTCAAATGAAACCTCTTTAACAGAACTTTTGCATAGGACTATTTATTTCGTAGGATTTTACGAAACGAAATTTGGACTTTTTGGTGAATTTTTTGCTTTGGCCACTTTAGGAGTGAAAGGGTTAAACCATCCTAACCCAGACATAATTTCTGCTTTTATAGGGCAACCTATTACAGTTACAGTCATATTGCAGGCTAACTCAGTGCTTGTACTGAGACCTGCTATCATGGACAGCTCACCTTTACTGACACATATTTGCTATTAGGGACACCTCACCATTACATACACCCTAGTATTATGAACACTTACTACGTGCAAAAGTACACACTGCTATTATGAACATCCTCTTAACATGGCACACTCTGCTTTTGGACACCCTGCTGTTACAGGCACCCTCCTATTACAGACACTGCTATTTATGGGACACCATGCTATCACAAAACTACTGAAGCTGAGGTCTTGAAATAGATACAGAACTTGATTCACAGGAAACATTAATCTGCTATAATTATTGACTCTCATTATTGCAGACCGGCAGATACTTTGTTCTGTACCAGGGGAGCCCTCAAAATCATGCTAAGCAGAAGATTGTGCAGGGGGGAGGGGGTGGGAAATGGGTTCCAGACAATGAGAACAACATTTAATGATCATTCCCTCTGTTCCAGTTGGTGGCTAAAAAATCACAGATCACGATAGAAAGCTTTGTCTAAAGGAGTAGATGGGGACAGGCGGCAGGAACCAGGAGAAAGGGTACTGAGGTGGGAAAAGGGAGGGCGGGAAGCAGGATTCCGAAGGTGGTGGGAAATGGGAGACGCAAAGCGGTGGGAGCCAACAAAAATAGGGTGGGAACCCGGGTTACAGGGTATGGGAAGTGGGAAGTTTACCCCCCCCCCCCCCCCGCCAAACAAAGGCCATCCAGGAGTTTAACCAAACAATAATTGTGTGCACTTTATTGCCCCTGAAAGAAAAGGGCTAGGGTCTGCTTGTACTTTGCTCTACATATCACACTGGTGATCTGATGGCACGAATTTTACCAAGGACAGCAAAAGGCACAGCTTCATCCCTGCTTGCGTGACATGAGTTACTCAAATAGATACTGAGCAGCTGCAAAACCATTTGAATAGAAAGGATAAGCACAACATTAGTCACACATGACCTCCGTGCTGATCCCAGGGGGCAGGGGCTCCCACATGAAAGTGACGGGGTGCTCGTTGTCTTGCTTAGGGGTGTAAATTGCGGATTTTGGTCTCGCGTAGGGTTCACAGGCCGGAAAGCCAATATTTTAACCTGTACAGGTATCGCTTCGGGTTGTGCGTTAAGAAAAATCTATATGAAAAAACCAAACGCTGTCAACCTTTAGCGTCAATCTTAAGCGCAATTAAAAATCGCTGTAGCTTTTATTTGGTTGTCTCTTTTAGCATGTTCTCCTTTAGGGTTCAAATAACGCCTGAGCCACGCCCAGATTGGGCTCCTTTAGGGGTTTAATTTTAATTTTCCGACAAGCATCCCCCCCCGGGGGTGCTGATATTTAGATTCCATCTCTTCGCTATGGCTTGTGTTTCAGTCTACAGATAGTTTTTCAAAAGAGAATAACGTGTTCTAATACTCGACATACTTTCTTCCGTGAATGATTTAAAGCTGTGAATGATTCACGACCACTAGATTCAACTTAAATATCTCTCCATCTCAGCAGACCCACTTCCAATAAAGACCTCATCGTATTGCAAAATTGTAGCTCAGCTACAAAAGTGCACAGTTTATTTGCACGCTTCCAACTTCACGCCTTTGATCTTTCTAGCTGTTTCACACTATATAAACGATTTTGCCGTGTCGTCATAGCACAGCGGGATTTGAATTTCATTACTGGGGTACTGAAAAGAGCTGACCCGATGCCCCATGTTTTAAAAAGTACACATCTATGTGCATAGATCTTTTGAAATGAAAAGAAGAAACACAATAATAAAATAGACTGTACTCACCTTTTCTACCTGAGACATGGTTCAGTGGTTGTTTGTTTGCTTAAGCTTGGGTCGGTAATGGAGAAGGACGCTGCTACCTCGGGACATGCAGCTGACTGGCACGCGGGCAAGGAGAGCTCTACCCTCCCCAGCCCCCGAATTGTGAACGTCTGGCCTGGACTTGGGAATATATAGGCGGATCCTTGTTTATGTCGGCAGTCTTTGATGTAAGCATTATCATAAATTATCAAAAATTTTATAGTTAGCTTGGCAAATGAAAACATGAAAAATTGAAAGAGACTGGCACAATTAGAAAAAATTGCAAATATGAGAGGAGAATGTTGAAAATTGAAGGAGATATTCCTTTCTGAAAAAGGTCAAATTTACAGACGTTTGTATGGGTGGGTGGCAAGGGTTGTCACCCAGCCATACAAACGTCTGTAAATGATGTAAATTTTGAAAGCATTATTTGAAACCGGTTTCCATATTTTTTCTTTCAAACTTCACATGTTAACTAAATGTTATATTCTCTTTCTAGTTATAATATTTGTTTGTTTATCGGATGAATTTCAATTTTCAAGATGTAAACAATGACGTCAGCAAGGATCCCCCTTTAGCAAACCAGTGGACAGTGTTTTTTCGCGCGGTCTGATTGGCTATTCAAACTGTAGACAGTTAACAATTATTCACCTGTACCTCCACTCTTCACATCCACGTCCGGTGAATAATTGTTGATTGGCCACCGGAAAGAGATTGAAAACTGACGTTTCGAGCGTTAAGGCCCTTCGTCAGAGCGAATCCGGATTCGCTCTGACGAAGGATTATTAAGTTAATGGAAAAGGAGGCTAACTGTGCCTGATATTCCTAGTAAAGGAAGTTCGGTTTGGAGATTTTTGTAAGACGTAGCTCCTTCCTACCGACTGGACATCACTTCGGTTTTGCTTAACTGGACTCGGGCGAATGGAACGGAATACCGTACTTCATAAAATTTGTGCGTGAATTTTAGGTTTCCGGGGGCCAAATTCCAGGAATGAAGACCGCAGGTGAAGGGTGAACGCGTAGTACCACGCGAACCCATGATGTGTAAGATAAAGTGCAAGCCGTGACGTCATGAAATCACGCTCTTAGTTGCATCATGGGTAATCAGGCAAGATGGCGGGAAATTCAAAGGTTTGTATCGGATTTCAAAGCCAAATAATTCTTCCTGAATTAATTTTTTTTTTTTTGCTTTTTTTGTTTTTTTGTTTTTTTTTTATTTTTATTTTTAAATAATAATATACAATACAGTGACATTATTTACAGTAGAATTACTTAATACATTACATACGTCGCTAAAATAAGAATACATACATAAAAATTAAAGAAAGACAAAAAGGGAGTGTTTACCACACAGTATTCTTCTTATGACTAACAGTAAGAGTAGTGGGGAGGGCTGGAGAACAGCGTTGATAACTGCTCAAAATAGCTTTTCAATTTGATATTTAAAAATGAGTTTCCTAATATACTCTTTCGTGTTTATTTCTTTTTTGAGTAGTTTTTGTGTATATAGATAGTATTTGGCAAACAGGAGTGTATAATTAAATTTCCTTAACAATTTAAACGAGCCTTGAGAGCAATTGCTTGATTTTTTCCCGAACAGTATTTCTACGGGGCTTGGCGAGAAGGTGGTGTCATTTTCTTTGTTAAACCACTTGATAACCTCCGAATAGAACTGAATTGACCAGCGGCAATTTAAGAAAGTGTGACTTATTGAGTCAGGTTCTTGACAAAATAAACAAAACATGTCATCTTCTATACCGAAGAAAAAAAGCTCTTTTTTGGTCACCACTATTCTATGAATAAGTTTGAAATAAAATTCTCTCATTTTATTTTCTTTGCAAACATTTTTAACACGGCTGAAAAGATCATCTAGTCTAAATTCTTCCGAATGCAAGTCTCGAGTACCATTTCACTTCAGCTTTTATCTCTTGATTGTCTTTGTTAATTAGGAGCCAGTAGTAATCCTTGTTTTTCATTTTGAGTAGGTCTATTACAGTATTGGGCGAGAGTTGGAAAGCATCTACGGCTAGAAAGGTGCTCTTGTCTAAATGTTTTTCCCTTGCCTTTTTGACTAAATGTTTTGGGATTGCCGAGACAACTTGCATATAAGTTAAAAAATTGCAGTTAAGCTCGCATCTTCGGACAAATTCCGGATAAGTAAAAAATTTGCCATCATCTTTTAAAAGATCTTGTATGAGAAAAATTTCTTTTTGGAACCAGTCTTTGTGAAATATGGTTTGGTTTTCAATTAAAATGTCTTTGTTGTTGAATAATACTAGTTCTTGCCCGTTTACACATTTGTGGGCAGTTTTAATAGAGGTAACGTGGTACCTTTCAGAAATTTTTCATTGTAATTGCATCTTAACAAAAAGTTAAGACCGCCATATTTGTTCAAGAAGTGGTTAGGGATCACCTTCCAGGATTCGTCGCATGATTGCTCATTTTTTAACAGTCTTGAGATCCATGATAGTTTAAGTGATTTGACCATAACCTCAATACTGGGTGCGCGCAGACCTCCATTCTTATAGTCAAGGGCCATTACTTTACGTTTTATTTTATCTTGCTTTTTTTTCCAAATAAACCTAAAGATAAGAGAGTTAATATCTTTGATACATTCAGGGGGTGTGTCAAGAATCGAAATGGAATACACCAGTTGTGAAATTCCAAGACTTTTAGATATAAGACTTCTGCCGAATAAAGTGAGACTCCTGGACTGCCAAAGATCGAGAATAGTGCTTAACTTGTCGATTTTCGCTTTAAAATTCTTTCTCTCGTTTTGTTTTTGATGGTAAGATATAAATATTCCTAACGCTCTAATTGGATCTTTTGGCCACTGGAATTCAAAAGGCTCATCTTGGATGTCTCTCCATGGCCCCAGCCACAAGGCTTTAGTTTTAGTTGGGTTCAGTCTCAGTCCGGAAACGTCACCGAAGTCATTTAGTACTTCAATCGCTCTTTGAACCGATTTACAGGAACTGCATAATAGTGAGGTGTCGTCGGCGAACTGGCTTATTTTGATTTCTTTTTTGAAGATTCGAATCCCCTCTATTTCTTTGTCTTGTCTTATTTTGCATGCTAATATTTCCACCGACAAAATAAATAAATAAGGAGACAGGGGACAACCTTGCCTCACTCCTCTTGACAGTTTAAAGGAATTGGTGCAAAATCCGTTGTTTAAAACAGAGCTCTCCGGATTAGTGTAAAAAGTAGAGATCCATCGTTGGATACTCTCACCGAAGTTAAAAAGAGCGAGCGTCTTCTGGATGAATTCCCATTCAATGGTGTCGAATGCCTTACGGAAATCTAATTGGAGGAGTATCCCAGGGATGTTCTGGGTTTCTGTTTGCTCTAAGATGTCGTTAAGCAGTCTAACATTTTGACCGATGTATCTTCCTTTTATAAATCCAGTTTGATCTGGATTGATGAGAAGTGTCAGTACTTTTTCTATTCTTTTAGCTATGGCTTTTGACGCGATTTTATATTCCAAATTTAATAGAGTAATCGGCCTCCAATTTGCGAGATTAAGTAAATTCGAGTCTTCTTTTGGTATAAGAGTGATGGTACCTCTACGCTGGGAGATTGACATTTCGCCCGTTTTATATGCTGCATTGTAGCAATTGATTAAGTCTTCGCCCAATAAATCAAAGAAACAATTGTAAAATTCCCAGGTAAAACCATCCTCTCCTGGCGATTTTCCGCTAGAAAACGACTTCAGAACTTCTTTGCATTCATCCATGGTAATTTCACCCTCTAGCTCCTCTTTGTCTAAATCTCGTAGCTTAGGTAATTCTAAGTTTCGAACGAAATTTTAGAACCGATTGTCATCAATATTCCCTTTGGATGTGTACAGTTTTTCATAAAAATGTTCAATTTCCTTCAATATTTCATCCTCCTTACATGAAGGTTTCCCGTCCGAAAGTTCTAATTCTGATATCTTTTTTCTGATGTAATTTCTCTTTTCCAAATCGAAGAAATACTTGGTTGGTTTTTCACCTTTTTCGGTCCATCTTGCTTTTGAGCGCAGTATTAAACCGTTCGCTTTTCTCTCATAGAAGAGTTGAAGTTTTTGTTTTAAGATTTCCTTTTCGGTTAGTGCATTGTTCGTAAGCGCTGAATCGGTGCTATCAGTAATCTGTTTGTCTAGCTCTTCTAGACGGATTTGAAGGTCTGATTCGCTTTTGCGTTGCTTTTTAGCCTTGTTCTTCGAGTAAGCAATGGTAAGGCCTCTTATTTCCATTTTAATGAGCTCCCAGCATAATCTTTTATCTTCCAGTTCTCGGTATTTTTCACCTATAATAGGATAATTTTCTTTTATCAGTTTTACGTATTCTTCATCTTCAACAAGCGAATTATTGAACTTCCATAGTCCGGGTCCTCGCTTCACTCCTGGAGGTTTTAAAGTGAGTTTTATTGCTTTGTGATCCGGCGCATTAGAAGCCTTGGTTTCAATGTTCAAAACCTAATTGGTCAAGGGTCGTGCGACTAGGAAAAAGGTGTGAAAAGCCAAGATGGCCGACGGACGCGTTGTACGAGCTGCGTAAATTTTCGCTCCGGGGAAGCCCAGATAGGCTGCGACATTCGAAAAAAAAGCGTCGTCGAAAACTGAAATAACAAGAGCTTAATATGGAAAATACCGTGTGCGTTATTCTAACTTTTTGATGTCGAAACGGCAGGTTCGCTCGCCGAGTTGTCTAGAAAACCCGTCTCCGAAGAGAAATAGACTAAAGAGCCAAGAAAAATCAGAAATGAGTTCGGGCAAGGATTCCGAAGACCAAGTATCCTTGAGGATCATCATGGACAAACTAACCTCCATAGAATCAAGAATGGAAGACAATTTCTCACAAATGCACTCTCAAATGTCCGAACTAAGGTGCGAGTTCAAAGTACAAATTGATGGTGTCAAAGTCAATATCAAGGAGATCGAAAAATCCCTCGAGCACGCGTGGGCAGAGATCGAAGACGTCCAGCAGGAGGCGAAAACGAATAAAGATTCAAAAAGATCTCACCAGGACATGCTAGACAAGCATACATCGACCATCCAAGAACTCCAAGCGGAGATAGAGCAAATTCGTGCTGACAATAATCAAATGCGACCATCACTCAAAGAGACCCAAGAAAATCTTATCGCTTTAGAGAACTACACCAGAAGAGAAAATCTGAGAATCATGAACATTCCAGAAGCAAGAGAGGAAAATTGTTGGGACATAGTTTATGATATAATAGAGAATGAGCTAAAGTTAAGCACCGAAAATATCAAGTTTCATGCAGTACACCGTGTCGGTAAAACAGCGTCCCAAACTGATCAAGACAACTCTACGCCACCGCGCCCACGACCGATAATCGCTAGATTTGTTAGCCGAGAACACACAGAACAAGTTCTATCAGTCAAAAATCGGCTAAAAAGATCCGAAAGGTATGAAAACGCCTACATCACCAAAGATTATGCTCGGGCAATACAAGAGGAAAGAAGATCTTTAATTAAAGCTATGTTTGTCGCAAAGGAAAAGGGACGAGAAGCTAAAGTCATCAACCGAAGCCTGTTTATTGACAACCAAATGTATGACATTAACTCTATTCCGGCCGAATTTAAACCAGTAGTTGATTGAAATCCGTGCCAACCAAGGTATGTTTTGTTTTTCCCTTTTCCATCGCCGAACGGCGAAAGATTCCATACAGCCAAACGAAGTCGCTGGGTATTCCCTGGACTTCCAACCTCCTCGAAGATAATGTACGTAAATGTATTTGTGTTTATGTGTAGGTGTTTTAGGTTTGCATATTTTATGTTATTTAGCGATGTTTTTTGTACCAACTTATTTTCTGAATGTTTCTGTCTACCCACAATGTATTCCTCGGATCACTCAGCTCAGAGTAATAACAACGTATTTACGCCTTCCAAGTTGCACAGGATAATTGCTCTGTACTGACGTTAAACGTTAGAGGGCTTAGGAATCAGATAAAAAGAAGGAGTATCTTTAGTTATCTTAAAGACCAAAACTGTCAGTTTTATTTTCTGCAGGAAATTTATTCCGAGCCAAACGATGAAAAAATTTGGAAAAGCGAGTGGGGTGCTGAATTAATTTATTTTTCCTCTACGTTACCGCAACGAGTACGGTGAGGTTTTTTCATCCTATGGTTGCTAGATTTTCTTTAGATTTTCTGTCAATTAGTTTTTCACGAAGTTCAACTCCTTGTACGTCTTCCCCCCGGGGGTTACTTCCCGAAGATTTGGGTGGGGGTGTGCGGCGCGCTTCTGGAAACCCTTACCCTAATTCAGACCAAAATATGTGATTTTCCCTACCCTATTTCAGACCTGACCTTAAATTTGATACCTTATTTCAGACCAGACCCTAACCCTATTTCGTTTGCGCAAAACGTTTGAGAAGGGCTTCAAATTCCCAACGTTAATCAAACCTCAGTTCTTAGGAGCAGACAATTATTAAAAGATAGCTTCTTGTTAGAACCATACCAGATTCCTTATTAGAGTGCACAAACCTTACCCAATTTCAGACCAAAATGGTTAAATCTATACCCTATTTTAGACCAAAAAGGCTCAAATACCATACCCTTTGGCACCGCACATACCTATATAGCTTATATAAGGCAGTACTCCCCCCCCGGCACGTCTTCAGTCAGTAATAAGCCGTGCGGCCTCCAGTGAGCACGCGACACACAATAAGTATGTGTTTATTGTTTTGTTTTTAAGTTATACACGGCGGGGTAGGTTGATAGGATTCTTTAAACGAGAGATGAAGTCAAACTTTGAGGAAGTGAGAACGGCTAAAGTTGGGAAAGATGGACAACAATATGGACCAGTATTTTTCCTTTGTCAACTAAAGAGTCATAAATAATAGCATTCTTGTACGCATTTCATGGGGTAAATTTTACTATGGTGTGTACTTGTTTGTTTGTTTGTTTGTTTCTTTTTTTCCCCTTCCCCACTCCCCAGATAGACTAAGAGTCACAAATCTAAAAAGGGCAATTTACGATCAAAAATGACAGTTTGCACTATAAAATATTTTATGAAAACTACTTTTACAACTGATCAGTATGGCCATTCGGCCTAGTCTGTTTACACTTGCTATATCACAGTGTACTTCACTTACAAAATCAGATTACTCAGTGTTACTCTGCAGCATCTATATATCATGTTTTTTAAAAGGTTTTGATTTTCACACAAGTGTGTTGCGGGACAAAAATCACCACATAAATAGTGCGAGCCTTGCGCTAGCGTGATAGATTAATCCAAATACGTAGCGCCACCTAGCATGACAAAATCCTTTCACGACGTGGTATGTAAATTAACTACTATATGACATTTTCAACGTCATCTGGCAAGCAACAGCTTGCTACTACCCTCTAATAATTTACAAAGTTCTTGTACATAGTTCATAGCAAAAACTGTGAATTCTTCTTGAGTGAAGGGCTGTAACAAAAGTTCGGCATTTGTTATTAGGCTGGACCAACCGGAAGATGATTGAAGACTCTGACTGAATTATGAAGCATTTGTCAACTACTGGGGTTCAAAAGTCAAGCCTTTCAGAAACGGTTTGTGATCTAGGGACACAGAAACACGAGGGCAGTTTCAGGGCAAAATTAAGCAAAGAAAATGGATTTTAAAAACTCTGTTGTGAAAAAAAAAACATACAGCCTTCTACTTTCTTGTTTACACATTATTGCCTGGAGTGATCCATTTTTGTGAAATCGTTTGGTTGATTGATTTCAAGGCAATATTGCGCTAAAACCACAGTGGACCAAAGTTCAATTTTCCCCAGGTAATCCGTCTGAACGGTAAAAACTACAGCTTAAAGAAACGCGAAAAGATGCCAAGCATTTGTCAAAACAAAACAAAAAACGATTGCAAGCAATGGCGGATACTGAGGGGGCGAAGGACGAGGTACTGTAATATAATACACTACCAAATCTATTACCTCGTCTTTCGCCCCCTTAGCTTGCCTTTCGCCCCCTTAGCTTAGCTTGCTTGCCGTGTCTTTTGTTTTGACAACTGCTTGGCATCTTTCCGTGTTTCTTTCCGATATTAATTATAGTTAAGATATTAATTATTTTAACTGACTGAATCACAGTTCAAGAGCACACAGTGACAAGAAATCCGCATTTACACCCGACCTCACTCTTCGTACCTATGATGAGCATAAGGCACACTACAATAAGGGGAACACGATGGAGTAAATTACAAGCTGAGAGACAAAAGAAAACTGAGTGTGAGCAGTGCTCCCACGTAACTTAATCAAGATGAGGAATACAAGGCAAAAAAAAGAAACTTTTACAACTCCAACAAAAATAAGAGTCTCACAACATACAAAACTCATGGTGTGGAAATGACTTGCATGCATGTTTAGCAATGCTAACGTTTCCACCTCAGAGGAAAAATAAAACACTGTAAAAGTAAAGGTCGCGTTTTGAGAAGAGCAACTCACCTTTTTTAGTAAGAAGACCTTTCGTCGTGTTCTTGGGGTTGTCTTTTTGGTTTCTCTCGGCTTTCTACAGCTTCCCACAACTTTAAACTGAGTACGGCGATGATGCCCCCGATGGCCAAAAATATGACACTCCTCCAAAATTCTTCTGAGGGAAACACATCTGTCCACTAAAGGCGAAATGTACAACTCGCAGGGCACAAAGTTGGAAGGATCAAAGCCTTAAAACGAAATCTGTTTTCACCTTTCGTTAGTAAGTTTATACGCTGTCGCGGCCCGTGGTTGTGTCTCTCGCGGCCACACAGTCCACACAAAACTACGAAGAAAGGCATGGTTGACTGGAATATATAACTTACTAACAACCACAAAATGCCCTTTTGATGATTGTGTAAGGGCTCTAAAATTAGCCAGTAGGCTACCGAATGACGTCACCGGATAACCGATGTGCGACCAAAATGCCTGCCGATCGAACGTAGCACCTGGGAAAATATGTATTGAAAATTTTGCCATAAATTATATTTATAGCGAAAGTTTGAAATCAGCAATTGAATTTATCTGTAAATTTCAAAAATTTCCTGTAACACATATTCCAGTTTAATACAGAGCAAATATTTCGCCAAAACATGTTCATTTTCAAGACAAAGCAGTGATGTCCATGAACGTGAATTACCATTGTCGGAGTTTTTTCATAGCACCACTTTCCACTGGAGACTTACATCGCTGTGGTGTTTCAGCGTTGTTGATTCCTGAACAAGTTGCATTTTATAATTCACATCCATTGTTATTCGTAGTGAATAAGAATTCAGTGAAGTACAAGCAGGGGCAGGATGTATTGTAAGAGTTGCCTGGAAGTAAATGTAATTGAATCTATTACCATAATGTCATCAAAATACTCGTCGAATGTGACGAAAGGTCCACAGCACCACTGGCAAAAATATAATTATATTCTAGCTGAAATGTCCTCACTTTTTTCTCGCTTTTTATGCGAAAAACGGGATATCCATCACTGTCAGTGCATTTGCTTGATTTCGTATTTTTCAAATGAACAAGAAATCAAAGAATGTTTAAGTTCCTAAGCGAACAGTTTTTGCACTTCCCGAAATGAAAGGAAATTATTCAAGCCAGCGCTTAGACTACGCAGTCTTTCTTTCCGGCCAGGGGTAGTGGAGCGAAAAGAACACGCGACGCGAGCGAGAAACTCGCCTGCGGAGTGGAAACGGAGTGACATACTGAGACGATGTTGCCCTTTTGTTTCTTGTTCTGTTAATTGTTAGTGATTTCTTACACTCCTCGGCATAGCCTACGTAGCTGGTGGGATTGTTTGCACAAAGCCTGAGCCTGAGTAGTGACAAGAGCGGCTCAGCCGCGAAGGGAATGGGGAGCTAGAAAATGACAGTTTGCATTCTAAAATTTTTCATGAAAACTATTTTTACAAGCGAACAGTGTGGCAGTGTCTTATTCGGCAACGTCTGTTGACACTTGCTATATTACAATGTACTTCACTTACAAAATCAGATTACTCTGCAGCATCTACAGTCTGTATATCATGTTTTCATTATCAGTTCCATTGTCATCTGTTTTGTGTTATCGCGAGTGACTTAAAGGTTTTGATTTTCACACAAATGTGTTGCAGGACAAAAATCACCATATAACCCTCGCGCCAGCGTGATAGATTAATCCAAATACGTAGCGCCACCTAGCATGATAAAATCGTTTCACGACGTGGTGTGTAAATAAACTAACTACTATATGACATTTTCAACGTCATCTGGCAAGCAACAGCTTGTTACTACTCTCTAATGATTTGCAAAGTTCTTGTTAATAGTTCATAGCATAAACCGTAAATTCTTCTTGAGTGAAGGGCTGTCACTTTAAACTTCAGTCTTGAGCGGTCATCCATTACTGCTGTGAGAAATTAGAAAAGTGCTTTAACAAAAGTTTGCATCTTTTATTAGATAAAAGACTGACTGAATTATGAAGCACTTGTCAGCTTACGGGGGTTCAAAAGTCAAGCCCTTCAGAAGCCGTTTGTGATCTAGAGACACAAAAACACGAGGGCAGTTTCAGGGTAAAATTAAGCAAAGAAAATAAATTTTAAAAACCCTGTCGTGAAAAAAGAAAAACACACACACACACACCCAGCCTTTTATTTTCTTGTTTACACATTATTGCCTGGAGTGATCCTGAGTGTCATTAAAAATGCATTTCATTTGACATTTTTGTGCAATCGTTTCAGTTGAAGGAGTGTGGACTGGGCAAAAGTTCACTTTTTGAACGGGAAAAATTACAGTTTAAAGAAACCTGGGAAGATGCCAAGTATTTCTCAAACAAAAGAAACAATTGCAAGCACGAGGTAATATAATGCACTACCATATTTATTACCTCGTCTTTCGCCCCTTGCAGTCGTGTCTTTTGTTTCCACACTGTTTGGCATCTTTCCGTGTTTCTTTAAGGGAAGGTACGTTTTT
Organism: Siderastrea siderea; assembly: GCA_964030785.1. NCBI lineage: Eukaryota > Metazoa > Cnidaria > Anthozoa > Scleractinia > Rhizangiidae > Siderastrea > Siderastrea siderea. The sequence goes on from OZ034979.1 coordinate 9,988,450, forward strand.
TCTTGGGGGGGGAGGGCTGGGGCCTCAGAGGGGAGGGTCAACAGTGAAAGTGAGCACCAAAAGGGGAGGGCCATACCTCATGTGAGCTATTCAAGGGAGGGTCACACATCTTTTCGAGAATTTTTTAATGAAAATTTTTGTGATGTTGCTTTCCCTTTTTCTTACAGATTAAGTTTTTCTTTTCACCAACTTTGATTTAATTTGGTGTTTTATTATAGGTACTAGGTTACATTTCTACATGTATATTATGCCATGGCACATAGTTTTTCTCGGAGGACTCGTGTCCTTTTCCATCCGTATCGAGAAGTACTTGACTCAGGTATCGTTTCTTCAGCCTCTTGCTGTTGGCTATCCGCTGCCTGATCTCCTGAGTCGTTTAGTTCTAAAGAGTTACTAGTAGATCCAACAATGCGCTCTACCCAGTGTCGGAAATGTAGGAAATATTTGTTTTTGAGAGGCAGATTTCGCATGCTAAAAAAATAAACCTTTCTGTTAGAATAACCAACAGCAATGCCGGCTAGTCAGAGAAAGAAGTGCGTGTATTTTCCCTTAGATATTTTACGTTCAAAACTTAATTTATAATACCCAAATACTTCCACATTCAAACTTCAGCTATAAAACGTAAATATCCCAAACTGATTGTTCCCATTTTCCTTGTTTCAGCGCGCACACATTCAATATCGAGGTATATTCATATTCAAACACTTTGCGTTCACAAACGAAACGTTCTGTGGTTTCTACAGCATGTAACATACTATGTAGTAGTGAGGGGAGGGTCGCACTTTTGTCAGTCACCTAAAGGTGGGGGGTCAGGAGTTCTTTAATTAAAACGCAAGGGAGGGCCAACACTTTCTTGGGAAAAAAATACCAAAATTCCCCAGTCCTCCCCCCCTAAGAAAAAACGTACCTTCCCTAAGCTGTAGTTTCAAGAGTTCGCCATTTGCTAACCTCGTCCAAGTACTTCTTTCTCTCGAGGGAAAGTAAATCGACTTACCGATATTAATTATAGTTAAGATATTAATTATTTTAACTGACTGAATCACAGTTCAAGAGCACACAGTGACAAGAAATCCGCATTTACACCCGACCTCACTCTTCGTACCTATGATGAGCATAAGGCACACTACAATAAGGGGAACACGATGGAATAAATTACAAGCTGGGAGACAAAAGAAAACTGAGTGTGAGCAGTGCTCCCACGTAACTTAATCAAGATGAGGAATACAAGGCAAAAAAAAGAAACTTTTACAACTCCAACAAAAATAAGAGTCTCACAACATACAAAACTCATGGTGTGGAAATGACTTGCATGCATGTTTAGCAATGCTAACGTTTCCACCTCAGAGGAAAAATAAAACACTGTAAAAGTAAAGGTCGCGTTTTGAGAAGAGCAACTCACCTTTTTTAGTAAGAAGACCTTTCGTCGTGTTCTTGGGGTTGTCTTTTTGGTTTCTCTCGGCTTTCTACAGCTTCCCACAACTTTAAACTGAGTACGGCGATGATGCCCCCGATGGCCAAAAATATGACACTCCTCCAAAATTCTTCTGAGGGAAACACATCTGTCCACTAAAGGCGAAATGTACAACTCGCAGGGCACAAAGTTGGAAGGATCAAAGCCTTAAAACGAAATCTGTTTTCACCTTTCGTTAGTAAGTTTATACGCTGTCGCGGCCCGTGGTTGTGTCTCTCGCGGCCACACAGTCCACACAAAACTACGAAGAAAGGCATGGTTGACTGGAATATATAACTTACTAACAACCACAAAATGCCCTTTTGATGATTGTGTAAGGGCTCTAAAATTAGCCAGTAGGCTACCGAATGACGTCACCGGATAACCGATGTGCGACCAAAATGCCTGCCGATCGAACGTAGCACCTGGGAAAATATGTATTGAAAATTTTGCCATAAATTATATTTATAGCGAAAGTTTGAAATCAGCAATTGAATTTATCTGTAAATTTCAAAAATTTCCTGTAACACATATTCCAGTTTAATACAGAGCAAATATTTCGCCAAAACATGTTCATTTTCAAGACAAAGCAGTGATGTCCATGAACGTGAATTACCATTGTCGGAGTTTTTTCATAGCACCACTTTCCACTGGAGACTTACATCGCTGTGGTGTTTCAGCGTTGTTGATTCCTGAACAAGTTGCATTTTATAATTCACATCCATTGTTATTCGTAGTGAATAAGAATTCAGTGAAGTACAAGCAGGGGCAGGATGTATTGTAAGAGTTGCCTGGAAGTAAATGTAATTGAATCTATTACCATAATGTCATCAAAATACTCGTCGAATGTGACGAAAGGTCCACAGCACCACTGGCAAAAATATAATTATATTCTAGCTGAAATGTCCTCACTTCTTTCTCGCTTTTTATGCGAAAAACGGGATATCCATCACTGTCAGTGCATTTGTTTGATTTCGTATTTTTCAAATGAACAAGAAATCAAAGAATGTTTAAGTTCCTAAGCGAACTGTTTTTGCACTTCCCGAAATGAAAGGAAATTATTCAAGCCAGCGCTTAGACTACGCAGTCTTTCTTTCCGGCCAGGGGTAGTGGAGCGAAAAGAACACGCGACGCGAGCGAGAAACTCGCCTGCGGAGTGGAAACGGAGTGACATACTGAGACGATGTTGCCCTTTTGTTTCTTGTTCTGTTAATTGTTAGTGATTTCTTACACTCCTCGGCATAGCCTACGTAGCTGGTGGGATTGTTTGCACAAAGCCTGAGCCTGAGTAGTGACAAGAGCGGCTCAGCCGCGAAGGGAATGGGGAGCTAGAAAATGACAGTTTGCATTCTAAAATTTTTCATGAAAACTATTTTTACAAGCGAACAGTGTGGCAGTGTCTTATTCGGCAACGTCTGTTGACACTTGCTATATTACAATGTACTTCACTTACAAAATCAGATTACTCTGCAGCATCTACAGTCTGTATATCATGTTTTCATTATCAGTTCCATTGTCATCTGTTTTGTGTTATCGCGAGTGACTTAAAGGTTTTGATTTTCACACAAATGTGTTGCAGGACAAAAATCACCATATAACCCTCGCGCCAGCGTGATAGATTAATCCAAATACGTAGCGCCACCTAGCATGATAAAATCGTTTCACGACGTGGTGTGTAAATAAACTAACTACTATATGACATTTTCAACGTCATCTGGCAAGCAACAGCTTGTTACTACTCTCTAATGATTTGCAAAGTTCTTGTTAATAGTTCATAGCATAAACCGTAAATTCTTCTTGAGTGAAGGGCTGTCACTTTAAACTTCAGTCTTGAGCGGTCATCCATTACTGCTGTGAGAAATTAGAAAAGTGCTTTAACAAAAGTTTGCATCTTTTATTAGATAAAAGACTGACTGAATTATGAAGCACTTGTCAGCTTACGGGGGTTCAAAAGTCAAGCCCTTCAGAAGCCGTTTGTGATCTAGAGACACAAAAACACGAGGGCAGTTTCAGGGTAAAATTAAGCAAAGAAAATAAATTTTAAAAACCCTGTCGTGAAAAAAGAAAAACACACACACACACACCCAGCCTTTTATTTTCTTGTTTACACATTATTGCCTGGAGTGATCCTGAGTGTCATTAAAAATGCATTTCATTTGACATTTTTGTGCAATCGTTTCAGTTGAAGGAGTGTGGACAAAAGTTCACTTTTTGAACGGGAAAAATTACAGCTTAAAGAAACCTGGGAAGATGCCAAGTATTTCTCAAACAAAAGAAACAATTGCAAGCACGAGGTAATATAATGCACTACCATATTTATTACCTCGTCTTTCGCCCCTTGCAGTCGTGTCTTTTGTTTTCACACTGTTTGGCATCTTTCCGTGTTTCTTTAAGCTGTAGTTTCAAGAGTTCGCCATTTGCTAACCTCGTCCAAGTACTTCTTTCTCTCGAGGGAAAGTAAATCGACTTACCGATATTAATTATAGTTAAGATATTAATTATTTTAACTGACTGAATCACAGTTCAAGAGCACACAGTGGCAAGAAATCCGCATTTACACCCGACCTCACTCTTTGTACCTATGAAGAGCACAAGGCACACTACAATAAGGGGAACACGATGGAGTAAATTACAAGCTGAGAGACAAAAGAAAACTGAGTGTGAGCAGTGCTCCTACGTAACTTAATCAAAATGAGGAATACAAGGCAAAAAAAAGAAACTTTTACAACTCCAACAAAAATAAAAGTCTCACAACATACAAAACTCATGGTGTGGAAATGACTTGCATGCATGTTTAGCAACGTTAACGTTTCCACCTCAGAGGGAAAATAAAACACTGTAAAAGTAAAGGTAGCGTTTTGAGAAGAGCAACTCACCTTTTTTAGTAAGAAGACCTTTCGTCGTGTTCTTGGGGTTGTCTATTTGGGTTCTCTCTTTCTACAGCTTCCCACAACTTTAAACTGAGTACGGCGATGATGCCCCCGACGGCCAAAAATATGACACTTCTCCAAAATTCTTCTGAAGGAAACATATCTGTCCACTAAAGGCGAAATGTACAACTTACAGGGCACAAAGTTGAAAGGATCAAAGCCTAAACGAAATCTGTTTTCACCTTTCGTTGGTAAGTTTATACGGTGTCGTCGTCCGTGGATGTGTCTCGCGCCGCCGCACAAGACTAGGAACAAAGGCATGGTTGACTGGAATTTAATATGGCTTACTAGCAACCACAAATGCCCTTTTGATGATTGTGTAAGGGCTCTAAAATTAGCCAGTAGGCTACGCTTCGTTTCCACATGACGTCACTGACGAACCGATGTGCATGTACGTGTGACTGCCGATCGAAACGTAACATCTATCACGCTACAAGACAAAGCAGTCCATAAACCTGAATTACCATTGTTGGAGTTTCTTCATAGCACCTCTTTCTACTGAAGACTTACATCGCTGCAGTGTTGTTGATTCCTGAACAAGTAGTATTTTATAATCAGTGGAGTACAAGCAGGGGCTTGAAGGGGTTGCCCGGAAGTAAATGTGATTGATTTAGATTATCAATTACCATAATATCATCAAAATACTCGTCGAGTGTGACAAAAGGTCAGTTCCTCTCAATGGCAAGCTAGAGGCTAAAGTGTGAAAGGGAGCGTAGAACGCCTCATTCGTGGAATATTTGTGGTCGATTATAATTACTTTAGCTGTCAACTCCATTGTTTGAAAGGAGCAACTGAATATGGACGCTCAGAGCTAGAACCATGTCTTCTAACTGTCAACATTGGCCAATTTGGAGTTGTTTTTAATGAGGTTCTGTCATCTCTCGGCATAATCCACTAGTTACGATCAAAGCACAGTTTACCAGTGATGAATGGAATTCAAGGAACATCGTTCACTACACCAGGGCCGTAGCTAGCATGAGGCAAGACGAGGCACTTGCCTCATCTAAGTTTTATGCCAATATGAAAAAAAAAACTCTTGGAAAAATAATCCCTAGAACGAATTTGCCACTAAGTGATAAAAGATTACCCCAAGTGCGGAAAACTCAAACTCACGGCTTTGTACTACAGCTCGTGACGTAACAGTGACAGGCTGGGTGGCACCAATCCCGTGCAGATTGCGATGACAACAGGCAGCTGATCTAAAGGATCATGGCTTATAAAAGCCAAACTTTTAAGAGAATCAGCATTCCACATTTTCTTGAGCTACTTTGACGCGCTTTTGGGCATACATTGTCTAAAAAAATGTTAAATCATTTATAATTTCGCTTCGGTATTCTGTCTTGGAATAAACACAAATCGACGGGGACTGGGTCTGCATAAATCATCAATTCAAAATCTGAAATAAACGATTACAAAGCCGGTACTTTTGTGAAGGTTACTAGAAGAGCCTTTTGGCTGGCTCAGTAGAGCCATTTTAAAGATTTTCAATGCATATGAGTTTCCGTAAAAGGTCTTTCTGTAGAACATCCATGCTGTTTTCTAGTGAGATGACGTTGTCTCTCAGGCCACAGTGGATATCTAAAGCTCGCAGATGCAAGTGAATTTGATAAAGTTGCAGTGGCACGGTTTTTGCATAAGTTATCAAGGGAGCAGAAGGCGGGGGGTGGGCGTGGGGTGTATAAGAGCAGTACGAATTCGGGATAGCCATCTACTACTTGGTGCCAGTATTACACACCCTAGTAGTGGGTAGAAAAAGTGTTAAAAGGACTGAAAAAACAACTGCCGTCTTACAGTTGCACGAGTTTCAATTTTGAAGAAAAATCTCACGAAAATGCTGAAAATAGCATTTCGGAGGGAGTAGATTTAAAACTTTCCTGGGGGACATACCCCCAGACCCCCCTAGAAGCTCGTGCCGTCGGCGCTCGCGACACTTGTCTGTACACTAGCGGTTCGACACGTGCATCACGTTTCAACGCGGCAGGCGATTTCACGCTCGCTCGCTTGTTCGTTTTTCTCGACTATCCCTGAGCGGAAAGACAGACTGCTCGTAGTCTACAGGGAAACGCAGTGTTATTTCATAGTACTATCTACAATTTGGAACAAAAAAACAGCGAGCGAACGAGATATGCTGCAAATTGTTTGTCTAGCGAATTACTTATCTTAGGGACATACTAGATGCCGCGAGTTTTTTTTATTGTACATTCAAATAGTACAGTTCAAGGCCGCGAAATTGAAGCGATGTCCGCTCGTTCCAAACACAAATTAGATACTACACTAACGTTAACCTCGTCAACATTATGAGCTTGCTCCTCCTATTTACAAATCGTTGAAATAACTACTATTAACAAATCATGGGCCTTTTGCCTGATTTTTCCTTTTGTTCTGAGCTCCAAGTAAGCTTGTATTCAGCGAAATTTCGGAACAAGACAAGTCCGGTTGCGTAGAATGGTCAAGGGATGACGATGTGTTAGTGCAGGGACTCTCAGATATTGGCGGGCTTTCTCTCTTGGCTCTCTCGGAGTAGAGCATTTTGGCGCAATGTTTGGCGTGTTTGTTGGCTTGTTTATACGCGAGAAAGCAAACTCTCGGATTGATATTAGGTCTGACATGACTGCTCTGTCTTTGCAGTTATATCACTAACAGGACAACTCCAAAATCACCCCTCATACATCTGTGCTTAAATCACGATTTACTTTACATTTAAAATTCCTCGTGTGCAAGATAATGTACTTGGTTATACGCTATTCCTTAAAGGCGTAAAATACTAAGCCCAAGTTAATGCTAAAATAATTCACAAGTGGCCGTAATCTCAAATTGGCGCATTTTTTATTTTAATTAACGTCTTTAATTTGAAGGCATGTGACTAGTTTAGGAAAGACGTTTAATGTTTAGTGACCTTCTTAAAATTATTCTGCAGCAAAGGATGGATATTGTCACCTCAGAAGCTTGGGCGCGGCGCCTGAAAGCTTTCCGCTAACCCCATTTCGTTTGCGTAAACGTTTGAGAAGGGCTTCAAATTCCCAACGTTAATCAAACCTCAGTTCTTAGGAGCAGACAATTAATAAAAAGATAGCTTCTTGTTAGAACCATACCAGATTCCTTATCAGAGTACACAAACCTTACCCTATTTGAGACCAAAATGGTGAAATCTATATCCTATATCAGACCAAAAAGGCTCCAATACCATACCCTTTGGCACCGCACATACCCATATAGCTTATATAAGGCAGTATCCCCCCCCGGGACGTCTTCAGTCAGTTAATAAACCGTGCGGCCTCCAGTGAGCACGCGACACACAATAAGTATGTGTTTATTGTTTTGTTCTTAAGTTATGCACGGCGGGGTAGGTTGATAGGATTCTTTAAACGAGAGATGACATAAAACTTTGAGGAAGTGAGAATCGAAAGGCTAAAGTTGGGGAAGATGGACAACAATATGGACAAACGTAAACTGAAAACGTGGAATTTGAACGTCTTCTAGTTTGAAGGCACTGATTACATTCCGTTTGCAAAAAGTTTGCTGCTGCATCATGGATTTTTTCAGTTATTCCTTTATCTTATTAAAACTCAGATATGAATATTAATGTATGAAATTCATATATTTGAACTGCGGATAAAGATAGAATTATGTGTAGATCATCGCAGTGAAGGTGTTTCAACCTAAGCGGTTGAAAAGAGGAAACCTGAAAAAATTCAGGCTTGAACGGGAATCGAACCCATGACCTCTGCGATACCGGTGCAGCGCTCTAACCAACTGGGAGCTGGTCAATTGAGAGTTCGTATTTATCCCGTAGATGGAGCGCTGCACCGGTATCGCAGAGGACATGGGTTCGATTCCCGTTCAAGCCTGAAGTTTTTCAGGTTTCTTCTTTTCAACCGCTTAGGTTGAAATACCTTCACTGCGATGATCTACACATAATTCTATCTTTATCCGCAGTTCATATATAGGAATTTCATATATTAATATTCATTCATTCTCCATCTACGGGATAAATACGAACTCTCAATTGACCAGCTCCCAATTGGCTTGATAGCTCAGTTGGTTAGAGCGCTGCACCGGTATCGCAGAGATCATGGGTTCGATTCCCATTCAAGCCTGAATTTTTTCAGGTTTCTTCTTTTCAACCGCTTAGGTTAAAACACCTTCACTGCGATGATCTACACATAATTCTAAAACTCAGATAATCAGGTACACTTGCAGCCTCAGCCTAAACTACGAGCAGTCTCTCTTTCTCGCTCACAGATTGTCGAGCGAAAAGAACACGAAAGAAACCGACCCAAGCAAGCACGAAAATCGCCTGCCGCGTGGATCGAGACGCGCGTGTGGTAAGCCGCTCGTGTAGTGAGTGACACACGCAGACACACGCACGTCACTTTTCCACGCAGTAGGCGATTGTCGAGCTTCGCGTGTTCTCAGCCGCTTAACTCTCCCGGAGCCGAAAGAGAGACTTTTAGTAGTCTAGCCTAAGCCCTCAGCCAAACCAGGAGCCAGGACTAGCAAGGCCGTTCGGAACTGATCCGGAAAAAACGTTCTCCTATGGGACTCCTCGTCTTTCACCGCTTCAGCCATTTTTTTGGCCACCGTCTCGACTTTCATTTGCCTATACTACCTGATTGTCAATCACAGCATTTGTTGAAATTAGATCAATACACGCGCCCGCCACAGCAATAGCATAATGCAGGCTCCCAGAATAAGATAGTGGAAGAGAGCGACAAAAACATACTGCGAACAGGGCCGTAGCTAGCATAAGGCAAGACGAGGCACTTGCCTCGTCTAGGGTTTATGCCAAATTAAAAAAAATACTGTTGGAAAAATAATCCCTTAGAAGCATGTGCCATTGAGTGATAAACCCAAGTAGGGTGTGCGAAAAAGGCTTTGAAAAGACTCAAGTGGTTCGCATTCCTTCGGGACGTAACAGTGACAGGCTGTGACACCTAATCCTGTGCGCATTGTTACGACTACCGGGAGCTGATCCAAAGAATCGTGGCTTATAAAAGACAATACTTTTAGAATCAGTGCCCACATTTTCTTGAGCTACTTTGTCACACTTTTTGAGGTACATTGCCTAAAACACTACTAACTGGATTATAATTTCGCCTCGGTATTCTGCGTTGAAAGAAACACAAATCCACAAGGACAGGGTCTGCATAATTCATCAAGACTTTCACTTTTATGGTGGCTACTAAGAAAGACGTTTGGTGGCTCAAAGTTTTTCACCGAGCGGAGTTTCTGTAAAAGGTTTCTCTCTAGAACATCTACATTGTTTACTAGTGAGACGTTTTCTCTCAGGCTACAGTGGAGTTCTACACTTCGCAGCTGCAACTGATTTTGATACTGTTGAAGCAGCACCGTTTTTGCATGAGTTAAAAATAGGAAACTAGCCACTGCTAGCGAGGGAGCGGGAAGGTGAGGGTGGGGGTGTACAAGAGCAATGCGAAATTCGGGACAGTCATCTACTTGGCGCCAGTATTACACGCCCTAATAAAGGTAGTCGCACATGAGCCAAAGGCCCAAACGAGCCAGAGCTTAACCCGGTTTCTGTAGCATGAAGCGACTGAAAGTATTGCTACTCCCCCCTGGGTGGGAATCTAATCCATCGCAGGGTTACCCTCAGCAGTATGTCGCCGGTTACCCATTCATACACCTGGGTGGAGAGAGACAACGTGGGGTAAAGTTTCTTGTCTAAAGAAACAACATGATGGCAGGGACTGGGCGTCGAACCACCGACCTTCAGATCTGAAGTCCAACGCGCTAACCACTACACCACCGCGTCCCCTCAACGCCCTAATAGTGAGTATAAAAACTATTGAAAGAATTAAAAAATCGCCGTTTTACACCTTGCACGATGTTGAATTTTGAACAAAAATCTCATGGAAAAATGCTGAAAATAGCATTTCGGAGAGAGTAGATTTGAAAAATGTTCTGGGGGGGGAGGCATGCCCCCAGACCCCCCTGGAAGCTCACGCCTCTGGCGCTTGGGACACTTGCCTCGTCTGTTCTGAAAGTCTGGCTACGGCCCTGCTGCGAACCAAAATAAAATGGGCAGGGACACACGTTTTGTTTTACACGTTTCATCTTCGCGTATGTTATGTTTCTTTTTTTTTTGTTTTGTTTTGTTTTGTTTTGTTTTGTTTTTTTTTTTCGTTCTCACTATCTGAGAATCTGGAACAGGCTATCACAGCAACTACGGCGGAGATCCTATTTCGGGTAGTAGTCCGTCGCTGACGTTAATTGCTGACGTCATTGTAATTGCCCAGTCCTCCCGGTCCACTCAGTGACGGACAAAATGGACGACCGCTGGCTGGCTTGAGATTCTCCCAATAGGCTCGGTTAGCTCTGAAAATAAATCAGCCACAAATGTGTCACGGTTTTAGTTAAGTTATTTTGGTTGGTATTCTACAGACCAGACCATCAGATCATCCCGGAAGATATAGCTAACGTTGGGAGACTTGGTTGTATAAGCAAATTTTCAAACGACCTCATTTTCCTCAGTCCCTTCCCAGTCTTACCTTGCTCGGATTTCAGGTACCGAGTGGTGTTTCAGTGCCTCTCCCCAGGGACTGTGCTTGTCACTAGCGGCGGGTAACCTGCCTCGTTCCGGAGCCAGCTGAAAGAGTAAGGTCGGATGGGTCATTGAATTATTCGTGAGAGATTTTCGTGCCAGTCGATTCACATCACTCCCTACTTTGTGTTTAAGATATCATGATGGGTGACCGAAGCCTAGTACCAAATTCGTTTTCATCCATGTGTTTTAGTTCTAAAATTGATGCTTTTTGAAAAGCAGCTTTCAAAAGTTGTTCTCGATGTAAGGTTGTCATTATCGAAAACCTCCAATATCGACTGTTTTATCGTTTGGGAGTGAAGTAAGTCCAAATATAGCCAGGAAAAAGATCGTGGTTTTCTTTCGTTTTTCATGTCCACAGGACAACAGATCTCCGTTTTTAAACATCTCCATCTTCAGCAGCGTTTTTCCAAACGTCCGTTTTTATACTGTTTGCGGTCGTTTACGGGTGGACGTGAGATCTGCCGGTAGGAAAATCTCTTTCGTCAAATAAAAAGGCAAAAAAAAACGTTCAAATGTGGAGGGAGCCTTAGTTTTGTAGCGATTCTATAAAATACGAACTAAGAAACCTCAAACTATGAGTGACAAACCTCCTCTGCAATAGCCCGGATGTGGTATGGTTCAAATCCACAGCAGCCACCGATATATCTCACTCCCAGATCATAGGCACGCCGCGCGTACTTGTGCACATCCCAGCGGGTTAGTTTTCTAGGCTCCAAGGCTAAACACGAAAACATGTAAATGTTTTGGGCACTTGTACTTCCTAAGGCCTTGGGCAAACAGAATCAGTGGTCAACGTTAGCAGATTGTACATACGTGTGACTTCGTTTGCCCAGACTTGAATGCATTTGGATTCATTCTTAACCCGTCGTCAGAAATAAGTGGCCACTGCAGGGTAGCGTCAACCTCTGTTCCAATACTTTGTCCTGTTTTCTTTTTGATACAGCTACTCCCCGCCAGGGGGGGGGGGGGGGGGAGAAGGTGGGTGCGAGGAGAGCTACTCGTAATGTGCACAATGTTACGTTGATCCTAACAACACAGAAAGGCGAATCGTCGGTGCTCACTTCGACATTATGAGAGAGTGTCTCCAACCTGAGATTGAGGGTACACAATTGCACTGCAACTGAATGAGTGGTGGGACCGAGAAAGAAGACAACTCACCGAATGATATTTCCGGTAGAGTAACAAATCCTTTAGGCCCGACATCTGGAGCATGATAACAAATAGGTTGAGCCATCAGATGAGGCTTGAGTCCTTCTTTATCCAACGCCTCTTTCATCAGAGCAATCGTCTGTAAACTCATGTTGGGATCAAAGCGGCAGTTGACTCCAATGATATCAGCTCCTAGTAAAAAAGATGTGTCAATAACTCATATGGCAAAAATGGCTGGGGGTGTCTCGCTTTGTTTGGGAGGTGCCCGGTAGTGCAGTAGTCAGCACGCTGGACTTTTAATCAGAATAATAGAGGGTTAGCGGTTCAAACCTTGGGCTCTGTATCCCGTTGCGTTGTTTCTTTAGACAACAGACGTTACACCACTGTCAGCCACTGTTGTCTCACTCTGCCCAGGTGTATATGTGAGCTAACCGTCAGGCAAACCTAGCAAAATACTAGGAGTAGCCCTAAGATAGAGTAGAAATGCTCCTAGTCCCTTCACTCTACGGAGAAGTGAATGAAGGGGTCAGTTTCTAAAGAAATTTTAGTGCTGCGTCAGTAGGGAAGTTACACACAAAAATTTGGATTTATCCAGTGAGTTGGTGAGTTAAATTGGCCAATTATGATCGAAAGATCATAAGTGGCCAACCATAGGTCGGTGATTCGAGACGCGTGGCCTCTGTATCGCGTCTTGATTTTACCTTAGACAATAAACGTTACACCACTATTGTCTTTCCCCACCAAGGTGTATATATGAGTGAGCCGTCAGCCAAACCTCATAAAATGCTGTGAGGAAGCCCTAAGATAGGGTAGAAATGTTCTTAGTCGCTTCACGCTACGGAGTACGAGTTAAGCTCCTGCAGTTGCGAGTTACTAGGCTCGAAAAGACTTTATCTTTGCCTCGTTGCCCTTTCATTTACATAATCTCCTTCGCAACCGTTTTTGGCCGGCTCGCCCACGTAACTATGGGCTCTACCTGACGAGTCCGAAAACGGCTGCATAGGAGACTAACGTTTGCACTACAGAAAAAGCTTCCATATTCACCAAAACTAAAGATAGACATTTAAGGTGGCTCGCGGCTATTTATTTGCGCGGAGGCTCCATTTTATAAATCGAATTTTCGGCAAGTAAGCGTTAACCGATTTCAGAGATTTTTGGTATTTTAAACAAAGAATATTCAAATTTTACAAAACTTTTATTTTTAGGGCACACAAGTTTAACGATTAAGAGAAACAAGCGCTATTCCAAGACCAGCCTTTTCAGGGAAACGCGAAAATTTCCATTAAACAAAGATAAATTTGTTTCTAATTAAGCTCAGTAGGTTCAAAGACTTCAACGTTTACTGTGAGCAAGTTTCTACGAAATCGGCTGGGTAGAAATTTCTGCACAGTTGATTGTTAAATTTTGGCTTCAAAATATTATGTTTGTATAATTGCTTCAGCTGTTGCAAGAACACTAATGTAATGCTAAGATCGCACATATTTTTTGACAGCTTGATACCACCTAAAACTCTGCTGAAAAATCGGAAAAGATCGGTACCTCCCAGTAAAATCTACAAGCAAATGAAGAACAGTGTGTTTATAGTGCGTAACTTGTGAATCTGAAGATAATCAGGTTTAGTCGACTTGTGAAAAAACTACCGATTTGTTTTCCCTTATTTCTAAGTATAATAAAATCCAGCATATATACAAACGATTTCACCTAGTTGCAGGCGTGTATCCTCGACGAAATCCAACGAACGAGTTTGGCTCGTCAAGTTGGCTACTTCGCGTCTTCTATTTTATAAAATGGTTTAAACCCTCGCGTTCCTGTAAATTATTTAAACTTACCGCGTTGTGGTATTTATTTTATCACTTGGGAATTTTGGTTCATGGACAAATGAAATGATAATGCGGCTGAGTGTGTTTTTCGCGGACAATATGTGGTACGATGATTTGTTCCAACAATGATGAATGGAAAAAAACCCGTGACTCCCAAACGGCAAATAAATCCCGGAACGCAGTAAGTTTGAATAATTAATAAGAACCCGAGGGTTTCAGAGCATTATAACATGGAAGACGTGAAGTAGCCAACTTGAAGAGCCAAATTCGTTGGATTTCGTCGAGGCTACACGCCTGCAACTAGGTGAGGTCGTTTGTATACATGCTGGATTTTATAATACTTAGAAATAAGGGAAAACAAGTCGGTAGTTTTTTCACAAGTCGAATAAACCTGAATATCTTCAGATTCACAAGTTACGCACTATTAACACACTGTTCTTCATTTGCGTGTAGATTTTACTGGGAGTTACCGATCTTTTCCGATTTTTCAGCAGTGTTTTAGGTGGTATCAAGCTGTCAAAACATATTTGCTATCCCATCATTACGTCAGTGTTCTTGCAACAGGCTGAGGCAATTACACAAATATAATATTTTGAAGCCAAAATGTTATTATCAACTGTGCGGAAATTTCTACCCAGCCGATTTTGTAGAAACTTGCTCACGGCAAACCTTGAAGTCTGAGAACTTATTGAGCTTAACGAGAAAAGATCTATCTTTGTTTAATGGAAATATTCGCGTTTTCCTGGAAAGGTTGGTCTTCAAATAGCGCTTGTATCTCTTAATCGTTAAAATTGATTACCCTAAAATTAAACGTTTTGTAAAATTTGAACATTCTTTGTTTAGAATACCAAAAATCACTGAAATCGGTTGACGCTTACTTGCCGAAAATTCGATTTATAAAATGGAGCCTCCGCGCAAATAAATAGCCGCGAGCCACCTTAAACTGACATTACTGTCCGTTTTATAATCAAAGAAAAGGATCATTCTGCTTTGAGAGTGGGAAGCCTTTTTGTCTGCAGGATTTTTATGGGCCATCAAAGGCTTTGTAGGAATTTTCCTTCATTATTTTGTGAGAGATTTCTTTGCTTGATTTCGCTTTGTACGATTTTTTTCTCCAAAAGCTTTGCAGAAAAGCTTTTTGGGGTATTTGCTGACCCCCCCTCCCCTCCCTAAAACATTTTCCTTTCCTAAGAGTGAACACTTAACATGTAAAAACATGTAATCGAACTCTTGCGCTCTTCGGATTGCAATTATTCAGTTGATGTTCAATAATCGATTTCTATGACCAAGTAAGCGCTGAAGTAGAATACTCAGGGTGTGAGAAGAAGAGGACACCCGAGGAAATCATGGAGGGGGAATGTATCCTAAGAGATGGCTTACTGCCAGACGACGTGGAACGATGTGAAGAGGACCGGCATTCAGACTTGGGTAACAAATAACAAACAGCTCCTTTCGACCACCAAGTACGCATAACAGGCTGTCAAACTGCAAATATGTAATGCCCAGTCAAGACACGTCTGCTGAGAGGATGAAGGGAGAGAGCGAATCCCTCATACATGGGCCTCTTCCAGTGATATTTATTTGAAATCTATTTTTGGTTCTGTGTCATACTGCGTGGTTATTTTAAGGACGACACCTCAATGGCGTCACGTAATTATAGATTGTTGACATGGGAACAACAGATAAAAATAACCTTGGCAGAATGGGTGTGAACCAATAATAAATTTCAAATAATTATCATGGGGCACGGGGATTCACTCTCTTACTTCATCCTCTCTTGCTGACAGTACATTCGACAAGGATTCTGGGTACAAAATATTCTCTTAAGATTCTGGACCCAGTTGCATAAAAAAACTTAAGATTAAGTGGGAATTTCTGCAACTGTTCTCTGTTTTCCGGAGGATTTTTTCACACTGTCAATGTGTTTCCTATACTCTTTAATCCGCCTTCGGCCAATTCATCCATAGTAGCGCGCAAGAAAATCCTCCGCAACACAGGCAACGGTTACAGAAATTCCCGCTTAATCTTAAGTTGCTTTATGCAACTGCGCCCTGAATTCAAAGTTTTTGGATTTCGCAAACTGAATGGTTTTAATCTGTGATTCATTGGTCAGTGTGACAGTTGCAAATTCGGAATTATGAGTTCGAATTATGGAAATGTAGTGTCAGCTCCGGTGAGTCAAGCTGATCAATTCCAAGAACTGGTCCTAGTGGAACTTTCCCTAGTCTCGAGTGGGATACTGACCACTACTTCTCTTGCATTCGAGCGCAGAACACAGACTGTAAACCAGACAGCTTTGCCGCAGCCAGTACTACAACGACTAAAGGTAATGTTAAACTAGATGATTCGCACTGAACGACGACTTAAGCGCAACAATGTTGCGCTAAAAGTTGATGCCGTGTAACATAGGTGCACGGACGATTTTCTGCGCAATTTTTGCATTTCAAGTTTTTGAACAACTTAATTCAAAAACTTGCAACGTCAAATCACGAATTTTGCTCAAGTTGTTTCATGTAACATACCTGTCGTCAATTTTTTGCGCAATGCCTTCCCAGAACCCTATTCACTGCCCCCGTTGCGCTAAAAATCATCTCGTGTAACACGTCTGTTGCCAACGGATTTCGCGTGCACATTGCGCTAAAAATCGTCGCATGTTACATACATTAAAAAGCTATGCCGGGTTGCGCTAAGAATCGTCGTTGCGAATCGTCCCGTGTTACAACGCCAACCTTGCAAACATGCTTCAATGAAAATTGTACAGTACCTGCTCTTGCCAGCCTCACTGCACAATCTCCAGGAGACACTTTGTTGGAATCCCCAGTTGGACCAATACACATAGTGATGGCGGTTGGTTTCCCTGTGGACTTCATCACCTCAACCACCCACTCGGCTTCTTCTACGTACTCAAAGTACTGAGAGGAGAGGGAACAGTACGCACTGTTAGCCAGTCCAGCTTAGAACGGAACATTTAATTACTGCTTAGACGTCGTAGCTCTGTGATGTACTTAAATCAAACTTCCGAAAGGAGGGTTTACATTTGGATATAGCGGCCTTTGAAATCGTGATAAATGTACAAACATACGTGCACCAACTTTCCGTTCGAACGTTTTAACTAATCAAAAACCATGAGCAAAATAGTGACGAGTGCAAATGTGAAACTTCACCACTTTGCCCGTAACAGCTCTTTCATTTTAGCTGGCCCGTTGACACGGAAGCGATGAAATAGTTGCCAAAAAGATGTAAAAAATTTGTCAAAAAACTTACCACAAACTTTGTGCAAGTCACCGGTACAGCGAACGACACTGTAATATTATGAGAAATAAAGTTTTGATTTCTTCGATGTAGTAATTAAAAGGCGGATTTACGAGAAAACTTAAAATGTTAATTTTTTTTTCTTTGAGGAATCGTTTCTTCAGGATTTTTACGGTAGTCCCTACCTCAGCGATGAGTATATCGACATCGTTTTCGAGAAAAATCTCAATCTGTTCTCTAAACTTCTTCTTTACAACCTCTTTTCCAGCTCCACTTGAATACAAATATGCAGTCTGACAGATAGACCCAGCAAAAAGTGCTCCTCCCCCCTGGGCCACGCCCTTGGCAAGGTCACATGCTGCTTGGTTTATTTTGGCAGTCTGAAAGAGAGTGGGAGTATTATCAGAGAAACGAAGATCGAATGTGGAGATCGAATGTGGATAAGAGAGGTCGTTCTAAATTATTCCTAAGCTACACTGAGGCAATAATTGCCTGAGCTTAATTTTTACTTCTTTCTCAATTCCATCTAGCCTCTTCCAGAAGTTGCGATTGTGACGAACGAAGGAAAAATGGTGTGCGCGGAAAAAAAAAAAAACGAACGACTCGAGCAGGACATTTTTTGTGAGATTTCTAACTCGGTGACTGACATAGAATATTGGGACAAGTGGTTTAATGTTGCATTTTCAGCATCTTTTCACAGGCACATTCTACAAGCTCGCACTTTTGCCAAATATTAATACCAGCATTGAGCAACGACGCCCCAGGGCTCAGAAGGGTAATACGTTAGCATCCTGCCTTGGAATCCCAATCTGAGAACGCATTATATCAACTTCAAAGAGAAGACATGTAACAAAAGAACATACACACCCCATATTTAGCATGATCACCACCTAGGTCGTCATCCAGCGCGAAAGTGAATGCTTGAATGACATCCGCTCCTGCTCGCAGAAATTCTCGATGAAGCTGTCGAACTAAACCAGATTACAACGATAAAGAGAAAGATTGTAACTGTTAAGCACGCCTAAGGTACCTTTGAAGGGTTGAAATTTGTCGTTGATTGCGGCAATAATCGGGTGTTAAAATGATTAGTCAGGGGCGGATCCAGGGGGAGGGTTGAAGAGGTTGCCCCCCTGCCCCCTTGGGAGGTTTCCGAACTTTTCTGACTTCTCGTGTCTATCGCTTTTTCATCACAAAATTAATAGCATATTGTTGTTTAATCCTGCATCCACCCCTGTTAATATTCGAGTTACCTTGCAATTGGAAGCCGTTAGGTAGAAGTCGGCAAACATTTGACATGCGGGAAACATAATTACTTGTCTGAATTGAGGTAAAAATAGCTTCCAGACACGCCCATAAAACAAGACACTGGTGCCGTTTACACTGCTAGTCACCATAACGTTGTCACTTATCCAAAGTTTTTCTGTCGTTAGTTTTGAATGTTTTTTGGCATCTTTTTTATGTTTCTAGGAAATATGAGAGGAGAACTCGAAAGCGTGAGTGAGAAACTTGACGACTAAAGTGGTCAAAAAGTTGTCAAGAACTAACAAAAATGTTGTAGAAGTGACAACGGTTCGGCGCACAGCCCTGCTTTGGTAACTTTGAAAATTTCCGATGATCACCCCCGCGACTTTTACATGTGTCAGTGCCACATGTGGCAAAAGCACCCACTTTGGTCATAAAGTGAAGGAGTAAGTGGGGGTAGGGAGTGGTGGAAACTGAGAGAACAAGAGGCAAGGTGGCAAGTCTACAGGAGGTGAGAGAGGAGGGGGTGGCGACCGGGAAACCCAAGGAGGCAGAAAGTGGGAGAAACAGGAAAAAAATACGCAACATTGTGTAACGCTTAGCCAGCAAAAAGAAAGAGAAGGGAGCCAACAAAAAGGGGGCAGGGACCAGGATGAGAGGGGGCGGGAAGCAGGAAGTTTGGACCCCTGTTCCCCACGATAAAGAGAAAGATGGTAAATGTTGTTTGGTTGATGTGATTTCTCAGTTTGTTACAAGCACTGGACTACAATTTTTCCATTTGTTACAAGCAATGGACTATGACTGCTTCCCCACGTTCCCCACGATAAAGAGAAAGATGGTAAATGTTGTTTGGTTGATGTGATTTCTCAGTTTGTTACAAGCAATGGACTACGATTTTTCCATTTGTTACAAGCAATGGACTATGACTGCTTCCCCACGTTCCCCATGATAAAGAGAAAGGTGGTAAATGTTGTTTGGTTGATGTGATTTCTCGGTTTGTTACAAGCAATGGACTACAATAATTGTTACAAGCAATGGACTACGACTGCTTGAGAAAAACAAGAGAAAGAAACACAATTCTTTCTTTACTGACCTCCATCGGGGTGTTCCACTGTGCATTCAGGAGTCCATGGTCCTGCTTTCACATAACCACGCCTCTCCAGAGCATAACACATTCCGCCATCTCCAACTATAACTTCCCCAGCATTAAGCCGCTCTAAGATACCACGCTACAACATATTTGGAAAATAAGTTTAAAAGTAAGACTTTTCTGAATTCTGATAGACTGAGCCCTGCATTGGAGTCGACTTATGCACCAAATCAACTGAACTACCACCTTGCAGACACCCCTACTAGATGGATACCTGTTATCACACACATCACGCTGTTACGGACATCCCGCATTTACAGTTCACTATTTCTGTTAGACACCCCACTATTGTGGACAAACCTCTCTGTCACAGACACCTCAGCACATTCTCATACACAGTGCTGTTACAGATACCCTGCTACTTAGACTTCCACCCTTCTGGACACAGACAATCAGCTATTATATATGGAAATCTTGCTGTTGTGTACTCCTCTCATTGTAGAGAAGTCCTGTGATCTGCTATTACAGATACCCTGCTGTTATAAGGACACTATTATTATGGAGACAATGTATCACAAACACCCAGCTACCACTGATATCTCAATAGCACAGTTTTATCTAGGCTCAGTCTCCAGCCGTGAGTGTCTCGATGCGCCCACGATTCTCACCACCTTCACGGCTGGGCGCACGGGTTTGGTTGCATGTCCGTGACGTCATTACAATTTTAATAATTATGCAGACAATCCACACGTCATTTGCTTAAATTTTATCTGGTTTTTTTTATCGCCTTGAAAAAAAAGCGAAATGCAAAAAGTATGTCTGAAACGTTCTCCTAAAAGTGTGAAATTTCAAGAGAAAGACGAAATCCCGCTAAATTATGTCGCGCATTCTACCCCGCAAATTTCAGGGGCTTGTCTCTGATTGGTCAGTCTAAACAATAACCAAACCCGTGCGCCCAGCCGTGAAGGTGGCGAGAATCACGGGCGCATCGAGACACTCACGGCTGGAGACTGAGCCTAAGTTTTATCCTGCTGATATGGACACCCGCTATTATTTACCCCTTACCATATTGCCTATATCAGACACTACATTAATATGGACACCCTACTAAAATGGACACCCTGCTATTTTTAGCCATTAGGGATGCAGTCTGGAATGTTACAGACTCCTGCTGTTACTGTCAGACAGCTTGCACTAGTTTGCACTGCTGCAGACACCAAGTTGCTGTTACATGGACACCTTAATAGACATACTGCTATCATAGACAGCCAACTATTAATTGCACATCCTACTGTTTAACAATATTTATTCACTGACACTGAGGTGAATAATTGTTTTAGTATGTACCAAACCAGTGGAATTAGCCCACACCAAATAGTTCCTTTTTTCTGAGAAATGAGGCAATTAAAACGCACATGCAAAATCCAGAAAAATGCCAGGAGATGAATAGCAGATACCATCCTGTGTTTGAGTAGCCAATCAGAGTGCGCGAAAAACACTATCCACTGGTTTGGTATTTACTAGAATTGCATACCCCACAATTACAGATACCTGGTGATACATACATGCAGCCAGAAAACCTACTATTATTTACCACTTTAATTGACATCTGGCTGTTATAGGCACCTCTCTGATAGTTGGATGACTCCATATTATTAGCCTGGATGATAATATGGACACTTTGCCAAATGGACACAGCCAGTAATGAACAACCAGCTATTTATGCACACTTTGCTATAATGAACACCCTACTACTATGCTAAACCTCCTAAGCCAGACATAATTTCTGCTTTTATACAGACACTTCATTTTTTAGGGCAACCTCTTACACAGTGCTTGTACTGAGACCCTGGCCGCCTACTATCATGGACATCTCACCTTTACAGACACATATTATACATACACCCTAGTATTATGGACACTTATTATACGCAAAAGGACACCCTGTTCTGATTATGATTTAAAATGGCACACGCTGCGCGGACACCATGCTGTTACAGACACCCTCCCATTACAGACACTGCTACTTATGGGACACCATGCTATCACAAAATTGCAGAAGCTGAGGTCTTGAAATAGATCCAGAACTTAATTCACAGGAAACATTAATCTGCTATTATTGACTCTCATTATTGCAGACTTGCAGATACTTATGTTCTGTACCAGGGGAGCCCTCAAAATCGTGCTAAGCAGAAGGTTGTGCAGGGGGGAGGGGGTGGGAAATAGGTTCCAGACACTGAGAACAACAGTAATGTTAATGATCATTCCCTCTGTTACAGTTGGTGGCTAAAAAATCACAGATCATGATAGAAAGCTTTGTCTAAAGGAGTAGATGGGGACAGGCGGCAGGAACCGGGAGAAAGGGCGCTGGAGGTGTACGGGAGGTACAGAGGGCGGGAAGCAGGATTCCGAAGGTGGTGGTAAGAGAGGTGGGAGCCAACAAAAATAGGGCGGGAAACGGGATAAAAGGGTACAGGAAATGGAAAGTTTGATCCCCCACTCCCCCAAAAAAAGGCTATCCAGGAGTGATAATCAACCAGTAATTAATGTGTGCACTTTATTCTCCCTGAAAGAATAGGGCTAGGGTCTGCTTGTACTTAAGCACTACGTATTGCACTGGTGATCTGTTGGCACCAATTTTACCAAGGGCAGCAACCGGCACAGCTTCATCCCTGTTTGCGTGACATGAGTGACTCAAATAGATTCTGAGCAGTTGCGAAACCATTTGAAAGGCTAAACGCAACATTAGTCACACATGACCTCCGTGCTGATATTTAGATTTCTATCTCTTCGTTATCTTGTATTTCAGTATACAGCTGGTTTTTCAAAAGAGAATAACGTGTTCTAATACTTTCTTCCGTGAAAGATTTAAAGTTGTGAATGATTCTCGACCACTAGATTCAACTTATCTCTCGATCTCAGCAGACCCACTTCGAATGAAGACCTTATCGTATAATTTGCAAAATTGCAGCTCAGCTACAAAAGCGCACAGTTTATTTGCATGATTCCAACCTCACACCTTTGATCTTTCTAGCTGTTTCACACTACTATGTAAACGATTTTGCCTCGTCATCAATGCACAGCGGAATTTGAATTTCATACTGGGGTACTGAAAAAAGCTGACCCGATGTCCCATGTTTTAAAAAGTACACATCTATGTGTACAGATCTTTTGAAATGAAAAGAAGAAATACATAAATAAAATAGTCTGCACTCACCTTTTCTGCCTGAGACATGATTCAGTGGTTGTTTGCTTGCATAAGTTAGGAATGGTGATGGAGAAGGACGCAGGCTGCCTCAGGACTGGAGCTGCCTGTTACTCCACTTTGTGGGCTTGTGTTTCGCAATTTGTGTGACGGAGAGCTCTACCCTCCCCAGATCCCCGCATCGTAAGCTTCTGGCCTGGACTTGGGAATATTCCCGGGGTAGTCAATCGATAAAAATTGATATCGGAAAATCAATCGATAAATCGATATCTATCGATTAATTGTTTTTAAACGATATCGATTGTATCGGTCAATCGATAAAAATCGATACTCACACGCCGACGAAGTGTTAATTTTATCGATTTTATCGGATTCATCGATCGCTATAGAATCGATAAAAATCATCTTGTTTCCTTTGTGGGAGCGTATGATTGTAACTCTTTAAACGGTCAGAACGGTAGATTTCAAAGGCGGCAATGAAATAATCGGTTGACAAGCACTGTACAAGAGACAAAGGAAACTGCATCATGATTTTATTACAGATTTATTGTTCGATTGGGGATTACAAACTCCCGGCAAACTCAACGTAAATTATTATTCCTTGTCCGTCTTCTCGGCTTCGAGGGTGTCTTCTGAATTTTCTCTTTTTCCTTTGCTCCGGCGGTTTTGAAACCACGTCTTAACCTAAGAAATGTGGGGAATAAGAAGTGATTAATATAAGAAATGATTCAAAAGTATTTACATGACTAGCCTTCTACGCAGACAAGTATTAGTAACGCGAGATTATCGGCAGCACTTTTCCACGGGTGGCGGGTGGCGGGTGGCGGGTGGCGGGTGACGGGTGGCGGGTGGCGGGTGGCGGGTGGCGGGTGGCGGGTGACGGGTGACGGGTGGCGGGTGACGGGTGACGGGTGACGGGTGGCGGGTGAAAATAAATGAGACATCAAAAAGTTCAATTTCAATTTGAAATGTTATATTCAGAAATTGGCTACAAAATATAAAGTTGCCAGATAAATGACAAAAACTATCGTGATGGACCGATCAAATATTATCACAAAAATAAATCATTAAGTATTCAGATAGCGGCGATGCAAGCCGTGTCCTTTCAACAAAACTTCTGATATATGTATATTGCTACATCAATATTCGCAAAAACTATGGACCGATCAAATATTATCACAATATCAAGTGAAATTAAATTACAAAAACTATAAATCAAAAAGTATTCACATATCAAGAGGCGATGCAAGCCGTGTCCTTTCAACAAAGCGCCTGCTATAGGTATATTGCTACATCAATATTCACAAAAACTATGGACCGATTAAATATTATCACAATATCAAGTGAAATTAAATTACAAAACTTTAAATCATTAAGTATTCATATATCAAGCGGCGATGCAAGCCGTGTCCTTTCAACAAAACGTCTGATATATACTACATCGATATTCACAACTTTCTTTACAAGTGTTCCTTTAACAAACCTTACATCCACCATACAGCTATTTCAATTAACGTTGTGAAATCTAAGCTTAAAGATAAGACCCGAAAGGTAGTGTGATTAGAAGAGAGGAACTGCACGTGCTGAATACTAAACGATATATAGACATCACAAACGCGGATTTGCACGTTTTCAAAATTTTCAAAACTCAAAGCCATGCGACATTCAAAAATACACCCTAGCCTGTGCATTTTCTGAATACCCAGAACACCATACGGTCTTGCCTTTAAGCCTTAAGCTTTTACCGGAAAACGTTTGATGAAATAGCTGTATGTATCGGACCATGTCATTTTTTTTTTTATAGTCTTCGATAGGCAGATGTCGCTATTTACCACACGAACAAATTTTAATGTTATAATTTGGCCTTGCGTTCATTAAATAAGCCACAATATGAACCACCCACGAAGGTTTCCTGTTATCAAAAATATGCTGTAAAAATAAAACAAGCTGAGCTTTAAATACAACATTGCCTCGATCGATGTTTAAAAATGCTTATTTTTGTTTCATGAAGTGAATCAATGACATTTTAAGACGCGCCCCAACCAAAATGCACAGAATATATTTTTTCAATAAAAAACGTTCTGTTGAAGGAGAAAATATTATGTATTAGACTTTCATATTAGGTGTGCATGAAGCTTACATTGCTGGAGAAATGGCACAAGGAGGTTTGAATCTTTTTCTTAGTTTCTACTCCTGATAGAGTGGGGGCTATACAAACAAGACATCGAAAGACACCACCTTTTAGGTGGGGAAGGGGGCGGGGTACATGAAGAGACCACCTGTCTTTTTGCAGAGTGGTAGGTTCTGTCTGAGTACAATAGTTTTGACCACTTCCCTAGCAGTGCAGCCAAAGGCAGAAAGTGATAAAAAAAGCATTAAATAAATCTTATACCAAATTCGCGCCACAGTAGCTGCTTGGTAGATTCTGTTAATCTATCAACGGCTGAATCCGCCAATTTAATGTTGGTACTGGTGGCGGACGGGGCACACGAACGCAGGGGATGGTAATATACAGCCTCTGGTGTTGCAGAGATCCTGATCTTTGTTTCGCCTCGGCGATTAAATCGCCTATGTTCCATGTGCCTTAAAAATACGTTATTTGGAGCGGGGGGAGGAGGATCGGAGGCTGTTTTTCGTACACGACCCTTGCAGCCATAGCAGGTTGTAGCTTTGGTATCCATTATTAACACCACTTCGTAAGGTGACAACTCCGCCTCCGGTTCTTCAATCTCGACTCTATCTCCATAGGTTTGTAGGTCTCGTGGTGTGCCGGACTTCCTTTTGCGGTTCTTTCTTTCGTTTTCTTTCTTCCCAGCTCCGCTGGGAATAGTCGAAGAAACCAATCCAGACAGGGGCACTTGATATGATTGTGTGTATTGTTGGAGTGTACCGAGTTGGTGAGCAACAGCCAAGGTGTGGGCACAAATGCCCCTGTCTTTGAACCTAGGGCATTCTGAGCAGGCCAGTTTGTTACCCTTGATCTCAACGGTATGTGATACTGACCTGCTCAGTGATATGACGATACGCTTTTCCTTACAGTTCGGAAAAGGAACAATTCCCTCTAGGCGTAAAATTTGAGAGGCATTGGACCAAGACCCTCTCAAAAATTCGGGTAAACCAGAATCCTCAAAGCTCCCCATCACTTCCCACTGATCTTCGTTTTCAGACGTTTTGGGGAGCT
Organism: Siderastrea siderea; assembly: GCA_964030785.1. Lineage (NCBI taxonomy): Eukaryota > Metazoa > Cnidaria > Anthozoa > Scleractinia > Rhizangiidae > Siderastrea > Siderastrea siderea. Next base: position 10,014,334 of record OZ034979.1, read on the forward strand.
GGTCTTGAAGGTCTTCTTGGACTGCTGATCCAAGGGCTCGGAGATGCTTCTGTCTCTCATCTCTTGTCATGCTAGACCATTTGGAGTCTGAAAGGCTCAAATGCTGGTGCTGCGCGTTCAAGGTATAGGGTCCTTTCCCAAGAACGGCACGCTGAACGTCTCTTTGGGCTTGAAGGACGGAGTCTCTGTAGACAATTACTGCCTCGGGCCACGAACATTTGAGATTTGGTCTATAGGCAATACCTTCCACGACCTTCGTCTCCTTTACTTTGCTTTTTAAGGCTGAATTGCTACTCTCTTGGGCATTGTTATAGAAAAAGCTGTCTTTGAGCCCAGCGCTTCTTCGGATCGGCAGCAGCATTCCATTCTTCATATCGTCTTCGATATAGCGCTGAAAGTACTGTGAAAATTTTGGGTCCTTCCCTGTGATGTCTTCCTCTAGTTTGTCCCACTTGGATGAGATGCTTTCTACTTTGGCGACGAACTCCTCAGGACTTTCGCTATCAATGATCCCCTTCTCTTTGTTAAAGTCGTTTCCAAATATGTCTTCTAAGATTTCCTTTCGCACAGACGTCAACCCCAAGTCAGCAATCTTTCTCACAATGTCGTCTTCAACATGTTTTTTACATGGCAGAAAGGTGCATCCTTTCAACGGTTTGAGGAAACTAGACTGTGCTTTATCCCTGTCTCCTCCTACGAAGTTGATTCGTTCAAGTTCGTAGTTGCATTCGAGCAGCGTGTGGATAAAATATAAGTAGTCGTTACCGGTCTTGGAAGCGTGCAGCATTGCGGGACCAGGAAGGTTTGCAGGCTTTCCCGTTTTTTTGTTCAATAACTTACTGCTCTGGAATGTAGTAGATGTTAAATAGAAGTTACCAACATTAAACGTAGTATCTATGGATAAAATACTTGTAGAACCAGGAGAGCAGCAGTCTTTGACAATGTCTTTGATCTGGTCTTCTAGACAAATAACAACCCTTGGAGAGGGTGTCCATTGCAAATTATGCACTGCCTTGTCTTCCTTTGCCAGCTCTAACAAGGAGGCAAATTCGTCATGTTGGGCGGCTTTGTTTGTGACTCGTTGACGTGCATTTTGCACTTGCTTACTGTCGCGAGGCAAGTCTGAAGAAAGTTCGCAATCGAGCATTCCACCGACTGCCTCCGAGACTTCGTCATAAATTCTAGACGGGCCTTTTCGTCCGGTTGCTTCCTCTGTCAGTTTTGCTTTAGTCGACGGAGCTGTTGGAATAAACTTCTTTCCAGATCGTGGATGTTTGTGTGGGCTAACTGGATGCTCTTCTCCGGTAAAACTGTATTGAACCAGGCCTAGCGGGAGTGTTTGACCACCGCAGCAGTAAACAAGAGTTGAATTTCGCACAAAGTCTATGTATTTCTTGTGGCGCTCGAAGACGTTTCTGACAAGGTACTCATCACGTTTAAGTTGATTCCGTTCAGGTTGTGTACCTTTGCAAAACCAACTATTAACTATCTTCTTATCTCTAATGACGAATATACGTGCACTTGAACCGCGATTTTCAAATGCCCCGAGGTCGCTTACAAGCCAGTCATCACGGTTCTTTAATTGTGATCTGTCGATCACAAAGCCTGCATTTTCCATTGGATTTCTTGGTCTTCTGCAACAAATCTTGCTTTCATCAACGTCTAGGAGCAGGGCATGAATCCTAGTTTCGAAATCTAACTCATGCTTTCCTTGGAACAAGTAAGGGGTAGCACTCTCATCGCTGAAGTAGGCCGTTTTCTCCCTGAAATGAAAATGTTGAAAAGTTTACTTCCCAATGATTCACCAAAACGCAAAAATATTAAAGTGCTACTATGATAAAATTCGCATCTTTTCTTTCGTAGCCGTTTTAAAATATTAGCAAGTATTCTATATTCGTTTCTTTCCAGAGATATTCAAGTTATTTAAATATGCAAATTAGCAAAGTGATGACGTCATAGACTCAACCAAATGCGTGATCTGGCGAGCATGTGAATGGATTGGGCAGACGTCTTGCCCTGGTTTTATTTCTCCTAACTGAAAAAGTATAAAATATTAAATAAATTTAGCCAAGCCTAAAAGCGGAGCTCCGCGGCTATTTACTTTGCTCTTTATTCAAATCTGAATTTACTGACCATAGCATAGACAAAAAAAATACGGCTTGAACCCGCGATCCAATAAAAACCAATTCTGGTCAGCGGTCAACTTAAAATACACGCGACCGTCCACGCGACCTAGATGAGTTCAACACGTGAGCCCGCGATATGGTCATATGATACTGGTCAGCGGATACCTTGTTTTGACAGCTGTCAATTGACAAAAGTGTAGAGGACTAATATCAAAGATGTAAGCTGACGTTAACCTTAACGTTAACCTATTTCTGTGCGCGGTTGTTCAAAAAGGGTTAAATTAACCTCGGGTTAGAGCTAAACCAAAGGTTAAATTTCTTAACCGCAGGTTTGTTAACCCAGATTTATAACAGCGTTGTTCAAAACAAGGTTTTTCCTAGAAACGATAGTCCTCCATTCAGATTACTAGGGTTTCTAAAATATACCTCGCGGGTCGTATATTTACTATAATGGCCATCCATTTTGCACAAAAACTAGAACGGTGACCCCCATTTTAAATTCATTTTTGTAATGCGCATATCATAATTGTAATATGGACCAAGTTTTATAAAATTGTAACTATGGACCAAGTTTGCGAAAATTTTAAATACTCCTTCTATTTCATTTTCAGTGGAATCACCTTAAGCTTAAATATCTCAGGAACTAAAAATAGATATTTGAAAACGGAAAACGGCATTTTAAATCTTTCGTTAAATACTCTTTGAAGCGCCTAAAACTGCAAGGGGTGAAAATTTGATCATGGTAACACTTTAACCGCTAAAATGACGACAATAAAAGAGCTGGAAGGGAAGTTAAAGTTAATGAGGACAAACGACGATTTCACTGTAATCAGAAATTGGTACTGTAATATTATTTCTCGTGACTGATAATGTTGAAACTAAAGGCAAGCGATAACCAACATGCAAGTTTTAGATAAGTGTCCACAATTAGTAGAGGGGACTTTTCCTCTTAGCTTAACATTTTCGACACGTTAATAAAGTTACTTATTCTATTTATTTTATCAGAAGGCTGTAAAGCAGTATCGTTTACTCTATTTTGGCATTTACTTACTCTTTGAAGGGATTTTTGGCGGCCTGCAAATGTAATTGGTCCTCTTCCTCACTGTCTGAATGTGACTCATCCGACGGCACGTGTCGGTGTTCTTTACAGTACAGCTTGGATGTGCTTCGCTTGACGTCTATAATTTGTACATCATCGTCGCCATTGTCCCAGGATCGCAGGGGTGCGCGAAAAGTCTTGTTCCTCTTATATGTTGACTTTGTGGCGAGGCTATCTGACGCACTATCTTCATCGGGAGATTCAGTAACAAATTCTTCCTCGGGTGGATCGTCTTCGCTTTTCTCAAAAGCAAATTCCTACACAATTTGGAAACCAAAAAATTAAATTGAAAACGCGACGAAAAGTGACGAAACAATAAACGAGAAAATGGTTTATCACAGTAATTTCCCTTGTTTGTTAATTTTGAGGCGGGAAAGCCTTTTTGACGTCTTCGTTTCACGGCTGTAAAACAGAAAACGAGATTAAAATTCCTATGTTAAAGAATTAGGACGTGGAAAGCCCAATTCGAAAAAAAGAAAAAGTTCAGATTGTGGCGTTATTCACGCTTTTATCCGGACTTGTCTGTTTAAATCGATTAATATTAGTAATTTGTTACAAGTGCTATCCGATGCTCATTGTAATCTCAACTTTGGTACGCCCCCCGATTAGCTTTTGTGGAGCATTTTATCGGAGTGTTTATCGTCCAGTTGGAGTGTTTTCAGTTCATATCCTAACATTGTTCACTCGGAGTTTGGAGAAGGATTACATAAGTTTGATTTCCTGTGATTTTCCAAACTATTCTGTCATGTCCCAATCGCATTTGTCTGTTGTAATTGTAGTTCTTCACCGCGTGATACGAAAATCAGTGATTAAAGAGAAAGTGATTTTAGCATGTATGTGGTACTTGGCGCGTTTCACTCAGCTCGCATGCAATTTTTCTCTTGTCCTTATAGTGTACAAAGAAGAATAAACCTGGCAACAGATGCAAATTCCAGTGGAACGATAACATTATTCAACTTATTTTTGCTCTTATATTTAATATCATTTCGCCATCTCGCCATATCGCTATTTCGTGTTTTCAACACGCCGGCACAAAATACGGAATAAGCCTATATTCTAGGAAATCGGCATAAGTCTTTTGCCCGATAAAGGGTTCATATAAAATTTTGCTTGCCTGATCACGGGGGATTTGACGTTATCCGAAAACAGAATAGCAAATACAAACAATTGACCGACGGGTGGGGAACTGTCGTTTCGAAACCGGTGACGCGTTCAAAAACCTCACAGTGTTTGTGTCAAACGTTGTGCATCTTTATTTGCTTGATTTTAAACGTACTCTTTTCGGCACTGCGACCTCGATCTGAGATAATATGATATCGTAAAATGCTGTAAAATGGAAAATGGAATAACATTCGCAAGGATGTACACGTGGTCGCAAACAAAGGGCGCAAATGTAGGGCGTCAATAAACGTTAGATTCTATGCCGTAGCAGGGTATTCTGAAGTTAAACCGACAATTCTTTGACTAAATCGCAATGCATTTACAAAGCTTACCTCGTAGTCGAAACTCATGATCTCTCAAAGAGCGCAGTCATCAACAAACTTTCCAGAATTGCCTTCGTGCGACTTACACGAGAATATACAGCGTCGAGCAGATCTTATTACGACCTGGTGAAATATGATCACCCACGTCCCGCCAACCACTACCCCTTCAGTTATAGAATGGATTAGTTAAATGTCTGTAATATCCCCGGGGAAAAGGGAAAAAACAAAAAAATAAAAATAAAAAAACATTAACGTAATGTTGAAACGAAATGCTGATAGTAATACCTCCGAGGAAATTGGAAAAAATAAATGACAAAAATCAGAATCAGAAAACATTAACATCACGTTGTAAGTTAAGGGAACAAAGGCGGTTTTCTTTTGTTCACCCGCCACCCGCCACCCGCCACCCGCCACCCGTCACCCGTCACCCGTCACCCGCCACCCGCCACCCGCCACCCGTCACCCGTCACCCGTCACCCGTCACCCGTCACCCGTCACCCGCCACCCGCCACCCGTGGAAAAGTGCTGCCGCGACATTATAAACATTTGTAAGAGAAAAATTTCAGTATTGTTCATGTTCTTGTAGAACCACATGTAAAAACACATCTATGGGATGCCAATAAATATTACTATTGTTGGTTTTTAGTCTCTGTCACAAGCCGTTGCTTTTCGGTATTTAACATTTAGATTACGGACCCGCCACGGAAATTTTATTTCTTTAAAGACTGGGCAAAAGAGCAACGAACGTGCGATTGTGTTACATAAGCGAATTAAAAAAACAGTGGGATTATCAACCAGGGATCTAAAGCGGATGTCAAATACAACACACGCTGAGTATTACTAAAAGTTTGTAGAAAAGATGAAGCAATTTTTACCGATATACGAACAGGGAAGTTGTCAGAAGTGCTTCTGCGATCTATTTAATAACTTATGGTGTTTTCGATTGGAAAAATGGTGCGATAATTAAGTTTCGATAAAATCGATACTTATCGATAAAATCGATAACCCCAATTGAAAAATCGATAATTATCGATTACTCACAACGACATCTATTATCGATTTTTATCGATTTTTGAAAAAATTAATCGATTTTTATCGATTATTATCGAATGTTATCGATTAATGATATTATCGATTGACTACCCCGGGGAATATTTAAGGTGGCTCCCTATAGTTTTACGACCGCGCGCGCGCTGATGATGCGAGCTGTAGTAATCTGCGCGCGCTCACATAAAATCGTAGGTTTTTCCTGATATTTTATGACGTCAGCGACGACGTCAGCATCACCAAAAAAAGCAAAGTTAACAGTAAAGTTTCTCGCGTTTCTTTCGGTGAATTTTTTTTTAATTTTGCACATTTTGAGATACTAACGCCACCTTTCACATATTAATTTTTGGGAAAATTCTGTCAGAGCAATTCAGTTTAATGGTTAAAAATAAGAAATCACGTGATATCGGTAAATCCGTCTGAACGACCCCATATTTTTCCCCCTGCAAAATGTTAGTCAAAATCATTTGCACAAAATAGGAAAGTTTAAAAACATTTCACCGAGGGAAAATCAAAATATTTAAGAAAAAAGACGAATTAAAGGCAAATATCGATCATTCTTTAAATACTCTGTTGCCATGACAACGACTTATGCCTAGGAAGAAAAACCTTAAATATAAGGGTAATTATGTTGGCAACCTCTCCGGTAAAATTCAGGAACAAAGATTGCAAGACAACAGAACTAGGGCTTCTTTTGTAAGTCTTGCCAGTTCGTATAGTTACTTTTGTAGAAACTCTAGGTAGCCACCTTAACAATTATTCTACGAGGGCGCGCTGGATATCGAATGTTATTATTCAACAAATTGTCACTATGCCCATATATGGTAAGGAAACCCTCAATATCTGTCATCCCACATGACAGATATCCTGCGATATACGTAAATGACCATATTTGGAAGTGCACTGCAGATTTTCTTTCATTGCTTGTTTGGCGGCCATTTTGAAAAGCAAGGCAGTTTTAGCAGTGTTCTCCGTAAATTTTGACTCTCTGGAAGAAACTTTCCACGAGTAAATGCTCTCAAAACGTCAACAAGTATGTGCTTCAGCTCACAAAGATATCCAAAGGTTGACTTGGAATTTTCATACTGAGAACTCAACCAAGAAAATGCTATTGCGAACGAAGCAGCACACTTGCTCACGGAAAGTTGTAAAGACTAAAGTTGAAAAGATTTTAATTCACAGGAAGGGGACTTATTCTCGGTAAGGTAGCAATATTTTTTTCCTTTGTCTTGTCATTTCCAAACATGAGTTTGTAATTAAGTCTTTTTAAGTGAACGGTAGTAAACTTCGATTTCTTGAAGTTCTGTTTTGATTTTTATTAAGCTTATGTGTTGCTAGCTTTTAGCGTTTTTATCATAGAGCCGTAGTTTTTCTCGTTCTGAAAATGGTAGGCGATGGGAATTTATTGAATGATAAAACAATTATCCTGCTCAATCTTGCGGAATATCCCCTGATTTAGCCAACTCAGCCTACGGCCTCGTCGGCTAAGTATCAGGTGATATTCCGCGCGATTTCGCAGGATAATTGTTAAATAGATAACCAACGAGGCGAGTAGCGCCGAGTTGGTTATAATCATTTGATATCCAGCAAGCCCGAGTAGAATAATTGTTTTATTAAAAACTTAACCACTATTTAAAAAAAAAATCAGAGAGAACGGGAAAAATGAGAAAAGAAATTTAAGTGGAACAAGAATCGATCACATGACTGAACGAAAAAGGCGCCAAAACCTTGCGAAGTGTTGCACCGTTTCATTGCAAAGCTGAATGAATCAATGAAAACTGCTCGAAAGTGAACAAAGTAGCACACGTTTTGGAAAAAAATATTCTAATTATTGGCTCTGAAATATGGTACATGTCTGATTTTTCCTGAACATTGTTGTAATCACCGTTCAAAGCGGATTGAAGCTGTACAATTTCACCATATAGCTGCTGGAGTTGAAACTGAACAGGTTTGTAATCTGTTCGCACAACGGAGCCATCATTTGCGTGTTTGATCGAACTGAAGACAGAACAAATTTGAACAGTTGAACTTGAAGAGGTATTTTCTATGCAGCTCAGAAGCAAGATTACTGTAGCGAGGAACATTAGAATTCACCATCATAGCTTGTTAAACGCAAAGCGCAAAACGCAGGTTCTCGGTTTAGAGGTTGCGGACGGAATGGTAAAAACGGCAACATTCAAACAACTGGAAAAGCGATTCAACTCCGTTTACATGGCATCCAATTTCTATCTGAGCATTTGGACCTGTTGGAACACAGGGCTACAACAAGTGCAGGTAAACCAGTGTCCTGATTTTGCATGTTAAAGCCAAACAATCTCGCCTTTCCTTCTTTCTTGGTAGTTTGCAGCTGTATTTTTTTAGCACTTGTTTAGATTGCTTCATGATTTTCGCACCGACTCGCCATGAATGTGTGATAGTTTTTATTAAATGCTCCAGCCCCATTTCATTGTGTTTTATTTTATGTCTTGTCTTGATATTTTGAAGTGGAAATCCTTTCTGATAATACCTACCGTTTGTTCAATTTCAATGATCGACGTGACGATCGATGAAAGAAATTAATTGTAAACACAACGTTTAATGCTTAAATTTCTATTTCTGCACAATTTCTTCAAACAATTTTGACTTGTCTTAGACGACGCTGTTGGTGATGCTTGTTTGTGACGTTGTTGCAATTTCTGCTTAATTTAAATTTGCTGGCAAGTGATTTTTCTCGTCCATTTTTCTCGCCGGGTTGCTCGCGAGGAAAAAACTTTCAGCTCACTTTGTTCATTTTGTTGTTGAGTGTCCATTGACCATATTTGGTCGCAGCAGGTATATGAGCTGATAACCTAGCTCTGTTGAGCCAATCAAAATGCTAGAAATCCAATATACCCAGTCCAGTTTTTAATAATTAACAATTATTCTACAAGGGCGCGCTGGATATCGAATGATAGATAACCAACGGGGCGCGTAGCGCCGAGTTGGTTATAATCATTTGATATCCAGCAAGCTCGAGTGGAATAATTGTTTTATTAAAAACTTAACCACTATTTTAAAAAAAATCAGAGAGAACGGGAAAAACGAGAAAAGAAATTTAAGTGGAACAAGAATCGATCACATGACTGAACGAATAAGGCGCCAAAACCTTGCGAAGTGTTGCAGCGTTTCATAGCAAAGCTGAATGAATCAATGAAAAGTGTTCGAAAGTGAACAAAGTGGGAATTCACATTTTTGCAAAGTTTGTAAAAAACTTTACTAGTACTAATAAACGATTTTTTTAAAAAGTTTGCAAGTATCTGATGACCCCAACAAAGTAGCACAAGTTTTGGAGAAAAGTCTTCTAATTAATGGCTCTGAAATATGGTACATGTTTGACTTTTCCTGAGACATTGTTGTAATCTCGTTCAAAGCGGATTGACGCTGTACAATTTCACCACATTAACTGCTGGAGTTGAAACTGAACAAGTTTGTAATCTGTTCGCACAACTGAGCTATCATGTGCGTGTTTGATCGAACTGAAGACAGAACAAATTTGAACTTGAAGAGGTAATTTCTATGCATCTCAGAAGCAAGATTACTGTAGCGAGGAACAGAATTCACCATCATAGTTTGTTAAACGCAAAGCGCAAAATGCAGTTGTTCTCGGTTTAGAGGTTGCGGACGGAATGGTAAAAACAACATTCAAACAACTGGAAAAGCGATTCAACTCCGTTTACATGGCATCCGATTTCTATCTGAGCATTTGGACCTGTTGGATCACAGAGCTACAACGAGTGCAGGTAAACCAGTGTCAATTTTGCGTTTGTAAAGCCGAAAAAAATCTCGCCCTTCCTTCCTTCTTGGTAGTTTGCAGCTGTATTTTTTTTAGTACTTGTTTAGACTGATTCATGATTTTCCCACCGACTTGCCATGTGTGATAGTTTTATTAAAATGCTCCTGCCCCATTTCATTGTGTTTTATTTTATGTCTTGTCTTGATATTTTGAAGTGGAAAGCCTTCCTGATAAAACCTACCGTTTGTTCAATTTCAATGATTGACGTGACGATCGATGAAAGAAACACAACGCTTTATGCTTAAATTTCCATTTCTGCACACTTTCTTCAAACAATTTTGACTTGTGTTAGACGACGCTGTTGGTGATGCTTGTTGGTGACGCTGATGGAATTTCTGCTTAATTTAAATTCGCTGCCAAGTGATTTTTCTCGTCCAAAGTTTTTCTCGCCGGGTTGCTCGTGAGGAAAAAACTTTCAGCTCACTCTGTTGTTGAGTGTTCATTGACCAAATTTGGTCGTAGCAGGTATATGAGCTGATCGCCTAGCTCCGTTCAGCCAATCAAAATGCTAGAAATCCAATATACCTAGTCCAGTTTTTAATAATTACAGTTAACAATTATTCTACAAGGGCGCGCTGGATATCGAATGTAAATAGATAACCAACGAGGCGCGTAGCGCCGAGTTGGTTATAATCATTTGATATCCAGCAAGCCCGAGTAGAATAATTGTTTTATTAAAAACTTAACCACTATTAAAAAAACAAAATCAAGAAAGGACGGGAAAAATGAGAAAAGAAATAAATAGGGAACAAGAATCGATCACATGACTGAACGAAAAAGGCGCCAAAACCTTGCGAAGTGTTTCACCGTTTCATTGCAAAGCTGAATGAATCAATGAAAACTGCTCGCAAGTGAACGAAGTGGCACAAGTTTTGGAAAAAAATCTTCTAATTTTTGGCTCTGAAATATGGTACATGTTTGATTTTTTCCTGAAACATTGTTGTAATCATCGTTCAAAGCGGATTGAAGCTGTACAATTTCACCATGTTAGCTGCTGGAGTTGAAACTGAACAAGTTTGTAATCTGTTCAGAAAAAATTTGAACTTGAAGAGGTAATTTCTATGCATCTCAGAAGCAAGATTACTGTAGCGAGGAACATTAGAATTCACCATCATAGTTTGTTAAACGCAAAGCGCAAAATGTAGTTGTTCTCGGTTTAGAGGTTGCGGACGGAATGGTAAAAATAACATTCAAACAACTGCAAAAGCGATTCAACTCCGTTTACATGGCATCCAATTTCTATCTGAGCATTTGAACCTGTTGGAACACAGAGCTACAACGAGTGCAGGTAAGCCAGTGTCAATTTTGCGTGTTAAAGCCGACTCTCACCTTTCCTTCCTTCTTGGTAGTTTGCAGCTGTATTTTTTCCTAGTACTTGTTTAGACTGCTTCAAGATGTTCGCACCGACTCGCCATGAATGTGTGATAGTTTTTATTAAATGCTCCTGCCCCATTTCACAGTGTTTTATTTTATGTCTTGTCTTGATATTTTGAAGTGGAAAGCCTTCCTGATAAAACCTAGCGTTTGTTCAATTTCAATGACTGACGTGACGATCGATGAAAGAAGTTAATTGTAAACACAACGCTTCATGCTTGAATTTCTATTTCTACACAGTTTCTTCAAACAATTTTGACTTGTGTTAGACGACGCTGTTGGTGATGCTTGTTTGTGACGCTGTTGGAATTTCTGCTTAATTTAAATTCGCTGCCAAGTGATTTCTCTCGTCCATTTTTCTCGCCGGGTTGCTCGCAAGGAAAAAAACTTTCAGCTCACTCTGTTGTTGAATGGTCATTGACCATATTTGGTCGGAGCAGGTATATGAGCTGATAGCCTAGCGCCGTTCAGCCAATCAAAATGCTAGAAATCCAATATACTTAGGGTGCGTTTCTTTGGGAGAATCCGAAAACGGATTTGTGATCCGAGATCATATGGATTCTTCGACGCCAAAGAAACGCAAAATCCGAAAAAGGATTATTTTGTCATGACAAGACAGGCTGGAGGCACGCAATATATATATCAAAACGATATTTCTCTCGTACTACCCTAGAATTCAACTAGAATAAACAAGGACAGTATCTGCAGTAGTTCAAGTGAACTCGTTATTTGCGTTAACAATTAGCAAAATCTGGTCCCTGAATTACAGAAATGGTACACAAATGAAGTTATCCTGACGTGTCAATGCTTCTGTCTGTTCTTTTGGAGAAAACTTTTCAAATATACGGAACGGAATAATCACCTGAAGTTACTTTTTCACGATCGAATGTTTTGTCACGCAAGATCGAGAGAAAATATGGCGAGACCAGTAAATTTGCATGGAAGACCGCTTGAAAGATGTACTATTTTCGGATCCGTTCCCCAAAGAAACGCACGGATCATGAATCCTAAAAATCCGGATTTAGATTTGATCTGATGTATCCACTCGGAGTGTGGATTCTTCAGATCACTAATCCCTGATTAATCCATTTTCGGATTTAGGTAAAGAAACGCAAAATCCGTTTTTGGATACAAGAATCCGGATTTGGATTTTCCCAAAGAAACGCACCCTATTTTGTCCAGTTTTTATTCAAACGACCGCATTCTCCCAGTCCCTTCCCAGTCTTACCTTGCTCGGATTTCGATGCGATGCGATCGACTGTATGTAATAAGAGGAAAACGTACAGTCGATCGCATCGCTGAACCCTAGAAATCGCTAATACTCGCTGTTTAGAGACACAATGACGACAAAACACAACGATTTAGGTACGATTATGTTTATTTTGAACTTAAATGTAAATATTTCTTGCATCATTTCACGTTATTAGAAACCTTTCGATTTCTCGTACATTCCCTTATAATTTTTAAACTACAAACTTTCACACAGTTTGTGTGGGTCGCCTTTGCTTTCTGATAGTCTAAATTTGATTCCCGTCTAGCCTGGCGCGGCGTTACTGAAGGATCTAGGAGGACGCGTTACCGGGGTGGTCACCCAGGTCCCCAGAAACAAAACTCCTGGACTGGACTTGGGTTAGCAGAACTGATTACGTTTTAGCTGCATGATCATATTTTCGCGATTTTGAAAGACTGACCCGGTTTGTGGAGGGATATATTCTTTGTTTATTTATTTTGTTGTTTTGAGCTGTTGCACAGCAATCTTTAATGACCCTTTAATCCGCTGTTTTGTGAGTGAATCATTTTGTTTAGTTTTTATTTAGGAAACCATCGTTTGTAATTTTTATTTCGCTCACGTTATTTTATTTTGGATAGAGACACTGCGATTGAGTGTTTTCATAAGTCCGAAAGAAACGGTAAACTGCATTGTTTGGTGACAAAAAGGTCCGGAACTTGAGTACTCTGCCAAAACGACGACTTCGACCCCAAATTAAACATCACGACAAAAATGCTCCAACGAGCGAAAAGCGCGGATGCGCCTGTGCGGTGTGCCTTAACAAGCAGATCTAGAGTTTTGTCGATGGTCAGTTGTCGTAGCAGATCTATGTTTTGTCAATGCATTTTACAGGGATGCCAGTCAAGGTGTGGTACGTGGTGAGGCTTATGACATTACTTTAAACCTGAATAAGTGGCATTCAATTGCACCCATGCATGTTCCAGAACCCATGCTAATTATTTATTATTTATGCATTTCTTTTCCAAGATCTTTTCCTGAATCAGTATCTGTGTTCGGCGGAATAGGATGGTGAAAGCGTTGATTAGCCTGCGAGCGGGCTCTCGTTTGGGTTATATGCGCGATGCGACACGCGAGTGGCGAAGCCGCGAGGGCGTAGGGCAAGGTGGGTGAGGCTGGGCGAAGAGATAGATTGACAGCTTGTCACTTTTCAGCCATTGGTATTAAACTTCACTTAGGGAAAGGGGAAATGAAAATTCTTCAGTGATTAGAACAGGCGCTCTCTTCGCCCAGCCGCGCCCACCTCGCCCCACGCCCTCGCGGCTTCGCCACTCGCGTATCGCATTGCGCATATAACCCAAACGGGAGCCTGCTCGCAGGCTATGCTATAGGCAGAGAGTTGAACGACAACTTTTATTTATCATTGTTACAAGACACACCGCTTGTGCATTAAATTTGTTTTAGAGGGTCATTTATAAAGTATTTTCGAATGGAGGTAGCGAAGAACGTGTTATTCTAATAAGGTGTTCTTTTGTTCATTTGTTCATTCGCAGAATGTTTATGAATTTGATGACGTCAACTAAAGCATTGCTGTATTTTTGGGTGCTCCCATAAACCTCTCCCAAATATAACAGAGTAAACTTCACAGTGTTATACAGAAAGCTGCAAACCAGCAATTTCGAAAATAAGAATAAGTTACACAACACTACGTTAGTTTACAAGACCTGTTTTCATGAATCCCAGGAAAAAGCATTGGCATTTCAATAACTATGTAAGGACCCAGGAGCCCATACTACATCTCAACCAGTATTTTTCCTTTGTCAAATAAAGAGTCATAAAGAATAGCATTCTTGTACGCATTTCATGGGGTAAATTTTACTATGGTGTGTACTTGTTTTTTTGTTTGTTTTCTTCCCCTTACCCACTCCCCAGATAGACTAAGAGTCACAAATCTAAAAAGGGCAATTTACGATCAAAAATGACAGTTTGCATTATAAAATATTTTATGAAAACTACTTTTACAACTGATCAGTATGGCAATTTGGCCACGTCTGTTAACACTTGCTATATTACAATGTACATCACTTACAAAATCAGATTACTCAGTGTTACTCTGCAGCATCTATATATCGTGTTTTTTAAAAGTTTTGATTTTCACACAAGTGTGTTGCGGGACAAAAATCGCCGTATAAATAGTGCGAGCCTTGCGCTAGCATGATAGATTAATCCAAAAACGTAGCGCCATCTAGCATGACAAAATCGTCTCACGACGTGGTATGTAAATACACTAACTACTATATGACATTTTCAACGTCATCTGGCAAGCAACTGCTTGTTACTACTCTCTAATGATTTACAAAGTTCTTGTAGTTCATAGCAGAAACTGTGAATTCTTCTTGAGTGAAGGGCTGTAACTTCAAACTTCAGGCTTGAGCGGTCATCCATTACTGCTGTGAGGAATAAGAAAAGTGCTGGTCAAAAGTTTGCATTTGTAATTAGGCTGGATCAACCGGAAGTTGATAATAGACTGACTGAATATTATGAAACATTAGTCAACTTCCAGGGTTCAAAAGAAACGGTTTGTGAACTAGAGACACAGAAACACGAGGGCAGTTCCAGGGCAAAATTAAGCAGAGAAAATAAATTTTAAAAACTCTGTCATGAAAGAAACATACAGCCTTCTACTTTCTTGTTTACACATTACCCTGGAGTGATCCTGAGTGTCACTAAAATGTATCTCATTTTTTGAAAGCGTTTCAGGGTTGATTGATTTCAAGGCAATTACGCTAAAACCAGTGGGCCAAAGTTCAATTTTCCCCAAGTAATCCCCCTGAACGGCAAAAACCACAGCTTAAAGAAACACGGAAAGATGCCAAGTATTTGTCAAAACAAAAGAAATGATTGCAAGCAATATATGGCGGGTATTGATCGATATTGAGGGAGCAAAGCACGAGGTAATATTATACTCTACCATATTTATGACCTCCGTCGTTTGCCGCATCTTTCCGTGTTTCCTTAAGCTGTAGTTTCAAGAGTTCGCCATTTGCTAACCTCATCCAAGTAACTGCTTTCTATCGAGGGAAAGTAAATCGACTTGCCGATATTAATTATAGTTAAGATATTAATTATTTTAACTGACTGATGCAGTTCACGAGCACTTACAGTGACAAGACATAATCCGCATTTACACCCGACCTCACTCTTTGTACCTATGATGAGCACAAGGCACACTACAATAAGGGGAACACGATGGAGTAAATTACAAGCTGAGAGACAAAAGAAAACTGAGTGTGAGCAGTCCTCCTACGTAACTTAATCAAGATGAGGAATACAAGGCAAAAAAAAAAAAGAAAAGTAAAGAAAAGAAACTTTTACAACTCCATCAAATGTAAGAGTCTCACAGCATACAAAACTCATGGTGCGGAAATGATTTGCATGCATGTTCAGCAACGTTTCCACCTTAGAGGAAAAATAAAACGCTGTTAAGCAAAGGTCCCGCTACTTAGAAAAGTAACTCACCTTCTTAAGAAGACCTTTCGTCGTGTTCTTGGGGTTGTCTTTTTGGTTTCTCTTTTTCTACAGCCTCCCACAATTTTAAACTGAGTATAGCGCTTATGCCCCCAATGGCCAAAAATAAGACACTCCTCCAAAATTCTTCTGAGGGTAACATATCTGTTCACTAGGGCGAAATGTACTACTCACAGGGCACAAAGTTGGAAGGATAAAAGCCTTAACGAAATCTGTTTTCACCCTACAATGTACTTTGGTAAGTTTACACGGTGTCGCAGTCCGTTGATAGTCTCCCGCCGCCACATAAAACCACGTTCAAAGGCATGATTGACTGGAATATATAACTAGCAACCACAAATCCCCTCTTGATAATTGTGTCACGGGTCCAAAATTAGCCAGTAGGCCACAATCCAGAAGAAGAACGAATACTATCCCACAGTCCTTTACGTTTGCAACTATATTATCAAAATCGAAAGTGACGTCATCAGTTTCTAGAGGATCAATGGAAGTGAGTTTCAGTCAAGCGGCAACAGCTTCGTTTGTAACGTGTTCACAACACAAAATACTCTGGTTTTGTAATAACGCGTCTGGACTAGTTCTACAGCGCGCGTATCAATAGAAGAATTTAGTGTTCGCCTGAAAAGTTTTGCCGGTGCTGCACTTTGTTGCAAGGAAATTCGTTAGAGTTTCCTCGAATGATCTCAAATCACTAAATGACGTCATGATGACGCACAACGTGACCACCGATCGAAACGTGACCAAAGACCATTTTCATGTTCAAGACACGTGAATTCATTGTAAAAGTTTTTTCATCCTACCACTTTCCACTGGAGACTTATATCGCTGTAGTGTTTGTTGTTGATTCCTGAACAAGTTGTATTTTATAATTTACATACATTGTTATTCGTAGTGAACAGCACTAAGTCCAGTGGAGTAAAATAGCGGTTGCCCGGAAGTAAATGTCATTCATTTAATATATTATCTGTTACCATAAAAATTGTGTGTTGTTTGTCATGAATCAGTGTCATCAAAATACTCATCGAATGTGACAAAAGGTCATCAGTACAACTGGCAAAAATATAGTTATATTCTAGCTGAGATGTCTTCACTTTTCGTTTCGATTTTTATGCCAAATAAAGAGGATTTCCATCATTTTCAGTGCATTTGTTTGATTTGCGTATTTTTCAAATGAACAAGAAATCAAAGACTGTTTGACTTCCTAAGCTAGCCGTTTTTGCACTTCCCGAAATGAAAGAAAATTATGCAGGGGAACTTTTGGGTTTCGCTTCAACCTTGAGAAATTTTTCTGGGTTTCAATTTATGTCCTCATTCGCACCTCCAGTCACTTGAAATCAGAGTAGCCCCCCTGGGTTTTATGGATGCTCACTATTATGAATAGTTAGCTATTAATAATAATAATAATAATAATAATAATAATAAAATTTTTTTTTTTTTTTTTTTAAAACCTTTATTGATAGTCATAGTGAAAATACAATGGACAGATAAGAATAAGATGCTACGAAATTACAATCAAATTATTAGTTTAAAAAAAATTTTTAAGAAGTAAAATTCTTTTCTTAATTCTTAATTCTTCTTCTTATTGTTGATAATAATAGTAATAATAATAATAATAATAGTAATAATAATAATAATAATAATAATAACATGTTTTACCAGGGTAAACCCATCAGCAAAAGTTGTTACAAATGGGTGCCTTGGCCAACTAAAAATAACAAATAATAAGTAGAAGAAAAATTACAATAAGGGAAGGTACGTTTTTTCTTAGGGGGGGAGGGCTGGGGAATGTTGGGATTTTTTTCCCAAAAAAGTGTTGGCCCTCCCTTGCGTTTTAATGAAAACACTCCTGACCCCCCACCTTTAGGTGACTGACAAAAGTGCGACCCTCCCCTCACTACTACATGGTATGTTCCATGCTGTAGAAACCTCAGAACGTTTCACTTGTGAACGCAAAGTGTTTGAAAACGAATATATCTCGATATTGAATGTGTGTACGCTGAAACAAAGAAAATGCGAACAATCAGTGTGGGATATTTACGTTTTTTAGCTGAAGTTTGAATATGGAAGTATTTGAGTATTATAAAAGTTTTGAACATAAAATATCTAAGGGAAAATACACGCGTTTCTTTCTCCGACTAGCCGGCATTGCTGTTGGTTATTTTAACAGAAAGGTTTATTTGTTTAGCATGCGCAATCTACCTTTCAAAAACAAATATTTTCCTACATTTCCGACAGGGTAGAGCGCATTGTTGAATCTACTAGTAACCCTTCAGAACTAAATGACTCAGGAGATCAGGCAGCAGATAGCCAACAGCAAGAAGCTGAAGAAACGATTCCTGAGTCAAGTACTTCTCGATAAGGACGCAAAAGGATACGAGTCCTCCGAGAAAAACTATGTGCCATGGCATAATATACATGTACAAATGCAACCTAGTACCTATAGTAAAACACCAAATTAAATCAAAGTAGGTGAAAAGAAAAACTTAATCTGTAAGAAAAATGGAAAGCATCATTACAAAAATTCTCATTAAAAAATTCCGGAAAAGATGTGTGACCCTCCCTTGAATAGCTCACATGAGGTATGGCCCTCCCCTTTTGGTGCTCACTTTCACTGATGACCCTCCCCTCTGAGGCCCCAGCCCTCCCGCCCCCAAGAAAAAACGTACCGTACCTTCCCTAATAATAATAATAATAATAATAATAATAATAATAATAATAATAATATTATTATTATTATTATTATTATTATTATGGACACCCCACAGTTACAAACAACTTTCCATTATAGCCACACCCACTATTATGAACACCCCATTATTATGAAAACCCAGCTATTTAATGAACAACCAGCTATAATAGATACCCTTCTCCCTTACTAAATACAGACACCTGTTATTACAGACACCCCTTTATAATGAACACCCAGCTTTTAATTTAACACCCAGCTATTACAGACAACCCACTACCATAGTTTGACACCCTACTATTAAAGACCGACACCCGCTTTTTACACCCAGCTGTTATGGACAACTTAATCATGTGGTCATTCCGTATTGAAGGACACCTCACTGATCGACGGATGCCCTTCAATACCGACACTCTATTTTTCAGTAAAAGACAATGCACTGTTTGAGAGACCATGCTGTTAGGGACATCCATCTTTATGGACACCCACTATTATGAACACCCTGCAGCTTTTATTAATACCCAAGCCACTATTATGAATCAACACCCTATACTATTACAGACACCCACTATTATGGCCTCCCATGCCAAAATGCCAAAATGCCAAAATGCCAAAATGACGACCTCATAAGTGACTTGACTTCCTGTCATCCTGTAATTGACCATTGGATATGAGCTGAGAAGTGGCTACAAAACAGTAATGGGTGACATGACTCCAAATTAAACATCAGGACAAAAATGCTCCAATGAGCGAAAAGCGCGGATGCGCCTGTGCGGTGTGCCTTAACAAGCAAATCTATAGTTTTGTCGATGGTCAGTTGTCGTATCGATGTCGTAGCAAATCTATGTTTTGTCAATGCATTTTACAGGATTATGACATTACTTTGAACCCGGAAGAAGTGGCATTCTGAATTGCACCCATTCGTGTTCCAGAACCCATGCTAATGCATTTCCGTTTCCAAGATCAAATCAGTATCTGTGTTCGGCGGAATTGGATGGTCAAAGCGTTGATTAGCCTGCGAGCCAATCTCGTTCCCAGAGGCCGCATTCCTTTTGGTCAGCACCAAGGATGCAAGTGGCATTTCGATCTCGCTAACCCTAAATGCGAGCCGGCTCTCGTTTGGGTTTTATGCACGACACGCGAGTGTCGTCAACTAAAGCATTGCTGTATTTTTGGGTGTTTCCCTAAACCTCTCTCAAATATAACAGAGCAAAGTTCCCAGTGTTACACAGAAAGCCGCCAACTAACAATTTCGAAAATAAGAATAAGTAACACAACACTACGTTAGTTTACAAGACCTGTTTTCATGAATCCCAGGAAAAAGCATTCGCATTTCAATAACTATGTAAGGACCACATCTGAACCATTATCTTCCCTTTGTTAACTAAAGAGTCATAAATAATAGCATTCTTGTCCGTACACATATCGTGGGGTAAATGTTACTATGGTGTGTACGTGTTTGTTGTTTTCTTCCCCTTACCCACTCCTCAGGGGCACCCAACGAGAAATTTTTTGAAAAATACTAGGAAAAATCAGTCTCTGCGTTCTATGATTGTTTCAGAGCTTTTTAAAGGCACGTTTATGTAAGCTAATGCAGATTGAACTGTTCGGGGTTTTTAGCTAAAAATTTAGGCCGCAGAAAATTTTAGTAAACAGAATTCTCCCCTCCGAATTTCCAAGCTGCTTATGTCTCTCCGAAAATGCTAGCTGCCCTTATTCTAATTGCACTCTAAACGGCATATTTGGTCCTCCGAAAACAACAGGAACTAATAAGTCCTCTTGTTACGAAGGTCCGAGGCGATGTTTCGCTAAAGAAATCTCTAGCTTTCAGTGCAATTAAATCCGAAAATCTCAGTAAATTTTAGGCCTTCCGAACAGACTGATTTCCCGAAACGAGCCGTTTGGTGCCCTGACTCCACAGAGTCACAAATCTAAAAAGGGCAAAGTTAGAAGTCTGGTGAAACAGCTCTTATTTTTTAAATTCAATTTACGATGAAAAATAACAGTTTGCATTCCCAATATTTCATGAAAACTATTTTTACAACTGAACAGTGTGGTGGCGTCTAATTCGGCAACGTCTGTTAACACTTACTATATTACAATGTACTTCACTTACAAAATCAGATTACTCTGCAGCATCTGTATGTCATGTTTTTTTTAAAGGTTTTGATTTTCACACAAGCGTGTTGCGGGACAAAAATCACCATTTAAATAGTGTGAGCCTCGCATTAGTGTGATAGATTAATCCAACTAAGTAGCGCCACCTAGCATGACAAAATCGTCTCACGACATGGTATGTAAATAAACTATAAACTACTACATGACATTTTCAAAGTCATCTGGCAAGCAACTGCTTGTTATTACTCTCTAATAATTTACAAAGTTCTTGTAGTTCATAGCGGAAACTGTGAACTCTTCGTGAATTAAGGGCTGTAACTTTAAACTTCAGGCTTGAGCGGTCATCCATTACTGCTGTGAGGAATTAGAAAAGTACTTTAGCAAAAGTTTGCATTTGTAATTAGGCTGGACCAACCGGAAGTTGATAAAAGACTGAGTGAAGCATTTGTCAACTTCCAGGTTCAAAAGAAACGGTTTGTGAACTAGAGACACAGAAACACGAGGGCAGTTTCAGGGCAAAATTAAGCAAAGAAAATAAATTTTAAAAACTCTGTCGTGAAAAAAAAAACATACAGCCTTGTACTTTCTTGTTTACACATATCATTATTGCCTGACGGGATCCTGAGTGTCATTAAAAATGCATCTCATTTGACATTTTTGTGATTGAATGATTTCAAGGCGTTCCGCCAAAACCAGTGTGGACCAAAGTTCACTTTTCCCCGGCCAAGTAATCCGTCTGAACGGTAAAAACTAACTCAAAGAAACCTGGGAAGATGCCAAGCATTTGTCAAAACAATAGAAATGAATGCAAGTAATAGATGGCGGGTATTGATCGATACTGAGAGGGCAAAGGACGAGTTATATACCGGTAATACTGATACAATAACATATTTATGACCTCGCCTTCGCCACTTCTACTTTCTTGTTTACATATTATTGCCTGGAGTGATCCTGAGTGTCATTCATCTCATTTGACATTTTTGTGAAATCGTTTCAGAGTTGAATGATTTCAATGATTTCAATGATTTTAGAGTTGAATTATTTCAATGATTTCATTTGCTAACCTCGTCCAAGTACTGCTTTCTCTCGAGGGAAACTGAGGGAATCGACTTATTGCCTGGAGTGATCCTGAGTGTCATTCATCTCATTTAACATTTTTGCGAAATCGTTTCAGAGTTGAATGATTTCAATGATTTCAATGATTTCAGAGTTGAATGATCTCAATGGTTTCAGAGTTGAATGATTTCATTTGCTAACCTCGTCCAAGTACTGCTTTCTCTCGAGGGAAACTGAGTGAATCGACTTGCCGATATTAATTATAATTAAGATATTAATTATTTTAACTGACTGAATGACAGTTCACGAGCACTTACAGTGACAAGAAATCCGCATTTACACCCGACCTCACTCTTTGTACCTATGATTAGCAGAAGGTTTTTTGCCTTGTATCCCTCATCTTGATTAAGTCACGTAGGAGTACTGCTCACACTCAGTTTTCTTTTGTCTCCCAGCTTGTAATTCTACTCCATCGTGTTCCCCTTATTGTAGCATACATGTTTAGCAACGTTTCCACCTCAGAGGAAAAATAAAACACTGTAAAAGTAAAGGTCGCGTTTTGAGAAGAGCAACTCACCTTTTTTAGTAAGAAGACCTTTCGTCGTGTTCTTGGGGTTGTCTTTTTGGTTTCTCTCTTTCTACAGCTCCCCACAACTTTAAACTGAATACGGCGATTATGCCCCCGATGGCCAAAAATATGACACTCCTCCAAAATTCTTCTGAGGGAAACATATCTGTCCACTAAAGGCGAAATGTACAACTCACAGGGACAAGTTGGAAGGATCAAAGCCTAAACGAAATCTGTTTTCACCTTTCGTTGGTAAGTTTATACGGTGACGCGCGGTCCGTGGATGTGTCTCGCGCCACCACACAAGACTACGAACAAAGGCATGGTTGACGGGAATATGTACCTTACAACCACACAAAATGCCCTTTTGATGATTGTGTAAGGGCTCTAAAATTAGCCAGTACTACCGAATGACGTCACCCAGCGATGACCGATGTGCGACCAATGCACTGCCCCTTGAACGTATAACCATAGATATCACGCTACAAACGTGACCAAAAACTTTTGCTGTCAAAACATGTTCATTTTCAAGACAAAGCAGTGATGTCCATGAACGTGAATTACCATTGTTGGAGTTTTTTCATAGCACCACTTTCCACTGGAGACTTACATCGCTGTAGTGTTGTTGATTCCTGAACAAGCTGTATTTTATAATTCACATATCATCTATTGTTATTCGTAGTGAATAGGAATTCAGTGAAGTACAAGCAGGGGCAGGTTGTAAGGGTTGCCCGGAAGTAAATGTAATTGAATCTATTACCATAATGTCATCAAAATACTCGTCGAATGTGACAAAAGGTCAAAGTGCAACTGGCAAAAATATAATTATATTCTAGCTGAAATGTGTTCACTTTTTTCTCGATTTTTATTCGAAAAAAGGGGTATCCATCATCGTCAGTGCATTTGTTTGATTTCGTATTTTTCAAATGAACAAGAATCAAGAATGTTTAAACTCCTAAGCGAGCCGTTTTTGCACTTCCCGAAATGAAAGAAAATTATTCAAGCCAGCGCTTAGACTACGGCAGTCTCTCTTTCCGGTCAGGGATAGTGGAGCAAAAAGAACACGTGAGGCGAGTGAGAAACTCGCCGGCGTGGAAACGTGACATACTGTTTCCTGTTCTGTTTAATTGTTCGTGATTTCTTTTTACTGCCGTACTTACACTCCTCGGCATAGCCTGCGTAGCTGATGGTATTGTTTGCACAAAGCCTAAGCCTGACCAGTGACAAGAGCGGCTCAGCCGCGAAGGGAATGGGAGCAGGAAAATAGACATTTTGTCCCTTGGAGCCTGCCTGGAGCGCTTTCCTTTCGTGTGGATAATCCGGTTGTTCCGGTAGGAAATCAAATGGAACGGTTCTTTTCCCTAGAAATATTTCGGAAAAAAAGGAATACCTTCAGAGCTATTCCTCTTTTCACGCTTTCACCAGAATTATGGGAATATTACTGTTCCATTTGCGCCGGCAATTCTCACCGGTTTTCCCTACAAATGGAAAGCGCTCCTCCCGTTCGATTTTGTTTGTGGAAAAATTGCACTGTTCCATTTGGCAGAAAATTCTCACCGGTTTGTCCGTACAAATGGAAAGCGCTCCTGAGGTGTTTTCCATTACACCAAAATTTTTGGAAATTTAGGTGGAATGCTTCGGTCCATTTGGCAATTTTCCGGAAAAAGTGGTCCACCTCCAGAGGTGGTCCTCTTTGACCGGTCGGTCCGGTCCCGACCGAAACTTGCCATTCCATTTTCAAATATCCTCGTTTCCAGTCCCACCTTACTAATTAAGAAGTAATCGAAATTTCGGTCGAAACGTAAATGGAACGCTTCGGTCCGGTTGGAAATTTTGTTTCCATCAAACAAAGTCGTTCCATTTTCCCTTGGTTAGTTCCATCGGCCTCTGACCGGTCGGTCTGGCATAATGGCAAGCACCCCTGGTTTGTCCCGATGTCGTGGTCACATCTGGGAGTTCCGTCATAGTAAGGCGCTCAAGGTCGTGATATTTTATAGGGGAGGGGAGGGGAGGTAAAGAGGCTTCGGTCACTCCGTCGGGCTGAAACGTTCGGTTAATTTAATCGGAATTGTGTTGGGTATACAAATCTGGCTTTATTCGCACCTCTCCGTCACTAATATACCTGAGTTACCCCATCTGGGGGCTCGCCGCAACGACGTCAAAAGTCTTTTTCAAAAAAGGAGGAACGTAGGACTTCCGGTAGTCACTCGTGGCGTCTGGCAGCTGAAGGTCCTAATTTTACCATAACGCCTTATCAGCAACACTTAACCATAATATACTTAGATTCTCGATTCCAAGTTTGGGAGCCGCTGTATCCTCTTTATTAATATTAAGAGATTATGCTCTCATATAATTTCTTTCCAATTCTGGTCCTCTAAAAGATTAGGTCCAAATTTCGCATGACTGTCAAGTCAGTAGCCATGCAAGTAGTATCAATTACAACCGCGAAAATGTTTCGTTCCTTTCCCGGACCAATGCTACGTAGCAATTTTTTTTAGCACTCTAAAAACCAACTTTTAAAGAAACTACGTTTCACCTTTGAATATGCCAGAATACGAAATTCAAATTCTTATGAATATAATAATAGGCACGGCAAAGCCATTGAAAAAACGAATAAACTTTCGCTCTGAGCTCTGACATCTTCAAGCAGGTCCTTCAAACTTGCTGATTGCGGGGGAATAGGGTCGACCTGAAGAAGGTTCCAGGTTCTCCCAATAAGCTCGGTTGGCCCTGGGTACAAAAACAAAATCAAACATTAGTGACTTTTTATTTCGTTCTTGATCTTTAGGCTTGTCCACACAAATACGTTTTCAGAAGTCTTTTTTACCGAAAAGTATACTTCCTGATTCTGTTTTTTCGTCTATCACGTTCTACATCAAAATAGACGAAAATGGTGTTATCGTTTTCAAAGTCTCTGTTTGTCCACACTAAAGGGGTGCATTTTTAAGTCTTTTACAATCGGTTTCGAAAGTCGAAATTTTCATTCATAGGAGCGTTTTGGATCTTTCTGTGTTGACGATAAGAGAAACCTGTGCAAAAGATTCATTTTCAAACGAAAGCATATTAGAATAAAATGTAGACGCGGCCTTAATTTTTCACAGGGAAACCCAACGGTTCGTTTCGGCAGAATATCTGTTCGGCAGACCTAAATCGCCTGAGATATTCAGCTATATTCGGATTATATTGCAGTGAAAACTAAAGATTTCTTTGGCGAAATATCATCTCAGACTTTGGTAAAAAGGTGACTGATTTTAAATTCCTATCATCATTCGTGTTATTTAATCCGGCGTTTTAATCGGCCGAGAGATCATTGCGTTCGGCTGCAAATAACTGCCTATGGATAATTGTCTGCTTATGCGCATTACGGTGCGAATTTGTTTTGCCGCGAATAATTCTGCTCGTGCGCAGTTGAGTCACATGTTCAGTCCACGTCTGAAACTCCACCATGGCGGCAAGATGTCCAAAGTTGGGGACGGTGCCTCCTTTTCTTACTGTGGATACATTCTGCGCATCTCGTGTCTTTTTCATTATTATTTATTTATTTAATTTTTTTTTTTGGTCCGAGATGAATATTCAAGTTTCTTAAGGAATTTGCCTACTAATATAAAGGTATTTTTGCACGTTTTATGAATATGTCGAAAAACGAATCCAAAACGAAAACTGGGGTAACCACGCATTTTTCAAAAATAATTGAGCTTAATTTGGAAAGAAATTGCCTTACATTCTTTGTACTATAAAGCTCTTTTAGAATTATGGTTACTTAAAGGGGAACTCAAGCGTAATTTTAAGAAAAATGAAAGTCAATAATTACGTAAAAGTAAATATTTTGGCAGGTATAGTTAACCATATTGATGGATAATTTTCCGAAAGAAGTGAAGCCAAAGTTCGCTAAATTCGTGATCAAAGCCCGCCATCTTGAATTTTGATCGCGGTAGCTCAAACCGTCAGCGGTTTTTCACGTGACGTCATATCGTGAAGCGCCATTTTCAAGCACGAGGTTCTTCGTCCGATCTTATAAATATTTACACGGTGAATCTTGTAGTTTTCATATATTGTTGGTGTGGAATAATAATGCCTCACTGCTGCGTTCCTGGATGCAATAACTACTGGACGAAAGAGTCAAAAGTGACTTTTCATCGCATTCCGTTAAAAGATTTAGGATTGCAAAGAGCGTGGTTAGCGAGGATCAGGAGAGAGAACCTTCCTCCACTGGATTACAGCTACGTGTGTAGCGATCATTTCACTCCTGACTGCTTCGAAAATGATCTTAAAGCCAAGTTAATGCCGAACACGAAGTTTAAAAGAAACATTATACCCGGCTCAGTTCCCTCATTGTTTTCTTTCGGTCCTCAACCGAAGCGACCTAGACCAAGTAGTGAGGCTCGAGCAGAGCAGCGCCGTTCAGAAGACTTAAGACGGGAGGTGAGTTGAGCACGTCAATGGTACAGATATACAAGATGAATCCAAATGTGTATAAGCTTACATAACATTATGGTTTGATTAAACAGTTTTAAAGGCTGCTGTTCTGTGTTTTCTTTTTGTTTTGTTAGTGTATGTGGGTAGTATTATTTATTGCTAATTTAAGCTTATATATCCTAATCCAGCAGCTGTTATATTTCCACTTCTCAAGCAAGTCGCTTGAAAGAAACAGTTACCTTTAAAATTGGGTATCCTTTATTTGTATAGGGTAGATGGGGGATTGAATCTAGCTTCCTGGGCACCCTGACAGCTTATGGAAACCACACCATACATTTTATTTTTGAAAATGTGTTCTTCCCTTCTTATGAGAATACCCTATACTTCAATAAACAGCAGTTCAAAAGAGGACCAATTTGTGAAATGGTTCTTCTTTGTAATTTTTTCCTAATTTTTGCTCACCCAAAGGTTTTGCAACATTTCCAAGAAAACAATGCCAGCAGCAGTGAGGGTGCAACTAGTGACAGCTGTGAGGGGCCCATCCTTGTAGATAAAAACCCAACACCATCTGTGGGTGCATGTAACCTCGAACAGCCATCAACAAGTGACAGCTGTGAAGGGCCCATCCTCGTAGATATAAACCCAGCTCCAACAAAGGGTGCATGCAACTATGAGCAGCCACCAACTAGTGACAGCTGTGAAGGGTCCACCCTTGTAGATTACCCAAGTGAGCAGAAAACCAAAATTAATGTGGGTACCCAGTGTTGTGTGGGAGCCAGGTACCGCATCACTCACTCAGTTTCAACAGAAACTGATGTTAAAACATATGCTGAAATAGGAATCCAAGTAAACATTGACCCTGGAAATAATGGTGCAAAGGATATCACCCCAGAAACCTCTGCACAAGTTTCCCCAAAGAAACCAAAAGGTGAAAATGATAAGCCTGCCTGCAAAAGGAAACTTACTTTATATGAGGAAGTTTATCCCTCAGATGAGGAGCCATTGCCTTCTCCTATTCCTCCCATTGATGATGGTGATGATGACAATGATGATGAAGATTATAATGCTTCAGATAAGGAGGGATCTGTTTTGGGGAATTCTGATGATGAGGGGGAATTGCAATCCCCCTACGAAGAATCCCCCTACGAGGAGCAAAAATTCATTGTCTTCGAGTCCTGCTTAAAGAAACTCCTGAAATTCTGCCCTAAGTGTGCCGGTGTAATCTCCGAATCAAAGATGACAACATGTGGCAGCATGCTTTCAGTTAAGATAAGGTGCATAAATAACCATGACGACTACTGCTGGACCTCACAGCCAATGATTAAAAACACGGCAGCTGGTAATTTACTAACATCAGCTGCCATTTTGTTTAGTGGAAACACCTTTTCCCGTATAGCCCAATTTGCATCCTTTCTTAAATTAAAATTTTTTAGTCACAGCACCTTTTACAACATACAAAACAAGTTCCTCTTTCGACTGGTTGATAAGGCCTGGATTGAAGAGAGATCCTCTGTTTTAGAAGCTATTAAAAGGGATGGGCCAGTGAATTTAATTGGAGATGGACGTTGTGACAGTCCTGGCCACAGTGCCAAATACTGTACCTACACTATGATGAGTGATGAAGGAAAAGTTGCCTATTTTAGTCTAGTACAGGTAACTGAAGTGACGTCATCGAATGCAATGGAGAAGGAAGGGTTTGAGCGCTGCCTTGCAGGGCTGCAAGCTGAAGATGTTACAATTAGAAGAATTGCCACATATCGCCACACCTCAATTTCCAGTGCCATGAATAAAGAACACAAAGAAATCAAACACCAGTTTGATGTGTGGCACTTATCTAAGTGGGTTGTGAAACAGCTTACCAAAAAAGCGAAAGTCAAAGGCTGTGAAAACCTCTTTCCCTGGATACGGTCGGTATCAAATCATCTCTGGTGGTGCTCCGCAACATGTGATGGCAATGCAGATGTCCTTCGGGAAAAGTGGAAGTCGATTCTCCACCACGTCACCAACAAGCACAAGTGGAGTGGCTACAACCACTTTCACGAGTGCTGTCACCCAAGGCTGACAACTGCTGCGGCTCGGAAGAAGAAATGGTTGAAGCCTGACACTCCTGCATACATTGCACTTGAAGAAGTGGTGTTAAACAAAAAACTTCTGAAGGATATCGAGAAGCTGACAGAGTTCTGCCACACAGGAGAGGTTGAGGTGTACCATTCCGAACAGCTGAAATACTGCCCCAAGCGTGAGCACTTTTCCCACAAAGGCATGGTAGCACGCACACAACTCACAGCCCTGGACCACAATGCCAACACTGGACGGAAGCAGGCAGTGGTGCAATCTGGGACACGCAGTGGGGAAGCCAGATACAAAGTCAGCTTTCCCAAGACTCAAAAACAGTGGGTGGTCAAGCCCATTAAGGAGAAGAAGTCCTATGCCCATGTTGAAAGTTTAATGGCTGATGTTGTAACAGCTTGCCACAGAGGAGGAGTGGATCATGAGCCAGAGGCAGTAAACCTCCCAAAGAACATTTCAGGGACTGTTGCGCCGAGCAAACCAGAACTTGTCGAAGCACACCGGTCTCGGTTTAACAGATAAGTAGACACACACAGTATGGGTAACATGACCAGTTTGTTGCCTGGTTATTCTGTAGCCAGGAAAAGGTAATCCAGGATTTAAAGTTATACTAGAATTTATTTTCTCTTGTTCAAGGGAAGTACTTGAAAAATCTACTTTTAGACTTCAGCTAAAAACACAAGAAGGAAATTGAAGGGACAAAACCTCTTAAAGAAGTCTCCCTTGATTGGCTAGTTTACTTGATTCAAGGTCAGTAATAATCCTGGATTACCTAACCATGTTTTGAACAACTCAGCTAAGAGCATTTTGTACAAACAAAGCTTTTAATCCTTGGGTGGTCAATTGTACAGCCACTGACCACGTACACTTAAAAATGATATATGGCATTTGGGCCTTCTATTCTCTTGCACCCACATACATTTGTTTAAAACCCACTGGATTCACCGAAGGGAAAAACACTAAAGATGCACACATTAACATTTAATATCTAAGGCTAACAAGAATTGAGAATTTTTTTGTTTGTTTAAAACATCAATATTTCACAGAGGAGACCTTTCTGTAATGAGGGAGTGATAAAAGGCTTGAACTGTCTCCCAACTGTACTTCAGTTGTATGGAGCAAAGGTGGTCAAAAAATGTGGGGCTTAAAAGTATTACTGCAAAGGGAAACTAAATGTAAGCTAATGTGACATAGGATACCCTTCAAGGGTTGCAGTTTGTGTATTTAGGCTTCCTCAGATAGAAATAATAATAAACACTGTTCTTATGTAGTGACCATTCATACAAGAACTATCCTAGTATCCTATCCTGAGACTTAAAAATTCAGATGAGCATCCTTGTCACTTTTATATGTCTCCCTCACTTAGGAACAATTCAAGAAACTAAAATAAATAGGAAAGGTCAATACACCATGAGGAAACAAAATAATTGCTTTAAGGCTATTGTCCTGCACTCCGGCACCCAGATCCCTCTCCAAGTTTCAAACTCGTGATAAAGTTTAAGCCTGATTATTTACTATGAACCTATTCACATGCCTTTGATTAATCTATAAAAAAGAGGCATTCTGCAGGATACTTAAAGATAATAGTGGGGGGTAGGAATTGAATGTTATTGATAAGGAAATGAGATTATACAGTCTGTATGCTGTAACTACAATAGTGATACTGTGGTCAAAAGATATACTTTTCCCTTGGGAAATGTATCTTGCTAGTATATACCAAACCTATGGGTAATGAAAACATATATATTTTTTGTGGGCCTAGAACAGCTACACAAAATTGAGATAGCATGTGCTATTCACTTCTGGTCAATGAAAAGACACTTAAGTTTTGCATACTCTGACAGAGACAAAGACTGGTTGTTGCAATTTTGCTTATCTAACACGTGTAGTATATACAATAAAAACACCTTTCCTCGTATTGTTTGTGACCAGGTATGGATATCCACTTAACCGCCCCGAGGTTAATTATTCACCACTTGTCAAAAAAAAATTTGGGCAAATTTTATTATAATTACTCATCAGGAAAATGAAATCCCTCAAATAAAAACTCCTCCTCCAGCCCTGGAGGGGGAAAGTGTGCCCGAATACAACAAACTGCACATGAGGGCAACGGCACCCTAATTTCCTTGCCAATAACTCCCCAGCACCAGCGTACAAGTTGGCGGTATGCAATATGTCTGCTAAGTTTGTGATCTGGACCATCATAGGATTGGTAATATTGTTGCTTATATTGATACCAGGCTGCCTGTAACACCCATCTGTTGAGACATACAGCTTGAAAACCTGGATGCTCAGTGATACAAGATGGTGGTTGCTCACATTCACCAACTTCTACAGCCTCTTTATTCTTTGCCACAATCTGTGGAAACTCTAAGCAACACTGGCATTCAGCTGCAGTTGGCAATCGCTGACAATTTTCACATGTGCACCTGAGTAAACATTTGCCGAGTTTCAAGAGATAGTCAAAAGGCGTATAATTTGAAATGTATACCGTTAATAGAGATTTCTATAGGCGAGTATCTGTTAGTTTTGTCTTGGTTGATCTAATTTATCCAGGGCATTTATCGTAATATACTTCCCTTTGTTTGAACACACCAGCTGCTTATTAATTAGACAGCCAAGTAACGATGAGTTCAAAGCGATGCGTTAGCAAAAAATGTGTGTGGCCAAAACAAAATTTGGAAATGCCAATAAGCTAAATCTTTCACAAGTAAACAAACGCCATATGCACCTCCGGTTTACAATGTTCTTTTATTCACAAATACCTCGGGTTTTACCACATACCTGACATACTCACGTCCTACTAAATCAAAACTGCCTTTGGCCATTAATATCACAGAACTTCGACTGTTTCAGAACACGTTTCGTAGCTCTTACCAGTCTAAATTTGTGGTACGGGATTCATCGTCTTCTTCTGGTGGATGTACGATGTCTTCTACCTCTTCACCCGACGAAAACTCCGGCTCGAACTGGTAAGGCCTGATTAAGCTTACATTTATGGGCTCATTTTCCCCACTTTCGTCGCCGCTAGAAAGACTCAGTTCACTAGAAATTGAAGCAGTCTCCTCCTCATGAACGGAAGACATCATATGGTCGTAAAATATTCCGAAATGAAAGTTAAATATTGGCTCGAGAACACACAGACAACTCCTATGCAAGGCAAAACAGTGAGCGTCACCTCCTTCGCTTCTGCAATCACGATATGACGTCACATCCCAATCCGCTGACAGTTTCCGCTACCGCGGTACAAAGCCAAGATGGCGGACCGGGTATGAAGGTTTAGCGCGGATTTTTTGAAAAATTGTTTTCCGTGAACACCTTTCATGCTTGGAAAAGTACTTGAAATTGTGTAGAGATTTATTTAAAATTTCATTGAAATTAGGCTTTAGTTCTCCTTTAACTATCTCTGAAAAATGCGTGGTTACCCACATTTCTTTTTTTAGTTTCCAATAACCCTTGGTGAGATCTGCTTTTTCCGTCCTTACAGAGAGTGATCTTAACTGTCTAATCACGTGTCTAATTGAACAAAAAAAAAAAAAACGGCGATAACACCAAGAAAGCAACTAAGGTTGCTGTAAACGTATTTCGACAATATTTAAAAGAGAGAATAGCCGACGAAAAGGAGCTTCTTACGTCGAAAGTTAAACTTGCAGCTGTTCTAAGAAAGTTCTACGCCGAAGCCAGGAAAACGAATGGCGAACTGTACACGAAACCTTCACTTGTGGTTAAATGCATGAGCAAATGTCTTGTCTAATGATAAAACAATTAGTGAACTCGATTTCGCAAACTGATGTCGTGATTCGTCAGTGGCGAGTAGATCAATTATTTGCCTCTGCCTTCGTCATCGGCAAACAATTGATCTGCTCGCCACTGACAAATTACGATATTTTGCTCAACCTCGTCCAATAATTGTTTATTATTTTCGGAGGGACAAATATGTTGTTTACAGTAAAAAAAATATGGTCAACTAGCACTTTTCAAAAATTTTCAGCTAAAAACGCCGAACAGATCAACCCGTATTAGTTTACACAACTATACCTTTAGAAAGCTCGGAAACAATCTCAGAAACCAGAAAATGACATTTCAAGTATTTTGCTAAAAGTTTCTCGTTGGGTACACCTGTTTTTCATGACGCCCACAATGACGCCTCGTAAACAAAGCACTTCGAGTTTGTTTAAAACACTGACTTTTGAGTTGTTCCTTTACTGCAAGAAACATTTTTCAGCTGAATATGTAAAGGGAATGTTTACGTTTAAAAGGGAAATGGAAAATTTGCGATTGCTGTGCACGTTCTCTTATCTCTCCGAGCTCTTATTGTACCACACTTCGACTGTTGCTGCCCATTTTGAGACGGTCTTAGTAACAAATTAGCTGATAAATTACAAAAACTACAAAATCGCGTCATTAAGGTTATCACGAAGTCTGATTATCATTCCAGTGCTACTGCCCTTGGCAAGTAGACTAGGATGGGATGACCTTTCTAACTGTATCAGAAGGAAAAAAATCAGTTTAAAGCTAAGTTAATGTTTACAAGTAAATAAGCAAACTTCGGAGTACCTCCAAGACTTATTTAAACCATTCAGCACAGACTACGGACTGAGAGACAACGAAAACAAATTTGCTCTGCCCAAACCCCGTATTGATTATTTAAAACACAGTTTCTGCTACAGTGGGGCACTGTTGTGGAATAACCTTCCACGCAATGTCAGAGCCATCATCGTACTCCCACACGGCAAACATTTAACACCGCCCCTGCTCCATTTTAAAACCAATCTGAACCCACCGATGTCACGTTGTTGTTTAAAAAATCTGACAGCTGAAGGAGTCATAATGTTTTGCATAAGAGGCTAAGAAATGTGCTAAGATGTAAAAAAACGCACGTGCATGCAGAGAATCTTTGTTTCGTTGTTATTTTACGTCCGGCGCTCTAATTAAAGAGTCAGTTAATTAGTCAAGGCCAGAAACTCATAAGGACTTGAAACGTGTAACTCGCATAGGTGGTTTTGACTGATGCTCGTAATTATTCATTTTCGCAAGTACCATATTTGGAACACGAGGAGAAAGAGAACTGACCAATCAATTTCGTGAACGACGTGACGTAATTTCACACTAAGTTCGCCCGCCTGCTCAAAGAATGGCTGACAAACAGGTGGAAAACAAGCCGACAAAGCTTTCAAACGTTGGAACGACAAAGCGAAAAGAAATACTGGTTTCGAAGACCGAGCAGGAAGTTTTTCAGGCAACAAAATTGGTAATTGAAACAACATCAAGCAAACCGCTGGGGTTAGAAGTAGATCAAACTAGTCTAGCGTTGTGTTTACGATTTGTTTCACCATGGCACTATCAAGAAATGGTCACAAAAGGTAGGTTTTACACGGAAAATTTTTGACACCAAAATATCAAGACATGATACAAAAATGTTTGACACAGTAAAATTGAAGAGAACCGTTTAATAATATTAAGTGACACACGTCACACACCTTCGGTTGTTCGCTACCAAAATCAAGCAAATAATTAAGAACTTAACTGAATAAGAAAGGACGACATTTTTTCGGCTTTATAAGCCTACTACACGAAATAACATCGTTTTACCTGCAGTTGATGTAGCTCTGAGTTTAAGCAGCTCCAAATAATGTTCAAATAAAGAGATTGTAATGCAAAATAAGTTGAATGTTTGATTCATTGTTGTTTTGACACGTCCGCGGCCTCTGAACCTGTAACCACTACGTTTTGTGTTCGTTTCCACTCTCCATCTCTCCATCTTCAATGCTGAAATCATACTGTAGCTAATCCACTTTGGACGATGAATACAACAATTTTTCAGGAAACGTCAAACCTGTACAACATTTTAGAACCAATATTTGGAAGTCTTTTTCAAAAAATTATTCTCCGATGTTCACTTCGGAGCAGTTTCATTGGTCCATTCAGCTTTGCAAAGAAACGCTGCAACACGGTTTTGGCGCCTTTTTCTTTCAGTCATGTGATCGATTATTTTCCCTTTTTTCCTTTCTCGTTTTTTTTTGTCGTTCTTTCTTGATTTTTATGGTAACTAGTGATTGAGTTTTGCATCAACTGCGCATTTGTATCGCTTATAAGTTCAATTTTCAACGGAAGCGAAATGAACTGCAACATCATAGACTGGAGCGAGGGGTTTCCAAATATGGTAGTCTGAAAAATGAATATTCACGAGCATCGAACGCGAGTTACACGTTTCAACTCCTTATGAGTTTCTGTCAAGGCTTATTAGCAGTTT
Organism: Siderastrea siderea; assembly: GCA_964030785.1. Classification (NCBI taxonomy): domain Eukaryota; kingdom Metazoa; phylum Cnidaria; class Anthozoa; order Scleractinia; family Rhizangiidae; genus Siderastrea; species Siderastrea siderea. The sequence goes on from OZ034979.1 coordinate 10,049,198, forward strand.
ATTGGTTCTGCACGTGCATGTGTTACATATGTGTGCACGGGCAAAAAAACTGAACAAGCAAACAAACAAACAAACAAAACACAAGTTTCAGGTTTTTTGGTGGAGATATATACGAGAAAACTATGATAATAATATAACAGAGAGGTTCCTTAAACTGCGCACTGTAAAAACAATAATAAATTAAAAAATGTGGAGCGTCCAGTAAGCCCCAGATAACATTTTGGGTTGTTCAGTCGAATCTCCCGTTGTTTTTAATCCCAGTTTTTTTTTAATAATGTAAAAGCCCAGTAGCTTACTATATGGGAGGTTGTGATGTTCTGTACTGAAGTAACTGGGAAGTTTAACTTTTTTTGCAAAAACAAAAATTCTGGCCCGTAAATGTCGGGCAGTTAACATGTCTTTCAAAGACGGCCCCGCTAAGTTAACGGGCCCAAAAATTGCGGGGACTTTCCAGAAGTCGCCCCCGGAGCTCTCCTGCTAGAAAAATGTTCACTTTCGAAAGGTTTTTTAGGGTATCAACAATCGCTCAGTTCCACAGCACCAGAAATTTGTCGCAATTTTATGTAATTAACCCTAAGAGTTATACCTTTTTCTCATCCATTCCTTTGGGTGATGGTTTAGCCCCTCTCCCCAGGGGTCGTGTTTTTGACTTGCTACCGGAAGAAAGCCTCTTTCTCGCGCAAGCTGAAAAAGAATACAGAATTTATTATTTCCCTGTGAACACAACCGCAAGACTACTTTTACTTAAATACTCGAGCTGTGGGAACGAGTTTATTTGAGTCTATATAAACTTAATCGCGCTAACAAAAAGCATCTGTTATCTGTTGCTATGTTATAAAACTTTTGTGTTATAGTTAACAATTATTCACCACAGTAGAGATAAATATCTACCACTCTTCACCGACACTGAGGTGAATAATTGTTTTAGTATATATCAAACCAGTGGATAGCCAGTACCAAATAGTTCCTTTTTCTGAGAAATGAGGCAAAACGCACGAGCGAAATCCAGAAAAATGCCAGGAGATGAATATCAGATACTATTCCGAGCTTGAGTAACCAATCAGAGGGCGCGAAAAACACTATCCACTGGTTTGGTATATGCTAATTATTATTATTATTATCATTCTATGACGATAAGATTTCGTTTTGTGCCGGGATGGAACTTTTCAGATTAAGTTGGCTACACATGGGACCGCGGTGTTGATATCAGTCGCATGTTCCGCGGCGGCTGGCACCACACACGCGTTTTTTCTCGCACTTAACACTGACTGTTTTTGTTTTAAGTTATGATTGATACTTAAATTATTTTTTGTATTTGTGGAGTTATGGTTGGTAATTATGTAATTAGCTTGTTTTCTGTTTTTCCGTCAACGATCGTAACAAAACTACCTTTACGTGAAAGTGTTGTAAGGTTGTTTGAATTAAATTTTAACAAAGGAAGGAAGGGAGGCCATGTGGATCTCGTACCTCCTCTGCAATAGCCCGGATGTGGTATGGTTCAAATCCACAGCAGCCGCCGATGTACCTGACTCCAAGATCATAGGCACGCCGCGCGTACTTGTGCACATCCCAGCGAGTTAGAGTGCGAGGCTCCAAAGCTATGATAAAGAGAACAGTCAACATCACTATCACCCTCATGTTCTTCGTCTTCCTTTTTCTTAAACGTCTTAGAATAGAGTGGTATTGATGACCAACATGATGGTGATGAAATCATGATAACGAATATGGGGACAATGACGACGACGACGACGACGACGACGACGACGACGTTTCAGTGATGATAATAACAATGGCGATGACGACGACTGTGATGAAGAGGATGAAGGCATTGATGATGGCGATCAAAATGACCATGATGATGATGATGATGATGATGATGATGACGACGACAATGACGAAGACGATGACGATGACTGCCACAGCTCGCCACGCCATCAGCGAGTTCTTTCGCGTCCCACAAATAAGAGTTACGTTCAGGTGGTCATGAAAATCAACTACAGGATCACCAAAGTCGTTCCAGAGCTATTTTTGAGGTTAAATAAAGGCGTTAGTTTCTACTACTCCTATAATTCTTTGTGTGGCAAGCTGAATAATATTAAATAAGAAACTGGTGTGCTGTGACGGTCGGGAAGTGAAACACAAGATCGTTCTGAAGAAGGACTAACTCTCGAAACCGGTCAACTTTAGAATTCCTTTACGGTGGCCAATTTACCTTGTCAACTTGTTTGATAAATCCAAAGTTTTGTATTGTGGGGTCGGTCTGATCATGCAGATTAGTGACCTTATCAACCTCGCTAGCGGAAAAGTCAAGTGTCCCCTTACCAAAAGGTGTCTCGGGTAAACTGGAAAACCCTGTTCTGCCGGCGTCTGGTGTATGATAACCAACAGGCTGAATCATCAAATGACAATTAAGACCTTCTTCCTCCAACGCCTCTTTCATCAGAAGGACAGTTTCAAGAGACATGGAGGGATCAAACTTGCAGTTCACTCCAATGATGTCAGTACCTGACAAAATAATAATAACAATCATCATCATCCTCACCATCATCAGCATCATGCACTTTAAAGCCGCGCATTCCGGTGGATTCTGAGACCATGTTGTCATCATGACCATGCGCTGTGTAAGCGATGGCAAAAGGCAAGATTTAGTGGTAAGAGTTATGACTTGTGTCGGTGGATTAGACTAGATACTTTGCTTCGGCAAGTCTTAACCGACCGTATACGCCGCCTTGCGATCCGGTGAGCAACGATTAAAAGGGTCAGTGTTTTGTGGCACCTAATCCTACCAATTAATAGGTACATGACTAACACGCAGACATAAAATAAACGCTTGTAACAGTTATATCACAAGTAAAAGCAACTTTAAAATTATTGCACGAAACAGTTGTACATGAGATCATAGTCATGAGTTATTCACGCACGAGTTTAAGTGGAATATTAATTGTTTTACATGAAAACAACTCTGGATTACAAAAAATGTTTAATTTAACATTGAGAAGAAATTTTACTGTTACAAGAAGAAAACTTCTGTTTTTCTCTTTTCTGCACGATCTCTACACTGGGGAAATTCCACTACCTCTTTTGGCCAGTCTAACTGCGCATTCTCCAACAGGTACATTGTTGGAATCCCCAGCAGGACCAATACACATGGTGACGGCGGTTGGTTTCCCTGTGGACTTCATCACCTCTACCGCCCACTCAGCTTCCTCGGCATACTCAAAGAACTGAGGAGATTGACGTTAATAAGGATAACGTTGCTACAAAAGTAACAGTGCATTAGCTTACACCAGAGCATTGTCTTAAAATCGATTCAAGCCATGAAGCCTCTAGACTGCGTCGCAGATGTAATCTAACCCTCGGCTGAACTGAATTGACGCTGTGTTTATATGCGTTGTCTGCAACATTTATAGCCTGCCCGCAGACGTCTCCTATTTCCTTTGCTTCGTGCGGAAAAGAACAAGGCTGCATATGGCGATCTGGCGATGTCCCTGTACCGCGTGAAGCAAAGGAAATAGGAGACGTCTGCAAGCAGGCTACAACATTTACATAAGGAAGAGAAAAAGCATAAAGCCGCGGCTACACGAGCGAATTTTTGTTTGCGATGGTGACGCGATTTTTTGGAAAATTGTCGCGTCGCCAGCGCGCGGTGAAAATCGCATGTGTAGCCACCCTCGCACAGGTGATGCGACAGATTAAAAAATCGCAGAAAAAAATCGCTAGAAATTCAGTGAGTTGAATTTTTTGTGACAAAATCACGGTCTTTGTCAGAGGGTGGCTACACTTGCGATTTTTGCCGCGCGCTGGCGACGCGACAATTTTAAAAAAATCGCATCACCATCGCAAGCAAAAAATCGCCCGTGTAGCCGCGGCTTAAGCCTGTCTCAGCAATCAGAAAATCCAAATCATTTTTGAGGAATATCTGAATTTGTGCGTCGAACCGCTTTTGTATATCATCCTTTCCAGCTCCGCCTGCATAAAGAGTACCCGTTTGGTTGATGGAACCTGCGCAGAACACCCCTCCTTCCTCTGCCACGTCCTTGGCCTGGTCACATGCCGACTGATTAATATCTTCAGTCTGTAAAAGGTTAAGAGATACCGAGGAATAAACAAACTATAGAAACTTATCAGGTGTGCGAGATTTGTAGCCTTACAACCTTGTGGTCTTTTCACAATCTTATGTAACATAATCACGCGCAGATCGGACTACCAAACAAGGACAACAACACGTGCCAGGAGAGAGTTGAGTCTGTGAGCGAAATTAGCGAGTAATCGAGTATTGTACCGCGAATTTTGGGATTAAAACAGTGAAACTACAACGCAAGGTGTGATTATTTCGTTTACCGTTGGAGTGTTCGGTAAACAGGCATGGTACTTATGTCCAGTTTCTGTAGAAAAGAGCGCTAGCATCTATAAATACATCAAAGCAGGGCGATATTCCTCAAATTTGCTCCGTAAGCAGACAACAGACTGTACCAGACTTTCCTCTCTTCCAAAGACACGTCTGACGTAACAAAGGAGTAAAAGCGCGCGCCCAGAAACCAGCCAATAAGATGCGCTTGGCAGCCTACGTGACGCCAGCAAGCGTAGCGGTTTGGATTTGCGCTTGCGACTTATTTTTATTTTTTCCTTCAACGCAAAGCCGACCTCACAATCCTAAAGGCCAGGACTTGCACCTTCAGAAGTCCAAATAAAGTATCAAATACAGTATCAGTACCAGTACAGTATCAATAACGTATTGCACGAACCAGAACTCGAAGCAAAACTATACAACCGTTGTCAAGAGAAGATAACATGCGACCTATGCGCAGAAAAACACGCAACTGCTGCCACAGTTAATAGAGAAACTGGTTTCATAACCAGCTCAGCAAAGCCCTTTGTTTTATGGATTTCTTTGCCGTTTTTAGCCTTGACCTCGCACAAACAACCGGATAGTTTTGTAAATTTTGTATGAACAAGTAACCAGTAGAGATGTTACTCTTAAAACAAAATATTTTGCACTGTTGTGGTGCCTTCAACATAAATTTCTGCGACTTTGTTATGGTCTTTGAAACTTGCAAAGCTTCATAACTAGTCCCTCAACTAACTATGCTGCTGCCACGTGCGGCAAAAGACGCAACCGGCGCTAAACGCGCTGCATTAACATGGAACCGATGACAAGCGCAGGAAAACAAGCAACCGGTGCCCTGAAGCGCGGAAAAACATGCAAGCGGTATCAAGTGCGGTAAAACATGCAAGCGGAATCAAGTGCGGTAAAACATGCACCCGGTGCCAAGCGCGGTAAAACATGCACCCGGTGCCAAGCGAGGGAAAACATGCAACTGTTGCCAGGCACGAGAAAACTTGTAACCGCTGTTTAGGATTGGTTGAGACAATAACTGCATGCGCTGGTTGTTCAAAGGTTGGATATCTAACATCCACTGGAAAGATTATTCCTTTGTATTCATTTAGCCGATAAAAAAGGATTAATAAATTGTACAATTTCTTTGGAAAAAGCTATGTAATCTTTTATTTGGCAACTATTGAGGAGGCTCATCAGAGGCTCATCTCAGTCGCGTTTTCTTGTGTTTTGACTCAAGATGCCTCCCGTCGACTGCGAAACCTCCGAAGAGTATTTCTACGATTCGGAACAGTCTTTAGCTTCCGAAGTATCAGAGGATTCATTTAATTCGGCAAATGAAGAATTTTTCTTACCGTACGATGTAAGAACTGATGTCAGGAGATTTCAGCTTATAAGCTTGTAAACAAACTGTTCAAAGTTGTTTTTCTCGCCTTATTGGCGGGAGTTCAAAATATGCGCGAAATAATGCTTATACAGTGAGTACAGTTCAGGCACAAGTTGCTCAAAAAGCGGATAACTCTTATCCAATGGATAAATGGCTGTCCAGCTATTCGAAAAATTGATGTTCTAAGCTGTGGAAATTTAGACAAAACACCTATAAAAAGTCTAGAATTTGATGCTCGCGAATTCTCAAGCATCGGTCGATCGATTTTATTGTTCGCTTCGTTGGAGAAATAAAAGAAGCTATATTTTGTTTGCCATTGTTTATATTCATTCCATATTGTAAAGCATTGAGATTTTTGGCCATTCTTAGCATAGTATGGGAAACTTTCTTGAAGAGCCGTAATGCTGTAGTCATGTGGCAGTCAACTCAAAACATGAAACTTATCGTGTCCATCACAGTACCGGTTAATGCATTGAAACACAAGCGCTTGGCGTTTCTAAATATTTTGAACAGTTTTTGTAGAATTCTCAACTTGAGCCGAAAAAAGTGAAATAAACCAAGACCTTCTTTTAAGAACTGGAGGCCTTGTGTGACCGGAATCTAAATATTTGTAGTGCAAATCAAATTTAAGCCACAAGGAAAATTTTCTGCTGCTCAACAACAACATGCAGACCGCCAAGGAAACGAAGCTTTCACTTGCTTTATTCACTGCGTAAAAATAATAAATTGACATTTAATCATTTTTCTTAGTAGTTCATTTACTAAGATTGCTATGACAGTTAAAAGAAAGAACATTGTAAAACCCTGAGATAAATAGTGGCGTGTGATATTTTTTCCTAACTTAAATTTCCACGCAAGACGAGCCAACCTACCGACATGATCGAAGCCTTTATATACTTCGAACAATAATGTCAATCGACTCTTCAGCGACAGGGAATAAGGAGAAAAGTTTCTCGACATTCAGGATGGTATGCTATACAATAACTGTCCATGCTTCCAAGCGATTACTGCTTTGAAATTAACACACGCGGAATTAAAAAAAAAAGCTAAGCAATACAAACTATTGGCTTAATCGCGGCGGTCCTGCATTCGCCCAGGATGCATTTTATGATGACTACGCGGAAGATCTTCGCGCTAGCAGACAGCAGAACTGAAAGGGTTTTCCACAAGCAAAATAAATTTTAAAATATGTTAAAAGAAAAAAGTTTTGCAAAATGGTGGATGCGTTGAAAAAGAAACAAACTATCACTTCAACTGCGTTAAGATTAGGTACCTTTCGTCTCGTTTTTTCCGGATCTTTCTTTCCGTATAGTTGAAATGAACAATGGAATAATCGACCTCTGGGATCCTTCGACATGAACAGCCCGCTGGAAACACTCGTCCGTGAAGTGATCAGAACAGCCGACAAAAATACCTCTCGGGTTGAAATTTGCACTGTGTGTGAGTACGAACATTATCCATTTTTCCATTGCGGGTCCGCTTGCAAGGCTTTGATGAAGCGAAATACCAGCTCGGTGGTTGGATTTATTGTTGTAGCGTTGTACAACACAAATAATACCCTTCATAACTGCTGCAGCAACGAAAATTTCAAGGCCGTACAGCAAACAGTTGGCACGAAATCTTCCCTCGACAACAGTTACATTTCCCACGGCAAGTAATCGATTGAAGCCTGACTTGGTTTGAGGTGAGCCTCTAACGTCACTTCCGCTAATTCGCAAGCCAGCTTCCGGAACAAGGGCCAGTAATGGCGGCCGTAAAATCTCGACAGAAACCGTTCGAAAAAAGCGACTTCCAGTCATCGTAGTGAGTTGAAATTTGGCATGGTGACTAACAACCACAGACTATTTTCGAAAATGCAAAAATATGGAATACCAAAATACTGGTCCCAGTGGCACTTTAAGGAGGGAATAAATTCAACTGCAATTTCTTTCAATGGTCAAAAGAGCAAATACCGTTAGGTCCATCTCAAGATCATCCATGGAAAATGTGAAAGCTTGAATAACATCTGCTCCAGCTCGGAGAAATTCACGATGAAGCTGGCGAACTTAAAACAAAATCGTTACAAGCACTACAAACTTGATTAGATTCCCAACTTCCGCTTAGAATAGTTCCTGTCATCCAGAATTTTATTTTTGTGACCTTTTGGTAAAAAGGAGATAAAAAGAAGACTAATAACACAATCAAGGTTTCAAAATCCACAACAGAAAACGTAAACCATCAGAACGCCTTCTAAAAAGACAGCGATCTTGATCACCACGTCATGTAAGCAAGGCTTGAATTATTCCTCTTTTTCGGTTGTTTTCAACCTCGTCCCAGGGCCTTCTCCTCGTTCAAAATGGCGGTCGGAGAAACCCCAACCTCGTCCCCAGGGTCTTCTCCTCGTTCAAAATGGCGGTCGGAGAAACCCCTGGGCAAGGCTGCCAAAATGGCTCCAAAAATTCGTTAGCATTTTGTCACGTAAACACTTTGAAATGCCTTCGTTCCGTTTGAACAACGATTTCAGATTGCAAAAAAACAAACAGGGCCACCAGACGCTAAAACCAACCTCCGAAAAAGCCGTTTCATAACGTGTCACGTGACAAAATACTCCACGATTCTTGGAGTATTTCAGCAGCCTTGGCCAGGGGTTTCTCCGACCGCCATTTTGAACGAGGAGAAGGCCCTGGGGACGAGGTTGGAGAAACCCCTGGCCAAGGCTGCTGAAATACTCCGTGAATTCGTGGAGTATTTTGTCATGTGACACATGAAGAAATGGCTTTTTCGGAGGTCGTTTCCAGCATCTGGCAGCCCTGTGTGCTTTCTGCAATCGGAAACCGTTATTCAAACAAAACGAAGACATTTCATCGAGTTTACGTGAGGAAATTCTTACGAACTTTTGGAGCCACTTTGGCAGCCTTGGCCAGGGGTTTTTCCGGCCGCCATTTTGAACGAGGAGAAGGCCCTGGGGACGAGGTTGGGTTGTTTTGACTGCAACTCAAGTTGACATTTTCTTTCCCATCCACTATTTTAGTATGGGTGTCCCTGCCCCTTTGTTGGTTTACTAGTGTCTTGTTTCTTTCGTGTTTTTCAAGCTTTCTATTCTTTACTGTAAATAATTCCCAACAGATCTTGCAGTTTTTTCACTCCTAGCTGCAGCAAATGGAGCTGAAATGAAGCAATACTCTGCTACATAGCTAACAAGAATGACTTCTGAAATAAGAAAGAAGAGGTGTAATTCATCACCACATGTATGTGGTCCAGCAAAAGGCTTGCACTTAGCTTGCTCTCACACCAGTTCATTAAGTGGAAATGGGCTCACATACCAGCTTTCACAGACAAATGATTGACAGCTATGTCTGGGAAGAGGGCAGGAAGCAAGAAGTAAAAAAAACCCTGCCAATCCCCCCTTCCAAACACCCCCCCCCCCCCTCTCTGCCCATTCCCCAACTCTGAAGCTAGGCAAGAGGAAGAATAAAGACAAAAATAACTGAGAATAAAAAGAGTTAATTCTGACCTGCTTCTGGACTTTCCAAAGTGCACTCAGGGGTAAAGGGCCCTGCCCTGACATACCCTCTCTTCTCCAAAGCATATGACATCCCACCATCTCCAACTAGCACTTCCCCTGCATCAAGACGATCTAGAACTGTGCCTTTCTGTATGATATCAAGAAAAACAAACAAGAAAAAAACAATGGTATGAGACAACAAATTTTAATTTGTGGTCTGCAGCAGCAAGCATGAATAGACGATCGCTTCAACCTCTTCCCCAGGTTCTTCCCAACATTCAAAATGTGCCCTCATCTTAAAAATGTAGATGGCACTAGGGACAAGGTTGCACTTGCCCCGCATGGACAACAATGCTCCCTGAGTTTCAATATGTCTTCTTTACATGTGTCCTAATAGAGCAGAAAGAAAAGAGACCCAACAGGAACAAGGTTGTCGCACACTCTCTTGTGTAAAAGTCTTGTCAAAAAATTGCTGTTTTGCACTTTATGCTGAGAATGGATTCACACTCTTGAATTACCTAAACATTTCAGGTACTCAAGTAAAAGATACCTTTTTGTGTGTTGAAAATGAGGACCTATGGCGAAGAAAGCAAACGATAAGCTGACTGAATTTCCTGATATAACTTCTTTGGCACTCCCTTGGATTATGATAAACCTGATTTAATACCCCCCCCTCCCCCCACATCCCCTCACACAAGTCTTCCCATTACATCAGCTGAAAAGGAGACAGAGAGACACACCACAAATAGTGTGACTATTAATTAATATATTGGTAATAAATGTATGGGGAATATTAAAAGCCAGATTTCATAAATGATAGGTGTATTACAGATGTTAAATAAACTGAACCTCATTTTTCTATACCTGTTGTGCTTTGCCACTGTTGTCCAGTGAAACGAATTATTAAATAAATTCATGACTGTCGTCACTCACGGCTAAATGACTGAAAATAGTAGGTTAATTTGCAGGGACACATTTTCCAACAATTTGACGGTATTGCCGTTTTATATGTAAATTAAGATCATCATTCAATCAATATATCGTTTACATTTACAAGTTTTAGTACAAAACTAGTACAAATAGAATCAAGCAAATATCAGTACGATCGCGTGACCTTGTAACTGTCACGCATGAAAATCATGCACAGTAGGTTATCAGTCATCACGCAACGTTGGAATGACGGTTGCGTCTGGTTTGGGGATGTCGGAGAAAGATAGAAATATTGAACATACTTAAAGACTGCGACTTTATGAGAAATTTGGGGGTTTTATGTGCATCAGAATCTTTTGAATTTAAACGCTATGCTATCTTGATTTCAGTTCTTCGGCGAGATCGAAGACGAACAATTCATCGGCAAAGCGAGCTCACGCCAGAAAACTCTGCTAGTATTAAAGTGTACGACAAACAAAACACAAAGATTGATTTTCTGTCTCGAGTACGTGAAGTTATGTGATTCGTCATGATACAACCTACCTCTGTTTGGCAGTCTGTTTGGAACAAAACTTTCTCGTTACACATCTCGTTACACAACTTTCTCGTTACACAACTCTTGTAGTTCTACAAATGTCAGTGGTTTGCCTTGGAAATGGCAGAAGTTGGAGCCACTTCATGGCCATTTTTAAATATTTCAGTGCGTTCGTTCTAGTGGAATGCGAGAGCAAATTTCAGAAATGGAGACGGCTCTCGTAGTTTAATAGGGGGCTAGGGTAAAGTATAGGGCGAATTGGATTGTGGGGGAGGGGGAAGGGGTTCCTGTTTCTCTTCCCAGTCCCGCACGGCTCGCTTCTGCCTGATCACCAGCTAAGAACACAGTGTACCATAGTCTAAGGGGAAATTTTATTTCAAGGATCATTGCATTGGTCATTACAACAAGAGCGCACTACAGTAATTGTTCTTCACTGATTAATTACATTTTGTTGAACAGGTCAGTTCATTAAAGCCTGGTTTTCACTTGGGACGCAAACACGCTAGCGCTCAAGCACAATTCGGAGAATCAGAATCACTCTTTCTTCTTGTGGTTATTTTATGTTCCGTTTTCACGTGCGACACATACACAGCCGTAGTGATAAGAATCAAAATACGCTTTATATGCTTACATCACACCCGTTTACCACAAGGGTCTTATACTTGCATGCACCATTCATAAAATGAGATCAAAGGAACTTAAAATTAATAGCGGGAGTTTCATAACATTGAACAAAGGCCAGAGAGAAATTGAGAAACCAAAGAAGAAAATTCATGAATAATTACTGTAAATAAGGCGAGGTAGGGCAAAAGCTCGAAGCCTCAGCGGTGTTTCAACTGGAGTTAACTGATTTGCAGTCTGATTTACCAGCAAGCAGTTTTGATACTCAATTAAAGTCGCAGAATTCCGGGACAAGGCTTTGCATTGCCTCTAGATAATATGGTTTGCAAACGGTTCATGCAATTGTCTATGCCTTGCAATCGCACAAAAATAGAGTTTCAGAGCTTAACCAAATAGATTCAACTTTTCCATTCAGCCCCGTTCGATATTGTTGTGGGGGGGGGGGGGGGGGGGGGGGAAGGGAGACAGCGGGGTTTAAACTTCCGGTTTCCCGTACCCTGTATTCCCGGGTTCCCACCCCTTTTTTGTTGACTCCTGCCTCTTTGCACTTTTTTCGATTGCGAAATGTTGAGCAAAATGTTGCACAATTTCCCCCACAGTTCCGCTTTCCGCCCCTGTACTCCCGCTTTTCGTACTGACCTCCTGCCCCCCTTTCTCCCGGGCTTCCTCCCCCTGTACCCCTCCACATTGTTGAATTCAACATGCAAGTCAAACGCATTTGGCCACCCTGCTGAATGAAGTTGACTCAACTTTCTTTTTTTCTCAGGTTTGCAAAACAATGTTGAACGCGTTTGGCCAGCCTGTTGAATGAAGTTGATTCAATATTTCCATCCAACACTGTTCAGCTTTGTTTAATTCAACATGTTAAACGCGTTTGGTCACCCTGTTGAATGATGTTGGTTAATCATTTCCATCCAACACTGTTCAGCATTGTTTAATTCAACATGTTAAACGCGTTTGGTCACCCTGTTGAATGATGTTGGTTAATCATTTCCATCCAACACTGTTCAGCATTGTTTAATCCAACATGTTAAACGCGTTTGGTCACCCTGTTGAATGATGTTGGTTAATCATTTCCATCCAACACTGTTCAGCATTGTTTAATCCAACATGTTAAACGCGTTTGGTCACTCTGTTGAATGATGTTGGTTAATCATTTCCATCCAACACTGTTCAGCATTGTTTAATTCAACATGTTAAACGCGTTTGGTCACCCTGTTGAATGATGTTGGTTAATCATTTCCATCCAACACTGTTCAGCATTGTTTAATCCAACATGTTAAACGCGTTTGGTCACCCCGTTGAATGATGTTGGTTAATCATTTCCATCCAACACTGTTCAGCATTGTTTAATTCAACATGTTATACGCGTTTGGTCACCCTGTTGAATGATGTTGATTGAACTTTTCTTTTGTTCTCAGGTGTGAAAAACAATGTTGAACTCGTTTGGCTGCCTTCTTCAACAACGTACAACAAGGTTGTATTCAACCGTTTGAAATGATATTGAATCTGTTTTTCCAAGGTTTTACACCCGACTCTGACCCAGTCACTTATAGATTTATTTGATCTTGCGGAGCGAGAGGAGACTGGAATACGAGCGAAGCGATGCAATCGTTGAGCAAAAAAATCACCCAAAACGGCTTGCAGAATCTCAAAGAAGCGGTAAAAACACAGAAAACACACAACAGGTAAGCTTTGCCAAACTTTATTTCAATGCTTTTTTTCTAAGGAAAACTAGCATTATTTTCGATCGAATTTCAGGTATATGCAAACTCTCACATTATAGATTCATACAAACTCTCAAATTACGGATTTGTTACCTGTTAAGCACGTCAAAAGATGTCGACAGGATCAGATTTTATCAAGTGAGCACGCCCTGGCTCTAACATACTCATCTTCGCTTTTAAGTACGTTAAAAAGTAACTTTTCCGTCTTGCGTTTGAAACAGTTTCTATCTTTTCAGCTTTTAAAATAATTAGACCCTTTGATTCTTTTGGCTTTTCTCCAAAGGCCTTGTGTGATTCTGCCTAACGTTTCGCTGACTCCAGCGAGCAAATTTGCTTGTGTTTTTGGAACCAATCTGGAGCTAAACCAAAAACAACCGTGACTGGCTTACAAGAATTTTCCCGCGCTAGGCATCGGCTGCACGTTTTCCCGCACTTGGCACCAATTGCACGTTTTCTCGTGCTTGGCACCGCATCGTTTTCTTCGAGCTCTGATTGGTCCACCATGTTTGTTTGTTCATGCGATTGGCCAGGTTTACGTAAGTAGTCGGAGATCAGTCGCGGGGGGGGATGAAGCCTTCAAGAACAGCCACAGAATCGTCTCACTTTTAAAGATGAGAGGATGACGTCCCTTGCTTAATAAATTAAATTACACAAAAAATTCAGATTGTTACAAATAACATTGCATATAAACATGGCCGTTTCATAGGCAATTTCAGTTTTGTTCAAAGCGCCAACGTCATCAAGCAGGTCCTTCAAACTTAGACAACGCTGGGGAATGGGGACGACCGGTAGCAGGTTCCAAGTTCTCCCAGTACGCTCGGTTGGCCCTGGACACAAAAATATAACATTACGGTTATCTGTAGCAAAACGGCTACTGCAAAACCTTCTTAAATAAGCTATGCTATGGACCTTTTCACGAGCAAAACTCATTCCAATGCCCTTAATTTTTGCGTTACTTTATTTTGGCGCATCAATGAAAAAACATTCTTAAAAATTCCGCAACACTAATTCTACAGAAAGGAAATGCATGTAAACGTTTTACATGTATTAGTCAGTTGCTTACCATATCACAGATGTAGGTTGTTTTTAAATTCATCCCTACCCTTTTGTACATGTTATACACAGTAAAACTCACCTTTTTGGGCTGAAAGCTTTTATTTTTCTCAGCTTTTGTAAGTGACTTTTAGAATCGAATGGCGCTACTTTTTTACCCGCGAAAATTTTACTGGTCAATTTTGCAAGATTTTCGCGAATTCTATCCCCCGACGAAAACTAACGGCATTAGGACAAGTACTAAACGTAAGAAGACCTCAATAATTGTCTTGGAAGTTGCTTTAAAATAACTAGACTCTGTTCAAACTTACGATAAATAATGATTGCATGATAATGTTTCTTGTTACGTTTTTCATGAAGAATTTCCTATTAATCGTTAAAAGTTCATACCTTTTTCTAATCCATTCCTTTGGGTGATTTTTTAACCCCTCTCCCCAGGGGTCGTGTTTTTGACTTGCCACCGGAAGAAAGCCTCGTTCCGGCGAAAGCTGGAAAGGAAAACAGCATACGAGTGAGATAATTTTTAGGGAACTTTTGAGCTGTACAAATGGTCGTGAGCCACGGACGGCAACCAGAAGTTGCATGTCTTCTTTTTGGCGCAAATGGACGCACTCACAGTGACAAGCCACCAGACATCAATACAAGAGTTTTCAACCTTTGGTGAGCGCAAAAGCAAGCCAAACCGAGTAAAACTCAACTTCCGGTTGACGCCCATTCTTTCTTGCGCGGATCCAACACGTCTTCACAATTCCTTAAGAAACGACGAAAAACGATGAATGGTCACTGTAAACACTTCGCTTTTCGCTCGCCAGAACATAGTCTGCCAATGAGTATCCAGAATATCTGGTAAGAATGGGTAATATCTTGGTGCGCTAAGCTGCCTGACATTAGTTTTAGGTAGATAGCAAAATGCCAAACTTAAGTTCTGGGGATATTGTTAGATCATGGTTAGTCCGTTACTCTCAAGTCTTGATTCGTAATGGTTTTGAACTTTCCAATCTATTCAAGTGATAACAGAAGTAGTTTGCGACTTGAGTTTGTGGAGTGGCGTTTTAGTTTCCCTACCTCCTCTGCAATAGCCCGGATGTGGTATGGTTCAAATCCACAGCAGCCACCGATATACCTCACTCCAAGATCATAGGCACGCCGCGCATACTTGTGCACATCCCAACGAGTTAGAGTGCGAGGCTCCATAGCTATAACAAAGAAAGATTCAAGTTAATAGAATAAACAAAAGGCATGAAGGAGCAGTCAATGGCATTAACTATTGGAAGCGAAGAGTTCCCTTTGGTTCTATATTGTTTACCGTATCCCTAACCCTGAATGATAGAACTCGTGAATGCTGTCTTAACAATGCAAGGATACTATCCAGGAAAGCGACGTTGAACATCGGTCACAAGCGGTCCAGAGGTCCGGAGCTTAAAGGCGCGGACACACGATGCAGCATTGCGCGCAACATTGCGTCAGGAACTTGCAGGCAATGTTGCAGATGATGGACACACGGTGAAACTGTTGCGCGAGATGTTGCAGAAGTAGAAGCCGATTCTACAGGCGCGGACACACGATGCAACATTGCCCGCAACATCGCACGCAACTTGAAAGTTGCATCGTGTGTGCACCTTTGAAATTGTTGCGCGCAACGTTGCGTGCAACTGTTGCAGAAGTAGAATCGGCTTCTACTTCTGCAACATTGCACGCAACTGTTTCACCGTGTGTCCATCATCTGCAACATTGCGTGCAACTTCGTGAGGCAAAAGTTGCGTACATTGTTGCATCGTGTGTCCGCGCCTTACTTCTGCAAGCAACTTTGCAATGTTGCGCGCAACGTTGCGCCGTGTGTCCGGGTCTTAATGCAGTTTCTGTAGCATAAGCAACTGGGAAGTTGTGTGCTCACCTCGCCCCCTCCCTTCTTCCCTTCATCGTAGGGGTACCCAACAGCATTTTGTCAGGTTACCCTCCCGGTTCACTGCATGGCACCAATTTATACCCCGAGTAAAACGAGAATGTGCAGTTTTTTTTCGCTGAGAAACATAGCCTTAATAGCCTAAAAGCAGATTCAGTGGAGCTCAAGAAATTCAGTCTGCAAAAACAGGCGATGATTGTGCTTAAAGAGACAATGGGGTCCACGTCAAGTTCCACTGGATTGAACAAACTAAGATGCAGCGTTTAGGTTCGATTTCTGTAGCATGAAGTGGCTTTCTGAAAACAAAATGTGAGAGAAAAACCAGCAAAATAAACAAATAACGAAAATGTCTCCGACAAGGCCCGCATCCCAAAGCGAAGTTACATTCTTAGCAATACTGAACATCACACAAACAACACCGAATCTACACGAGAACTCACGAAAATAACCACAGCAATGCACCAATCCGATCACAATATCTCTTAGTTGCTATCACAACCACGGGATAAAAACTGTATTTTAAGTCGCGTAATCATGTCAGGGGTGTTCTTACCAAAAGGCAATTCAGGTAAACTGGAAAAACCTGTTCTACCGGCGTCTGGAGTGTGATAACCAACAGGTTGAATCATCAAGTGACAATTAAGACCGTCTTTGTCCAACGCCTCTTTCATCAGACGAACAGTTTCAAGAGACATGGAGGGATCGAACTTACAGTTCACTCCGATGAGATCAGCACCTGACAAAAACAAGAATATTATTAACTGAAATCACGGGTTTCCTTGGAGAAGCTCTTTAATACGGACATCTTCACAGCGGTCAAACGCACGACGCGTGCGCAGTTCCAGCCATAATTTTACAAAGGAAAACAGAGACAAAAGCCGAAGGTCTCACTTCAACCGCAAAACTTAACGTCATTTCTGAAAACTTAAGCTTTTTACGTTGATCAAACTGTCATGTCGGTTTGCCGGCGCATGTTATGCATCATTTTCATACGAACTTCCTGTTTGTAAAACTTTGAACTGATTCAAACTTCTGGGCTCTGAAAGACCGGAAGTGACGTAACTTTTCGCATTTGACTGCTGTGAAACCGACATCTCCATATTACAGACACCCTGTCCTGTCCTTTCACTGTCCAATTGTGACAAGTCTGCATAAAATTACGGGTCTTTCGGACCAAGTGAACTGTCAATAATAGAGGGGCCTCCGTATTACAGAGATGTTCTTAACGAAAGAATCGATTTTATTGCTACTCATTCGACGACTGTATTTATTGCTACTTATTCCAGAGAAAATCACCTTTCCTTGCCAGTCTAACTGCGCATTCTCCTACAGGTACATTGTTGGAGTCCCCAGCAGGACCAATACACATAGTGATGGCAGTTGGTTTTCCTGTGGACTTCATCACCTCCACCACCCACTCAGCTTCCTCGGCATATTCAAAGAACTAAGGAGAGGGGATAGAGAAGGCACACCACAATTAGACTGCTAGTACTTAGTTGTTTTACGATGCCAGGACGTTGTCCTCAAATTGAAAAGTCCGATAAACTTATACTATACTCTAAGTAGCTTTCCTTTTAGTGAAAAGAGCCTTTTAGTGAATGAGGGCCGCACGTTTATCAGTTTTTACTGTTTGTCGTAACCCTCTTTTAAATAAAGTTGATGATGATGATGATGATGATGATGATGATGATGATGATGATGATGATGATGATGATGATCATGATGATGACTATTTGCACTTGGAAATACAGCCTCACAGTCACTGCATGTAATAATCAGGAACCTTAACCATAACGTCGACGACCGGATGTAACGATTGGCTGCAGGAAGTAGTAATCTTTTCTTTTGACGCGTTTCTTCATCATCAGGTGAAGACAAAGATATCAAAACAAGTGTTTTCTTACACCCGGTGTAGAGCAGTAGTGTGCCAATAGAGAGAACATAGGACTATCGCAAGAACAAGGCAAGGGAATTGCACTGCCCATCCGGAGGGCGTATTATGTCGTTTTCGTGGTAGGGTGACCTACTCTTCTTAAATCGCAAGTTTCGAAAATGGCTGAGAAAATTAGAGAAAGTTTCAAAAGAATTGGTCCACTAACAATAGGAATGTTGCTTGTTGGTCACGCATCGCGTCTCTTTAGAAAGAGAGCGGTTTGCGACAGTCGCGTACTAAAAAGGGGAAGCGTTGACAGACGTTGCGTAGCGAGTCCTTTTACTTTTAAGAGGACGTGCTGCATGGCAGTCACCCACTACAAAGGATATTGCTGCGTGATGGTCCAAAAAGGTCACAAAGGGGGTGAATATTAACTTTCAGTGCATTTATCTTGTTTACCTCAGCAATCAGTAAATCCATATCATTCTTGAGGAATATCTGGATTTGTTCGTCGAACCGTTTCTGTATGCGCTCCTTTCCAGCCCCCTCTATGTAAAGCGTTGCCGTTTGGCAGATGGAGCCTGCGCAGAACACCCCTCCCTCCTGGGCCACGCCTTTGGCAAGGTCACATGCCGACTGGTTGATTTCTTCGTTCTGTAGAAGAAGGCAAGGTTAAGGAAAGTTGTTATGGAGTCAAATCTCATTGTTTAAACAAGCTATCCCCAATGTTTTTGTTGCGGTTTGATCTAAGTCCCTTAAAACGAAGGCCGTTTCCATTTTTTTAATCGTGATTTGTTTCAAGTCCCAGGCGTATAACCTTGACTAGAAAACCAACCAGATACCTATACTAATTTGCTTAAGAGTAGGTTTTGATGTGCTAGGAATAAACTTACTAATCTTGAGATGTGGTTCTTTAAGAGGTCTTTAAGACATTTAAGCAGTAATATTGCTGGGGCACACCAATAGGCCATTTCCGAATAGTATTGTGCCTCTTTTTCAAAGCGAGGCTTCGTGCAAAACCTTTCATATGAAAACGAGCTTTATCTGCATGTGAATGAAAACTCATTTTCATGTGCAAGGCTATGCACCAAGACTGGCTTTGAAAAAGAGGTACAAGACAACTCGGAAATGGCCTATTTCAGGATATATTTCGAACTGCAGTGCCTATGTTTTTCTTGTACCGAACATCCTAATTTAACATGGACAGTCTTGTAAGCCTAACCGACGAGATAATATATCATATTAATTACTCATACACAGTTTGGAAATACTTTGTGGGGTTGAATTATGATTAAATACCTTCTCATCGATCGCTTTATCATCCATGGAAAAAGAAAAGGCTTGAATGACATCTGCTCCGGCCCGGAGAAACTCGCGATGAACCTGCCGCACTGAAATAAAACATTTCGAGAATAGAACCATTACTCAATAACCGCCATTCTCGGAAGAGACCAAAAGCAAGTTAGAGCTCGAGAAATTCATAGTCCGAAGTAACATCGTATTTTAATTTCTGACGATTTTGGGCCTCAAACGTAAAACTGGCAAAACTGGCAGTGTTCGCTTGACTGAGTTACCCGCCTTCACCACAATTTTTCCTAGGTCGAGTAGTTCTCTGCCTCTGCATCTAAACATCCGTAATCCTAGACGGTTAACTCTTACGCCCCGGCGATAATGAATAAGGACAGCTGATAAATTGTATCTTTCCACTTTTCAAGAATAGAGAAAACGGTTAAAGCACCCGAGAACATGGATGTTATTAAAATCAATACGCGCCGGAGACCAAGAACTTATCAAGGGAACGTCTCTCGTCCCCAGAGCTACTTTGCCCTTGCTCCTCGTGCCAGTCGCCGGCGGCTAAGAGGGCCAAGCAGCTCTGGGGACGAAAATGGTAACGTCCCGTGATGTTAACACGATACTCATTCTAGTTGGTGCTAACGACGTTGCTACCCGGGGGGGGGAAACTCCCATATGAAAGTTACGGGGATGCTCGTCGGAAAATTAGAATTAAAGCCCTAAAGGAGACCAATCTGGGCGTGGCTCAGGCTTTATTTGAGCCCTAAAGGAGACCATGCTAAAACAGACAACCAAATAAGAGCTACAATGATTTTAATTGCGTTAAAGATTAACAGCGTTTGTTTTTTTCATACAGATATTTCTTTACGCACAACCCTAAGCGATGCCTCTATGGGTAAAAATATTGGCTTTCCGTCCTGAAAACCCTAAGCGAGACCAAAATCTGCAATTTACCCCTAAGAGAGACGACGAGCATTCCCGTCACTTTCATATGGGAGTCCCCCCCCCCCCCCCTAGGCGTTGCTAACCTGCTTCTGGATTTTCCACAGTACACTCGGGTGTCCATGGTCCTGCTCTGACATATCCTCTCTTCTCCAAACAAAATGTCATCCCTCCATCGCCAACTATCACTTTGCCTTCATTTAAATGGTCTAGAACAGTGCCTTTCTGTGCGAAATAAAAAGAGAAAGAGATGATGAATTTATATAAAGCGGTTTTCAATTGGGTCAAAAGTAAATCGCGTTTGCTATTGTTTTGCTCAGAGATGGTCGGGCAAAAAGAACGCGCGCGCGGACGAGCGCGAACATTGTGTGCCACGTGAAAAGGTGACGCACAGTCTTAGGGCAGCTGAATTTCGCGCGCGTTCGCGTGCCCTTCTCGCTCGACTATCCTTGAGCGGAAGAAGTGACTGCTCGTAGTCTCAGACTAGACGCATTTTCTCAACCAATTTCAGGTTCAACCAATCGTGTGTTTGTCGCACGCGTTTTCCTGCGCTTAGCATCTGTCACAGGTATTTGCTTTGAGTTCTGTTTCGCTGGGGTGTTTGCGCCTGTTATGGTTGCTCAGAGAGGAAACTTTCCTGACACTTGCTCCAGATGTTTTGTACTAACACAGGGTCTTGCGCTGAACGTACTGTAGTTCTTTCATAAAGTGTCAATTATGGAGTCTATAGTAACAGTGTCAGATCTGCACTTTGCATTCTTCACTGATCTCTGTATCAAAACTTCACTAGTTACCTTTGTCTTAGTCGAAAATGAGACACTGTGGAGAGAAAAACAAAACAATTTTACCATTAGATGCATTGAACATGTTTCTTGGCGGGCGGAGGGACTGGGGCTAGTGTTACCGAAATTGCAAGCCACCTGGGTCACGTTTTTATGTCGGCAGCACTTTTCCACGGGTGGCGGGTGGCGGGTGGCGGGTGGCGGGTGGCGGGTGGCGGGTGGCGGGTGACGGGTGGCGGGTGGCGGGTGGCGGGTGGCGGGTGGCGGGTGACGGGTGACGGGTGGCGGGTGACGGGTGACGGGTGACGGGTGGCGGGTGAAAATAAATGAGACATCAAAAAGTTCAATTTCAATTTGAAATGTTATATTCAGAAATTGGCTACAAAATATAAAGTTGCCAGATAAATGACAAAAACTATCGTGATGGACCGATCAAATATTATCACAAAAATAAATCATTAAGTATTCAGATAGCGGCGATGCAAGCCGTGTCCTTTCAACAAAACTTCTGATATATGTATATTGCTACATCAATATTCGCAAAAACTATGGACCGATCAAATATTATCACAATATCAAGTGAAATTAAATTACAAAAACTATAAATCAAAAAGTATTCACATATCAAGAGGCGATGCAAGCCGTGTCCTTTCAACAAAGCGCCTGCTATAGGTATATTGCTACATCAATATTCACAAAAACTATGGACCGATTAAATATTATCACAATATCAAGTGAAATTAAATTACAAAACTTTAAATCATTAAGTATTCATATATCAAGCGGCGATGCAAGCCGTGTCCTTTCAACAAAACGTCTGATATATACTACATCGATATTCACAACTTTCTTTACAAGTGTTCCTTTAACAAACCTTACATCCACCATACAGCTATTTCAATTAACGTTGTGAAATCTAAGCTTAAAGATAAGACCCGAAAGGTAGTGTGATTAGAAGAGAGGAACTGCACGTGCTGAATACTAAACGATATATAGACATCACAAACGCGGATTTGCACGTTTTCAAAATTTTCAAAACTCAAAGCCATGCGACATTCAAAAATACACCCTAGCCTGTGCATTTTCTGAATACCCAGAACACCATACGGTCTTGCCTTTAAGCCTTAAGCTTTTACCGGAAAACGTTTGATGAAATAGCTGTATGTATCGGACCATGTCATTTTTTTTTTTATAGTCTTCGATAGGCAGATGTCGCTATTTACCACACGAACAAATTTTAATGTTATAATTTGGCCTTGCGTTCATTAAATAAGCCACAATATGAACCACCCACGAAGGTTTCCTGTTATCAAAAATATGCTGTAAAAATAAAACAAGCTGAGCTTTAAATACAACATTGCCTCGATCGATGTTTAAAAATGCTTATTTTTGTTTCATGAAGTGAATCAATGACATTTTAAGACGCGCCCCAACCAAAATGCACAGAATATATTTTTTCAATAAAAAACGTTCTGTTGAAGGAGAAAATATTATGTATTAGACTTTCATATTAGGTGTGCATGAAGCTTACATTGCTGGAGAAATGGCACAAGGAGGTTTGAATCTTTTTCTTAGTTTCTACTCCTGATAGAGTGGGGGCTATACAAACAAGACATCGAAAGACACCACCTTTTAGGTGGGGAAGGGGGCGGGGTACATGAAGAGACCACCTGTCTTTTTGCAGAGTGGTAGGTTCTGTCTGAGTACAATAGTTTTGACCACTTCCCTAGCAGTGCAGCCAAAGGCAGAAAGTGATAAAAAAAGCATTAAATAAATCTTATACCAAATTCGCGCCACAGTAGCTGCTTGGTAGATTCTGTTAATCTATCAACGGCTGAATCCGCCAATTTAATGTTGGTACTGGTGGCGGACGGGGCACACGAACGCAGGGGATGGTAATATACAGCCTCTGGTGTTGCAGAGATCCTGATCTTTGTTTCGCCTCGGCGATTAAATCGCCTATGTTCCATGTGCCTTAAAAATACGTTATTTGGAGCGGGGGGAGGAGGATCGGAGGCTGTTTTTCGTACACGACCCTTGCAGCCATAGCAGGTTGTAGCTTTGGTATCCATTATTAACACCACTTCGTAAGGTGACAACTCCGCCTCCGGTTCTTCAATCTCGACTCTATCTCCATAGGTTTGTAGGTCTCGTGGTGTGCCGGACTTCCTTTTGCGGTTCTTTCTTTCGTTTTCTTTCTTCCCAGCTCCGCTGGGAATAGTCGAAGAAACCAATCCAGACAGGGGCACTTGATATGATTGTGTGTATTGTTGGAGTGTACCGAGTTGGTGAGCAACAGCCAAGGTGTGGGCACAAATGCCCCTGTCTTTGAACCTAGGGCATTCTGAGCAGGCCAGTTTGTTACCCTTGATCTCAACGGTATGTGATACTGACCTGCTCAGTGATATGACGATACGCTTTTCCTTACAGTTCGGAAAAGGAACAATTCCCTCTAGGCGTAAAATTTGAGAGGCATTGGACCAAGACCCTCTCAAAAATTCGGGTAAACCAGAATCCTCAAAGCTCCCCATCACTTCCCACTGATCTTCGTTTTCAGACGTTTTGGGGAGCTGGTCTTGAAGGTCTTCTTGGACTGCTGATCCAAGGGCTCGGAGATGCTTCTGTCTCTCATCTCTTGTCATGCTAGACCATTTGGAGTCTGAAAGGCTCAAATGCTGGTGCTGCGCGTTCAAGGTATAGGGTCCTTTCCCAAGAACGGCACGCTGAACGTCTCTTTGGGCTTGAAGGACGGAGTCTCTGTAGACAATTACTGCCTCGGGCCACGAACATTTGAGATTTGGTCTATAGGCAATACCTTCCACGACCTTCGTCTCCTTTACTTTGCTTTTTAAGGCTGAATTGCTACTCTCTTGGGCATTGTTATAGAAAAAGCTGTCTTTGAGCCCAGCGCTTCTTCGGATCGGCAGCAGCATTCCATTCTTCATATCGTCTTCGATATAGCGCTGAAAGTACTGTGAAAATTTTGGGTCCTTCCCTGTGATGTCTTCCTCTAGTTTGTCCCACTTGGATGAGATGCTTTCTACTTTGGCGACGAACTCCTCAGGACTTTCGCTATCAATGATCCCCTTCTCTTTGTTAAAGTCGTTTCCAAATATGTCTTCTAAGATTTCCTTTCGCACAGACGTCAACCCCAAGTCAGCAATCTTTCTCACAATGTCGTCTTCAACATGTTTTTTACATGGCAGAAAGGTGCATCCTTTCAACGGTTTGAGGAAACTAGACTGTGCTTTATCCCTGTCTCCTCCTACGAAGTTGATTCGTTCAAGTTCGTAGTTGCATTCGAGCAGCGTGTGGATAAAATATAAGTAGTCGTTACCGGTCTTGGAAGCGTGCAGCATTGCGGGACCAGGAAGGTTTGCAGGCTTTCCCGTTTTTTTGTTCAATAACTTACTGCTCTGGAATGTAGTAGATGTTAAATAGAAGTTACCAACATTAAACGTAGTATCTATGGATAAAATACTTGTAGAACCAGGAGAGCAGCAGTCTTTGACAATGTCTTTGATCTGGTCTTCTAGACAAATAACAACCCTTGGAGAGGGTGTCCATTGCAAATTATGCACTGCCTTGTCTTCCTTTGCCAGCTCTAACAAGGAGGCAAATTCGTCATGTTGGGCGGCTTTGTTTGTGACTCGTTGACGTGCATTTTGCACTTGCTTACTGTCGCGAGGCAAGTCTGAAGAAAGTTCGCAATCGAGCATTCCACCGACTGCCTCCGAGACTTCGTCATAAATTCTAGACGGGCCTTTTCGTCCGGTTGCTTCCTCTGTCAGTTTTGCTTTAGTCGACGGAGCTGTTGGAATAAACTTCTTTCCAGATCGTGGATGTTTGTGTGGGCTAACTGGATGCTCTTCTCCGGTAAAACTGTATTGAACCAGGCCTAGCGGGAGTGTTTGACCACCGCAGCAGTAAACAAGAGTTGAATTTCGCACAAAGTCTATGTATTTCTTGTGGCGCTCGAAGACGTTTCTGACAAGGTACTCATCACGTTTAAGTTGATTCCGTTCAGGTTGTGTACCTTTGCAAAACCAACTATTAACTATCTTCTTATCTCTAATGACGAATATACGTGCACTTGAACCGCGATTTTCAAATGCCCCGAGGTCGCTTACAAGCCAGTCATCACGGTTCTTTAATTGTGATCTGTCGATCACAAAGCCTGCATTTTCCATTGGATTTCTTGGTCTTCTGCAACAAATCTTGCTTTCATCAACGTCTAGGAGCAGGGCATGAATCCTAGTTTCGAAATCTAACTCATGCTTTCCTTGGAACAAGTAAGGGGTAGCACTCTCATCGCTGAAGTAGGCCGTTTTCTCCCTGAAATGAAAATGTTGAAAAGTTTACTTCCCAATGATTCACCAAAACGCAAAAATATTAAAGTGCTACTATGATAAAATTCGCATCTTTTCTTTCGTAGCCGTTTTAAAATATTAGCAAGTATTCTATATTCGTTTCTTTCCAGAGATATTCAAGTTATTTAAATATGCAAATTAGCAAAGTGATGACGTCATAGACTCAACCAAATGCGTGATCTGGCGAGCATATGAATGGATTGGGCAGACGTCTTGCCCTGGTTTTATTTCTCCTAACTGAAAAAGTATAAAATATTAAATAAATTTAGCCAAGCCTAAAAGCGGAGCTCCGCGGCTATTTACTTTGCTCTTTATTCAAATCTGAATTTACTGACCATAGCATAGACAAAAAAAATACGGCTTGAACCCGCGATCCAATAAAAACCAATTCTGGTCAGCGGTCAACTTAAAATACACGCGACCGTCCACGCGACCTAGATGAGTTCAACACGTGAGCCCGCGATATGGTCATATGATACTGGTCAGCGGATACCTTGTTTTGACAGCTGTCAATTGACAAAAGTGTAGAGGACTAATATCAAAGATGTAAGCTGACGTTAACCTTAACGTTAACCTATTTCTGTGCGCGGTTGTTCAAAAAGGGTTAAATTAACCTCGGGTTAGAGCTAAACCAAAGGTTAAATTTCTTAACCGCAGGTTTGTTAACCCAGATTTATAACAGCGTTGTTCAAAACAAGGTTTTTCCTAGAAACGATAGTCCTCCATTCAGATTACTAGGGTTTCTAAAATATACCTCGCGGGTCGTATATTTACTATAATGGCCATCCATTTTGCACAAAAACTAGAACGGTGACCCCCATTTTAAATTCATTTTTGTAATGCGCATATCATAATTGTAATATGGACCAAGTTTTATAAAATTGTAACTATGGACCAAGTTTGCGAAAATTTTAAATACTCCTTCTATTTCATTTTCAGTGGAATCACCTTAAGCTTAAATATCTCAGGAACTAAAAATAGATATTTGAAAACGGAAAACGGCATTTTAAATCTTTCGTTAAATACTCTTTGAAGCGCCTAAAACTGCAAGGGGTGAAAATTTGATCATGGTAACACTTTAACCGCTAAAATGACGACAATAAAAGAGCTGGAAGGGAAGTTAAAGTTAATGAGGACAAACGACGATTTCACTGTAATCAGAAATTGGTACTGTAATATTATTTCTCGTGACTGATAATGTTGAAACTAAAGGCAAGCGATAACCAACATGCAAGTTTTAGATAAGTGTCCACAATTAGTAGAGGGGACTTTTCCTCTTAGCTTAACATTTTCGACACGTTAATAAAGTTACTTATTCTATTTATTTTATCAGAAGGCTGTAAAGCAGTATCGTTTACTCTATTTTGGCATTTACTTACTCTTTGAAGGGATTTTTGGCGGCCTGCAAATGTAATTGGTCCTCTTCCTCACTGTCTGAATGTGACTCATCCGACGGCACGTGTCGGTGTTCTTTACAGTACAGCTTGGATGTGCTTCGCTTGACGTCTATAATTTGTACATCATCGTCGCCATTGTCCCAGGATCGCAGGGGTGCGCGAAAAGTCTTGTTCCTCTTATATGTTGACTTTGTGGCGAGGCTATCTGACGCACTATCTTCATCGGGAGATTCAGTAACAAATTCTTCCTCGGGTGGATCGTCTTCGCTTTTCTCAAAAGCAAATTCCTACACAATTTGGAAACCAAAAAATTAAATTGAAAACGCGACGAAAAGTGACGAAACAATAAACGAGAAAATGGTTTATCACAGTAATTTCCCTTGTTTGTTAATTTTGAGGCGGGAAAGCCTTTTTGACGTCTTCGTTTCACGGCTGTAAAACAGAAAACGAGATTAAAATTCCTATGTTAAAGAATTAGGACGTGGAAAGCCCAATTCGAAAAAAAGAAAAAGTTCAGATTGTGGCGTTATTCACGCTTTTATCCGGACTTGTCTGTTTAAATCGATTAATATTAGTAATTTGTTACAAGTGCTATCCGATGCTCATTGTAATCTCAACTTTGGTACGCCCCCCGATTAGCTTTTGTGGAGCATTTTATCGGAGTGTTTATCGTCCAGTTGGAGTGTTTTCAGTTCATATCCTAACATTGTTCACTCGGAGTTTGGAGAAGGATTACATAAGTTTGATTTCCTGTGATTTTCCAAACTATTCTGTCATGTCCCAATCGCATTTGTCTGTTGTAATTGTAGTTCTTCACCGCGTGATACGAAAATCAGTGATTAAAGAGAAAGTGATTTTAGCATGTATGTGGTACTTGGCGCGTTTCACTCAGCTCGCATGCAATTTTTCTCTTGTCCTTATAGTGTACAAAGAAGAATAAACCTGGCAACAGATGCAAATTCCAGTGGAACGATAACATTATTCAACTTATTTTTGCTCTTATATTTAATATCATTTCGCCATCTCGCCATATCGCTATTTCGTGTTTTCAACACGCCGGCACAAAATACGGAATAAGCCTATATTCTAGGAAATCGGCATAAGTCTTTTGCCCGATAAAGGGTTCATATAAAATTTTGCTTGCCTGATCACGGGGGATTTGACGTTATCCGAAAACAGAATAGCAAATACAAACAATTGACCGACGGGTGGGGAACTGTCGTTTCGAAACCGGTGACGCGTTCAAAAACCTCACAGTGTTTGTGTCAAACGTTGTGCATCTTTATTTGCTTGATTTTAAACGTACTCTTTTCGGCACTGCGACCTCGATCTGAGATAATATGATATCGTAAAATGCTGTAAAATGGAAAATGGAATAACATTCGCAAGGATGTACACGTGGTCGCAAACAAAGGGCGCAAATGTAGGGCGTCAATAAACGTTAGATTCTATGCCGTAGCAGGGTATTCTGAAGTTAAACCGACAATTCTTTGACTAAATCGCAATGCATTTACAAAGCTTACCTCGTAGTCGAAACTCATGATCTCTCAAAGAGCGCAGTCATCAACAAACTTTCCAGAATTGCCTTCGTGCGACTTACACGAGAATATACAGCGTCGAGCAGATCTTATTACGACCTGGTGAAATATGATCACCCACGTCCCGCCAACCACTACCCCTTCAGTTATAGAATGGATTAGTTAAATGTCTGTAATATCCCCGGGGAAAAGGGAAAAAACAAAAAAATAAAAATAAAAAAACATTAACGTAATGTTGAAACGAAATGCTGATAGTAATACCTCCGAGGAAATTGGAAAAAATAAATGACAAAAATCAGAATCAGAAAACATTAACATCACGTTGTAAGTTAAGGGAACAAAGGCGGTTTTCTTTTGTTCACCCGCCACCCGCCACCCGCCACCCGCCACCCGTCACCCGTCACCCGTCACCCGCCACCCGCCACCCGCCACCCGTCACCCGTCACCCGTCACCCGTCACCCGTCACCCGTCACCCGCCACCCGCCACCCGTGGAAAAGTGCTGCCGTTTTTATGTGGTTTCCTTCTGTCTTCTGTGACAAATCCAGTTTATATACCAAAGTACCAATAACGATCACTGGTCCAAAAACATGTCCTAAATTCCTGACGAAGCGTGACGTATCGAGCAGTGAAGCAGCTTAAAGTAAGGGAATCCCTCCAAGTTTTTAGCATTTGACTTTCCGTCCCTGCATTGGACGACTACTCGAAATCATCCTTTCTGGCCCTCCCACTGACGTTCGTTAATTATGTGAACCATAAACCTGTCCTCAGACACCACTTATTGGTGACCAAATGGATTTCGTTGATTAAGTATTTTCGACACACTGAAATAGTTTGTTCGCTATTCACCATCCCCTATTCCACGGTCCGACCCATTACTCCCTAGCCAATTGACGATCGCCTGACCACTCGAACACGAGATAAACCTGTTTAGTCACGCAACAGAACAACTGACGTTACATAACCCCGAATATTTCGTTTGTTTTGCCCATTGCCTAAGAAGTTCGACGTGAAGTTAAATGGATGTGATTTTAATTGTTACACAAGTTAAATTTAAGTTTGACCTTCGAATTGTTTTGGGAGTAAAAACACATATGGCGCTGACGTCAGTTTTATAGCACGGACGATTAATGTTGCCCCCAGGCATACGCATGTCTTCATAATAGAAATCTGCACAGATCGATATTAGTAAATATTTCCATTCTTTGTTGTAATATATCAAACACGAGAAAGAGTGTTTCATCAGGATATCCAAACCCCGAGAAGTGGGTTGAAAAAGCGAGGCGCAGCCGAGTTTTTTTAAACCGAGTTCGAGGTGTTTGGATACCTGATGAAACGCTCTTCCGAGTTTTTGATATGGCTTCTCCAACCATTCATAATTCTTGGAGAATTTCAAAGCAAAAGTTTGCAAAATCTTATGCTAATTGAGATGAGGCCCTGTTAGGGGGGGTCTGAATAATCCATAATCCTGGGTAGATTTTGGAAATAATCCGTATCCCAATTTTGTAAACAAATATATCCCTAAAATAAAATTTTAAAACAATCTCTATACAGTAACCCCTAGTTACCATTTCGTGTCACATGAATAGACTTACGTACAGTATGTCAGGTATGTCAAGGGTGCCATTTCCATACCCCTGACGAAATGTAAGGGTGGTTACTGAGACTGTGTTGTTTAAAACAGTGACGGGCCTGCACGACTTTTGTGCGCTTGTCAACCTTTTAAATTGTAACTGCAGTTTTGATTAGTGTTATTTAAACTTGATCCACTCTTTAGTGTTAAAAAGAATTACAGGCCTGCGCGACTCTTACGCACGTGTTTTAGCTTTTCTAGAGAGTTTTGCTCTCATGAGCGGAACTCATTAAGCAATGGTTGCTGTTTTATAAAAAGCCAGCTGTTCATGAGTCTTGGTTTTACGTTCGGCACTGCTGGGTAATATTGCATTACAAAGGGTTGAGTGAAGATTTTCTTCAGCCTAGTACCCAGACGTTCTCTTCTCGCTGACACGACTTGGCGCGAAATTTTGTGACGTCACCGAATGGCATACCGCGAGAGTTCTCCGGGGACCTCGTTCGGTGACGTCACGACATTTCGCACCAAGTCGAGTCGAGTGAGCGGGGGGAGAACGCCTGGGTACTAGGTCGGATTTTCTTGTTTTGTTTTTATTTTTGTCAGAGGGCTTGATTTCTTCTTTTAAAAGTAACTTCTGAGAGGGTTGTTTGAATGAAGTTCTCTGGGTATCCTCTCTCAAGAAGATGTGTTTTGAAGTTCGTGATGTTCAAATAATGTTTATGTTTAGTTCTGAGTAGTCTTAGAGCCTCTTTTGTGATGAAGCCTCTTTTGTACTCCGGATGGATGGCAGGTTGAAAAATGGGTTTACTGAAATGTTTAGTGGGTGTGTACATCTAGCACCGACTCGGTTTTAAATCTTTCGCCTTTGTATTCAGTAGGGTCCAAGAACTTTGTTTCTGTTTCGGATACTTCAGCCGCAAACTTGATATTTTGAAGGTGTTTGTTAAACTGAACTGTCTAATCTCTTCTTTGGCTGTGTCCCAGAGGGAGAAGATGTCATCAATGAATCGTTTCCAGACGAGCTGTTTTAAAGCACTTTGATTTAAGATCTCTGTTTCTACCTTAACCATGAAAATATTTGCAAGGGCAACTGCCATTTTCAGTTGGTGGCAGTTCCATGTAATTGTAACGAGGGGTGTCAACTCTAACACTTGCTGTTTGAACAGCACTACACGGTAATGAGGGTCGTCCCGAAAATCTGGAACAACCTCCAGATTTTGTTATGAAGATCCCACAAAAATAACAAACGATATCAAAAATTATAGTTGGAAAAAGAGACGGAGAAGGAGACAAAAGGGAGCTCTGTCTCTCCTCAATATCAACTTGCTTTATCTTTTCGTCCGCATCCACATTTCGCCGATCGTAGGGCCCGTTTAAACATGCGATTTTTTGTGCAATTTTTGTCGCACATTTCAGTGCAATTTTTGTCGCGCTCGAGCTCGGTGACGGCTGAAATTTTGGCCACGTTCCTACTAGAATAGACTGTGGGAAGCTTAAAGAGGAGAGCCAATTGCATTGTGTTTACTGACTGTATTAGCAACGGCCAGCAGTTCTAAACGATGCTGTTGCAAAGTAAAGGCTTTCAGAAAATATGGTTAATCAGATAGCCACATTGAAAACTAAAATGTCAGGAATCAGTTTCTAAAGATGCTGTGATGCTGGTTCGGTGGGTGTGGGAAGGTATCTTTTCAAATTGATAACAGCTTCAGTTAAAATAAGGTAAATTGGCCACTGTAAGGAAATTCAAACACTTTTGATCTTTGCCAGTTATTGTAAATCTGTAGCACGCTCAACATGGGCACCAGACAGGAAAATGTAAGCAAAATACATGAAATGTCATTTTCTGTTTTCTCCGATTGTTTCAGGGCCTTCAAAATGGATATTAATTTAAATACGATAACACAGGTTGATCTGTTCGGATTCTGTAGCTAAAACTTTTTTTAAGTTGCAAAGCGTTATAGGAAACAAAATCTTATCGGCCGAATTTAACCGAGCTGCTGTTTGCTCTTCAAAAATGCTACCTGACTTAATTTCGTATTATATACGACATATTTTATTTGTCCCTCCAAAAACAAAAGGAATTAATTTTCCTACGTTACAAAGGTTAGGGTTTGAGATGACATGCAGGCAAACATTTTCCCCGCACGATTGAACCCGAATTTGTGAGGTGGTTATTATTTTCCGAACTGGTATTCTAGAGAAATAACTGGTTGGATGCCCCTACCTGACTCAAGGTCCGGCGTGTGTTTTGCACATCTTTTGAGAGACCAAGGCCGAAGACAGAATAAAATTCTTCAGGATGTTTCTTTTCTTTGATCGGGGTCAGGTGTAAACACCTGTAAGTCGTGAAAACTTAAAGCAAGAGTAGACTTACTTTCGACATTTCTATGCATATATTTTCGTCAAGTCAAGCTGAAGCAAATAAACGGGTCCATTTTTTGCACGCGCTGCTTCTTTTAGACAAAAGGTTAGCATATTTCAAAATTTTGGAACTGGAAGGAAATCGTATTTTTCAGTTGGCCTTGTCGAGACTAAAATAGCAATCGATCTATTGTCATTTTGACGCTGGTGATAAATAGCATTCAAAGTTTAGTGCTTCGATTCAGTGGGTTGCCTAATTAAAGTATTTTTCGGATGCAACATGTATGCCTGGGGGAGGCTCCTCTATTAAAAAAAAGGAAAGAACATTTTACAAGGTATCCTTAAGAGGGGCCAGCATCTCGTTTTGTGGGCAAAGTTATGACTCCAGTAGTATTTTCCCCAGATTCTACCTTAAAAGGGGCGAAAATAATTCTGGCTATTTCAGATTGTTAGTGCCTCAGTAATTACCTAATAAGAAAAGTGTTCACAAAGAAAAGCCGAGTTCTGGGAGGTATCTCTGTATTATCTTTGGCAGACAGCTAGGCGACAGCATTTAAATTATCCCTCAAGGGTAGATTGAAACTATTGTTTAACATTTTTCACTACTTTAACTTTAAAAAGAGCTGGCCCCGATCTAAACCAATCTCAGAGTGGCCAGCCCTGATATTTCAACGTTGCTTACAGTAAACAGGGTAAAGCAGGCATATAGCACAGAGAATAACTTTTATGTCCTTAAAATGACCCGCCTATGAACAGATTTGGGAGGTACAGTCATTGTCTTAAGCCGCAGTTTCAGTTAGACCTTGTTTAAATAACCGGCCCATAAAGGTTAAGATTCTTGTGTCGTCAGATTAATTCATGAGCGACAGAGCCGAGTAGAGTATTTGGAGATCCTGTTGTGCACCGTTGATGTGCACAGTTTAACCCAAGTTTACATGTTTGACTGATTAAAATCTCGCGTGATTGATTTCTCAGTACTTAGAAGAGATTTTTCCAAGATAATACAGCGGATATTTTTAGCTAGAGGGTTAAATTAGTTTTACAATTTACAATTAACCATGCTCAGACAAAAGGAGACGTCTCCTGAAATTAAAACAAAGTTAGATGCAAGCCCCAAATATATTACGTAATATTCCAATATTATTTGCAGTTTCCCGAATAATTTCTCGAGGCTCCCGATTCCCGGCAACAGATATTCTTAGAGTTGGCACCCCCCGTATTGCAGGTAGTTTTTTCCGTTAGATGGAGTTCTCCATTAGAGTTTTCCATTAGATGGATAAGTTTGAGTGCTCTTTGCAGTAGACATTTGTTGATAGGACGTTCATTTCCGTGAAATGCTTTGTATGCATTGCACACTATGTTTATTCTTTGCTCTTGTGGTATATTTGTTCATAATGTCCATTGAAACAAGGATTGTGTTGTCTCGAACCTTCGTTTTCTCTAAGAAATTGATGAAGCGAGTCGTAACTTTTAGACATTTTTCCTGTTGTTGTGCTATAGGCTGATGGAGTTTATAAACGAATGATGATAGTTTCTCTGTTGCAACTGAGCCTGGCATCACAGCCTTATACAACAGGTTTCCCAACTGGCCGTGGGGCTGGTCTGTGTACCCTTGATAGGGTGTAGAATATTGGAATTATGGGGCAGCTATGGTGTTTAACAAAGCCATGTTTTGGTCATTTCATCCATAAGGTTTGTTTCCTCCACCATAGGATTCACAAGAGGTATGTAGTGTTCCCTGCTATCTAGCTGGGTTTTACCTTCTTTAATTTCATCTTCAATGTTAAGAGCTACAGTTGTAGTTCCTTTGTCAGCCTTTTTAAGGCTAATGTTGGTGTCACGCTTCAGGGCTTGCCTTGCGTTCAGTGGCGATTAACATTATCCTTTGGCTCGGAATTTTTACCATGAGACCTCGCTGGAGGTCTTTTTATAACTTTTAAGACCATTCTATGCAAAGGTAGTCGATGTGATAATGACTGATAATAATCCGTAATTTTAAAATGCAACACAAATAATCCGTAATCCAATAATCCGTATCCCTTCTCTAAAAACTCCCAATAATCCATAATCCTAAAACCCTAAACAGGGCCTCTAAGATCCGGTATACAAACCGCCGTCACGGTAGTGATTTCCTTTGTTTTCTCCTTATGAATTATTAACGAGTTTGAGAAGCTTACATTCAAACTCGATCCCAAAAGCGCAGCAAATTCATTCCTTTGTGGATAACAATGTTCTCAGTCGAACGGAGGGCCCTGTTTGCCTGATAAATTTCTCAACTTCTCAAGTAAAGGTTACGTTTGAGAAGCGAGATAATGGGCCGTGACACGGAAGGACGAGACGGCAGCGGAGCGAATAACAAAGTACAGAAAATTTCCTTATTACTGATAATACCCACGGGTCGCTAGAAATTGTAGCAAAAACGCGCACTAGGAATGAACTTATCTAGAATATTTTGGGGCTGTATGGAAAAAATACCATAAAATGTTTACAATGTCCACTGTGAACATGGGTGTAAAACGGACATAGAAACCTCGAATTACCTTTGAAGGCTTCTTAATCTCCGCAGTGCGCATTTAGTTGTCGGTGTGGCATAATTTGTACCGTAAAATCTGACTGTTGGCCGGAGAAAGGGCACAATATATCGCCAGCTTGTGGCCATAGTTCACAGCTATTATTTTACGTCTGTTATTTGGTGAAATTGGACCGAAACGGCAGCTCTTTTGCACGTGAATTTGACAAACCTGATAGTCTGTGATCTGGTCTGTGATATATTCATATCAAGCCCCAGATTAAAAAAAATATAAACCAGGATCGGGAATCAAGGAGCAAGGATCAAGGATCGTGAAATGGAAAGTATTTCTGCGTTTAACGAGCGATACTAATT
Organism: Siderastrea siderea; assembly: GCA_964030785.1. NCBI lineage: Eukaryota > Metazoa > Cnidaria > Anthozoa > Scleractinia > Rhizangiidae > Siderastrea > Siderastrea siderea. The sequence continues at coordinate 10,084,186 of OZ034979.1, forward strand.
ACTACTTCAGCAGTTTTCTAAGACCATGAAGTGCGTAAGAGAAACGGTCACGATTGTTTCCCCAAGTTTAGCAGAAGTCTCGAAAATTTAAGAGTTAGGGTAGGGAATCAAGGAGCGAGGAATTCAATTTGCAAGGTTACTCAGGGTCTCAAAGGGGGGGGGGGGGGGTCAAGGTTACTCAGGGTCTCAAAGGGGGGGGGGGTAGGGGTTGGGGTCCTTGGAGCCCTGGAGCCCAGGAATTTTTGCCATGGAGCCCGGAGCCAAAACCCTTTTTCTACTCGGAGCCCGAACAAAAATGATGATTCTCGCTAAATGGAGCCCTAAAGTACAGCCATGGAGCCGTCGGCCCCTAATTTTTCTGTCTTGGAGCCCTGGAGCCCTGGAGCCCTAAAGCCCTTTGCGACCCTGGTTAATTCTTAATTCGTGACAGTAGAAATTATGTGGTTATAATCTCTACTAATTCCTACTTCGATATTTTTCTAAGTGCGAAGGAGAGCGATCACTAAGCTTCTCGCCAAGGGTGGTTACTGCGTAAATTCTTGTTCGCCATTTCAACGATTTGTGAAAGCAGAGAAGCTGAGAACTACAGTGGAAGCGCATTGATTCGGTCACCAAAGGGTCAGTATCTGGCCGCAAAAAAGGACGATATAGATCGTGGTTCATAAGTATGGCCTTGGAGTTTGCTTTAATTTTGCTTCATTATATATTTCTACATTCGTAGTGAAAGAAAATCGTCAAAAGTTATGAAGGCCTCGGGGGCTACTCCTCGGGATTTTTGGTAGGGATGTGCCGCCCAGTTCTCCAAAACCATGAACCTATTGCAGACCAAAATATGTAATAATCTAAAACTCTTTTCAGACCTCGCCTCTAAAATCCATATCCATTTTCGGATCAAGACAGCTCAAAAACTTCATCCTTCGTAAGACAGCACATACCTGTATTATCACTAAGCAAGAGTATTCTCCCCTCCAATACTCTCCCGGAGGATGAAGATGTAAATTTGATGATAACTTAAAAAAGGCTAATTCTCAAAGTATCATAAAAATACAAGAATGGCAAATGTGATTTCTGAATCACCTGTCACGAAATCAAATTTCACAAGCTGTAATGGCCACTTCCATCCTTGACATCTTACACTTTATCCCCAAACTACTTGTTATGGTTTGCTGCGAATCTTTTTATCCAATTTTGTTATATATTTAGCGGCATTTAGCAATATAATAATTTTCGATATTTTGGCAGGAGAACATCTTATGTGACAGGAGAAAAAATGAGAAGAATACTGCGTTTCTTTACATTTCACTTCCCAAAAAATGCAAAGGAATGTCTATGTTCATTTTATGCGTTCACTTTGTGTGGATGTATTGGGAGGTTAATGGACAATGGGAATGCTTTCTCGTGTTTGATATTACTTAACTGTAGGCCGAATTAAATGAAGTGGTCGCCAGCTCTAAGACACTGAGCATTTGCTCGGGTCAAGATAAAGTGGCTGTAACGATATTGAGGTGGCCGTATATATTAACGGGGTGTCTATTAGGCGGTCTTCCATCGTACCCAGATGACCGGCCATTATTCGGCTGGTAAGAGGACCAGTTCAGCTGATATCTTTGAACCTTGTTTTTCTTACATCCTTTTACCCTTCGGTTTGCGTAGCTTGCGTCGTCGCTAGTGAAGTTTTCTTTAAAACTACTCTGCCAGTTCTCTGAGACTATGATTGTGTTTGCCTGCGGATCGCTGGGATGGAAATGGGTTGCAACTTGAAAGCAACAGGCTGATGTTTATTGGAAGAAACACCAGAAACTGACTATGGTTTGTTCTTCGTTTAAGAAAATTATCTGATTTCCTTCTCTTGACGTTCTAGGAGTATTCTGTATACGATAAAAGGCATTTAAGAGCAAATCCGTACAAAAATCAAACATTGAGCGGCAAAGCTTGAAAATTCAAATTCGCTCTTCTTTTGCATGGTGGTAGCCCTTTGTAAGTATACAAACGCTGTGTAGTTTTTTCCTTGAAAAAACTCTTTATTTCTGAGAAAAACGAGAAACTCCGTTCATAGCTCTAAGCTTGATTTTGCGAACCAGGAAGGGTAAAAATTCCTTCAAGTTCACTCGACTCGCGTATCAAAACTATTGAACCGGGGAAGGCTGTAATACTACCAATTTGTTGTATGACTCTTCGTCGTCCAAACCTTATGATTTTATAAACTTGAGACTAATCATAGTGTAATATTCTACCCTGGGTATTGTTATTAATGACATGGTAATAAGATACGGAGAATCGCTCTGGCCTGGGATAAGCCCAAGACCAGGCGAGGATAGGAGCTGAGGGGGTCAACCCGACTTACTCGATTGGGGGGGAGGGTGGGTAGCCAAACTCTCCACTTTCGCGGCCTCGAGTAGAGTGATGGGGTGGAGCACATGTAACCTCTTTTATAGTCTCATTTGCATAATCCCCAGGATATTAATTACTAATGCAAATCGAGTTTGCATAGTAACAATTATTCTACGAAAGGGAAAAATGAGAAAAGAAATAAATAGGGAACAAGAATCGATCACATGACTGAACGAAAAAGGCACCAAAACCTTGCGAAGTGTTGCAGCGTTTCATTGCAAAGCTGAATGAATCAATGAAAGCTGCTCGAAAGTGAACGAAGTGGCACAAGTTTTGGAAAAAAATCTTCTAATTTTTGGCTCTGAAATATAGTACATTTTTTATCTTTTCCTGAAACATTGTTGTAATCATCTTTCAAAGCGGATTGAAGCTGTACAATTTCACCATGTTAGCTGCTGGAGTTGAAACTGAACAAGTTTGTAATCTGTTCAGAACAAATTTGAACTTGAAGAGGTAATTTCTATGCATCTCAGAAGACTCAGAAGCAAGATTACTGTAGCGAGGAACATTAGAATTCACCAGCATAGTTTGTTAAACGCAAAGCGCAAAATGCAGTTGTTCTCGGTTTAGAAGTTGCGGACGGAATGGTAAAAACAACATTCAAACAACTGGAAAAGCGATTCAACTCCGTTTACATGGCCTCCGATTTCTATCTGAGCATTTGGACCTGTTGGAACACAGAGCTGCAACGAGTGCAGGTAAACCAGTGTCACTTTTGCGTGTTAAACTGGTTAAAGCCGACTCTCGCCTTTCCTTCCTTCTTGGTAGTTTGCAGCTGTGTTTTTTTCCTAGTACTTGTTTAGACTGCTTCATGATCTTCGCATCGACTCCCCATGAATGTGTCATAGTTTTTATTAAATGCTCCTGCCCCATTTCACTGTGTTTTATTTTATGTCTTGTCTTGATATTTTGAAGTGGAAAGCGTTCCTGATAAAACCTACCGTTTGTTCAATTTCAATGACCGGCGTGACGATCGATGAAAGAAGTTAATTGTAAACACAACGCTTCATGCTTGAATTTATATTTCTGCACAGTTTCTTCAAACAATTTTGACTTGTGTTAGACGACGCTGTTGGTGATGCTTGTTGGTGTTTTCTCTCGTCCATTTTTCTCGCCGGGTTGCTCGCGAGGAAAAAACTTTCAGCTCACTTTGTTGTTGAATGGCCATTGACCATATTTGGTCGCAGCAGGTATATGAGCTGATAGCCTAGCTCCGTTCAGCCAATCAAAATGCTAGAAATCCAATATACCTAGTCCAGTTTTTAATAAAGGCAATATATACCAAACCAGTGGATAGTGTATTTCGCCCACTCTGGTTGGCTATTCAAACTCGGGATAGTTAACAATTATTCACCGCAGGGGCCGATTACATGAGCCGGGCTGGCTCGGTAGAAGGGCTGGCTCTGTCTGCCGAGATGACTGTTCAGCCCAGTATTACATGAGGCGGGGGCCCGCCTGCGGCTAAATTTAGAAGCTGTCGTGTGAAAAGATGGCTACATTGAAGAGCATGTATCAAGTGTTTTTATTCTCGCTAATCCATTATTTGGTCTGATAAACCTTTATGTGTTACATAGAAAGAGAAATATCGATCTTCTGGTGAGCCATTTTGCTCTGAAGCGAAATTTAGTGACGAGAAAGTGTTGGCCCGGCAATCGCGATTACATGGTAAATTTTCAGCCCACCTAGACGAGATCCCGGCATCGCGATGCCAGGATCCCATCTAACCGGGCTGAGATTTTTCCACGTAATCGCAAAGTTGATTTTTAATGTGATTCACAGACGTGCCGAGATCGCGGCAAACCGAGCTAGCCGGGCTAACCGGGCCAGCCCGCCTCATGTAATCGGCCCCTCAGTGTCGGCGAGCGTGTGTACAACACCCAGCGAGGCATGCGAGGCATGCGAGCCATGCGAGTCAACGTGCGAGGCATGCGAGCCATTCATGCGAACCATGCGAGTCAACGTGCGAGGCATGCGAGCCATTCTTGCGAGGCATGCGAGTCATATAAAATAACTGCCACGTCACGACTTGAAATTTTTTAACCTGTTTCTTTTTTTCTTTAATGTAAACTACGAAACTAACCTCTCTAAGGGACTCTGTGGGGTCACTCCCGTATTTTTGGTCAGCAGATTCTCTATGTTTTATAGTCTACGATGGTTGTCAGTTTCCTTGTGGCGAACTCTCGCGGTTTTGCCCGCCAAAGATACCGTCAACTACGCAGGATGTTACATTTCGATTACATTGAGAGCTGGATGGCGGATTTTTTTAAGCCCTGATGCCAATATACAAATTCTCCTTCCGGTCTCTAAACTTTTCCTGTAGCCTATGACTAATTTAGAGAATTCGCTTAAAATTCAAGATAATTTTTCTTTCGTAATCGCTTCCTTTATTCTCACAACCCTTTCATGGGTATGAACAAGTGTATTGACACTCTGGGGAGAAATTTGATTGTGACTGGTGGGACTTAAAGGATTAAAACATCTGTAAAATTTCTTTAAAAAAATTAGCGTCCCTAACGTTGCTTTCATGGCGAGGCTGTTTGTATGTCATTAAAATCAACTTTTATTTTGTTAAAAACTTTACTAATTATACATATGAAGTTGCCGATTAATTTTCAATTTTGATTAATTTTTCTATTTTCACTACATGCAGTTGGTCACTGAATTAGGTTAATATGAACCGCAATAAACTCTATATGTTATATATCAAGAAGTACAAGTGGTATTAAATCAAGATGTTCCAAGGCTAAGTCTCTGTTCTTGCAATAAATCTGGGTCGAAAACACAATGTCATTTTTTTAAATAGATGGACAAAAAGGAATAATAAAGGAATTTTTCAATACAACAGGACTAGGAGCTAATATTTGCCTCGCATGACTCGCATGGCTCGCATGGCTCGCTGGCTCGCAGTTTGTCAAGACCCTGTCGGCGAAGAGTGGTGGATATATACCTCACCGCTTCGTATCTCGACCAAATATCCACCACGATTCACATCCACTTCGGTGAATAATTGTCAATTGAGCACCAGAAAGAAATTGAAAGCTGACGTTTCGAGCGTTAGCCCTTTGTCAGAGCGAATCCGGATTCACTCTGACGAAGGATTGTTAAGTCAATGGAAAAGGAGGCTGCTGCGCTATCAACTGTGCCTGATATTCCTATTAAAGGTAGTTCGGTTTGGGGATTTTTGCAAGACGTAGCTCGTTCCTACTGTCTGGACATCACTTCGGTTCTGCTCGACTGGACTCGCGAGAATGGAACGGCTCAGCTGGTAAGGCACAAAATTTGTGCGTGAATTTTAGGTTTCGGGGAGCCAAATTCAAGGAAAGGAGATCGCAACTAAAGGATGGACGCGTAGTACGACGCAAACCCATGATGTGAATAATAAAATGCAAGCTGTGACGTCATGAAATCCAGCGAATAAAAGCAAATTGCATACGGTTACAACGTTATGACAGTCTAAGCTCGGCTTGATGAATGTATTTTGAGCTATAGATTGGTCTCGAAACACAGAAAATGGCAATTGAAACGGGTACATGTTTTCATGTAAGCTCCTATAATATTTTACCAAAGGTGGATTTCGACCGTCGAGCAATTTTTACTGGCGTACGGACATAAGTTTACCTGGCTTTACATGAAGGCGATAACTCAATGAGCAGTTCACACATCGCCTCTGGTTTTACTTAGGCACGTGAAAACTACACGACAGTGAAAATCCGCCTTAAACTAGTAGCTTCGTGAAAGCGAATGGGCAATACCGTGGCATAACAGACCAGTACCTTTAGACTCAGGTTTTTCAAACATGGTTTGCCGGTTATGATTCCCCCGACGTCATTCGCCCATGGTCACAAAATGGTGAAGAAAATTTTAAGATCTTTGTTTTTGTGATTTTGAGAAGCAAGCGTTTCTTTGAGACGTCTAACCGGCAAACAGCGATAGTGAAAGAAGAAGACTTTATGCCCTTGTAACTTCAACTTTGTAAAAGAGATCGCTCTTACAAGCCTCGAATCATCATCATCATCATTATCATCGTTATCATCATCATCATCATCATCATCATCATTATCATTATTAACAACAACAACAACAACAACAACAACAACAAAACAGAACAAGAAACGAGAACATCGTCTCAATATTTTTGAGCGTTTTTATTTTAATTTAATTGGCACTTAACTTCGCCTTCGAACCTCGTTCGTAGTCTCGCTCCAGTAATAAGAAGAGAGACCCTGGGAACGAGGTTGCTTTCGAACAAGTTTACCAAGTTTACCCACAAATAGCAAAGACTAATCTGGGCAGGTAGAGGAAAAACTACTATTACTATAAGATTACTATAACCATAACATGAATAAAGAAGAAAGAAAGAAAGTGAATAAATTGACATGGTCTAATTTGATAACAACACACCCATAGTCACTTAAAATGGCCTTACCGGGTAGTTCAATTTTAACAGATCATATCTTTTTTCGTTTAGTGGGGCGTATGCGTGGGGCAATTTTATCTAATGGGCTCCTGATCTAATGCAAAGGAGAAACCCTATCTAAGGATCACACAGTGATCACAATACCATAAACGGGCAAAACGGATACGCCTAATTAAGGACTGAGAAGCTCAAAAACAACCGTACCCTATTCCGCGGCACATACCTATATAACTTCCTCCCCCCCCCCCCCCCCCCAGGTCGCCACGAATAGCAAAGCGCTTGTTTTGACGTGTGAAGCTTACCATGTCAAAAGAGGTTACGGTATTCTCGAGCTGTTATATCCTTTTATATAATTTCATTCTAACTCTAGCCACGTCAAAACTACAAGTATAATATACATTTTGCATGATTGTCGGGTCAGTGCACTCAACACAGCAGTAACACGAGCCTGTGTAGCTACAATGTAGCTGGCAGGATTGATCAAAAGACGACGCAAGGGGAATGGGAAGGTGGTACAGATCCCAGGTTCGACACTCGTTTTCGCCGCTTCGTACCCTGCAAGCAGAGGCCCTTCAATCCTCAATCTTTTCAATCTTTCTCTTCCATATTCAATCTTCAATAAGTCGGGATTATCTAGGAAGGGCCTCTACTCGCAATGTAGCCGTTTTGCAGCTCATTTACACGACTCCGCCGCCACGAAAATTCCCTCGCACGAATAGAGCCACCAGGTACGTAGGCTATAACCTATAACAACAGCGAAAATGTCTCGTCGCTTACGCGGGGACAATTCTACTGAGTAATTTTTCTAAGCATTCAAAGCCGCAACTGGTTAAGAAGCACAGTTTCACTCAGTTCAATACGAATTTCATATTCAAATTCTTTCGATGTGATATTTGGCATGGCATGGCAATTTTCTATAACATAGCAGACATAAGCTCCAAGCTCTGGTGTCATCAAGCAGGTCCTTCAAACTTGCTGATTGCTGGGGAATAGGGACGACCTGTAGCAGGTTCCAGGTTCTCCCAATAAGCTCGGTTGGCCCTGGGTACAGAAAAGTAATCAATCTTTAGTCCTTTGTATTTCAAAGACTCCGTTTCTAACCGTCCACACTAAAGGGATGCATTTTCAAGTCTTTTTGAATTGGTTTCGAAAGTCGTCATTTTCATTCATACGAGCGTTTTGGATCTTTCTGTGTTGACGATAAGAGAAACCTGTACAAAAAATACATGTTCAAACGAAAGAACGTTAGTATAAAATATAGACGTGACATCGATAACGACGCCTCGTAAACTTAGTACTTGTAGTATTTTTTAAAAACACTGAATTTTGAGTTGTTCCTTACTGCCAGAAATATATTTCAGCTGAATATGTAAAGGGAATGTTTAAATTTGAAAGGGAGACGGAAAATTTTCAATCGCTACCAGAATTTGGTGATACCACGTAGTGGCTGACCAACCTGTGATCAGGCTTTTTTTTTTTCGCGGGGAACGGGAGAGGAAGGGAGAAAATAGGCTCAGCTTATTTCACACCGCCCCAGACCCATTTTCAAGCCGATCTGAACCCACCAATTTCACGTTGTTGTTTAAAAAATCTGACAACTAGAAGAAGTCCTAATGTTTTCCATAGGAGGCTAAGAAATGTGCTAGGATATATAAAAACGCGCGTGCAGAGAAACTTTGTATCGTTGCTAATTTACACTCTGATTAAAAAGTCAGTTAATTAGTCAAGGCAGAAACTCATAAGGACTTGAAAACTCCTTATGAGTTTCTGGTCAAGGCTAATTAGTAGTATATTGGCTGCGGCCGCACTAGGAGAGTTAACCGGGTTAATTAAAAAAAATTAACCCGCTTACGAAAATTCCTGATGCGGCCGCGTTTTTGGAGTGTTAACCGACTTTGAACCGGGTTAGCGGTTTCCATGGAAATTAATCAAAGAACAATAGATTTTTTAACCAGGTTAGTTTTTTCCAAACTGTCCGCGGCCGCACTAGGTGAGTTAACTGGGTTAATTTTAAATTAACCTGGTTACCTTATTTCCCGGCGCGGCCGCGTTTTGGAAGTGTTGACCGACTTTAAACCGGGTGAGCGGTTCCCATGGAAATTAATCAAAGAACAATGGATTTTTTTAACCACCTTTCTGGGTGGTTTTAACGAGGTTAATTTTCGAATCTGTCAATCATCACCGACAAACGCGGGAATTTCAGGATCGTGCTAATCTATATAATTTTCGCAGCAATTAAGTGCTTTTCGCTGCAGTACGTTTGCGAACATGGCATCGGGTCATGACGATTGGTGGTGGAATTCTCGCGCTGCTGAGAACTCTGAATACGAAATAAATTTCCCTGGGTATTCATTTTCCTCCTACTGGTCTTCACCTCCGCCGCATGAATCAACGTCGCAAGGTTTCTTCAGCTGGCCCGAACGGAATTTGTCGCAGTCACAATCTCTCGCCGAGTCGGAAGCAAGTGACAGTTCTTCCAACACGGCCAATTGTAAGCAGAGAACACCATGGACGAGCACTGAAGAAGAAATTTTAATAAGTCTTTGAAAGGAACGCGGAAGCAAGCTGAAAGGTAGTGGAAGTTCCCAAAAGTGGCAGGAAATAGCTGACGAGCTAAACACGTTCAGCGAGGAAGTAAACACTAGTTCGACGATCAAGACAGGAACACAGTGCAAAGACAAGTGGCGCAACTTACTAACCGCTTACAAGAAAGCTAAAGATTCATCCACTAAAAGTGGTAATGGTACGGAAAAAATGAAAGCTTTCAAACATTTTGATCAAATGGATAAGTTTATGAGTGATAAACATGAAATCGTCACGCCATTTGTGAGGAATTCAACCAATTCCAGTAGCCAAATATCAGCTGCAGTCGAGGACAGCGCCGTCAGCTCTCAAGAACATCTCAGAGTGCAAGCACAAGAAACCGAAGGACCAACAGAATCTCTCCCGGGAGAAGGCAAGGGCGGAAAAGTAAAGTCTCCCAGGAAAGGCAAGGGAAAACAAAAGGTTGGCGAAGACGATCGATGGTATGACCTTCTTGAGAAGCAAACCGAAATTCTAGAAGCAAGTCAAAAGGGCCAGGAACAATATTTCAAATTTTTGAATGAGTCAGACGACAGGGGACGAGATTTGCTGATTTCTGCAATTAGAGAGCTTGATACCTTGATGGCAAAAGAGGAACTAAAAGGAAAGCTGCAAGTTCTGAAGAGGAAGAGTGAACATTTTTTAACCCAAGGGAACAGTAACAAACATTTAACAACTTTTTCTAGGTATTAGGGAGTTTAAAAAACCACGACGACAATGGCAACGAAAACGTCACCTAAACTGCGTTTTAAGGTCCTTTTTTCCGTTTATTCCAAGTCGCTTAATCTGTCTAAGGTGGCCGAACTATCTTGGAGTGGGGTGACGCTTACGTTCAGCTAGAAAATTACCGTCGTAGGGTCTTGTTGTCCATAACTCTTAATACTGGTCATTTCACGTCGTTGTTTTGCAGACGACGACCAAGAAATGTACCAGAATGTATAACGCACGTGCAGAGTCACTATATTAAAGCCTATTGTTTTCGTTCTCGTTCCCGTCGTCGACTCCCTATAATTCATATTTGCACGTACGTTTTACTTGTTGAAAATTACTTTCAGACTTTTACAAGTTCGCTTTAAAATATGTATGGGCAGTTTTTCTCCTGAATTGCCATACAGTATTCCCGCGACAAGTGCAAACGGCGAAAAATAGAGTGCCGAAGCTGTTTCAGTTTACTTTTATTGCAATGTTGCAATTGTCAGTAGTAATTTGAGGTTACCGTTTGAAACATGAACATGTTTAATTTCTTTAATACTGGTAGTATTAAAGTTAATTGTTAAATATCTGCTCAAACATCTACTGTGCAGTTCACTCCTATCAATCTCTTTCGGACACTCAGTTTTGCCCTGTTCTTTTTTAATCTGTTTCTCCACCCGTCTCTAGAACGGACACAACTCCAAGATATATTTTCAAAGCTGATCCAGAACAGTACTTTTATCTTAAAATTCTTTTCAGTAAATGCTAGGATAGGTGAAACCAGGGACCCCAAACACATGTAGAAATCTAATTTTTAAGGCACCAAGTTGAAGTAGGATTTCATCCAGGTCAATACCCTTACACTAACCTCAAATTCGACTCTTTTACAGATATTGGGTGAAGACTCGTCGTATCTCTTGGCCTTCTTCATCATCTTCTCCCCCATCCTCATCGCCATCATTACTGTCGTCATCGAAATCATCTAAATCGTCACCCATGATGATACAAAAGTTGTGCAGAACGCAACAGGCAAGTGAATTATCAGCAACCCTTCCGGTGTCGTCCTCCAACTCCTTTAGTAAGCACCGCCAACGCATCTTCAACTTTCCGTACGCTCTTTCGACAACAACGCGTAATTTGGTTAACACACTGTTGAACCTTCGTTGCGTGGGGGTTAAGTGCCCGCTATGATAAGCTATCATAAGGTCAGGTCTCAAGGGGTAGGCAGTGTCACCAACCAAATAAGGCCGTACGTTTAAATTGTTGATAAGTATGTTCCCTTCCATTATGTCGCCCGCAATGATTCGTCTGTAAAGCTCGCTCCTGCGAAAAATTCTCGCATCATGAACGCTTCCAGGGTAGCCGACACTAACATCTAAAAACTTGCATTCCGAGTCGGTTACACCTTGCAGTGCGAGCGAATAACACTGTTTACGGTTGTAGTAAGCTTCGTGTTCTTCTTTCGGGGTTTTTATTTTTATGTGGCAACCATCAATTACTCCTGCTACTTGAGGAAGGCCATGTTTTATCTCAAATTTGCGCATAACATGCCCTAGTTCCCGTCCATTTGATGGAAAGGAGATGTAATCTTCTCTGACGCGGTACAAAGCCCGAACAAAGTCGTGAACAATGTCAAGGGCTGTGCACTTCCCAACACCAAACGTAATAGAAGTGGAGCGATAACATTCACCTGTTCCCAGCCGCCACAATGCAATTGCTACACGCTTCTTGATTGGTATCGCAGCACGGAATCGAGTATCCCTCTTTGCCAAAAACGGAGAAGGAATTCAACAGAGCTCTCGGAAAGAAACAAAATTTAGTCGAAAGTGGTCTTTCCAGAAGACGTGCATCCCAGGGTTCCTGAAGATTTCTTCAAACCAACGCTGATTTCTTGGGTAAACCCAAGCTTGTGGGCGATTTCGGAACAGTATTCCTCTCTGGCGATTCCGCAAACTCAAGTTGATCCGTCTTAATGCGGCCGTTCTTAAAAGTTAACTGCGTTCCCTCGTTCAAACACCTCATAACCGGGTTAAGTTTTCGGCGAATTTTAACCGTGTTAATTATAAATTAACCCAGTTAACTATCTTAGTGCGGCTGCAGCCATTGGCTTGCACGTGCATGTGTCACACATCTATGCACGTGCAAAAAAACCTGATCAAACAAACAAAGAAAAAACACAAGTTCGAGGTTTTACAACTTAAGACCGGAAAACTATTATCATAATATAACAGGGAGGTTTCTTAAACTGAGGACTGTAATAAAATTTTTAAAAAAATATGGAGCGCCCAGTAAGCCCTGGATAACAGTTTGGGTTGTTTCTCGAATCTCCCCTTGTTTTTAATACCGGCATTTTTTTATAACCTCACTATATGGGAGGTTGTGATGTTCTGTAAGTTACTAGGAAGTTTTACTTTCTTTGCAAAAAATGATGGGCTCCAGGCAAAACCGAAAACTCCGGCCCAATAAAATGTTGGGCAGTTAACGTGTTTTTCAAAATGCGCTGATTAAGGCCCAAAAACACTTTGATATTAGCTCCGCGCGCTAAGTTAACGAGTCCCAAAATTTCGGCCGGGGACTTTTAAGGAGTCGCTCCTGGGGCTCTTCTGCTAGAAAGATCGTTACTTAGAAAAGCTTTCTTAGGGTATCAACAATCGCTCAGTTCCACAGTGCCAGACATTTGTCGCAATGTTATGTAATTGACTCTAAAGCGGCCTTCACACGTCAAACTAATGTTGGCCAACGCGGGTTTGCAAATTCAAATTGGTGTGTGTGAACGACATAACAACAAGTTGGCAAACTGTTGGCGAAAAGTTGGCGAGAATAGAGACGAGTTCTATTTGTCGCCAATAGTCTGCCAACATGTTGTTGTGTCGTTCACACACACCAATTTGGCAAACTCAAATTGGCAAACTCAAATTGGTGTGTGTGAACGACACAACAACATGTTGGCAAACTGTTGGCGAGAATAAAGACAAGTTCTATTTGTCGTTCACACACACCAATTTTGAGTTTGCCGACACAAGTTGGCCAACATTAATTTGACGTGTGAAGGCTGCTTAAGAATCATACCTTTTTCTCATCCATTCCTTCGGGTGATTTTTTAGCCCCTCTCCCCAGGGGTCGTGTTTTTGACTTGCTACTGGAAGAAAGCCTCTTTCTGGCGCAAGCTGAAAAAGAATACATAATTCATTTGAAGAGGAAATATTATATCTATTTATATCCATGCGAACACAACCGCAAGATTACTTTAACCTAAACGCTCGAGCTGTGGCTACGAGTTTATTTGAGTCTACTCACGCGCGCTAACAAAAAAGCATCTGTTATCTGTTGCTATGTTATAATAAAATTTTGCATTATAGTTAACAATTATTCACCAAAGTGGAGATAAATATCCACCACTCTTCATCGACACTGAGGTGAATAATTGTTTTAGTATATTCCAAACCAGTGGATAGCCAGCACCAAATAGTTTCTTCTTTCTGAGAAATGGCGTAAAACTCGCGCGCGAAATCCAGAAAAATGCTGGGAGATGAATATCAGATACTATTCCGAATTTGAGTAACCAATAAGAGCGCACAAAAAAACACTATTCGGCATTATTAAGCTGGCTAAACATCGAACCACGGCGTGGTATCAGTCGCATGTTTTTCTGCGCTTGGCATCAGTCGCATGTTTTCCCGCTGCGGCTGCCACTAGACACGCGTTTTTTTCGAGCTTGGCCCCAGCTGTTTTTCTTTCAAGTTATGAATCAGATTGGTACTGATATTTTTTGTATTTCTGGAGTTATGATTGGTACTTATGTACACACTTAAAATTAAAGTGTAGGATTACACAAAAAAAATAGTGTAAAGTTTTTGCCAGCCCCGGCAGCCTTTTGTGGGGGTGTATTTTTACACACAGCGGAGCGGTGTAGTTTAACACTAGAACGGATGGTTATAATTAGTTTGTTTTCTGTTTTTCCGTCAAGGGTCGTAACAAAACTACTACGTTTTGTAAGGTTGTTTGAATTAACTTTTAATTAACAAAGGAAGGAAGGAAGGCCATGTGCATCGCGTACCTCCTCTGCAATTGCCCGGATGTGGTATGGTTCAAATCCACAGCAGCCGCCAATATACCTGACCCCAAGATCATAGGCACGCCGGGCGTACTTGTGCACATCCCAGCGGGTTAGAGTGCGAGGCTCCAAAGCTATGACAAAGAAAAATAGTCAACATCACTATCACCCTCATCTTCTTCGTCTTTCTTTTTCTTAAACTTCTTAAAATAGAGTGATATTGATGACGAACATGATGGTGATGAACAATATGATAATGACATTTGATGATGATGGTGATGATAATAATGGCGATGATGACGACTGTGAGGAAGAGGGTGACTCATCGCCATCATCAACATCTTCAAGACGTTGATGATGGCGATCATAATGACCACGATGATGATCGTGATGATGATGATGATGATGATGATGATGATGATGATGATGATGATGACGACAAAGACTATGGTGATGGTGATGGTGATAATAGTGATGATGATGGTAATGACGACGGCGATGAAAAAGATGATGAAAATGACCGCCACAGTTCGCTACGCCGTCAGCGGTTCTTTTACGTCGACTTACATTAATGGAAAATCATGAAAATCAACTAAAGATCACCAAAGTCGTCCCAGTGCCATTTGTGGGGCTACATAAAGGCGTAAGGTTCTGCGACGGTGGGGAAGTGAAACACAAGATCGTTCTGACGAAGGACTAACACTCGAAACCGGTCAGCTTTAGAATTCCTTCACGGTGGCCAATTTACCTTACCAACTCGTTTGATAGATCCAAAGTTTTGTATTGTGGGGTTGGAAAAGTCAAGTGTCCCCTTACCAAAAGGCGTCTCAGGCAAACTGGAAAACCCTGTCCTGCCGGCGTCTGGTGTATGATAACCAACAGGCTGAATCATCAAATGACAACTAAGACCTTCTTTCTCCAACGCCTCTTTCATCAGACGGACAGTTTCAAGAGACACGGAGGGATCGAATTTGCAGTTAACTCCAATGATGTCAGCACCTGACAGAACAAAAAATAATAGTAATAATAAATATTTTAAACAGTTTTTATAGAATATTCTTAACTTGAGCCGAAAGAACATTAGGTAATCATCATCATCATCATCATCATCATCATCATCATCATCATCATCATAATAGCGGAACACTTTAAGGTCATCTACATAGTTTTACGCTTGCTTTAGTATTTCATTTTCATTGTACAAATTTTAGGCTTGCATCAGTTTTAGGATCCTTTTTTATAAGTTTGTACATTATCAGGACATTATCATTATTTAGGACATTATCAGCTTTTTTTTCAGTGTCCAATTCCTGTAGAGCAACAAAGGTTTCGCTTTGCGCCCTATGTGGCTAATTTTCGATGCATTCATACGTTGTACACCGCAGATAATGATGCAGTTGGAATATGTACTGTTCAAAGCCAAGTACTTCAGTGGATTCTGAGACTACGTTATCATCATGGCCATACGTTGTATAAGCGATGGCAAAAGGAAAAATTTACGCGTAAGAGTAATGTCTTATGTCGGTGGATTAGACTAGATACTTTGCTTCGGCAAGTCTTAACCGACCGTGTATGCCGCCTTGCGATCTGTGAGCAACGACGAAAAGGGTAAGTTATATAGCTACAAGAATTCAGACTTCTATGTGTTCTGTGACACACAATCCCACCAATTAATAGGTACATGACTAACACGCAGACATAAAATTAATGTTTGTTACAGTTATATCACAAGTAAAAGCAACTTTAAAATTATTGCACGGAACACAGTTGTACATGAGATCAAAGTCATAGTTGTCAATGAGTTCTTCACGCACGAGTTTAAGTGGAATATTAATTGTTTTACGTGTAGACAACTCTGGATTACGAAAAATGTTTAATTTGACCTTCAAAAGAAACGTTACTGTGCTTTCTTTTCTGCAAGACCTCTACTGTTAGGGTATCGCACTGGGGAAATTCCAATACCTTTTCTGGCCAATCTAACTGCGCATTCTCCTACAGTTACATTGTTGGAATCCCCAGCAGGACCAATACACATAGTGATGGCAGTTGGTTTCCCTGTGGACTTCATCACCTCCACCGCCCACTCAGCTTCCTCGACGTACTCAAAGAACTGACGAGAGAGAAGTTAATAAGGATAACGTTCTTAATAAAGTAACAGTGCATTAACTTACACCAGAGCATTGTCTTAAAATCGATTCAAGCCATGAAGCCTCATAATCATCCGATTTTATTCAACCTGAATTGACGCTGTGTTTACATTCGTTGTCTGCAATATTAATAGCCCGCGGCAGACGTCTCCTATTTCCTTTGCTTTGTGCGGAAAAGAACAAGGCTACATATGGCGATCTGGAGACGTCCCTTTACCGCGTGAAGCAAAGGAAATAGGAGACGTTTGCGCGCAGGCTACAAGATTTACAAAAGAAAGAGAAAAAGCATAAGCCTACCTCAGCAATCAGAAAATCCAAATCATTTTTGAGGAATATCTGAATTTGTGCGTCGAACCGCTTCTGTATATCATCCTTTCCAGCTCCTCCTGCGTAAAGAGTCCCCGTTTGGTTGATGGAACCTGCGCAGAACACCCCTCCTTCCTCTGCCACGTCCTTGGCCAGGTCACATGCCGACTGATTAATATCTTCAGTCTGTGGAAGGTTAAGGGATTCCAAGGAATAAACAAACCATTAAAAACCTATCAGGAATGAGCGTTAGTCCAGTTTCTGTAGAAAATAGAGCTACCGTCTATTAATACATTAAAGCAGGGCGATATTCCTCAAATTTGCTTCGTAAGCTTTGACAAAAACAACAGACTGTACCATACTTTCCTTTCTTCCAAAAACACGTCTGAAGCGAGTGATTTTCGTCTTGCGACTGAACGCTTTCCTTTGTGACGTAACAAAAGAGTAAAAACGCGCGCGCAGAAACCAGCCAATGAAATCCCTTTGGCAGCTCATGTGATACCAGCGAGCGCAGCGGTTTGAATTTGCGCCTGCGTCTTATTTTTATTTTTTCCTTCAACGCAAAGCCGACCTCACAATCCTCAAGGCCAGGACTTGTACCTTTAGAAGTCCAAATGGCAAGCTAGAGCCTGTTTCAGTATTAATAACGTATTGAACAAACCAGAACTCGAAGCAAAACTATACAACCGTTGTCAGGAGAAGATAACATGCAACTCATGCGCAGAAAAACACGCAACTGCTGCCACAGTTAAGAAAAGAAACTGATTATGAAGCCCGGCAAAGCCGCCTTTGTTTTATGTTTCCCTACCGTTTTAGCCTTGAATTTTGTATGAGCAAGTAACCAGTAGAAATGGTGTTGTTCAGTTATTCGATGTAGTGGTGCTTTCAACATAAATTTCTGCGACTTTATTATGGCTTTTGAAACTTGCAAAGCTTCATAACTAGTCCCTCGACTAACTATGCTGCTGCCAAGTACGGCAAAGGACGCAACCGGCGCTAAACGCGCCGCATTAACATGAAACCGATGCCAAGCGCAGGAAAACATGCAACCGGTACCCTGAAGCGCGGGAAAAAACACGAAAGCGGTATCAAGTGCGGTAAAACATGCACCCGGTGCCAAGCGCGGGAAATATGCACTCGGTGCCAGGCGCGGGAAAACATGCAACTGTTGCCAAGCGCGGGAAACACGCACTCGGTGCCAAGCGCGGGAAAACATGCAACTGTTGCCAAGCGCGGGAAACACGCACTCGGTGCCAAGCGCGGGAAAACATGCACTCGGTGCCAAGCGCGAGAAAACTTGTAACCGTTGTTTAGGATTGGTTGAGACAATAACTGCATGCGCTGGTTGTTCAAAGATTGGATATCTAACATCCATTGGAAAGATTATTCCTTTGTATTCATTTATCCGATAAAAAAGGATTAATAAATTGTATAATTTCTTTGGAAAAAGCTATGTAATCTTTTTATTTGGCAACTATTGAGGAGTCCAAACTCCTGTTACAACCAGTTCTCACTAGATAAAATTCTGTTTAAGTCAGTTTTCAGGCTAATATTGCTATGTTTAGAATCTATGAAGAGCAATCACCTCTGTCAAGAGCTTGCCTCTGTTCAGGGACCAATTCTGCGAAACCTGGCCTGTTTGTGTAAATTAGTTACAATTTTTAGAATTTCTTGTAAGCGATCACTCCCAAGGCACTGTGCGCTTGCCTTTATGAAATTCCGTTTGAATCAGTTCTCAGTCAAACACTGTATTAAGAATGCTTTGCAAAGCTTAAGGATGGAATAAATTCAACTGCAATTTCTTTCAATGGTCAAAAGAGCAAATACCTTTAGGTCCATCTCAAGATCATCCATGGAAAATGTGAAAGCTTGAATAACATCTGCTCCAGCTCGGAGAAATTCACGATGAAGCTGGCGAACTTAAAACAAAATCGTTACAAGTACTACAAACTTGATTAGATTCCCAACTTCCGCTTAGAATAGTTCCTGTCATCCAGAATTTTATTTTTGTGACCTTTTGTTAAAAAGGAGATAAAAAGAAGACTAATAACACAATCAAGGTTTCAAAATCCACAACAGAAAACGTAAACCATCAGAACGCCTTCTAAAAAGACAGCGATCTTGATCACCACGCCATGTAAGCAAGGCTTGAATTATTCCTCTTTTTCGGTTGTTTTCAACCTCGTCCCAGGGCCTTCTCCTCGTTCAAAATGGCGGTCGGAGAAACCCCAACCTCGTCCCCAGGGTCTTCTCCTCGTTCAAAATGGCGGTCGGAGAAACCCCTGGCCAAGGCTGCCAAAATGGCTCCAAAAATTCTTTAGCATTTTGTCACGTAAACACTTTGAAATGCCTTCGTTCCGTTTGAACAACGATTTCAGATTGCAAAAAAACAAACAGGGCCACCAGACGCTAAAACCAACCTCCAAAAAAGCCGTTTCATAATGTGTCACGTGACAAAATACTCCACGATTCTTGGAGTATTTCAGCAGCCTTGGCCAGGGGTTTCTCCGACCGCCATTTTGAACGAGGAGAAGGCCCTGGGGACGAGGTTGGAGAAACCCCTGGCCATTAAGGCTGCTGAAATACTCCATGAATTCGTGGAGTATTTTGTCACGTGACACATGAAGAAATGGCTTTTTCGGGGGTCGTTTCCAGCATCTGGCAGCCCTGTGTGCTTTCTGCAATCGGAAACCGTTACTCAAACAAAACGAAGACATTTCAACGAGTTTACGTGAGGAAATTCTTACGAACTTTTGGAGCTACTTTGGCAGCCTTGGCCAGGGGTTTTTCCGGCCGCCATTTTGAACAAGGAGAGGGCCCTGGGGACGACGTTGGGTTGTTTTGACTGCAACTCAAGTTGACATTTTCTCTCCCATCCACTATTTTAGTATGGGTGTCCCTGCCCCTTTGTTGGTTTACTAGTGTCTTGTTTCTTTCGTGTTTTTCAAGCTTTCTATTCTTTACTGTAAATAATTCCCAACAGATCTTGCAGTTTTTTCACTCCTAGCTGCAGCAAATGGAGCTGAAATGAAGCAATACTCTGCTACATAGCTAACAAGAATGACTTCTGAAATAAGGAAGAAGAGGTGTAATTCATCACCACATGTATGTGGTCCAGCAAAAGGCTTGCACTTAGCTTGCTCTCACACCAGTTCATTAAGTGGAAATGGGCTCACATACCAGCTTTCACAGACAACTGATTGACAGCTATGTCTGGGAAGAGGGCAGGAAGCAGGAAGTAAAAAAAACCCTGCCAATCCCCCCTTCCGAACCCCCCCCCCCCCCCCCCTCTGCCCATTCCCCAACTCTAAAGTTAGGCAAGAGGAAGAGTAAAGACAAAAATAACTGAGAATAAAAAGAGTTAATTCTGACCTGCTTCTGGACTTTCCAGAGTGCACTCAGGGGTAAAGGGCCCCGCCCTAACATACCCTCTCTTCTCCAAAGCATAGGACATCCCACCATCTCCAACTAGCACTTCCCCTGCATCAAGACGATCTAGAACTGTGCCTTTCTGTATGATATCAAGAAAAACAAACAAAAAAAACAATGGTATGAGACAACAAATTTTAATTTTAGTCTGCAGCAGCAAGCATGAATAGACGATCACTTCAACCTCTTCCCCAGGTTCCTCCCAACATTCAAAATGTGCCCTCATCTTCAAAATGTAGATGGCACTAGGGACGAGGTTGCACTTGCCCCGCATGGACAACAATGCTCCCAGAGTTTGAATGTCTTCTTTACATGTGTCCTTAGAGCAGAAAGAAGAGACCCAATAGGAACAAGGTTGTCGCACACTCTCTTGTGTACAAGTCTTGTCAAAAAATTGCTGTTTTGCACTTTATGCTGAGAATGGATTCACACTCTTGCATTACCTAAACATTTCAGATACTCAAGTAAAAAAGTATTGATACCTTTTTGTGCGTTGAAAATGAGGACCTATGGCGAAGAAAGCAAACAAATTTCCTGATATAATTTCTTTGGCACTCCCTTGGATTATGATAAACCTGATTTAACACCCCCCTCCTCCCCCCCCCCCCCCCGCCACATCCCCTCACACAAGTCTTCCCATTACATCAGCTGAAAAGGAGACAGAGAGACACACCACAAATAGTGTGACTATTAATTAATATAATTAATATATTGATAATAAATGTATGGGGAATATTAAAAGCCAGATTTCATAAATGATAGGTGTATTACAGATGTTAAATACACTGAACCTCATTTTTCTATACCTGTTGTGCTTTGCTACTATTGTCCAGTGAAATGAATTATTAAATAAATTCATGACTGTCGTCACTCACGGCTAAATGACTGAAAACAACATAGCATTTAAATTCAAAAGATTCTAATGCACAGAAACCCCCCAAATTCTCATAAAGTCGCAGTCTTTAAGTATGTTCAATATTTCTATCTTTCTCCGACATCCCCAAACCAGACGCAACCGTCATTCCAACGTTGCGTGATGACCGATAACCTACTGTGCATGATTTTCATGCGTGACAGTTACAAGGTCACGCGATCGTATTGATATTTGCTTGATTCTATTTGTACTAGTTGTGTACTAAAACTTGTAAATGTAAACGATATATTGATTGAATGATGATCTTAAATTACATATAAAACGGCAATACCGTCAAATTATTGGAAAATGTGTGCCTGCAAATTCACCTACCATCCTGATTTCAGTTCTTCGGCGAGATCGAAGACGAACAATTCATCGGCAAAGCGAGCTCACGCCAGAAAACTCTGCTAGTAAGTATTGTACGACAAACGAAACAAAAAGATTGATTTTCTGTCTCGAGTACGTGAAGTTATATGATTCATCATGATACTGAACCTACCTCTGTTTGGCAGTCTGTTTGGAACAAAACTTTCTCGTTACACATTGAACAATTGGAACAAATCTTGTAGGTCTACAAATGTCAGTGGTTTGCCTTAGAAATGGCAGAAGTTGGAGCCACTTCGTGGCCATTTTTAAATATTTCAGCCCCTTCGTTCTAGTGGAATGCGAGAGCAAACGAGACGGCTCTCGTAGTTTAATAGGGGGCTAAGGTAAAGGATAGGGCGAATTGGATTGTGGGGGAGGGGGAAGGGCTTCCTGTTTCTCTTCCCAGTCCCGCACGCCGGCTCGCTTCTGCCTTATCACCTGCTAAGAACACAGTGTACCGTAGTCTAAGGGGAAATTTTATTTCAAGGGTCATTGCACTGGTCATTACAACAAGAGCGCACTACAGTAATTGTTCTTCACTGATTAATTACATTTTGTTGAACAGGTCAGTTCATTAAAGCCTGGTTTTCACTTGGGACGCAAACACGCTCAAGCACAATTCGGAGAATCAGAATCACTCTTTCTTCTTGTGGTTGTTTACGTTCCGTTTTCACGTGCGTTACATACACAGCCGTAGTGATAAGAATCAAAATACGCTTTATATGCTTACATCACGCCCGTTTACCACAAGGGTCTTATGCTTGCATGCACCCTTAATAAAATGAGATCAAAGGAACTTAAAATTAACAGCGGGAGTTTCATAACAATGAACAAAGGCCAGAGAGAAATTGAGAATCCAAAGAAGAAAATTCATGAACAACTGTAAATAAGGCGAAGTAGGGCAAAAGCTCGAAGCCTCAGTGGTGTTTCAACTGGGTCTAACTGATTTGGAGTCTGAATTTACCAGCAAGCAGTTTTGATACTCAATTAAAGACGCAGAATTCCGGGACAAGGCCGTGTTTAACAGGTTTTGCATTGCCTGTAGATAATATGGTTTGCAAATGGTTCATGCAATTGTCTATACCTTGCAATCGCATGAAAATAGAGTTTCAGAGCTTAACCAAATGGATTCAACTTTTACATTCAACCCCGTTCGATATTGTTGAGGGGGTGAGGGGAAACAGCGGGGTTTAAACTTCCGGCTTCCCGTACCCTTTATTCCCGGTTCCCACCCCATTTTGTTGACTCCTGCCTCTTTGCACTTTTTTCGATTGCGAAATATTGAGCAAAATGTTGCATAATTTCCCCCACAGTTCCACCTCCCGCCCCTATACTCCCGCCTCCCGTACTGACCTCCCGCCCCCTTTTCTCTCGGGCTCCCGCCCCCTGTACCCCTCCACATTGTTGAATTCAACATGCAAGTCAAACGCATTTGGCCACCCTGCTGAATGACGTTGACTCAACTTTCTTTTTTCTCAGGTTTGCAAAACAATGTTGAACGCGTTTGGCCACCCTGTTGAATGAAGTTGATTTAACATTTCCATCCAACACTGTTCAGTATTGTTGAATTCAACATGTTAAACGCGTTTGGTCACCCTGTTGAATGATGTTGGTTAATCATTTCCGACCAACACTGTTCAGCATTGTTTAATTCAACATGTTAAACGCGTTTGGTCACCCTGTTGAATAATGTTGATTCAACATTTCCATTCAACACTGTTCAACATTGTTTAATTCAACATGTTAAACGCCTTTGGTTACCCTGTTGAATGATGTTGGTTAATCATTTCCAACATTGTTTAATTCAACATGCTGAACACGTTTGGCCACCCTGTTGAATGATGTTGATTGAACTTTTCTTTTGTTCTCAGGTGTGAAAAACAATGTTGAACTCGTTTGGCAGCCTTTTTCAACAACGCACAACAAGGTTGTATCCAACCGTTTGAAATGATATTGAATCTGTTTTTCCAAGGATTTACACCCGACTCTGACCCAGTCACTTATAGATTTAATTGATCTTGCGGAGCGAGAGGAGACTGGAATACGAGCGAAGCGCTGCAACCGTTGAGCAAAAAAATCATCCAAAACGGCTTGCAGAAGCTCAAAGAAGCGGTAAGGGAGCGGTCATTAATTATTGGGGGGGGAGGGCCGGTAAAATTTCACAAAGGAGGGCCCAAAAATATTAACCCTCCCCCAAATTAGTATATGTAATCGCATGAGGCCGAGTAGAATTAAGGATAAATTTTCACGCGTATTTTCAAAGTTTTCACAAAATTGCCCGAGTCGCGTAGCGACGAGGGCAATTTGTGAAAACTTTGAAAATACAAGTGAAAATTTATCCTTAATTCTACGAGGGCTCAATGCGATTACTTGTTTATAACATAGAGGGCAAAATTTTCTGAAACTTTTCATTGCACGTCGAAACACAATCCGCCGCCGGCACTCAGAATAAACAATTCTCCACACAAGCAGTTTATTAAACTGCTACTCAGCGTCCAGAACAAAAAAAGAAACTGTCTTTTATGCATATGTTCATCTTTTGAGATAATTACAATTCTAGTTCATTGACAAACTCACACTCAAAACTCAAACTAAGTAAATTTATTTAAGCTTACCTGAGTTGCGAAGCGACCTCTCGCTCGCTGAATTAACCAAGGTTTTCGGTAGTTTTAGAACAAATAACCCTTTGCTGTTTCCCGTAAAACGTTCAGGTTCACCTTCTGGAATTTCTCTTCGAACTATCAGCCGATTACCATACCATTTTTGCCAACCAACTCGGCTAAATTTAAACTCTGAAACTATGTTCTTGTGTTGAACAACTCAAATCCTAATTCAAAATCTGCTTTTCGTTCAAGACGCTTACAAAATGCAAATGGCGCGCTCTCGCGCTTAGCCAATCAAATGCGAGTATTTTTGGCGCTTGCCCAATCAGGAGTCAGTAATTTTGCCCTCGTTGGAAAGAAAATTAAGAAAAAATGCCCCCTGTCTCAACCAATCAGCAATCAGTAATTTTGCCCTCTATGTTATAAAGGTAAAAAAATCTTGGCCCTCCACACAACATCAGCCCAAACAATTGTGACCCTCCCCCAAAATGAGATTGGTCGCTATTCGATTTGTTCTAACATGGAAGTCAATTTGAACACTTTAACAATTTGAAAAATTCATGGTTAGATACCAATAAGCTAACCAGCAGCCGGGACATAGCGTGCGAATTTTAAGCTGTACGCACGAAGAGAGTATTTCCAGAGCCGGAGGCGCCCCCCTCTAGGGGAGTCTGGGGGAAAATTTTGAAATTTGGGGTCTAGGAAATGCCATTTTCTGCGTTTTTTCGGGGGACTTTTTCGGTAAATAAATACGTAGTAAAACGCAATAGTAGTTGTTTATTTTATTTATGTGTCAGCCAATTAGATAAGTGTTTTCGGTAAGGCTACAGTATGACAAAAAAGGAAAAATGGTGACGCCATTGTTGACAGTTCACAAGCAAAGTCTACCATTCAGACAGGTAACCTCTGTTACTACACCGTCAATGTCAACGTCCTGGATCTTATGGATGTGTAGAATTAAGGGAGCTCAATCTCTTGTCATTCATGGTACTTCAAAGAGGAGTTTTTAGCCTCATCATCAGCACAAAAGCTACGTTCAGCAGTGCATGTTGAGACAGGATACGTTAGCAGTGTTACAAGCACAACACATACTACGGGATAAAACTGGGGGTTTGCGTGGTCAAGAGTCTCAACCAAAGTCTTTGGCCTTACATGCTGATCATTTCCGTTCCATTTTTGTGCCTCCATCTTGTGACTTCGGCTTTGAACTTGTCCCCAGTGATCTCCGTATCACTTCGTAATAGCTGTAGACGTGACCCGTTTATTGACATTCGCTGTTATTCACAGTGTTTCTTTCCATTCGTAATGGAATAATGAAAAATTTCCCATAAAGTTGCATCACTATGATAGGAAATAATATAACAATTTAATGATAAAAATGCCTTCAGGCAATAGAAATATATTTTTCTCGCATTTCAGCTGTACGCCCGTGCGTACGTGCGTATATGGACGCTACGCCCCTGAATTCAGAGAAGTATTAAAGATAACGGCAAATTACATGTGGCAAAGTATGCCTGGACACAAGTGCGCAGCCACGTAAATTTGGTTCCGAATTAGTATAAACTCTTTAAAAACGTGAAGTCAGGTGTATAATTAAAAACGCTGCCAAGAAAACATTCAAATGGTTGAAATTTTGACATTCAAACTATTCCAGAGTTATTTTTGCAGCGGCATTTCTTTTACCATCTGGTGACTATTGGTAATAGAAACTTTGAAATTTCCCGCTCCGTCATGAAAAATCCAAAGCGCTTGCCATGTCCTGCAAATTCGACCAGATCTTGTTGTATGTAAAAGTGTGGTAATGCTGTCTTCCTCCCTCTTCTCCTCCTGCTCCCTCTTGTCCTCTCCCTCCTCCACAACTGCTTCGCCTTCGTCTTTAATTTTATCATACACTTCGTCAAAATCCCTTCTATCGTCAATATCACTTCCAATTTCCTGCACAGCAACATCGTCATCATCACCATCATCATCATCGTCGCTATCACTGTCTTTGGGAACTTGAAGGCTATAGGGAACCAGCGACCTACCGATGTCTGCTGTTATGACATCCACTTTTTCTCGTTTTAACGTCCCCCTTTGATTGCTTCAACTTCCGCTTAGCGATGTGTATGTCCAGTACAGCGACTTTCAGGTTTTTAATTTTCGTTCCCTGTATATGGCTTCGTATTCTTCGTAATCTTCAAAGCGTTTCCGCTTCTCTTCTCGGCAGGTTTGCCAGCTTCCTACTCTCCGCTCTCCGAGCAAATAAAATCTGTAGTTTAAGATCCTTTCGCAGGATGGATTTCTCCTTCGGGAAAATCATGTACCCAAACCACATGACTCGGGAACTATCAGGCAGAACTTGCTGTGTATAGAAACTATTGAAACATCCCTTAAAAAGCTTGAAAAAGGTCTCAAGGAACACCTCAAAACAACCGTACACTCTTCTGGCCAGATTTTGACTGGGTGCAAAACTGCTCATGACTTTGACGAATTGTTTGAATTGCAATGCTATGAAAAGGGAGTTAGACAGTGTACGCTCTGGACAAGTCGAGCTGCAGCAAACTTGCGAATCAGCGTTTAAACACACATTTTCTGGGACGAAAAGGAAGTCGCGATCAAGTAAACAGAACAGCAACAAGAGGAAGAAACCGAAAAAGGAGAGGCGTTTAGCTAGAATGGACGAGATTTAAGGAAGATTGCGGCAGAGCTGCCAGAAGGAAACTAGATGTGCACAAAGGTTTTACACACTGAGATTGTCATCCAACTAGGAAAGGGACAAAAGAAATGGGCCGCCGCGTTGATATCTTCAGGATGTAGTCTTCTAGACGACACTGCAACATCCGAACTTCGTAGGTTTTTAAGTTTTGCTGGAACTGAAAGAGGTGACGACGCAAATTATGACGATGAAAGTGATGGTGAGGCAAGTGATGCTGGTGCAGATGATGGCAATGAAAGTGACGGCGACGAAGCTGATGATGGGGCAGGTGATGGTGTTGAAAGTGATTGCGACGAAGGTGATGACGATGCAGGTTCAGATTGCGTTGAAAGTGAGGGCGATAAAGGTCATGGTGATGAAATTCATGGTGTCTAAAGTGATAAACTGTCATTTATATTTTTCGTTGTTACTGTTAGCCTGTCAAATCTTGAAATTATCTAGAAAGTATATTATTTATGAGACCATGGTGGCTATTTGCTTTCTTATTACCGTATAACATAACAAGATGCATGTTTTCCAGCTTTTTACAAGCATTGTATAAACAAGGAAATGCAACAACCCTCAATTTTGCTATCTGTTGTTTCATTATATTAATGACCAATCAAAACGATCTAAGCCAGGGTTAGATTCTTATTGAGTCCAAGCTTCAGCAAACTAGACGTCGATAATGGACTATTTCAGCTATATTATGAAGCATGCGCACACTCCTGTGAAGTGTCCACAACTGCCAGCATTCAAAGCGTGCTGAGTGCTGGTAGTGGTCGGACATTTCTTAGGCGGAGCACGCTTCATAACATAGCTAGAATGGTCATTTGAAGTCGACCTATGTTAAGAAATGTATATATTTATATAAAAAATATATTGTTAATACAGGTGCCCAAACATTTGTCACCCTCCCTTAGCGTAAGCCCAAAAACATATGACCCTCCCCAAATGGGAGCCCAAAAAACCCTGGCCCTCCCCCTAAATTTACCGGCCCTCCCCCCCCCCCCAATAATTAATGACCGTTCCCTAAAAACACAGAAAGCACACAACAGGTAAGCTTTTTCAAACTTTATTTTAATGCTTTTTTTCTAAGGAAAACTAGCATTATTTTCGATCGAACTTCAGGTATATGCAAACTCTCACATTATAGATTCATACAAACTCTCAAATTACGGATTTGTTACCTGTTAAGCACCTCAAAAGATGTCGACAGGATCAGATTTTATCAAGTCGGCACGCCCTGGCTCCAACATACTCGTCTTAGCTTTTAAGTATGTTAAAAAGTAACTTTTCCGTCTTGCGTTTGAAACAGTTTCTATCTTTTCGGCTTTTAAAAAAATTAGACGCTTCGATTATTTTGGCTTTTCTACAAAGGCCTTGTGTGATTCTGCCTAACGTTTCGCTGACTCCCGCGAGTAAATTTGCTTGTGTTTTTGGAACCAATCAGGAGCTAAACCAAAAACAACCGTGATTGGCTGACAAAAATTTTCTCGCGCTAGGCATCGGCTGCATGTTTTCCCGCGCATGGCTCCGAATGCATGATTGAATGTTTTCCCACGCTTGGCACCAATTGCACGTTTTCTCGTGATTGGCACCGCATCGTTTTCTTCGAGCTCTGATTGGTCCACTATGTTTGTTTGTTCGTGTGATTGGCCAGGATTAAGTAAGTAGTCGGAGATCAGTCGCAGGGGGAGAGGGGGGGGGGGGGGGATGAAGCCTTCAAGAACAGTCACAGAATCGTCTCACTTTTAAAGATGAGAGTATGACGTCCCTTGCTTAATAAATTAAATTACACAAAAAAATTGAGATTGTCACAAATAACATTGCATATAAACATGGCCGTTTCATAGGCAATTTCATTTTTGTTCAAAGCGCCGACATCATCAAGCAGGTCCTTCAAACTTAGACAACGCTGGGGAATGGGGACGACCGGTAGCAGGTTCCAGGTTCTCCCAGTACGCTCGGTTGGCCCTGGATACAAAAATGAAATATTCATGAATATTACTGTTATCTGCAGCAAAACGGATGATTGCTGCAAAATTGAGACGACTACTAGCTGCACAACCTTATAGCCTATGGAACTTTTCACGAGCAAAACTCATTCTAATGCCCTTTATTTCTGCGTTTCTTTTCTTTTGGAGCATCAATTAAAAACAAGTTCTTAAAAATTCCGTGAAACTAACCCTACAAAAAGGAAATGTAAACGTTTAATTAATCAGTTACTTACCACAATACAAAAGTAGGTTGCTTGTCAATTTATCCCCACTTTTTTGTACATGTCATCACACAGTAAAACTCACCTTCAGGGGCTGAAAGCTTTTGTAAATGACTTTTAGAATCGAATAGCGCTAATTTTTTACCCGTGAAAAATTTACTTGTCCACTTCGCAAGATTTTCGCGAATTCTATCCCCCACGAAAACAAACGACATTAGGAGAAATACTGAATGTAAGAAGACTTCAATAATTGCCTTGGAAGTTGCTTTAAAATAACTAGACTCTGTTTCAACTTATGAAAAATAATGATTGCATGAGAATGTTTCTCATTAGGTTTTTTCTTGAAGAATTTCCTGTCAATCGTTAAAAGTTCATACCTTTTTCTCATCCATTCCTTTGGGTGATTTTTTAACCCCTCTCCCCAGGGGTCGTGTTTTTGACTTGCCAGTGGAAGAAAGCCTCGCTCTGGCGAAAGCTGGAAAGAAAGGAAAACAGCATACGAGTGAGATGTACAAACCGTCGTGAGCCACGGACGGCATCCCGAAGTTGTGTGTCTTCTTTTTGGCGCAGTTAGACGATGTCACACTCACAGCAAGTCGTCCTCTTTTGACGTACAGTGACAAGCCACCAGCCATCACTACAAGAGTGTTCAACTTCTGATGAGCGCAAAAGCAAGCCAACAAAGGAAAACTCAACTTTCGGTTCGCGTCCGTTCTTTCTTGTGCAGACTCGGGACGCCCTCATAATTCCTCGACCAACGACGAAAAACGGTGAATGATCATTTCAAACACTTCACTTGCCAGAACTCAGTCTACCAATCCTTATCCACAGTCTTTGGGTGGACTCAGTAATCTATCGATGCGCTAAGACTGGGATTTTTAGGGGTTGGTAGAATCATCATCATCATCATCATCATCATCATCATCACACGATAAAAATTTTAAAGCAAACTGCTTGCGGGTCATGTATTGTACAGGGCAAAAATTAAAATTAGATACAATACACAACGACAAAACTGGAGTTCCGGGGCCAGCATGTCATTACATCGTGGCCAGGCCGTTTTTCCCGTCTTGATTGGTAATAATTTTGAACTTTCCCTTTATTTCGAGTAATAACACAGGTAGTTTGCGGCTTGAGCTTGTGGAGTGGCGTTTTAGTTTTCCTACCTCCTCTGCAATAGCCCGGATGTGGTATGGTTCAAATCCACAGCAGCCGCCGATATACCTGACTCCAAGATCATAGGCACGCCGCGCGTACTTGTGCACATCCCAGCGGGTTAGAGTGCGAGGCTCCAAAGCTATAACAAAGAAAGATTCAAGTTAATAGAATAAACAAAAGGCATGAAGGAGCAGTCAATGGAATAAACTATTGGTAGCGAAGGGCTCCCTTTGGTTCTATATTGTTTTCCCCTAAACTTGATTTATAGAAATCACAAATGGTGCCTTAACAAATAGAAGGATACTATCCAGGAAGGCAACGTTGAAAACGGGTCACAAGAGGCCCAGAGGTCCGGAGCTTAATGAGGTTTCTGTAGCATAAACAACTGGGAGAGTGTGTGCTCGCCCACCCCTCCCCCACCCCACCCCTCCCCTACCCCACCCTTCCCTACCCCACCCTTCCCTGAATGGGATTCTGGCTAGTTGATCGTAGGTGTACCCAACAGCATTTTGTTAGATTTCCCTTGTACTTAACTGGTACCCATTTAAACCCGGAGTAAAGAGAAACAATGGGGACATTTTTTACAGAGGAAACAACATAGCCTTAATGGGCTAAACGCGGATTCAGTGGAGCTCAAGAAATTAATAGCGTGCAAAAACGGACGATGCTTTATACTAAAAAAGGTACTGGGGTCCATGTCAAGTCAGTCGGATTGAATAAACTAAGATGCAGCGTTTAGGTTCGATTTCTGTAGCGTGAAGTGGCATTCTGAAAACATAACGTGGAAGAGAAAAACCAGCAGTATAAACAAATAACAAAAACATCTTCGACAAGACCCGAAGACAAAGCGAAGTTACACTCTTAGCAATACCGAACATCACACGAACAACACCGAATCTACACGAGAGCTCATGAAAATAACCACAGGAATGAACCAAGCCGATCACTATATCTCTTGATTGCTATAACAATCACGGAATAAAAACTGTATTTTAAGTCTCGTAATCATGTCAGGGGTGTTCTTACCAAAAGGCAATTCAGGCAAACTGGAAAAACCTGTTCTGCCGGCGTCTGGAGTGTGATAACCAACAGGTTGAATCATCAAGTGACAACTAAGACCTTCTTTGTCCAACGCCTCTTTCATCAGACGAACAGTTTCAAGAGACATGGAGGGGTCGAATTTGCAGTTCACTCCGATGAGATCAGCACCTGACAAAAACAAGAATATTACTAAGTGAGACCACGGGCTTCCGTGAAGAAGCTCTTTAATGCGGACATCTTTACAGTGGTCAAACGCACGACGCGTGCGCAGTTTCAACCATGATTTTACAAAGCAAAATAGAGACAAAAGCCAAAGGTCTCACTTTAACCGCAAAACTTAAAGCCATTTCTGAAAGCTTAAGCTTTTTACGTTGAGTATGTGTTCAAGATCAAGTAACTGCTAGGTCGGTTTTCAGGGACATGTTATGCATCGTTTTCATACGAACTTCTTGCTTGTAAAACTTTTAACTGATTCAAACTTCTAGGCTCTGAAAGACCAGAAGTGACGTAACTTTTTTTGCGTTTGACTGCTGTGAACCGACATCTCCATAATACAGATACCCTGTCCCGCCCCTTCACTGTCCAATTGTATTAAGTCTACATCAATTTGGGGGTCTTACGGACCAAGGGAACTGTCCGTAATAGAGGGGCATCCGTATTATAGAGATGTCCTTAAGGAGAGAATCGACTGTATTTATTGCTACTTATTCGAGAGAAAATCACCTTTCCGTGCCAGTCTAACTGCGCATTCTCCTACAGGTACATTGTTGGTGTCTCCAGCAGGACCAATACACATGGTGATGGCGGTTGGTTTCCCTGTGGACTTCATCACCTCCACCACCCACTCGGCTTCCTCAGCATATTCAAAGAACTAGGAACGGGGGATAGAGAAGGCACACCATAATTAGACTGCTAGTACTTAGTTATTTCCACAATGCCAGGACGTTGTCCTCAAATTTAAAAGTCCGATAAACTTATACTATACTCTAAGTAGCTTTCCTTTTAGCCAATGTAAAGCTGGATTTTGCGTACGAAAATTCGATCTTTTTCCGTAGAGAAGATCCAATCCAAGATTGCAACACGAATGTCTCTTGTCCATATATAAAGGAATCGTATCGATCGCTGACTATTTGGTCTTGGAAACCCAGCCTCCTAGCCAGTGCATGTAACAATCAGGAACCTTAACCATAACGTTGACGACCGGATGTAACGATTGGCTACACGGGAAGTAAAAATATTTCAAAACAAGCGTTTTCCTACCCACGGTGAAGAGCAGCAGTGTGCCAGTAGAGAAAACACAGGGCTATCACAAGAACAAGGCAAGGGAATTGCACTGCCCTTCCGGAGGTCCTATCATGTCTTTTGCGTGGTATGGTGACCTACTCTTCTTAAAGTGGTACTACGATAAAATAGAACTTTCATTTTTTTTCTCGGACTTCGAAACTACGTTTCGTAAACACTCCCCAAGCGACATTTTAAGCCTTTATTTTGAGAGAAAGACCGTTTATTTAAACTGCAATTTTCCGTTTTAATGGCCCGCCATTATTACACCAGAAAGGATATAGTGACGTCATTCACTCAAGAGCTGTAGAATGCAGTGTGTAAAACACATCTTACAAATTATGCAAAACACGAGTTTGAGAGTCTGAAAGCTCAAAACTCCCGTGCTGCATACTAAATAAGCCACTTTCACACGCGCTGCATTCTAAAGCTCTTGAGCGAATGACGTCATTTGCAGTTGTACATTTCAGTTTTTTATACAAATCTAGTTGTTGTCTATATACATAATATATTTTCCATTTTTTATATTTTAAGACAACTTTATGTTAGCACGTACGTATTTTGAACGAGCGCTAGCTCAATAGACGTTACGTGGGTAAATAAACGATTGATTGGTTGATCGATTGATTATATCTTTTCTGGTGTAATAATGGCGGACTATTAAACGGAAAATTGCAGTTTAAATAAACACTCTTCTTCTCGAAATTAAGGCTTAAAATTTTGCTTGGGGAGTGTTCAGTAAACAAAGTTTCGAAATCCGAGGAAAAAATAAAAGTGATTTTCAATTGTAGTACTACTTTAAATTGCGCTTTTCGAAAATGGTTGAGAACAATTAGAGAAAGTTTCAAAAGAATTGGTCCACTAACAATAGGAATTTTGATTGTTGGTCACGCATCGCGTCTTTTCATACTTATAAAAAGAAAGTATTTTGCGACAGCCGCGTACTAAAAAGGGTGAGCGTTGAGAGACGTTGCGTAGCGAGTCCTTTAACTTCTAAGAGGAAGTGTTGCATGGCAGTCACGAACTACAAAGGATATTGCTGCGTGATGGTCCAAAAAAGGTCACAACGGAGGTGAATATTAACTTTCAGTGCATTTATCTTGTTTACCTCAGCAATCAGTAAATCCATATCATTCTTGAGGAATATCTGGATTTGTTCGTCGAACCGTTTCTGTATGCGCTCCTTTCCAGCCCCCTCTATGTAAAGCGTTGCCGTTTGGCAGATGGAGCCTGCGCAGAACACCCCTCCCTCCTGGGCCACGCCTTTGGCTAGGTCACATGCCGACTGGTTGATTTCTTCGTTCTGTAGAAGAAGGCAAGGTTAAGGAAAGTTGTTATGAAGTCAAATCTCATTGTTTAAACAAACTGTCCCCAATGTTTTTGTTGCGGTTTGATCTAAGTCCCTTAAAACGCATGCCGTTTCCATTTTTAGAATCGTGATTTGTTTCAGCTCCCAGGGCCGATTATTTGAACGACGTTTAGACAGTGTTTAAAAAAACCCGTGCATGGTATTAACCGCGTTTAAATTGGTCAACAGAAATGTTTTATCGTAAACCTAAGTCCTATTTAGAAGGCGTATAACACAGACTACTAAAACAACCAGCTACTTTACTGATTTGCTTAAGACTAGGTTTTGGTGTGCTAAGAATAAACTTACTAATCTTGAGATGTGGCTCTTTAAGAGGTCTTTAAGACATTTAAGAAGTAATATTGCTGGGGCACACCAATAGGCCATTTCCGAATTGTCTTGTGCCTATTTTTCAAAGCGAGGCTTCGTGCAAAACCTTTCATATGAAAATGAGTTTTATCTGCATGTGAATGAAAACTCATTTTCATATGAAAGGCTATGTACCAAGACTGGCTTTGAAAAAGAGGTACAAGACAACTCCGAAATGGCCTATTTCAGGATATATTTCGTATTGCAGTGGCTACGTTTTTCTTGTACCGAACATCCTAATTTAATATGGACAGTCTTGCAAGCCTAATCGACGAGGCAATACATCATATTAATTACTCATAAAACAGTTTGGAAATATTTTGTGGGGTAGAATTATGATTAAATACCTTCTCATCGATCGCTTTATCATCCATGGAGAAAGAAAAGGCTTGAATGATATCTGCTCCGGCTCGGAGAAATTCGCGATGAACCTGCCGCACTGAAATAAAACATTTCGAAAATAGAACCAATAATCAATAACCGCCATTCTCTGAAGAGACCGAAAGCAAGTTAGAGCTCGAGAAATTCATAGTCCGCAAAAGCAGACGATGTTTTTTCTTACATGGAAAGCGTTCACTGAATCCAAAGAATTAAACGATCCAGGCGTGCGTTTCTCGAAAGCCCCGAAACGTTTTTGGTCTCGAAAAGCCATTCGTAAAAGTATGAACCACTCGTTGTACAAAGCTGTTATTTTAGCTTGTCATTAAGATAAAAAATGTTGGACGTAACTAACAGCTAAGTTTCATGTTTAGAAACTTCTTTGTTTACAGGATACAGTGTGAATTATCGTGCCCGAAATCGATCAGAAAAGTTTCGGGGCTTTCGAGAAACGTACACCAGGTGGCTAAACGGTGCAGGAGTTTAGGTCTGGTTTCTGCGGGCATAAAGCCACTTGGAGTCATCGAAACGTCGTTCAGCCTTACGATCGTTGATTTTTATTCTTAAATGAAGCTACTTGTAGTATTAATACTACCTCCTCCCCCGGATGGGATGCCCATCGTACATCGCTAGCACTTGGGTGCATGGAGAGAGATAATGTAGAGTAAAGTTTCTTGTCTTTGGAAATAACATGAAATGATGAACAGACCAATCTCCAACCGACCGACCCTCAGATCGTTTAGATTAAAGGTCCGACGCGCTTACCACTACACCGTCGTGACTTTATCAGTTTGGTGTTTCCCCCATTATCGTGCGAGTAACATTCAAGAAGACTGTAAAATTCCAAACTGATGACGTAGTGCAACTTTTGCTTAGTGTCTCTAATTGGTTAAAAAAGGGTTTAAAACATACGTTACACTCTTTTATTCAACCTTTATTCAAAACTTTTATTGTCCTGCAAAAGGGATACCATCGCCTACCATCAGAAAATTTTTCGTACTTTCGTAACTTTCGAGGAAAGAACAGAAAAGTGCACGTCTCCATAAAGCTGGTAATATTTAACATCCAGAAGTAACATCGTATTTTAATTTCTGACGATTTTGGGCCTCAAACGTAAAACTGGCGGAACTGGCAATGTTCGCTTGACTGAGTGAGCCTCCTTCACCACAGTTTTTCCTGGGTCGAGTGGTTCTCTGCATCTAAACATCCGTAATCCTAGACGGTTAACTCTTACGCCCCGGCGATAATGAACATGAGCAGTTGATAGATCGTATCTTTTCACATTTCAAAGCTACGGATCTACAAGAATAGAAAAAACGGTTAAAGCACCCGAAAACATGATTAAAATCAAAACGGGCGGGAAACAAAGAACCGGACAGGGGAATGGAGAACGAGTTAGAGCTAAAGGAATTAGTTTCCAAAGGTGGTGGAGTACAACACTTTAGTTTATTGTATGCTGAGTTGCTGTGTAAGGTCAATATGCCACCGCAGTGAGATTCAGAGTTAGGTTTATTCAATCTCGTACCAAGAGTCCTCAGGATTCTTGGTCATGCGGGTGGTCGCCGGTCTCCGGCGAAACACCTGGGAACGAGATTGACGCTAATTTGAAATCTTGTAGAGAATCGTATAGACTGCGAGTAGTCTCTAATTTTGGCGATGGCGATTGTGGGGCGGGCGAAATACACACACGCGCGCGTGCGAAATTTCGAGGCGACGCGAGGCGAAGGGAGCGCCGAAAATTATCGTAGGGAATACCACTGACCGCTCGTTCCCAGACTGCCATTCCCCGCTCTAATTCTAGTAACGACCCGAGATAGTTAACACCAAACTCATTCTGGTGACGACTAACCTGCCTCCGGACTTTCCACAGTACACTCGGGGGTCCATGGTCCTGCTCTTACATATCCTCTCTTCTCCAAACAAAATGTCATCCCTCCATCACCAACTATCACTTTACCTTCATTTAAATGATCTAGAACAGTGCCTTTCTGTGCGAAATAAAAAAGAGAAAGAGATGATGAATTTATATAAAGCGGTTTTCAGTTGGGTTAAAAGTAATTCGCGTTTGTTATTGTTTTGCTCAGGGATGGCCCGGCAAAAAGAACACGCACACGGACGCGCGCGAACATCGCGTGCCACGTGAAGAGGTGACGCACAGTCTTAGGGCAGCTGAATTTCGCGCGCGTTCGCGTGCCCTTCTCGCTTGACTATCCTTGAGCGGAAGGAGTGACTGCTCGTAGTCTTAGACTGGACGCATTTTCTCAACCAATTTGAGGTTAAATCAATCGTGTGTTCAGAGGTACCACGCGTTTTCCTGCACTTAGCATCTGTTTAAGGAGCATGGTCACGAGGATTTCGAAGATTTCTGGTCAAAACTGTGCTAAAATAATCGGTAGCTAACTTTATCCATGCCCAACATTGTGTTTGAACATTTAAAGGAACATATTAACTTAATTTCATTAAGAGAAAACAAACTATGCCATTTAATATCGATTTAATGTCAACACGCTGTAAGAATTTGAAAAGTTTAGCCTAATTTTTTCAAATTGCAATCCATTTCCATCCGTGCCATCCGTAGCAACAGACGACAAAAAATAGTTTCAATGAAGTAATATAGTCTTTGGTAACAAAACTAAACCATTATTTGCAGGCGTTCGTTGATGTCAGGACATATTTTTGATTTTTAAAGTGAACTAAAATAGCGTGACTATGCCCCTTTAAATGTATTTTCTTTGATCTCTGAGTGCGCCTGTTATGGTTGCTCAGAGAGGTAACTTTCCTGACACTTGCTCCAGATGTTTTGTACTGACGCAGGGTCTTGCGCTGAACAAACTAGTTCTTTCAAAAAGAGTCCGTTATGGAGTTCGTATTTCAGAATCAGATCTGCACTTTGCAATCTTCACTGATCTCTGTATGGTTGTCGAAGTCTTTGTCAAAAACTGCGCGAGGTTTTAATTCCTAAAGCGGTTTCTATACCTCATTTTAACATGCCATATAGACTCCCAAATATAACGTTAAGGAGGAGGTGGAGCGTGAAGCCGGAAAGTGGCAGAAAGTATGTGCAAGGGGCGCTCCACGTGTCTCAACCTTTACAAACTACACTAGTTACCTTTGTCTTGGTCGAAAATGAGACACTGTGGAGAGAAAAATAAAACAAGTTCACCATTAGTTGCATTGAACATGTTTCTTGGCGGGCGGAGGGAATGGGGCTAGTGTTACCGAAATCGCAAGCGGTCACGTTTTTACGTGGTTCCCTTCTGTACTTTCATGACCAATCCAGATTATGTACCAAAGTACCAATAACGATCACTGGTCAAACACGTCCTAAATTGCTGACGAAGCGTGACGTATCCAGCGGTGAAGCCACTTGAAGTAAGGGAATCAAGTATTTAGCATTTGACTTTCCGCTCGTGCATAGGAGGACTACTCGAAATTATCCTTCTTCGCCCTCCCACTGACGTTCGTTTATTACGTGAACCACAAACCTGTCTTCAGACACCAAATTGATTGGTGACCAAATTGATTTCTTTGCTTAAGTATTTTCGACACATTGAAATAGTTTATTCGCTATTCACCATCCCCTATTCCCCCGTCCGATCATCACTTCCAGAGCCAGTTGAATGGAACACGAGATAAACCTGTTTAGTCACGCAACAGAACAACTGACGTTACATCACCCGGAATATTTTCGTTCGTTTTGCCCCCCGGGGGAGGCACTGAAGTTCGACGTGAAGTTAAATGAATGTGATTTTAATTGTTACACAGGTTAAATTAAAGTTTGACCTTCGTATTGTTTTAGGAGTAAAAACACATGCCCTGCCCATCTTTTTAGCACGGACGATTAATGTTGCCCCCAGGCATACGCATGCTTACAAAGTAGCCGCACGCACAGATCGATATTTAGAAATATTTTTCATTCTTTGTTGCTTACATTCAAACTCGATCCGAAAAGCGCACACAAATTCATTCCCTTGTCGATAACAATGTTCTCAGTTGAATGGAGGGGGAGCGATTTTAGAATACCCGGCCACTTATTTACATATCTCTCAAGGCTTTCAAGAACGAGGCATATAGAAACAAAAGGATCCATTCAAATTCAATGAGATGCAAATAAGTGGCCGGGTATTCTAAAATATAGCCATGTTTTCAATTCTAAATGAAATAGATTTCATTGCTGATAAATTTCTCAACTTTACCCCGGTAAAGGTTACGCGGCTAACAGGGTAGGGTATATGTAGCCACGTTTGAGAAGCGAGGTAATGGGCCGTGACAGGAAGGACGAAACGGCAGGGGATCGGGAGCGAATAACAAAGTACAGAAAATTTCCTTACCGATAACACCCACAGGTCACAAGAGATTGTAGCAAAAACGTGCACTAGGAATGAATTTATCTAGAATATTTTGGGGCTGTATGGAAAAAATACCATAAAATGTTTACAATGTCCACTGTGAACATGGGTGTAAAACGGACATAGAAACCTCGAATTACCTTTGAAGGCTTCTTAATCTCCCCAATGCGCATTTAGTTATCGGTGTGGCATAATTTGTACTGTAAAATCTGACTGTTGGCCGGAGAAAGGGCACAATATATCGCCAGCTTGTGGCCATAGTTGGCAGCTGTTATGTTACGTCTGTTATTTGGTGAAATTGGACCGAAACGGCAGCCTTTTTGCACGTGAATTAGACAAACCTGATAGTCTGTGATTATCATAATCAAGCCCCAAATTAGAAAATCTAAACCAGGGTCGGGAATCAAGGACCAAGGATCAAGGATCGTTGAATGGAAAGTATTTCTGCGTTTAACGAGCGATACTAATTACTACTTCAGCATTTTTTCTAAGACCATGACGTGCGTAAGAGAAACGGTCACAACTGTTTCCCCAAGTTCAGCAGAAGTCTCGGAAATTTAAGAATTAGGGTGGGGAATCAAGGAGGGAGGAGTTCAAGGTTAATTCTTAATTCGAGACAGTGGAAATTATGTAGCTATAATCTATACTAATTCCTACTTCGATATTTTTCTAAGTGCGCAAGGAGAGCGATCACTATGCTTCTCGTCAAGGGTAGTTACTACGTAAATTCTTGTTCGCCATTTCAACGAATTGTGAAAGCAGAAAAGCTGAGAATTACAGCGGAAGCACATTGATTCAGTCACCAAAGGTTCAAAAGTATTTGGCCGGAATAAAGGACGATATAGATCATGTTTCTTAAGTATGGCCTTGGAGTTTGCTTTAATTTTGCTTCATTATATATTTCTATATTCGTAGTTACAGAAAATCGCCAAAATCCTGCCAAAAGTTATGAAGGCCCGGGGGCTACTCCTCGGGATTTTTGGTAGGGATGTCAGACTCGTACCGAGTCGCTTCTCTTATCCGCGCTGCGGTTTATGGGTACGATTTGATGAGTTCGCGGTGCATCAAGGGAAGGACGGAAGAAAATTGCGAAGCGACGTCACTTTTTCTCCCTCCTTCCCATTCTATACCCATTTTCGGACCAAGACAGCTCAAAAACTTCGCTCTTCTTAGGACAGCACATACCTCCTGTATTATGCAAAAGAGTATTCTCCCCTCCAATACTCTCCCGGAGGATGAGGATATAAACTTGAAAGATAAAATAAGAGCTAATTCTCAAAGTATCATAAGAATACAGCATACTTAATAAAAGAATCTAGTTATGAAGCTCAGCAAAGTCCTTTGTTTTATGTTTTTGTTACCGTTTTTAGCCTTGACGGTGCACAAACAACAATAGGTTTTGAATTTTGCATGAGCAACGAACCAATAAAAATGTCACTGTCAAGTTATTCAGCCATAGTGTGCCATCGTAAAACAAAAGATTGGGCACTTTCGTAGAACTTTTCAACATAAATTGCAGCACCTTTGTTATGGCCTTTGAAACTTGCAAGGTTTCATAACCAGTCCCTCGAGTAACTATGGAATACAGAGAATACAAGAATGGCAACTGTGATTTTTGAACCGCCTATCACGAAACCAAACCTCGCAAGCTGTAATCCACTTCCATTCTGAAATCTTACACTTTATCCCAAACTATACTCTTTTTTTTTTAATAAGAACGTGCAAATCTCAGCCTCAACGTTCTCATAAAAATGGTTCTTATAAAATAAAGAGAGTGTACCTGATATGAGGGCCTAAATGGGAGTGGGGGGGGGGGGGGGGGGTCGGCAAAACAGCTAACACTAAAATTTTAACATTAAAAAATTCGCTGTATCAGTTAAAATAAATAAATGAATAAAAATTTACACAAAGAGATCGGTTATTATTTATGGAGAGGGGGGAGATGGGGGGGTCAAGGGTATTTTAGAGTGGTTTGAGAGGGAGGATTATTTTTTAATTAAAGAAATAGGGGGGTCATCCTTTTTAGGTTCTGCTAGATATCTTAATTATTTGTGTTTGTGTAGAAGGGGTAACTTTTAAAGAGACAGAATATTTTTTAAGGATCCAAATAGAGAAGAGAGATATTAACCCAGATGAAAAAAAATCGCTTCTAACTTAAGTGTAATGGTCTTAAATTCTGTGGCTATTTCACACTACGATGAAGACCAATACCCCTCCATCTCCAACCTAACACAGCCTGCTTTAGTGAATGATTATGGCTGGAATACATTTCCACCTTACAAACGTTTGTGTCTGTTTAATAGCCTATGAAGTCGTAAAACTTGTTTTGACAAACAATCACTGATGCTTCAACTTCGAATGTACATATAACAGTTGTCCCAGAATGTCAGTAGTGCACCTTCCTTGGCACCCGATTGGCATTCAAGCCTGTCCAAGGTGTGGTATGTAGTCGGTAAAGTATCGAGAGCAAAACAACCTTGACTGATGAGGCATTTTAATTTTTTCACATTTAAACTTTTAGTCAAGCTTTCTAGTGCATCGACATTGATTTCCTCGTCACATAATGCATCGGCTGGCTGTTCGTGGTAGTGGAATAGCCATCAGGGAAACAAAGGGCCTTAAATGTGAATTCATCAACAACTCAGTTAGCATCAGGCTTTGTATAGCAAATTCATCTCTTTTCCTTTTTTCGTATCCTTGCCTTTCTGGAAATTTCCTCTTTCCTTCTGCTTATGTGGTTGGTCTTTTTCCTTGATGCAAATAGGGCAAAGGCATTATACTTTGACCTGAGGTACCAGCTTAGTTTGGATTTAAGGTGCTGTTACACTAAGCAATCTTTTTTTGCAACTTGTCTCGCAATTTTGTTACGATACAAGTTGAGGAAAAAATGCAAAAAATGCAAAAATGCAAAGGAATGTCTATGTTCATTTTGTGCGTTCACTTTGTGTGAATGTATTGGGGGATTAATTGACAATGGGTCAATGGTTTCTCGTGTTTGATATTAGTTAACTGTAGGCCGAATTAAATAAACTGGCCGCCAGCTCTAAGACACTGAGCATTTTTTCGGGTCAAGATAAATTGGCTGTAACGATATTGAGGGGGTCGCATATATTTACGGGGATGTCTGTTAGGCGTTCTTCCACTGTACCCAGATGACAGCCCATTATTTGGCTGGTAAAAGGGCCAGTTTAGCTGATATCTTTGCTAAACCTTGTTTTTCATACATCACCTCTACGCTTCGGCTTGGATTTTGCTTGCGTCGTCAATGGCAGGGAAGTTTTAACAAACAAAATGTTAACTTTGGGATGAGATGAGATGAGATTATGGGCCACGGTAGGAAAAACGCAGTTAATT
This sequence comes from Siderastrea siderea, assembly GCA_964030785.1. Taxonomy (NCBI): domain Eukaryota; kingdom Metazoa; phylum Cnidaria; class Anthozoa; order Scleractinia; family Rhizangiidae; genus Siderastrea; species Siderastrea siderea. The sequence goes on from OZ034979.1 coordinate 10,126,267, forward strand.
TTTAAAATCTTGCTGTGGGTTAAAGGGACACTGCCACCATTTTTTGGGATAACTTTGAAAGGCTAGAAGACATACTCCAATTAGAGGAAACCCAAAAATACTGGTTGAGTTTCCTGTAAAGACCTTTAAAACTACTCCACCGGTTCTCCGAGACTATGATTTTAATCAAAGTGTGTTCGGCTGCGTATCGCTAGGATGGAACTGGATTGCAACTTGAAAACATCAGGCTGATGTTTTCAAGTTTCTCCTTAGTTTATTAGAAGAAACGCCAGAAACTGACTATGGTTTGTTCTTCTTTTGTGAAAATTATTCGATTTCCTTCTCTTGACGTTCTAGGACTATTCTGTGTACGATAAAAGGTATAATTTAAATTTCAGCATATTTTATCACTCCAAAACCAAAAAAACCCTTGACAGTGTCCCTTTAAAATGGCAGGTCAGTAGGACTTACGTTTGTCGTTTGTAACTGGGAAGCTAATGGTAACTGGAGCTTCTAATAATCATGCGTTATTTGATGTTCACGATACGTCTAACGACTTTACGCTAGGCCTACTGTGATTTGCATCCTCGGAAACCCAGGGCAGGTAGTGGGGCGAGGGAAAGTCGGAGCTGGCGAACAAAAAAGTGGGCGAAGAAAAGTCAAGGGCAAAGGTAAAACTACGAGTTAAACGAAGTTCAACGACTTTTTGATTCCTCAATGTTATTTTCAAAACAACCAAGCCTTTTTTAACAGTTCATTTTCTCCTCCCTTTTGAGCGATTGAAAGCGGTTCCATCTCGAGTAATTAACTCATTGAACTTTTCTCTCTTCGCAAAAAATACATCTGAAAGAGTGGTTTTCGCTTTGCGACTGAAGACTTCCCTTTGTGACGCAACAAAGGAGGAAAACGCTCGCGCAGAAATCAACCAATCAAATTGGTTTGGTGGCTTACTTGATGCCAGCGCGCGCTAAAAAAGAACTTGTGATAGTAGGTTAGCTTAAGGACGTTCGCGCCAATTGTTTCTGCGCATCCTTACTGCGCACGCAATTCACTTCGTGATGTCATGCACGTCATGTATTGAGCGTGCGCGCTGTTGAAGAAATGTGGAGATATATAGCGCTGGTGGGGACTTTAATATCTATGCACGGGTTTAACTCTCTTAAATGTTCGGTGACCCCATATCTTCTTTTGATAGATCACTTTCTTTGTCGATTATCTACGTTTTGTGAAAAATTAAAGGAAATCTGTATTGTATAAGTTTGATTTTTTTCAACTTTTCTGCCCTCGCATCATCGAATTCTACTATTATTGAAGCTGCACGGTGTTCGTTAAAGTCCATCTTAGAGGTTGAGTTTAACTAAAAGGATGACACACCGGTTCAAATTATTTACTTAACAGACCCACTTAAGTAAAATTTGACTAAGAAAGTGGGTCTACAGCGAATCATTTTAAATATTTGTCAACTAACAAGCACTGAGGCCATGTCGAGTTACGAGGGCCGATTTGTCAAAATTGGGGTAGTTTTTGACGTGCTTTATTTCGAAAACGAAGTCGGTGACCCCCCAATTTTTTTCCGTTTCTGACATAGGTAACTCATTATATGACTGTAGCCAAAGTATGAAAAAAATCTGTATTGTAGAAGTTTTTCGCGCGAACGTCCTTAAACGTGCACAGCGATTTGAATTTGCACCCGCGTTTTTGTTCAACGCAAAGAAACACCCAGACGTTTGCATGTAGTCTAGGTCAGGACTTGCACATTCAAAAATTAGCATTAAATGATATAGGTCAGTTTAGTAAGAGTGTGGTTTTAGTTGTGAAAGAAAGCGGTTGGCTCATGGTTTAAACTTGTGGCTTTGCGCAGGCTGCCCGTAAAGCCGCTTACAACGTGGAGCATAAAAAGGCTGTTTATGATCCACGCTTATAGTTGTCGACCGGGCACAAGAGTAGGTCAGAGCTTATAAGAGTAGGCGGGAATTAGAGAGTTAGGCTGAAAATGAGCAAACGCTATTGGTTTTGATAATCTGCATTAGGTTCGGCACATGTCAAGTTCGACGTTTAACCAAACTACCTAAAACAGTTAATCATGGCAAATTTCACTCGTTTGAGACTGATTTTGGTAGATTAATCAGATTTAATGAGAAAAAGAGCCACATTTGAAACAAAATATCTTTTTCTTTAAACAAGGCCTTAGTATAAATTCATCGATTTTATGAAAATTAAAACAAATTTAAACAATTGGGAAGTACATAATAATTTTTAGACTAATCAAAAGCGAGATTTTCAATTCTTTTTCGAGTTGCCGATTGTGGGTTGTCCAATTGCATTTTTGACCTATGTTGAAAACATAGGGTCTTAGCCAGCGTGAAGTTTTTCGCTTTCTATGTTTGTTTGTTTGTTTGTATGTCTGTATGTATGTATGTATGTATGTATTTTTGATCCGGGGGGAAATCTCATGTGAGACGGGCGGGAATGCTCGTCGGAAAATTTAAATTAAAGCTATGCTAAAACAGACGGAGAACGCGAGACGACGTGCATCCATGCACCTTTCACATGGGAGTACACCCCCCGGGGGAATTTATGTGGCACAATGTGGCACCAATCAGATTGAGGCTACTAAGCTAAGAGTACATTCAACCAATGAAAGAGTTGGTTAGAATCCCCTTACTGAAGCTGAAGGTCAGACAAGGTTAAGCTTACCGGCCATGTCGAATGTACATATGGGGACGGAAACGATCAGCTCAAATGTGCTTTTCTACTTTTTCCTCTCGAATATTATATTTTCAGTGAACTCTTGGTGTGGTGGAATTAATGGTAATTTCCTAAAGCTATTGTAAGGGCAGGTAAAATTGAACTTTGTCGTGGCCAACGGTGGAACGTGAGTGCTTGACAAAAACAATTTTAAACATCGTTCCAAAAATAGACTTGTTGACGAGAAACTGTAATTTAATTTGTTCTTTTATGATTTGTGTTATGAAACAGCTGTTTTGGTTATGTATCTTTTAGCAAGATGTTGGTTGAAAAGATTGTATCTGTGCTTGATACGGATAATTTTGACTGTACTTTGCAAGGTTTTTGAAACAGCTTTGTTTGGTAATTTGAAATTTATAGCGACGTGTTAAAAAGATTGCAATTTGCATAAATTAGCTTGTTTATTCAAGCGTGTCAGTAGGTTTTTAAACCTGTTTTCTCTTCCCAAAATGCGGTTTAGTTTTAGTTTACGATGTTGTGTCCATGATTTATATCAGTCATATCCACAGATTTTCCAGCCGACATAGAAATGATTTCTTTCTTGGTTTTATCATATACGGGAACATATGGTTTTTGAAATTTTTTAGCGACGTGTTTAAGATAGCAATTTGCATAGATTAGCTTGTTCAAGCGTGTCTGTAGGTTTATAAACCTGTAGTGTATACGGTAACATAGCGAGTTCACGGTACGCTCAAGCTCGGAAACTTCGTTAACTGCAAAACCAAAATGTACTTTTGAATCGTCTGGCAAAGGAATATGAAATACTCCCAGAAGGTGCGAATCTTTCTGTCGAAATTGTTCGAGAATTCCTTACAGCGGGGCATTTTTTGGAGAACTCGGCAAGCTGCTGGCCATGTCATCTTAACACGACAAAAAGTGAAAGGTCCTAAAAAGTACAACAAATCACAGTTTACTTAAAGAAAACAAAATACCAGTCTGCGTAGTCTCAGTAGTCTGCATGGTCTGCAGTCTGCACAGTCTGCAGGCTACGTTTTAACATGACCGCAATGACTTTCCTCTCCACAAATTATTATCTACTACACTTGTTTCTTTCACATCTTGTTGTGAGCTCGATTTATATTCTTCAGTAATATGCAGACAATCATTAGTTGACCTTAACTGAGGTTTCAGTTTTAAATTTAATTTGAAGTTTTTATGCAGTCGTTTTGTTCTAGTGTCAGTTTGACTTTTTAGTTTGTAGCCTACTAGCCCGATGGTTGCTCTATCTCCAATTTTGGTCCAACTGGGCTTTTAGCGGGATGTTGTTTTGCATTCCAAGGGTATTTGCTGAGTAAACAAAAAAGCTGTTTGAGGCCCAGTTCAGACGCCGTACCTCTCATGGGCCGTACCAAATACATTTTCGCTCCTAGGTCGTATTTAAGTGGCAAACTTTCCCGTACTCTGAGATTTTGGCTTGCCTAATTGAAATCTGTCGAAAAAACTCATTTGGACACCGTACAACTGCCAAAAAACTACGTACTACTTGGTACGACACATGGGAGGTGCGGCGTCTGAACTGGGCTTTATGCACTCAGGTGCTATAGTGGAGGGGGGAAGTATTTGCAAGAATAATCGCGTGTTGTTTTGTCCTCAGAGTATGTCTTAAAAATCGCAAATAAGCGAGGATAAGACTTGTCATTTCAACATAGGTCAAGCACGCAATGCGTGCCTATGTTTAAAGCATGGACCCGTTGTAAACATCTTTCATGTTCATCGGGTCTGGCAATTGGTCGCAAAGTCCCGAAGTCGTAGATATTTAGTAATATGTGAAAATAAGAATAAAAGTAAAACGAAGATTAACGACTTTTTGTCCCGCCAATGTTATTTGTACTTAAATACCAAAAAGGACAGACAAGTTTGAAATACCTTCTATAACAGTTCCTTTTCTCCTTCCTTTGTTCTTTGAACAGCTGAAAGCGGTTCCCATCTCGAGTTATTTACTGAAATTGTCCCTCTTCGCAAAAACACGTCTGAAGCGAGTGATTTCGTTTTGCGACTATAAACTTTCCTTTGTGACATAACAAAGGAGAAAAGCGCTCCCGCAAAAATCAGCCAATCAGATTCGTTTGGTAGGTTACGTGATGCCAGCGCGCACAGCGGTTTGAAGTTGCACCCGCGTATTTTCAAGGTGGAGAGCCACCTGGCCCCGGTTGCGGATAAATCACCATCCAGTGGATAGCGTGTTTTTTTTTTGTTAATATTTATCCGCTGGATAGCGATTTATCCCGTGTGTAGCGTTATCCAACCAGGCTCAGGCCAGGACATTCAATTTTAGTTGTTAAAAAAGGCTTGTTGTAAACTGCACAACGCAATATCACACCAAAATTTATAAACTGCACAAAATACACAATATCCTGTAAATCGGCAACCTCTTGTAAAACGGTTTGTTTGAACAGTGGTCGACTTACAAAAGCGTATACTGCGCATGTACTAGAGGCCCACGAGGTTGGCTCCCACGCAAAATGGATGAGTTTTGTGGTAAGCGTTTTTGTCAGAAATCTTCCTGCATCTGTAATAATCTTTTACGAGGGTCATTAAATTTTATAAAACACGATTTTAATGTTTCTCGATGACTGCTTTACCATCAGAGCCAAATAGTTCTACTGAGCCAGCGTCCTCGAGATCGTATACGCAAGGTTTGTCGTCACCCATTTACACTTCCTTTGTCGGCGAGGACGGAGGTTAGGCATCGGTTACCTTGTTCACGGTTACCTACTATTCTCCAGAAACCGGTTAAAAAGGCGGCGATATTATGTGATCTGGAGTCTATGCCCGAAGCAAGAGGAATTCAAATTCGAAATTCGCGTACCCAAATCAGTTTGAGTTTTCCTAGGGAAGCAACAGTTGAGAAGACAGTTTCGGATTGTTACCGTAGAAAAGTCATTCTAATAACTTTTTGCAAGTCGACCACTTGTCAAACAATCAGTTTTACAAGAAATGGCGCAAATTACGAATATTGCGCCGTTTATAAATTTTGGTATATTTCGTTGCGTTGCGTTCCGTTGCGCACAGTACGACAATCCGGAAAAGAAAGTAGTCGATTCATGGCAGCCCGAAAAACCGTTTAGAAAAGAAGAATACAATGAAGATTCAAGCGAGGGAATTTATTGAAACACAAATAAAACAAAATAAAATCGTAATTGTTTTCTAATCCGAATCTTCCTCTTTCTTCTCCTTTTTCTTCTTCTTTTTCTTCTTTTTTTCACTTTTTGGCGTCTGTTAACGAAACAAAATATGTCTTAGAGAAAGCCAGTGGCATCAAACAAAAAAGCGCGAAATGCAACACTTATTTAAGAGCATCCTAGACTACGCAAATAGTGCGGTTTTCAATTGAGTGTCGGAAAATAATTCGCGTTGCTTTGGGTTTGCTTTACTGTGCTCTGTGATTGGTCAAGAAACTCGCGCCACTTTCTTAACCGATCGGAAGAAAACCAAAACCAATTGTGTCTTTCTTCCATTCTGTTGTTTGCGACACCCAACTGAAAACCGCTCTAACTCGTAATAGAGCGGTTTTCAATTGACATTCGTAAAACCAGAACCAAGGCAATTACTCTGACCAATCACAGCAGACGTAAACAACGCGATGAACCAATCAGAACTCGAAGCAAATACATGTAGCGGGCGCCGAACGCGGGAAAACGCGCGCGGGCAAGTCAGGATTCGTTTTGGTTTTACTTCTCATTTGTTAACCAATCACAGAGCAAAGAGCAGTTTTCAAATGAGTTTTCGAAAGTAATGCTGTGTTTGCTTTGGTTTTGCTTTACAACGCTTTCTGATTGGTTAAAAAATCTCGCCACTTCCTCAACCAATAAGACGTAAAACCCAAACCAATCGTGACTTGCTCGCACGCGTTTTCCCGCGCTTAACACTAATTACTTGTACTTGCTTCGATTTCTGATTGGTTCATTTTGTGTTTTGTTCCTGCTGTGATTGGCTAGAGTAATTACTTTGGTTTTGCTTTTACGACACCCATTTGAAAACCGCTCTAGCAACAAACGCGAATTGCTTTCGACACTCAAATCCGCTCTAACTCGCACGCAATCATCCGCAATGCATGTCAAGTTAAAGCAAACAATTTACAACGAGAACTGTGAATCAAAATTTCTCACCGCAGCTGCAGAAGTGTCCATTTGTTCCTCATCTTGTTCATCGTCATGTTTAGCTTCCTTGTCTTTTTTCTTCTTCTTTTCCTTTTTGGATTTCTTCGCTGGTGTTTCTCCGTCATCTAGAATGGCAATGAAAGCAGTTGGATTTTCATTACGTTACATTTTCGTGATATGGACATGCATCAACCTTTAGTTTCACTTTCCACAGAGTCAAACCTTGATCATTTAATGAGGTTCTAAGTTTGAGTCTGCGAATAAAACCCTGAAGTGTGACCATTCAAATGAAAGCTGCCGAGAAGTACCTTAGAGAAAGAGAGCAGTACTTTCCTGTGGTGCTGTTGCTGTACTGTATATGTACAAGGTGGTTCTAACTTTTAAATCTGTGGATGAAATTCTAAAGTGTGACCATTCAAATGAAAGCTACTGAGCAGTACTTTTCTGTGGTGCTGTTTATTAGCTGCACAAGGTGGTTCTAACGTTTGATTCCGCCTGTTCATCCTAATTTGTGACCATTCAAATGAAAGCTACAGAGCAGTACTTTCCTACAGTGCTGTTTATTACGCTGTTAAAGGTGGTCATGTATGTACTCTTAGAGTCGGTGTATGAAATCCTTTAGTATCGAGCAGTACTGATTCAACTGTAAATTGTCGGACACTGACCTTCCTCAGCTGCCGGTGTGCTCTTTTCCTTTTTGGATTTCTTCGCTGGTGTTTCTTGGTCATCTAGAATGACAAAGCAGGCAGTTAGATTTTCATTACGTTACATTTTCGTGATATGGCCACGCATCAACCTTTAGTTTCACTTTCCAGAGAGTCAAACCTTGATCATTTAATGTGGTTCTGAGTCTGCGAATAAGACCCTAAAGTATGACCATTCAAATGAAAGCTACCGAAAAGTATCTTCCCGTGGTACTGTTTGTTATGCTGTTTAACGTGGTCCTAACTTTTAAATCTGTGGACTAAAACAAAAGTGTGACCATTCAAATGCAAGCTACTGAGCAGTACTTTCCTGTGGTGCCGTTTATTATGCTGTACAAGTTGGTCTATTGGTGAAATCCTAAAGTGTGACCATTCAAATGAAAACTACTTAGCAAGTACTTTACTTCATGGAGGTTCCAACTTTTGAGTCTGTGGATGAAATCCTTATGTGTGACCATTCAAATGAAAGCTATTGAGCAGTACTTTCCTGTGGTGCTGTTTATTATGCTGTACAAGGTGGTTCTAACTTTTGAGTCTGTGGATGAAATCCTTATGTGTGACCATTCAAATTAAAGCCATAGAACAGAACGTTCCTATAGTGCTGTTCATTATGCTGTAAAAGGTGGTTCTGTATGTACGTTTAGAGTCCGTGTATAAAATCCTAAAGTACCGAGCAGTGCTGATTCAACTGTTATTTCAGTTGTTGGACACAGACCTTCCTCAGCTCCAGGTGTGCTCGGAGTAACAGGAACGCTGGGACCTGGTGTGGACTCTCCATTTTCCTCAGACCTCTTTCGTTTCTTTCCAGGAGTAGGAATTGTTGAGTCGGTAGCAGGGTTGTAAGTCTTCACCTCGCTGATGAAAACGAAACAAGACAAGAACTAGAGAGTGATCTACAATCCTGGACAGAACTAATTGAGACAGACACAATTTCCACCGTATTTTTCCATTTCCCTGCATGGAAAGGTGGCAAGACAAGACCAGGCGGTACAAATGCTTTCCAGCCCCCACCCCTCAATCCATGTTGTTTGTTAGAACTACACATTCATCAGGCTTTTTTGGCAGCAAAGCAACATTGATAAGGGAAAGAGGGAAAAGAATTGTCTATGTAAGCGACTTTAACGATCAAAGTACACTCTCATTCTGAGGTGTCTCAACAGTTTCGTTGGAGATTGTTGGTTCATGTATGGTACTTTAACTTATAGCGAAGACCACAAGCAGAGCTATGGGTGTGGTCACTTAGTACTATCCTGAAACAGGAATACTTAAAATAACTGATCATTGCATTCCTTTGGGACCTCGTCAGGTTCTGGAAAAAAGAGAACTGTATTCCTTTTACTCTCCTCATCTTATACATCTTATACAGTTTATGGCTTTGGTCTCCTCAGAATTAAGTGTCCAGGCTGTCTGTAAAAACAACAAAGTTTAACAGGAGGAAGTGAAAAAGATTACCTCTTGTTCTCGTACTTGTCCACTCTGGCCTTCGCCTTCCCAGTTCCACTGATTCGCCTTAGCTGCAAAACATAATTAATACACTTGTATGAATTGGTTCTGCCTCAAGAGATGCTTTGAGTTCAAACCAATATTGATAAGCACCTAGAAATAAGGTTAATTTCAACTGCCCCTCTCTCGGGGTTAGAACACAGCACTACTTAACTAGAAACTGGCCTACTGAAAAGAACTGCTTAAAAATCTGGGTTCCATTTTGCAAAAGCTATACAGCACTAATCTAGGATTAAAGGTTTTAAAAGGTTTCAGTTTCTCAGTTTTTAAAGCTTTTTTCTTTACTGCTAATGTAAAGCAAATAATCATTGTTGAGCTTGTAACAATGATTACATCACAAAAGCGGACATGGTCACACCTTTAAATGAGCCTTCAAACTCTATCAACTCTCTGTACCTGATTTTCTTCAAGTGATTTCAGCCTCATTTCAAGCTTTGCTCTGTTTTCAATGCCCATAGCTGTCCCACTGTCTTCACCCAGGGCATCAACTCGTGCTGCGAGGGATGTCTTGGCAGCTAGCATTCTGGAGATCTGTAAACAACAGTGAACAAATTAAAAATAACATACATGAGAAACTTAGTGACATTATTATAAGTTGGAAAAAAAATTACAGGTGTTGAATGCAGTTAAATGCAAATTGCTGTGCTATGTAACAAGCCACGCCACTTGCACTGAATTTTTGATGAGTTTTTGACAACTTTTGACAACTTTTTGACAACTTATGATGGCTTGTATTTCAACCAACCTTTCAACTCCACCTCACACAGTTTCTTCATCCTAGCTTGGCAGTGGACACAGAAGCCATGCAATAAGTTGTCAAAAAGTTGTTAGGAAGTAATAAATAATGCACCCTAATTAACATTGTTAACAACAACCAAAGTCAAGTGTGTTGTCAGCCTTCAGATTAAGGAAGATGGAATATTCAGCTGGAATTGCCTATTTCTTTCCGAGCTCAAAATTTACCAGCCTTCAGATTGTTTGCACAGGTGTAGTGCACCAAAGGTTTTGTAAGGACAATGTGCTTTCAATGTAGCACAGATTTCCCAGCATATTTCTGGTCTCAGCTACTGTCCTGGGACGTTCCATAATTCATCTGTCCCCCCCCCACCCCCAACCAGGATGGCGAGTTTTAGCTCAGTGGGGTTCAGATTTTGTCTTCAGAGGAGCCACCAATTTTGGAAACCTTGGATTTTTTTTTTCAAAGGTGGCGACAAAAATATGTCATCTTTGGGGTGGGGAGGGGGGGGGGGGGGAAACAAAAAATGGAATGTTCCCATCTACCTTCCTTCCCTAAAACTGGTTGCCACTAACTTGTTAGTTTGATGGGTGCTTGGTTCCCTTGATCTGGGGGTCTCAGCTGGGTTGCAGGGATTTGAAATATGGGAACTGGCTACAAAGAATGGCAGCACCTGGATAACTCAGGCATCAACTTCTACTGTTAGCCATGCAGATCTTAACATGCAAACATGTAATTCTCTAGGGCTTGCTTAGAAACTGAGCCTACCTTTCCTTTGTGCTTGGGTGTGGTCTGGCCAACAAGGGAAGCATGGAATATCAAACCATACTTAGGTGTGTCATGTTTTGTCTTCAGTGCCCTGTTTCAAACAGAATAAACATCTTTTTTAGGCTTCAATAAATTATGGAGCAGAAATCATCATCTACAATGCAATCCAAAAGCTTTCATTTCAATCTGCTTTCTTCATCTCAGGGGCTCCAAGTGACAAACTTGGGTAAGTTACGGTAAAGCTTGTCCAACAAGGAGTCTCTTTCACCTGCACTAAAACTGAAGCAACTGGGAGTAAGTAGTACTACACCCCTGGATAGGAGGCCAGTCCATAGCAGGGTGGCCCTGCATTTTTTAGGTTCTCGTAAATGCCTGCCAGTCTCCATTATTCTGAAGAAAGACAGTGTGCAGGAAAGTGTTTTTATTTTGTCTAAGGGAAAACACAGTGGCAGAGATCTAGACTTGAACCAATGTCAATGTATGACCCTTAGGTCAAATGTCCAGTGCATCAAGCACTAAAATGACCACTTGTGTCTCCACACAAGTGAAGGTTTACCTGTTCTTAAAGTGCTGGGATTGTCAGGATTTGAAACTGTGCATTCCTTTTTTGTTTCAAGACTGAGTTCTATGACAAATCCCATGAAATTGTAATAACTAAATTAAGAGTTAATTCTTATGTTCAAGGTCCTTATAATTTTTTTCACCAACCTAAATAAAGCCTTTTCTGCTCCAAGTATCTGCACTGTCGATGATGGATGCTTGGCCAAATTAAGTAGAGAACCTGTGAGAAAACACACCAAGGTTACAACTTTAACCACTGCTATGAAGGGGATGTCCAGCACAACACACATAGACCAGGTAAAGAACAGCACTGGTCTAACAGGACGAGAACTTTCCAATGACATGGAACAGAGTAACCTTTTGAGAAAGCTCATGAAGACTGACTGTGTGTGCTTGATCTATTTAGACTATTAACTAGTTTGTAAATAATGGAGCTGAGAGAAAACCACTAAAAAAAGCATGTTAAATTGCCACTTAAGGTTACTCCGGACCTTCGTGGGTGTCTTCGGGGAAAAAATTTGTATGCGCGCCATTTTAAAAGAAAACAAGGCAAACTATATTACATTTATTTCATTTATTTCTATATTACATTTATTTCTTCATTCCACAGTTCAAATATATGATTTCATATATTCATAATTTCACCTTTATCTTTCCCGGGTATATTACAAACCAATTTAATGACCAGCTCCCAGTTGGCATGTTAGCTCAGTTGGTTAGAGCGCTCCACCGGTATTGCAGAGGTCAGGGTTCGAATCCCGGCAAGCCTGATTTTTTCAGGCTTTCTTTTCGCAACTGCATAAGTCGCGTTAATAACTGCGAGGATCTTCTTTACATTTATTTCTTTATTCCTTCAAATATATGATTTCATATATTCATAATTTCAAGCTATATATCGTTGGAAAGCTTAATAAATGTAGATTTCGGAAAAAAATAGCAATTGCCCGTTTCTTTAATTCCGCAAAAGAAAATCACAAACAACCACGAAAATGACCATGTGTCATTCAATTGAGTTAAATCCAAGCGCATTGGCAAAATAACTGCACAGTGTTAATCACAAAGGATCAATCATCAAAATTGTGTCAGCATTTTTTGATTTTCTGACTGGTAACTTTTTAATTAATTTGTCAAGTTCGAGCAGCAAAGAATGCGCGATGGGCATTGCATTGAAGATCGCCACAGGTGAAATATTATAAATTTCAAAAATCCCGACACACTTTTGTTTCACAACATCTAAGGAATGTTCAGGCCAAATTTCAAAGAAATCTGCCGAATTTTGGTCCCCTATTAATTCATTTGTTTGATTAAATGACGCATGGTCATTTTTGCGGTCATTTTTGCAATTTTCTTTAGTGGAATAAAGAAAACTGGCAATTCATATTTTTTTCCGAAATCCACATTTGTTAAGCTTTCCAACGATATATGGTTGCCGTGCTTTCCTTTAAAATGTCGCGCATACGAATTTTTTCCCAGAGGACACGGGAGGACACCCTTGAAGGTCCGGAGTAACCTTGAAAGCCACTGGAGGTAAACATATCAATTTATTTATGGTTTTAGCTGGCTGTTATTCTTAAAAACATTAGTCCAAATCTCCTTTCTAATTCTCTTCAGTCCTCCAGATCCTTGATGTTAGAATTTGACAGTACAATAAAATTTTGATGACTCAAACCCCAGTAACTTCAACAACAAGCACCCTTCCCTGCTTCCTTCATGACTTAGTGTAGTAAACTTCCTATGACTCTAACTTTCAACATCTTGAACTATCTTGTGTTTCCCTGCTAGTGTTTTGAGTTATTGAGTTTCTACTAAATATAAGGTGATACCCACTAGCTGATGATTTGCCATATCCATACCCACCCCTGAGTCTAAAAGCCAACTCTTTTTAAAGGAGAGTATGAGGCTAAACTGGAATTTCCAGAGGGGTGGGGGTTAGAAAAAGGGGGGTGGGGATGGAGGGGGTATGAATATTGTCTCCAATGCCACCTCCAACCATTTTGAGTTTCCCCTGAAAGTTTGAATTATCAGGATTTTACTTTACATCAGTATGACGACTCTCCTTAATCTTATCACTTGTCTGGTTGACAATGTAGTGATATTATTAGGTGAATTCGAAATTGAACAATAGGCTGGTGACTAAAAGATAATCAGGGAAGTATATTAACCTGCATGGGCAATGAGCCGAGCTCCCACTAGTTCACCAACGAGAACAGTCAAGTTTGGAGCAATGGCTGTCATGCGATTCTTGAGATAATCATACAGCTGAGCACGGTAATCAGTGATTTCAATCACCTGAAAAAAGCAAGAAGAATTGAATAACGGTCCTGTATTCCAAAGAGTGCTAGTCAAGAAAAAAAAAACAAATAAATAAATAAACACAGCAAACAAATAGCTGGAAGCAAGAGGTTTCCTTGCAAAATGATGCCTGATAAATAAACTGCAAAAACTCCCAGTTAATGTAGCCTGAGTAGCAAGTACTTCTGTAGGCTTTTTGATACATTCACATAATGTTTCCCTCTTTGGCTACACAAAAACTGGGGCGAGGGCCAAAAAATGGAGAGAGGGGGGTAGCCCCCCCCCCCCCCCCCCCCCCCCGCTAAATTTTGAGATCCTGCATAGGTAAACCTGGCAACTTGAGCCAGAAGAAGAACCATTTACAAACTCAACCCAGTTATGATGCAAAGTTCAGGATTAGAACCCAGGACACACTGGATGTCTGTTCTTAAGTCCACATACTGCTAAGCTTAGCATTCAAGCATACATCATTTTTAAGGGTTAATTAACACTCTTGGGGTGGGTAGTTAGTTTGTTATTAAGAGTCAATGTATTATAGTTTTATTGTTTGTTTGTTTGTACATAGTATATAGCTTATTGTGCACATACACGTTTTAACGAGTTTCTTTTTGTAAGCTCCTCAGTGTTATGTGGATAAATAAACTATTGTATTGTATTGTATTGTATTCAAGTACACCTCGTCATAGGCCTTTACCTAGTTGGAGCTTGCTCTGTTGTGAATCTCCCTTGTTGAGTTTTTTTTAAAAACTTTATTTTAATCTTTTTAAAGTTTTTTTTTACATTGTCAACTGTTTTCAATCGATTATTTGTTTTGTACTCAGTGGAAGTTTAATATTTAAATAAATAAATATATAAATAATACTTGAATAGCAAACAAATTACCTGATCACAAAGGTAGATGATGTTATTGATATCTTCATCTGAAATCTAAAATGTAGCAAAACAGAGTGAGAAGAATGAATGCTTATTTTCTGTACACTGTAAATGAAACCATGGTAGGCAAAATCAACAGTCAGGGTTTCCTTCACAAACATATAATATGTATCAGTGGCTGATTTCTTGAGCCAGCCTGGCCTGGATTGCTAAGCTCAGTTTCAGTGTGGTGTTACATATATGTACATCAGGTAAGCCAGCCTAGTTTCAGCTAAATGTAGAAGCTTACATTTTAAAAAATGGCTTCAAAACAGAAACCTCACTGAGTGGTTTTACTTTAATGCAACTTTATGGAATTGCGGCCTGGTTGAGTTGGATCCAGGAAACCAAGTCGCAAATTTGGTTTTTCTTTCGAAGTGGTTAAAGTAATAAATTAAATTTGTAATGTAGTTACTTGTAGTCAATTTATTATGAATTGATATCCTTCTATAAGTATATAATAATTATGCAAATATCTTTAGCGAGGAAATGGGCTTATGTATGAAAATAGGCTTATGTATTTCTGTACACACATATCAAAAATAAAATACTTCTGTAAAAATATTTGGTTATAATAAAATTTAAAAGAAGGTCTCAAATTTGATTTTTGGTGTTAATCTGAGGTGCCAAGAGCTTTGCAAACCAAGCAAGCTCAGCTAGCCAGGCCAGCTTGGTTCATGTAATACGCGATAGCCCCCAAATTCCCTTCCTTAGATCAGCAAAAGCTACCAGCTCTTCAGAATCAAACAAATCCCCTTTCATAAAAGGTTTAGAATGATACTGCAAGGGCTGTTGCCGTAGTACCTCAGTTCCCATGGAAATCTCAGCAGCAGCTTTCACTTCCTCCTCAACTTCCTCAGGAAGAATCTCAGACAGGTCAGTTTTCTCAGCATTTGAACGAGTTCCTGGACAAAAATCAAACACAGGTCACCAATTAGCTCCAACAATGACAAATACCATAAAAATCCCAACCTGGCCAAAAGGAGAACAGAAACTGACAAGAGTTAGCTTGATGAGAGTTTGTGCTCCTTGAAGAGTGTATGGAAGTTGGTAAGAGAATGCGTGAGAGTTTCAGGCCATATAACAGCAGGAGTTTGATACCTCATCAACTCTTATTCTTGGTTGGCCTGGGCTTATAAGGGTCAATAATTTAGATGGTAAACTAAAGATATTCTCCTATGCTTGTTGTTTTACTCATTTTCAGAATATGAGTAGCCAGCCATCTTCATCAAAGTAGTCAGCTATAAGAGTAGATTGTCCAGTTAATGTCAAAGCATTTTTATGTTTACATGTGTTATACTCAGTGACCTACCCATTGCCTTAACTGTCTTTGCATAAGCTAAATTGTCGGTCACTATCTTGCTCAGCTCAGGAAAATGCCAGCCATACCATTCACGGCACCGCATGATATAGTTGTTGAGCTCTTTGTCCAAGTCATCCAAGAGAGAAATGGCTTGAACAATCATAGTGTCCACCTTATCTGGGCTGAACTTGAGTTTATAGCGAGACAAGCTAAAATAGACAACAACAGAAAATATAGCATCAGGCTGTTTAATGGCAGCAAATGTACCGAAGGCGAAGTTAAAGGTGAGTCAATGAGGGTCAGCGCTCTTCTGTGTGATGGTAAGTGACCTGCAGCATGGCCCATGGGTTTTTTTGGAAATCTTTTTAGTGTCTTGCATTAATTCAAGCTGATCTTGCAGATTGACAGCATTTTAAGCAAATCATTGCAGATTCTTGCAGCTGATTTTAACAGATCAATTGCAGTAATGTTGAGAGAATAAAATGGTTAAGTCACTCTTGGATGAAAGGTGGCCATGAGCTCTGATGGCCAAAGCTTAACTCAGCCAGTTTTTCCAGCACAAAAGAACCATAGTCATTACTGCTTCCCTTGGATGGACACTAGTCTGTTGTAGGGCTTACTTAGTTTCTTCATGGTTCACCAGTATCCAGTTAAACAGTAAGCTACTATAGGAAGAAAGAAACAATAAGGAGAGTTGTTTCCTGTCTAAGGAAAGAACTTGATAGCTGAGACAATGTGAAGCAACGTTTCCCGAAACAACCAGATGGTAGAGAACAGGCTATAGTCACTAACCTTTTCACAAAAAAATCCGATGTGCCAGCCACTTAACAACGGTGCAGTCAGCACCACATGATAATCTTTATAGGTATACTATGCAGTTTTCTGTATAATAATACACTTATTTTTATTGCACTCTTGTCTGGTGAACTGTCCTGGTAAGGATCTTGCAAGTTACAGATGTAGATGTAGATGAGGATTTTACACTTGTCACTTACCTATGTGCTAATCCTAAAGCCATTGCACTCATCTCCTTATCAGGGAGACCTACAAATGAAAAGAAAAACACATATCACTAACTGTATGGCTGGGCCAGTCTTGGGAAGTGCTAAAATATGTATGTGGGTGAGAAATGTACAGCAACAAAAACTTCATAAAAAGCCAGAAAATGGACCTTATATGCATTGCACTTCAAGAAGGGGACCTGACACAGGAAGAATTACAACAGGCTGGGGTGATTTACCTGTGATAAGGCTGTTCAGCTGAAGTCTAATGCCGCGCATGAGCTCTTGAACAGCTGAACTTGACACACAATTCAAACTGAGCTTCTCCTGTCAAATGCAAATTCATGAATAACTGTGGTTACAGTAAGAAAGGTACTAAGTAAGATATTCAAAAGTTCATACCACAAGTATCAACACTAGAACCACGTACACACATGTAGGAATACGCAGTTTTTGTGACTTTGGAGCATCATTTTATTTCACAGTACTTTTAAGGTTAGACCTTTACGGGACATGGTGGTGTAGCGATTAGCATGTTGGGCTGAAGGTCAGTGGCTCGAGGCCTTGTTCCTGCCATTGTGTTGTTTCCTAAGACAAGAAACTTTACCCCACATTGTCTCTCTCCACCCAGGTGTATAAATTAATGGGTACCAACAACAAACTGACGGGTAACCATGCGATGGGCTAGCATCAGCTGCTTCCTGCTAAGAAACAGGGTTAAGCTCTGGCCCTGTGGGCCTTCTTGGCTCCTGTACAACATTACCTTTTTTTTACCTTAGTCTTATTGGGAGACTTTTGAATTCAGGGGGACCATTATTTTCAGGAATTACTTCAAATGTCCCAAGCTTAATGTCACTTTTGGGCAGAAGTTACTAATTTAAGGGGGGTGGAGAGGGACATTATCTTCAGAATCCTACAGCATTTTCTCACCTTGATTACTCCACCCAACTTTGCATCAGCAACAGCTAATTCTTGATGAATATCCTTGGCAACAATTTTCTTCAAAAGCTTTTTTAGACTCTTGCTCATTTTTCCTTCCACTGTAGCTGTTGCAGCTGGGGGTGAAATGTGAATAGTAATAATACAGTGATTCTGAACGAAAAATTAAGGCTACATTAATTTTATGAAGTTGTTCCCCAGTGGTCAAAACTTCTATTAATAGTAAATCTTGATTACTGCAGATCACTACCACAGAATTTGAAATGAAAAAACTAGTCTGTTATATATGGCGCAATTGGGGAGGAGCGGGGAATCTTGCTTCACATGCCATAGTTCTCATGTTCAACAATGAACCTTCTGTTATTTGGTATAGCAGTGTTGGGCACGAATCCAGTGGTCACCCATGGCCAATGCTAACCAACATGGAAGCCTGGTTGCTCAATATATGAGAGGTACAGAATCAGAAAAAGGAAAGGAGCCATAATGGGGTAGTAGGCAGGCTAGGTCCCTTTAACTGCCAGGGAAGTCCAAATTATGAGAAATAAAACAAACAGTCAACTGTAGGCGGCAAACACACAGGCTCCTCACACATTTTGAGAGGGTTTATAACACAAGCATAAACACAAACACAAGTAATCAACATGGGCCAAGCTGTGATTCTATTGAGTAATGCCAACCATAGCAACTGTGTTGCATATGTCCCCTTGTGCTGGTGCTTATCGTACTACTAATGTCCTTGTATTTGATGCTTGCATAGTACATGTAAACCAGACTGATCATATTAGGGCCTCCACAGAGACATTTAGTTGTCGACAAATGTTACCAACAACTGAAAAGCACTGTCTGAGATTAGTTGTCGACAACTAAATGCTAAATTTTTAGTTGTCGACAACTAGGCAGTTTCCCTTATTTTTCAAAAAGAGAAACTGCTTAGCTATTGACAACTAATATAATAGTTGTTGACGACTACGTTTTTGACCGTTTTACCCGTGTGTGGGAATGACTGGTTTAGTTGTCGACAACTATCGTAACTGTGTGGTCACATACTGCATTATGAGCATGCGTAGTGAACATTAGTTCCCAAGCTCTCACTGGCCTAACTTAGTTGTCGACAACTAACACTCCAGTGTGTGGAATGCTTGCATGGGACAGAATTAGTCGTCAACAACATTTAGCTGTTGATAATATTTAGTTATCGACAACTAAATGTCTAATCTGTGGAGGCCCTTATTATGGCTTGTATGTGCACACTGATGCACAAATTATTAAAGAAAACATCAGCTCACTACATAGAAAGAACAGTTTCCCTTTCCATTGCTGGAGTTAACCTACCTGCCAAGGCTTCAGTTGTGTCATTGAACTTTTCGAAGTGCTTTAGCTTGACTCTGTAAAATACGATTCAGTTTTAGAGAAAATGCACCGTAGCAGATCGACTGAGTTTACTGAAACTCGTTGTATCAAAACAAATGCAACTAGATTACTGAAAGACTTACACTTTGCTAGCAGCATCTGGCGTCTCAAAATCCTTATAAAGGTTATCAATTTTCTGCAGTTTCTTCTCGTCTAGGAGCTGACCGCAATAAAGTAAATTTCAGGTTATAAACGATACAAAGATACCGAAAATAAATATATCACATACGATTGATCACATACTAATGCAAACAACGTGACTTTGCAAGGTAAAAAACAGGATTATTTCGATCATCGAATGGCCAGATTCTTACCTTAAAGACTGCATAACCTGCAGGCGTTTCGAAGAGTACTAACATGATTGATAAAGTGAAATATTTCGGGTAAAACAAAACAAACTATTTGCACATATTTTGTGGAAAGATCTTGCACGTGGAAAGAATCGCTAACAGCCTCGTTACAGTGCCTGCCTCATTCGCGCGTGTCCTTATCACGTGATCATGCTGAGTACAAACATACTCAGCTGGAGTAGCGGTACAGGTGAAAATTTTACTTTGTGGTTTATTTTTTCTTTTTTGCCCAAGATGCTACTTTTGAAGCTTTTATTCGGTACTTTATTCAGCTATGCCATCCTGGAAATTTATGCAATGGGAAATGAAACTGTAATTTTGGTTTCTTTTGATGGTTTTCGATGGGATTACCTTGACATGAATCGAACCAAAACAGACAACTTCGAATCCATCATAAAGAATGGGGTACGGGCAGAATATGTTCAAAACGTTTTCCCGACGGTAACGTTTCCAAATCACTACACGATTGTAACTGGACAATACCCTGAGAGCCATGGAATTATATCAAACAGCATGTTTGATCCAATACTTAATGATTCATTCTGGATGGGTACGAACGATTCGCTGTGGTGGAATACGTTTAGTGAGCCTTTGTGGATCACGAATCAGAAACAGGGGTACAAAAGCGGGATGTGTTATTGGCCGGGCTATGATATCGAGTACCATGGTCTCAATGCATCCTTCACAACAAGCTGGTATGGATACAATAAACCCTTTGTGACTGAAAAAAATGTCATGCCTTGGAAAGAGAGGGTTGATTTGGTTATAACATGGTTAAAAGAGCCTGAACCCCCATCCTTCATTGCCCTGTATTTTGACTCCCCAGATGAAGCCGGCCACTGCTGCGGGCCGTACTCAGTAAACGTTACAGAGGAAATCAGGAAAGATGACGAGATCACAGGCTACCTACTGGAGCTTTTACACAAAGAAAGCTTGTTGGATGATGTTAATTTGATTATCACCTCCGATCATGGCACGGCAGCCTATAATTCAAGCACCTTTATCAAGTTTGATGATTATTTAACATCTGACTCCACCATTTGGACTAAAACAGGATCTTACTTCCTGTTGCATACCACTAATGTGACTCGAGCTTATGATAAACTTAACAGACTGAAAAAGAAACACCCCCATTTCTCAGTTTTTCACAAGGAAGAAATACCAGACAATCTGCACTTCAAACACAGCATCCGTGTACCTGAAATAGCTGTCATCATGGAAGAGCATTGGATTGCACAGATTTCAAGATCTTCTAACGGGACATTTCCTGATCATGTTGTCACTGAAGGAACACATGGCTGGCTTCCATCCGTGGCATCAATGCAGCCATTTTTCATCGCTCAAGGCCCTGCATTTAAGACAGGCTACAAGTCTGGTCCAATTGACATGGTTGACATTTACCCACTGATTTGTCACCTACTTGGCATAAAACCTGCCTCGAATAATGGATCACTAGACCGTATTGCTCACTTACTTAAATCATCGCCATTTAATTCATCGCCATCACCATCAAATACATATTCACTAAATACTGGTGAAATCATTGCATTGGTCCTTGGCACAGCAATTGGTATCACTGTTTGTATGTATGCTGTCTTGATGGTATTTAAAAATCGTCACTGCGTCATGAGACTATATCGGCGTGGAGAAGTTAATGTGCCGTTAATAGATGGCGAACTATATGGAGACCAAGATGATGAAATGAATGTTATATGAAATGAATGTTCAGTATGGAGATCAAGATGATGAAAATTTATTTAAACCTTTTACTCCCAAGTACACTCAAGCTCAAAAGAAAAAAACCTGTAAAGAAATGCCATAGTAAAATACAGAAAAAAAAAGGTCTGCAAGTCAATTGGTGGTATAAAAATGGAATTATCAACTTTTTTATAAATTGCTCCAATGGAGGAATTAATTGATTGCAGAATCACTTCAGTTTTTTTATGAAAAAAACTTAAAACAATTTGTATTGAAATAAACAGAAAGGTCAAATTTAGGTCATGAAAAACATTAAAAGGTTGTGGAAAAGAACCTTGAAAATCCTGGAATTTACAAATCTTAAACCGTGAAGGTACAAACCCTGGCTGGGAATCTATGTATTTCCAGGTTGGGTGGAGAAATAATATTAGAGTCTTATATATTTTGTACTAGACAACCCTTGCTTCATGACAAATGTTTTAACTTAGCAAAAACAATCCTTTCAGAAAGAAGCTTTTTTGCCTTTTTAGTGTGACTCATCTACTCTTAGGATCTGAGCCATAAGCCTGTTAGTAGAGGACACTAGCTTATTTCAGAGGATATCTAATATATAATTATAGAATATTTGTATAACCAAAGTAGGTTAAGCAGTTTGCAAGAATTTTTAGAAAGCAGGTGTTCTACATAACATCTAGTCAATCAAAAGTAAACCATCTAACTTGCCTACATTTTCTCAATATCAATTTTTTTTTATTACCATGAAAATGTTTGAGAGCACCTAGTAATAATTATTATAATATTTTCTATGTAAAACAAAACTTATTTGACAATGCTCTAATGTTCCATGATAAGATGACTAGTGCAAATTAATTATTAATTGTTAATTATACAGTCTTTTAGCTGTTCTAAACAGTTAAAATTTGAATAAAAGGATAAATTTATTCATCTCTTTATTCAAATTATTCCCCAAGGTGGACTCCCAAGGGGATGATGTGACAAGTCATCCTGTGCAGAATTCCAAAACAGCATGTGTGATATTGATTTGTTTTTTCAACAAAATGGTTTTCAGAGCAGTTTGGTTGAGCAGCTTGCGAGTGACCCGAATTTGCTGCCTTATTTCTTCTGAAAAGTGTAATTGTCAGAATACGGCAATATCTGGTCAGGAGCTTTGTTATCAACTGTTTTATGGGTGCACACAACGGTTTTACGAAATAAGACGAAAAGAGCAGAAAATTGAGCGAAACCTGGAAAACAACGGGGTTGCCATAATTTTTACCGGCAAGGCATGCTCTCTATTTACCGTATAATGTCAACAAAACCGTTCCTTATCGCTTTGACTATGATACATAAGTTACAAGACATATTTACCTTTGATCCAGTAAGTGCGATTCTTTGTTGCTTTAATCCTTTTTGTAGTAATTATGGCTAAATGCGTGTACATAATATTCTAATAACTGTTTTAATCACCATTTGTTATAAAGATTGTGTGGAGCCGATTTATCTAAAACTTGGTCCCTGAAATCTTTGGGGTTCCAGCACCTTTTCAGAGTAATATGGAGGAAAAACATCTTTTCATTTCCCTGATAATACGCAATTTCTTTGAAAACCACATTCAAGAAAATTGCAGAAAATTTTCATATATTCGTATCGAACTCAATGAAAACGTGTACACTTTTGATAAACTTCAAGCATTCCTTTTTCAGCGTCTAAAATATCTCAGCAATCGAATGCTGTTGAGCAGCTAAAAATTTTGATTTCAAAACAGTTACCCCTCACGCAAATAAATAGTATCGGGCCACCTGAAATGCATTTTAACGGTAAGGTATAACATGGTATCCACAAGTCTTCCAGAGTCTTTTCATTACTTGCTACCTGAATAGCACACTCTACAAAATTTGGGAAAAAGAAATGTACTGTTTCTACCACACTACTGTACCAAGGAATATACATTTGCCATTTTTGT
The DNA here is from genome assembly GCA_964030785.1 of Siderastrea siderea. Taxonomy (NCBI): domain Eukaryota; kingdom Metazoa; phylum Cnidaria; class Anthozoa; order Scleractinia; family Rhizangiidae; genus Siderastrea; species Siderastrea siderea. The sequence goes on from OZ034979.1 coordinate 10,149,234, forward strand.
AGTGCAGCACCCTTAATAATGGGAAGAGCACATTCACCAACGCTTTCCCACTGAACTGCACTTTTCCCAAATGAAAGGTCTTTAACGCTCTTGCGAGAATTCTGCATTTTACCCCCAGTCTGCGGTCTTCATTCTGCATTTTACCCCTAGCCTGCATTTTACCCTTAGTCTGCAGTCTCCATTTTATGTACCAGTCAATTCCAAAACTGCCCATGCCCCCCCCGGGCAAATCCCCGGGCATTTGACTTTTTTGAAAAATTTTGGTCAAATTCCCCGCTATGTTGGCAGTTTAGACGGTCAAATGCCCCACCGGTTAGAGCTTCAAAGAGCGTCAAATCCCCCAAATCAAATCTTTGTCTTTTATGATGAAGACAGTGGATGGTGGAAACTCCCCAAGGATATCTTGATTAACCTCCGTTCCGTCATCTTCAGTGACGATCACAACCTCCCCCTCTTGTAAAAAGCCAAGTTTTTCTTTTCCTGATGCGAATAAAATTCAATGAATATAAACGATGCATGTCTTCACTTGTAATATTCTACGCTTTTTGTATGTGTCAGTGACTTATTAAAATTTTTAAAAGCTTTTTAATATTTTTCTACCTACAATAAATAACTTATAAATATGTTCAGGCTTTCTTCAAATTGAAGGCGATGGTTTCATTACAATTACCAAAATCGACCAGAAAAGAAAAGCGGAAAGATTTCCGCACAGCCCCATACTTCATTATGCATGCAGAATAAATTAATTATGCATGCGCTCTATTGTTTTTTAAGACAATGGCCCTTTGAATATATACATTGATAATTACTACTTACTTTTTCAATAAAAATGGATTTAGTTGCGTCTGCCTTTTTTTCTCTCTTCTCTCACTCCTTCTTTTCCGTTCCCCCTCTTTTCTTCTATTTTTCGCTTACCCAGTCCCTAACCAGTTTTTTTAATTTTTTTTTTCCTTTGGATTTACCCTTGGCTTGCTGTCCATCTACTATACCACTACACCACGGTGATTTGTTGACATTTTCCCGGCGATAAATTATTTTTATGTTTAGCTACCAATCAACATTATTAAAATTCAACGAAATTTACATTTGAATTACTTCTATTACAAAGACACCTCACCTTTTAGACTTACTGCACGAAAAAATGATTTATTTTTGTTCATCCATTGGTTCTCAGTTGAACAAAAAGACCACGCATTTCACTCTTCTACGGCATGTATTTATTTATTAAAATAATGATCCAACGATTTTTATATTTAAACAAAGACGATCACCAAAAGAAAGAGAAGTTTATGAATATTAATCTACCAGACATTCTGTCACGCCATCCGCTCATGAAATATATTAAAACGAATAACAGAATCGCTTACCTTTGGAAACAAGTTCTGCAAAATTTTCAGCTACTACGAATTTCTCTTTCAGCTTGTCTTCACTCCAGACTTTGAACAAAGGCATATTCCACGATATAAATACACAAAGCGACAACAAAAGAAAAACCCACATGGAATCGACTAGCCTGTGAACAGAGAGCCTGTTCACAGGCTAGGAATCGACAAGAGCAATGATCCGCGAACGCGGCGCCGCGTAGCCTGCGTTGCAGCCGGCCCGCGGATTGTCGAAACTCGAAACCGTCGATATAGTCCGTCTATACAGGCGGTGTAGAGTGTCTGCGACGCAGGCTAGGCGCCGCGGCGCCCGTGCAAAATGTAAGAATTGCGCAATCCTTTTGTTTCCGACCGCTGACCGACGTTTTTGACACGAAAGTCAACTGCCCGACCGGGCGGGCCTCATTTTGGGTCAAATTCCCCACTGTACGGAGCTAAACTCAAGTCCGAATGCCCGGGGTATGCCCGGCGGGGGGCGGGGGGATGGGCGGTTTTGGAATTGACTGGTACATTACCCCAGGTCCCGGTCATGTTAAAACGCAGACTGCAGACTGTGCAGACTATGCAGACTACGCAGACTATGCAGACAGGTAGTTTTTTTTTTAAAGTAAACTTTGATTTGTTGTACTTTTTAGAACTTTTCACTTTTGGTCGTGTTAAGATGCCATGGCCAACAGCTTGGCACCGGATCCTCAAAAAAATATATGCCCCAGGTTCGTAGGAGCGTTGCGTGACAACGTTAAAAACGACTGCGTAGAAGACTACATAGTAAGAAATTCTCGAACAATTTCGACGTAAAGGCAATTCACACCTTCTGGGAGTATTTCATAGTTTTTGCCATGCGATTTAAAAGTACATTTTGGTTTTGCTGAAGTTTCCGAGCTTAAGCATGTTACTGTACGGCGTAGCTAAAGTTTGCCAATAGACTGATTGCACGGCTCCTTGCAAAGGTTTCCTTGTCACGCAAACCCTACAGTGCCATTTGCACACGGCTTTGGTGGCGGAGCTGAAGTTCGCTCTTTTTTTCTCCTGCAAACTTTACAGATCATCACTTTGCTTATTATTTGGCATTAGGGAAGAATAAAGGAGCCTTGCAAAGGAAGATGAACCATTCACTGCCTTTCCGAACGTTATGAAATTTTTAATTTCCAGTATTGGATGTTGTCACGAAACTCGCATTTCCCCAATAAATCCATTTGTTGGTTATTTTCAGACTGCGTGACAGTAACATTACTTCGTCTAATGACAGACATGTTGATTATATTAGGCTTTCTTATCTGAGGCAATTATAGAGTCAATTTTGGTGCATGCTTGTAATAGCTTTCAATCAATGATGGACAGTTCAGTGATCTTTAAACTGATTAAGTAAATAGGAACTCGAGAACTTTGTTTTGGTGACAATTTCACCTTTGTTATCAGTGACCTTTTGTACTAGTTTAGAGAGAGACGCTTTGAGAAAGAGATTGAAACCTTGTAGCTTCACCTGTTCGAAAATAAATCAACTTTAAAACTGTGAAATCGTGAAGTACGGCCTTGAGCATTCACGACACATTCGCTATTTCGCCATTGTGGCTCCTTGGCATTTATATTGGAAAAACTCTATTGGCTTTTACATTTGCTAATAAAAATCTAATCGTATTCGCTGAAATCTTTCCTCAGGAATTTGAATGCAAGCTTAACTTACTAGATAGCGACTGAGCAATTCCGAATGAATTTGAACCGATGCAAGTGCAATGTTTATACGATGTTGACAAAAACTTGATTATTTTTGTCTGCTTTGTGGTAGCGACACCGTACGACAAAACAAACCAGAGTTAGCGTTCTTTTCTGTACAAAATTCCAAATCCATGTCACTTCAGTCAGTGAGAATGGATGAAAAGCTACAGCTAGAACAGTGGAAATGTACATCTACATATAAATTTGAGGAAATCGTTGCAAGAAACTGCGGCGTCTTCACCTTGTTTTAAATTTTCCAACCTAGCAGACCCTAGAAATTCTTCTAGAATTTCTGAAGGCAAAACACACCTTCAGCAAACCAAGGTAAAAGAAACTGAAAAATAATAAGTAAATCAACCAAAAAAAAAAATTCCCAGTCTGCACAGTCTGCGTGGTCTGCACAGTCTGCAGTCTGCAGTCTGCAGTCTGCGTTTTAACATGACCGCCCTGGTCCCCAGTCCGCAGACTGCGTTTTACACTGACCGATTTGCACATCTTTGCACAGGACCTTCTCCTCGTTCAAAATGGCAGTTGGATAAACCCCTGGCCAATGGCTCCAAAAGTTCGTTAGAATTTCGTCACGTAAACACGATGAAATGTCTTCGTTTTGTTTGAATAACGGTTTCCGATTGCAGATTCCTTAATTCTTTAATAAGTATACTCCTAAAAAAGTGAAAGTATATTAGGAGTTTACAAACAGAAAGAAAGAAAGAAAACAAAGAAGAAAGAAAGCAGAAAACAAACAGGGCCGCCAGACGCTGGAAACAACCTCCGAAAAAGCTATTTTATCATGTGTCACGTGACAAAATACTTCACGATTCTTGGAGTATTTTAGCCTGATTCTCAGACGTCCGACGACAGTTGCACCCAACACGAAAAATGTTGTAGGATTTTCAAACATGTTTTAAAACCTGTACGACAGACATAGCCACAATCAAAATGTTAGAATGACGAGTTGTATACGATCTTTCCATGACGCAAGTAGCGCGCGCTAAAAAAGTGGCATACGACAGTCGCTAAAGGGGCGCACCATTTGACTTTTGAGGGGCGGGGGGGTTGGAAGATTTGGAAAAAAAATTCCCTGCAGCAGCCCAATGAAGGAAAAAAATCATGCATGGTAAGCTCCGAGGAAAAAAACATCATGCATGGATTGTGTGGCAAAAAAAAAATTCCTGCAAATTATAGACATTTTTCAATGGGTTGGTTGGTTGGTTGGTTGGTGCAAATTCCCTGCCTTTAGTGTAGCAAATCTGAATGCAGCCTTCACATCAAAGCTATGTTCTTTTATTTAAACAACCAACATTGTCTCAGAAACAGGAGTTCATATTGTCTTCAGTTAATATTTCTTTTAAAATTACATAACAATCTTTGAATCTCAACTGGGACTCAGAATTTTTTCTGAGCACTGTGATGTTTAATTTCTCTTTCTTTCTAATTAACAGATCACATGAAAGTTTAACCTCAAAACACTATTATAAATAAGTTTTTTATCATTGTTGTCGTACTTCATGCGGGTCTACTCACTTTAGAAATTGAACATGCAGTACTGTCATCAAAACGTACCTTTGAAATGAATGATGTACTGAACAAAACCTTATTAACGAATACTTGATTCTGAAATATAACTTTAATATTTAAAAAAATATATTACTGCATTTATAGTTTATAAATAACCAGTCAAATAATATCATGTACTAAACAAACATTAAATAATATCTACTTCTGAAATATAACTTTTAATATTTAAAAAATAAATATTACTGCATTATTATATAACCTAACTAATCTAACAATATCTAAATAATAAATAACATTGAATCATAAAATATATACTACAGTAAAAACCCGTGAGTATTAAAGAGACTCGGATTTTATAGTTCATTTTTTGCTTTTTGGTTTTCCTGGCATTCTTGTCTGTCTTCCTTTTCTCAAACTGCTCCTGGACAGTTTTTCCAAACCTCTCCCGGCAGCTTTCAAGGACTCCAGTCAATGTTTTTACTTCACTACTAAGCATGCTTTTAGCTGCTTCAAGTGCCTCTCAATAGTGCATGCCGGGGTGTATGGTTGGCATATGACGGCCTCAAGGAAAGGAATAGCCCAGGGGCTGGTCTCAAGCCCTACACTCCTGTCCTCCTGGGCAAGGAGTCGTTCACACTGCATCTATGTTTGAAAAGGTCAGCACACAGCCCCACACACATGACACTCAACCTTTTTCTTTTATTTATGCTGTCTTCTAGTGCTGGCAAAACACTGTGTTAAAGTTAAACATTTTATGGTCTAAGAAACCATTGTAATGCAGAATGCTCTCTATTTTGAAAATTCACATGTGAGGCCTGTTCCACTCCTGATTGGAGTGAAAAAAAAAATTCCCGCAACGGATAATCACAAAAAAAATATCATGCACCGCTTTTACATTGGAAAAAATATCTGCTTTGTTGGTCAGTGGGAAAAAAAATCTTTCCAAGGGGAAATCTTCCAACCCCCCCTCCTGAAATGGTTCGCCCCTAAGCAAAAATCGCCCTTTACAGTCAGTGCTGCCTCATTATCGCGTGTCCTAATCACGTGATCATGCTGAGCACAACCATACACAGTTGGAGCTGTAGTGGAGCCGTAGTGCAAGTACAGGTGGAAGTTTTACTTTTATGGTTTATTATTATTTTTTTTTGGGAGAAGATGCTACTTTTAAAGTTTTTATTCGGTGCTTTATTCATCTACGGCATCCTAGAGGTTTATGCAGTGGGAAAAGAGACTGTAATTTTGGTTTCTTTTGATGGTTTTCGATGGGATTATCTCGACATGAATCGAACCAAAACAGACAACTTCGAATCCATCATAAAGAATGGAGTGCGGGCAGAATATGTTCAAAACGTTTTCCCGACAGTAACTTTTCCAAATCACTACACCATTGTCACTGGACAATACCCTGAGAGCCACGGAATTATCTCAAACAACATGTTTGATCCAATACTGAATGATTCCTTCTCGATGGATACGAACGATTCGATGTGGTGGGATACGTTTAGTGAGCCTTTGTGGATCACGAATCAGCAACAGGGGCACAAAAGCGGGATGTGTTATTGGCCAGGCTATGATGTCGAGTACCATGGTCTTAACGCGTCCTACACAACAAGCTGGTATGGATACAATAAACCCTTTGTGACTGAAAAAAATGTCATGCCTTGGAAGGAGCGGGTTGATTTGGTTATAACATGGTTAAAAGAGCCTGAACCCCCATCGTTCATTGCCTTGTATTTCAACTCTCCAGACGAAGCTGGACACTGCTGCGGGCCGTACTCAGTAAATGTTACAGAAGAAATCAGGAAAGATGACGAGATAACAGGCTACCTACTGGAGCTTTTGCGCAAAGAAAGCTTATTGGACAATGTTAATTTGATTATCACTGCCGATCATGGTACTGGAGCCTATAATACAAGCACCGTCATCAAGTTTGATGATTATTTAACACCTGATTCCACCGTTTGGACTAACGCTGGAAGTTACTTTCTTCTACATGCTACTAATGTAACTCAAGCTTATGATCAGCTGAAGAAACTGCAAAAGAAACACCCCCATTTCTTAGTTTTCCGAAAAGAGGAAGTACCAGACAATCTTTATTTCAAACACAGCATCCGTGTACCTGAAATAGTTGTCATCATGGAAGAGCATTGGATGGCACAGTTTTCAAGAATTTTTAACATAACCTTTCCTGATCGTGTTGTCACTAAAGGAGCTCACGGCTGGCTTCCATCTGTGCCCTCAATGCATCCATTTTTCATCGCTCAAGGCCCCGCATTCAAGAAAGGACGCAAGTCTGGTCCAGTTGACATGGTCGACATCTACCCACTGATTTGTCACCTACTTGGCATAAAACCTGCTCCAAACAATGGATCACTTGACCGCATTGCTCACTTACTCAAATCGTCAGCATCATCACCATCAAATACATATTCACTAAATACTGGTGAGATCATCGCCCTGGTTCTTGGTACAGCAATTGGTATCACTGCTTGTATGTATGCTGTCTTAATGGTGTTTAAAAATCGTCACCGTGTCACAAGACAACAACGGCCTGGAGAAGTTGATGTGCCGTTAATAGATAGCGAACTATATGGAGACCAAGATGATGAAAATGTTATTTAACCTTTCATTCGCAAGTGCACTCAAGCTCAAAACAACAAAAACACTTGTAACAAAATCCCATTGTAAAATATCCACAAGTCACTGCAGTGAATGGTGACTATATTACTCAATGTAAATTGGTGGTGTAAAATTGAATCACCTAACTTCTTATAAGTTGCTCCAATGGTGGAATCACTTCAAGTTTTTTCTGAAAAAAAAAACTTAAAACAATAGATTGTGGAAAAGGTCCTGGAAAATCCTGGAATTTTAAAATCTTAAAAAAGGGTGCAAACCCTGGCTGGGAATCTATGTACAGTCAAACCTCTCCTTGTGGACACCTCTTTAATAAGGACACCTCTCTATTATGGACAATTCCCTACTTCCCGCCAAAATTCTCACGTACTTTCTTAAAAAAAAACCTCTGTATAATAATATTAATAATAAAAGGCTTTATTTAAAGAGGGTAAACACTTGACAGTTGTAAAAAACACTGATAACTTTGTGGCCCTCACTACAACACAAAATATAATAGCACCTAAAAATTAACTATAAAATTCACTTATTATATACACTAAAAAATAACTAATTATGCTCCGAGCTAAGATATTTAAAAAAAATAAATGGTAATAGAAAAAGGGAATAATGATTACCATTAAACTCTTAGTAGTCTATAACATTGTCAATTGAAAATAATTTTAGGAGTGTGGTGACTTTCTGATCAGTTAAGTATTTCTTGTAATAATAATGATAGTAATTATCCTGGTTAGTAAAATCTGACATAGCGACATCACTAGGCTAGCAAATTCAAAAGTGAGCCTCCGGCCTTGTTCCATGCAATTAAGATTGCAAATGACACAATTCTACAAATTAGTTGAAATACATTTTTAAAGGTAAGGTATAACATGGTGAAATAAAGATTTACCATTTCCACAAGTCGTCCAGAGGCTTTTCATTACTTGCTACCTGAATAGCACTCTCTACAAAATTTGGGAAAAAGAAATGCACTGTTTCTGCCACTCTTATGTACCATGGAAAATATATTTGCTGTTTTCGTAGTGCAGCAGCCTTAACCCGTTAAGCCCTGTTATAAAAATGCATATTTTCCTTACTGTTCTCCATGCATTTCTTATGGAACTAGTAAGGAGAATTTGTCTAAATATCAAGACATCGTATCCTTTGTGATCACTTCCTTTATTCCCACCACTTGAATATTTGAACTGGCAGTGATAATGTCAAGAGAAACTTCATATTTGTCAATGCTTTCCCACTGAACTGCACTTTTCCCAATATGAAGGTGTTTGACTCTCTTTGCGAGAATTTTTTGTGTCAATTAAGGGGAGAACACTCAATGTGATTGAAATTCCTTTGTGTCCTTGCAATGCCAAATCTTGCCTCAAACTGCCAAAAAATCCATGCAGAGCATGCTTTTGGGCACTGAAAGTTGCAAGTTTTGTTGGTGAAATAATTCCTGTGACTGGTGACGTCGCTACAATGCTACCATTGGTCTTTTGAAGTCCAGGGAGAATTAATGCTCTTCTCATTCTATAATCCATAATTGTGCATGAAATAGTTGAAGATTATTAGCACATCTGGTCCGTCAAACAACTGACTAGTTTTCTGTGGAGAAAAAAATTATGATTAATGTAATCATGCAAAGAAGTGGCTTAATCATTATTGCATACACATCGAAAGGAAGTGTTCTTCTGGGGTGACAAACAATAGTGATAGGGTGCTTTTGGTCCCTTCTTTACGTGTTTAAATCTGAGATGTTCAACTTTTAGAATTAACCCTTTCCTGCCCAAGGTAAATGCCTAGTTTTTCTAAATTGGCAACGATGAACTGGTAGACCCCATGTGATATATCATTTTGAAAGGGAATTTCTAGGGTGTGCTGCAAATCACACTAACAGGGATGGAGGATGTCATAGATTAGACTGAGAAGTGTCCAAAATTAAAAAAGAAAAACGTGTAAAATTTTCCTATTCCTCATACATATTGGGTATACCCCTAAACTATAGCTAAATTTGCAGATCTCGGTGCACTGCTTGTTGTCAGATATCAACTTGAACCTAAAATTACAAAGGGAAAATGTTCCAAAGTTGGAGGGGTGGTAAATCAAGTCTCATATAGGAGGAGGGTTCAATTTTATGCCTTCAGTGTGCAGATCTTTCCAAGGTCTTTTGGTTGTGCAAATTTCACACAAATTGACCAAATATTGAGCATGTAATGGCATCTTGTGCCATATGGCACTCTTGGGCATTAAAGGGTTAAGAAACAATGTGCAGCTCTAGCTGTTTTGCACTTTGTAAGTAGATGGCTGAGTAAATAGGTGAGATGGTAAGTGCATGTGAGAGGACTGTAAAGTAAGCATAAGCTCTAACGAGTTCCCCCTGGCTGCCTGGGGGGGGGGGGGTTACTCCCACATGATACTTATATGGGTTACGGGTATGTACCACCCAACGGGGCCGTGATTTTGGGACTCCTGATCTAAAACGGGGTAGTCATATTCGAGACATTTTCTAGAACGGGGTGTAATATTGCAAACACATGAAAGCTTCAAGATATCAGCAGCGATTTTAAATTTGTTATAGGGAAATAAAAGATTGGCTAATTAACTAATGAGGAAAATAACACAACCTGGTTTGCGTAGAAACAGTTGTACAGTTGTATTTCATAGGTATAAATATAAGTCAAACAAACAAAGAAATGACCTTCCTGAAACGGGGTTTTGAAATTTAGTAAATATCTAGAACAGGTTATTAAAAAATTGCAAATTTCTAGAATAAGGCATCACTTTGAATGCAAAACCCTTCCAAAGTGGGGTGTAATTTTGGAGGCCTGGGTGGCACACACCCACCCCAAAACCTTCTCGAGTTCCCCGCCCGCCTCCTTGGGCTGGCAGTGGGCCCTACTAAAGAAAATCAGCAAATTAACATCAAGGTATAAAGAAAAATCTTTGAACCTGGGCTTCAGCCGGTAGACAGTCGTTCTGCATGAGTTCAGATTACATTCTGCACTTTCATTGGTCAATTGAAAACCACCTGTCGTGTGTGCAAAAAGTTCAGATTACATTCTGCACTTTCATTGGTCAATTTTAAACCACCATTCACACGCGTGCCAACATGACAACAGACTACCAACTGGCTGTGTCCACGTTAAAAGTCAAGTGCATGGGAAGATCACTGATAGTAGAATGTTTTTCGAATTTTCTAAGACCAGAAGTACTGTGCAATCACCGTGAAGGCTGAATAGGATGTGGAAATTATGGGGCTTTATGGACATGGCATTTTTATGGCGATTCTCTGCATTGCTTTGTGATACGAGAGCGATTTGTGGGACTTGCTTGTCTGGAGTCACCACCCTTCCTTCGTTTTATGTGAAGAAACAGCATCGTGAACAACATCGAACCAAAAACTCACCTAAAACGGCCGCAAATTGCGCCCAAATTACACACAACACAAAAACAACCCCATGTCGAATGTAAAGTGAAGTTCATTTCCACATTCATAATTTTATTTTAGTATTTTGATAAAGAAAGTGAATTTCCCATACAAAGTCTATAAATCGAGAGCCTTGTAACACAACATGCCTGATAGCAAAGGTCATGTATTGCGGGCGACCCTAAAACGCGGAATGGCGGAATGGCGGAACGGCGGAAAATTACCCCAAATCCTATAACGCGGAATGGCGGAAATTCCCCCCACATCCTAAAACGCGGAATGGCGGAAAATCCTAAAACGCGGAATGGCGGAAAATCACCCCACATCCTAAAACGAGGAATGGCGGAAAATCACCCCACATCCTAAAACGCGGAACGGCGGAAAATCACTCATAATCCTAAAACGCGGAACGATAAAAATTGGAGGAAGCTAATAAATCCCTGAAAGTAACGACCCTCCGAAAGTAACGATGCCCCCGATAGTAGCGACCCCCAAATTGATTCAATGCTTATCATCTACAGATGACCGAAAGAATATAGACGGCAATGGCGTGATTTAAAGACATTGATAAACAAGATATCTGTACACGCATACCAGAGTTCACACATTCGTACTGCCAAAAATTCACGGTTTTTATGTAGTGGCATTATTTTCATTTTGTCGACTGAAACTCCGAGCAAAGCAGAGTACGTAACGTATTAATGAGGAGTCTATGTTTTTGTCGAGGGTAGAGAGGGTCTGGGTTTCATGTCGAGGGTCGAGGGTAACTGTTTTCCCAATTTTTTTTATTAATAAAGAAAAATTAAACCGAATTTAACTGAAAACGAGCAGGCCTAGGTGAGTCTTTTTTTTTTACAACAACGCAGCAGAGTCCAAGCATCAGCGAATTAAGGCACGTAAACGGCAAATGTTCAGAGAACGAAAAGTAGCTTGGACGGAAGTAGTTGACCTATTTAAGTCTATTTCCGAAGAGGAGGAAAGAAACTGTGAAAGAGCTATTGTGGATGAGGGTCCGTACAAGATAAACCACCAATTCAGTTCAAAGCTTCAAGTTCCTTTCTCTGCTTATATTAGCAAGTCACACGCCGAATAGGAAAAGATCAATAAAAAAGTCCACGACCTATCAATGGAGGCAGCTCTACAGCCCGGGAAAGAAAAGAATACCAATACCAAAACACAAGGCAAGAATTTAACTGAATGTGCGCATAAAAACGTGCCAAAGTCAGTAGGTGGGAAACCGGGGGAAGCCGAACGAAAAAGAAAACGTCAACCACAGACCGAGCGTTCAACCGAGAGATATACACAGAGAGTTCTGACAACTGCAAAACCGACTCTTGACACAAATAGCTTTAAAGTCAAATGGCTTAAAGGCTCGAGAGTATACAAGTGTTAAGGGTGTCGGCAAAGCATCCGTCCTCAACCCAAGAAAGGCGAAGCAGAAGTAGTTCCTCCACCACCATGGGATTTTGTTCTTGCCCACCTTGAGCTCAGGCTGATCCCTAATCGCGATGGTGAGTTGAGGATGTCCATCAGGCCAGAACCAGTGCATTACCATCCAAAATTGTCTTGCATTCGTACCGCCCACGGGAAAAAGTTTTACCCTACCATAGAAGCAACGGAAGATGACAAGGAGGTGATGGATGATATCCATCTTCAGCATTTACGTAGTGAGTTTGGTGAAGTTTAAAACGCATTACCAGAAATCGGAGTCATATTGCGTCACGTCAATCAAATAGAATTTTAAAAATGGCTCCACGATGTTACAAAGAAATGTATGGGATCTAAAAAAAAATCTTATTTTTGGTAGTTTAAATAAATTAATTTCTATGTGCCGACCTCTCATTGATAAATAATATCCAACTGCACTACAAAGCGAAGGTTTTTGTACAGTTTCGTTTATTCTTTGAGCCGCAAAATAAAGGCAAACTGACAAGGATTCTCGATCGTAAGTCCTTTGTCGTTTCATCAAAATACCTTCACTTCCCTTGATTTTCATGCTTTCAGCGGTGCCGACCACTTTAAAATTATCTTCAGTCTACGATCTTTTTAAATACGTAAAATATAGCCTTCCCCGATAACATAGGAGGCCGCAAATGAACACCGAAAAAAGGCTTTTTCACGAATAAACTCAACCTTCATCTGGGCTCGCGAATGCCCTGAAGGACGCGAAGAACGATTTCTTTCCATTGCTTTCTTCCTATAAAAAGCTGCCTTATTTACTTCAGCTTAGCAGCCTAGCATTTCAACGCTTTCTACCGCTGTTTAAAAAAAAATCTCCTAAATGGATCTACACGACAGTTTTTAAAATACATCAGAAAGCGGTAGAAACTTGTTTCCAAATCTCAAACCGCCCTTCAGTGAAAACCGCTGGGTAGTGAAAACATGGTTTGTTGTGGGTGCTCATTGCACCGTGGGCTCGGCAAGGGCGGTTTGACATATGGAAACAAGTCAAAACCTCAGAAAGCGAATCGAAAGTCAGGCATCTTTCTTCAAAATAAAAGAATAGAAAGGTAATCCTGTTAGATTTTCATTCATTTTTTGCAAACTAAATAGTTAAAGTATAGTTTTGTTACGTTTTAGCCTATCGTTCGATTCAATCGCTCGATTTTTTCCTTTCATATTAATTGAATTACCAAAATTAATCCATTGCTTTTTTAGGCTAAGGTTACGAAACACAAAGCACTGCATACATGGACAGTTACTGTTAATATTAATTCCCGTTAAAGTTAGTGTTACGTTAATGTTAGCTCAGCATGATTTTTTATGACTTTTTAATGTTTTTTATGATTTATTATTGTAATTTTGGACTTTGTTTTAGTAGACGAAATAAGTCACGACTTATGAAACTGTATAAAAATATCAAAATATATTTTTGATTTTAGAATAAGTATTTAGCATTTTAGTATAAAAATAACAGATCTTCATTAACGACTCGACTAATAAACGATTGAGTGACTACAATAAAACAGTTTAATTATTTTTAACGTTTATTTTTGGCGCTGTGACTTTGAGATTATCTACCATGAAAATGGTGATCCCTTTAACACGAGTATGATAAACAATTAAATAAAAGAGAATCAGGAAGAGAAGTGCAATATCTGCAGATGTCTTCTGTTGTGTTTTACGGTAGTAAACTGCTGAAGGCGGGGGTGAGGTATGGGAATATGAAGTTAGTCACAATTCGCACTGTACAGGTGAGGGCTCGCGGGAAACCTTGCAGCTGAACATTAGCGCCATTTGGCTTAGCCTGACTGTGTTTTCGTCAAACGAATCAGTGCCATGTAATTTTGTTTCCCACGTCTTAGGATTATGGGTGATTTTCCGCCTTTCCGCGTTTTAGGATTATAGGTGATTTTCCGCCTTTCCGCGTTTTAGGATTATGGGTGATTTTCCGCCGTTCCGCGTTTTAGGATGTGGGGTGATTTTCCGCCATTCCTCGTTTTAGGATTTTCCGCCATTCCGCGTTTTAGGATTTGGGGGGAATTTCCGCCATTCCACGTTTTAGGATTTGGGGTAATTTTCCGCCGTTCCGCCGTTCCGTCATTCCGCCATTCCCCCTTTTAGGGTCACCCTGTATTGCAACTCGATCGTCTTCTCTCATCTTGAGCTTGGGCAGCCTGTGGTTCAACAATTTTGGTATAGTAGTGTTGGGCAATGGTGTTCACCCATGGCCACTGCTTTCCCAACACTGAACCTGGTTGTACAATATATGAGAGGTACAGACTGAGAAAAAGAAAAGGCAGCATAACGGGTTAGTAGATCTCGGTCCTTATACTACTGGGGAACGCGGCAAAACCACAGGCACCTCGCACATTTTGAGAGGGTTTATACTGATTTATAACACAAACATGAACACAAGCACAAGTAAACAGCATCCGCCATGCTGTGCTTCTATCGTGTAATCTTTCATAAAATTATGTCACCTTGTGCTTGTGTTTATTGCATGTGTGAATATCCTTGGACTGATGCATGCATAGTACACGTAAACCAGGCTGAACATATTATTATTTATTATATAGACAAGAGTGTTTTAGTGGAAAATAGACCACTCGTAAAGTTTTAGTGGTAAGAAACAATATTTTACTTACTCGCTGCGCTCGTTCGTAAAATATTGTTTTTACCACTCAAAAATAAAATTCATATCTTCGCGCCACCGTGTAATATCCTCTATAGCTCAGTTGTAGGGACAAAATGATGCACGATTAAAGCAAACATAGCTCACTACATAAAAAGCACTGTTTCCTTTCCATTGCAGGAGTTAACCTGCCTGCCAAGACTTCAGTTGCGTCATTGAACTTTTCGAAGTGTTTCGTAGCAGATCGACAGCATTTACTGAAAGTCTTTGTGCCAAAACAAATGCAACTACATTGCTGAAAAATTTACACTTTGCTAACAGCATCTGGTGTCTCAGAATCGTTATAAAGGTTATCATTTTTCTCCAGTTTCTTCTCGTCTAGGAGCTGATCATAATAAAAAAAATTTCGGGTCATAAACGATAGAAAGCTACCGAAAAATTATCAATTGTATATATCACATATACATTACTTGCAAAAAATTTCGGACGTTAAAAATTCAGTCGGACGTTTTATTGCGGACGTTTAATTTTCGGACACTTTTTCTCGCATTTCGGACAAATTTTTGGACAAAAATTTCGGACACTTTGCAGAAATATGCCTAAAGTAAATTTAAGATCTGTGAAAATGATAGTTTTACTACACATCAAGGTTTCACTGATACACCGACAAGAAAATAACACAAATTCAATCAAGCTTATGTCAGTCTCAAGCAATGTCTCAACTTCGGTCGAGTTCGGCAGTATCGATGCAAGAGTTGAGGAGGGAAAGTACAGCCGCTAGACTTTCTCCAGTTGCAAATGGAGGGCTTGAGATAGTCCTCCGAGCTATGTCTAAAATTGACGACAGCAGGCGGTTTCCTCAGTCTTCGTCGTCTCAAAGAGCTTATTCAAAAGAACTATGAGCTTCTTGATCAATCACCTTAGTCACCGACAGCTACAGATGAAGAATAACTACACGCTAATGACAATGAAGAGGACTTTTAATTGTGTTGGTTGATGATGAAGCAAAAAAGGACTAGCACCACTGGCACTGGCAATGCAATTGTCATAAAACTGGGCTTGGATCGAAAATTGAAATAGCAACAACAAAATGGAATTTATGTATTTTTTTTTGTGTGTTTCATAAAAGAAACAAATTTTCCTTTCCAATAATAAAAAGAACGACATCTGGACGTTGTAATACAAGCTTCTTTAGTTGTTACTTTAGTATCATATTTTATACCCTTAGTTTAAATTGTAACGTTTTTGCCCTTAAAGTCATTCTCTGTAAGACCCTGAAGAAGAAAGGCTGTGCCTTTTGAAATATTGGTAAATATACGGTTTCCCTACCGTTGATCAGCATTGCTTTTTTATCGTACTTGACATCTGGACAAAGCCTAATCCGAATTCTAGCGATAGATACATCATGCATATTGGCCTTGAATTTGTGATGGCGTCGCCCAAAAAAGTGCTGTAAAGTTTTATAATGTACTGTAAAAATTTCAGACGCTCAAAATTTCGGACGCTTAAAAATTTCGGACGGTTTTATTTTCGGACACTATTTTTGTCCGAAATTAAAATCGTCCGAAATTTTTTGTAAGTAATGTACGATTGATCCCATACTAATGTAAACAACGTGACTTTGGCAGGTAAAAACATGATTATTCCGATCATCAAATGGCCAGATTCTTACTTTAAAGACTACATAACCTGCAGGCGTTTCGAAGAGCACTAACATGATTGGTGTAAAACAAAACAGAGTATTTGCACATAATTTGTGGAAAGATTTTGCACGTGCAAAGAATCACGAACAGCCTCGTTACGGTACCAGCTTACCAGTCACGTGATCATCCTGAGTGCAAACATACTCAGTTGGAGTCGTGAAAATTTTACTTTTTTGTGGTTTATTTTTCCTTTTTGCTCGAAGATGCTACTTTTAAAACTTTTATTCGGTACTTTATTCATCTACTCCATCGTGGAGGCTTATGCAGCGGGAAAAGAAACTGTAATTTTGATTTCTTTTGATGGTTTTCGATGGGATTACCTTGACATGAATCGAACCAAAACAGACAACTTCGAATCCATCATAAAGAATGGGGTGCGGGCAGAATATGTTCAAAACGTTTTCCCGACGGTAACGTTTCCAAATCACTACACCATTGTCACTGGACAATACTCTGAGAGCCATGGAATTATCTCAAACAACATGTTTGATCCAATACTGAATGATTCCTTCTCGATGGATACGAACGATTCGCTGTGGTGGAATACGTTTAGTGAGCCTTTGTGGATCACGAATCAGAAACAGGGGTACAAAAGCGGGATGTGTTATTGGCCAGGCTATGATGTCGAGTACCATGGTCTTAACGCATCCTACACAACAAGCTGGTATGAATACAATAAACCTTTTGTGACTGAAAATAATGTCATGCCTTGGAAGGAGCGGGTTGATTTGGTTATAACATGGTTAAAAGAGCCTGAACCCCCATCGTTCATTGCCTTGTATTTCGACTCACCAGATGAAGCTGGACACTGCTGCGGGCCATACTCAGTAAATGTTACAGAAGAAATCAGGAAAGATGACGAGATAACTGGCTACCTACTAGAGCTATTACACAAAGAAAGCTTGTTGGATGATGTTAATTTGATTATCACCTCTGATCATGGTATGGCAGCCTATAATTCAAGCACTATTATCAAGTTTGACGACTATCTGACGCCTGACTCCACCACTTGGACTAACATGGGATCTTACTTCCTGTTGCATTCTACTAATGTAACTCAAGCTTATGACAAACTTAACAAACTGAAAAAGAAACACCCCCATTTCTTAGTTTTTCGCAAGGAGGAAATACCTGACAATCTGCATTTCAAACACAGCATCCGTGTACCTGAAATAGTTGTCATCATGGAAGAGCATTGGATTGCACAGATTTCAAGAATTTATAACGTAACATTTCCTGATCGTGTTGTCACTAAAGGAACGCATGGCTGGCTTCCGTCTGTGCCATCAATGCATCCATTTTTCATTGCTCAAGGCCCTGCATTCAAGAAAGGCTACAAGTCTGGTCCAATTGACATGGTTGACATCTACCCACTGATGTGTCATCTACTTGGTATAAAACCTGCTCTGAATAATGGATCACTTGATCGCATTGCTCACTTACTCAAATCATCACCATCATCATCAAATTCATATTCAATAAATACTGGTGAGAGTATCGCATTGGTTCTTGGTACAGCAGTTGGAATCACCGTCTGCATGTATGCTGTCTTAACGGTGTTTAAAAATCGTCAACGTGTCATAAGACAACATCAACCTGGAGAAGTTGATGTGCCATTAATAGATGGTGAACTATATGGTGACCAAGATGATGAAAATGTTATTTAAACTTTTCATTCTTAAGTGCAAAAGTTAAGAAGTGATGGCTCAAAACAAAACAAAAAAACCTCTCCACAAGTTGCTGTTTAACAGTGCATGAGGACTACATTACTTAACGTAAATTGGTGCTGTAAAATTGAATTATCAAACCCTTTTATAAGTTGCTCCGATGAAGGAGTTATTTGATTGCGGAATCACTTCAGGTTTTTTTGTGAAAAAAAAGCTCAAAACAAATGCCACTGAAATATGATCACGATGGAAAAGAGCTTTCGAGTGATACATTAGTTCATTGCTTATGAGGCGTAGCACTGAATTGGTTGGCACGGTTTGCATGGGTCATGGAAAACCTGGAAAGTCAGAGAATGGTAGAATTTCATTTTCCAGGCCTGGAAAGTCAGATGGAAATTAAGTTTTTGTCATAGAGAGACATGAAAAGGACACTTGCTCATTTCAGCAAATACTTAATTATATAATTCAATTAAAGGAATAGGTGTATAACCAAAGTAAGTTTAGCAGTTTTGAAGAATTTTTAGAAGCAGGTATTCTGCAATACACATATTAAAATATGTGTATTTCAACACACTGTGACTGAAAATAACTTAATTGTAAATAAATTAAAATTTATTTAAGAAATAGCTAAGTGTAATATAGTAAAAGGTTTGAACTCAGGAGTCTCATCATAAGTCGGTAAAGTATGATTGTCCGGGTGAGTGTAGTCCTGAGAAGGACTGTTTGTGATTACATTGACTTGATTTTCGATTGAATGGAAATCATTACTGGAGTCAGGTTGTCAAAAGGTCAGTCAGTGTCCAGTCCTTTCCGGGTAACACTCACTTGGACGATCATACATCACCAACTTATGAAATAGCTTATCTAAACCCAGTTGAGTTTTCTAATAAGAAGATAATAAAATTACTCAATAACAACTTTCATTAGTTTTTAAGGAGGTATCTAGTCACATACACGTACCACCCTAAGCTTTACTGCTTTATTGCAGAACTTGAATTAAACAGCATCCCATTAACCATGGTCAGTAGTTTTCCACATTTGTCACTAAATGTTAATTGTCTAAATTAAATGGTTACTAGTGAAAATTTTCTGGGTAAAATCTCCTTGCAAGAATGTTTTGTTTTACACAGTGTGTTTTTCAAAGGGAGACAGCTTATGCAAATCAAAAATCCTGTCAAATTCATACAATCATGCCTGTCGCACTTAGTCCAAATATCAAAGTTTGAGTATCAGATCAAGTTTCATTTTGAATGCCATTATTTCATTCTTCCTTTTAATAGTGAATTGAGAAAGTGAATATAAAATGAAACCAAGCCTGGAACAATCAACTTTACTTATTTGTTCTTGAGGGAAGGCTATTCTTGAGTTGACTGTAAGATACATAATTTTTCAAACTAATATGTGTCATAGAAGCATCTCGAGTCCCCTTTTCACGGGCTGGTTTAGGCTCTGAGACGTGGCTTACAAGCTTTATAAATGCAAAGACTTCATTGACAATGGAGCAATGCTCTAATGTTTCATGATAAGATGACTAGTGCAAATCAATTTAATTATTAATATTTAGAAAAAGTTCAAGTTACGAATTTGGCTTCAAGGACTTCTGATCATCTTTGTTGTGATAGATAGATGATAGATAGATAGATAGATAGATAGGTACTTTATTAAAATACTTTGCAGCTCATAGAGCTGAATTGCGTATTCTACATTGTCGGTTCTGCTGCGAACTCAGTCAGCACAGTGGTTAAGTTTGCAGCATTTGCAGTGGTCCCATGCCAAATATAGCAGAGTTAGTGCCTTCTGGTATTTTCTGTCCACAACCATGGTTTTTGTGGTGGTCTGAACGCATTTTCCCAGGTAAAAACACCAGCATTTTTATGTCGATAGGCATTTTGTAACGGAAAAAGAAATGAGTAATTAAATTACCTTATCCAAGACGTGTCTGCATTGGTGGCCTAGTGGAATCATGCCGGCCTGCGACGCCGGCAAGCTGAGTTTGATACTCAGTGGGGACATGAATTTTTAATTTTCTTTTCCTTCCTTTTTTTTAATTTAACGACTTGAGTGAGAGTATTTTCACAAATTAATAAGTACCAGCCAAAAAAAAAAAAAACCATGAGGCTCGGCTAAATCTATATACTATATAGTTGTTTTCAGCTGTTTTAAACAGTATAAAAAGTGATTTCTTAATCCTTTTTTTTTAGAATTTATTTGGTGTCCCTAATTAGCTGTTAAGCTCAATATTATTATCTTTAATTATTATTATTATTATTGTAATTATTAATTTTTATTATTCTGGTTAGAAATTTTGATAGAGTGACATCGATCACTAGGCTAGCAAATTCAAAAGTTAGTCTCGAGCCTTGTTAACTTTCCAATGACACAATGCTACAAATTAGCGTAAAATTTTAAAGGTAAGGTATAACATGGTGAAATAAAGTTTTACCATTTCCACAAGTCTTCCAGAGGCTTTTCATTACTTGCTACCTGAATAGCACTCTCTACAAAACTTGGGAAAAAGAAATGCACTGTTTCTATCACACTAATGTACCAAGGAAAATAAATTTGCCGTTTTCGTAGTGCAGCAGCCTTAAGAATGGCAAGAGCACATTCACCAACGCTTTCCCACTGAACTGCACTTTTCCCTACTGGAAGGTCTTTGGCTCTCTCGCGAGAATTCTTTGTGCCAATTAAGCCGAGAACACTCAATGTGACTGAAATTCCTTTGTGTCCTTGCAATGCCAAATCTTGCCTTAAACTGCCAAAAAATCCATGGAGAGCATGCTTTTGGGCACTGTAAGTTGCAAGTTTTGTTGGTGAAATAACTCCTGTAACTGATGACATCACTACAACGCTACCATTGGTCTTTTGGAGCCCAGGGAGGAGTAATGTGGCGATGTTAAGGTAGCTGATAGTGTTGATGGCAAAGTATTGAGGTACTCTGTCGAGGTCGCTATTCTCATTCCATAATCCATAACTGTGCATGTAATGGTTGAGGATTAGCACATCTGGTCTGTCAAACAACTGACCTGCTTTCTGTGTAGAAAAAATTGTAATTAAGAAAATATGCAATACATACTCCCCCCATGGAAGGTTTTTTGCTTTGCACCCCCTCTCCCCTAGTCTCCTACGTAGCGATTCAGGAGACTACCTTACCCCAAGAAATTCCAGTTTAGCTTCATACTTCACTTCTAAAATCTAAAATTTTGGCTTTTAATAACCCCCCCCCCCCAGGAATTCCCGATGACCTTCCATGGGGTGGGTATGGATTTTTTTCTGGAACTACACAGTTATTATTAAATAAATGTAATTGTGCAAAGTAGTGGCGTTACCATTATTGCATGCACATCAAAAGGAAGTGTTCTTCTGGGGGGACAGCCAAACAAAAGTGATACGGTGCTTGTAGTCTCTTCTTTGGTGTTAAAATCTAAGGTGTCAAGCTTTTAGAATTAAGAAACAATGTGCAGAGTTGTTCTGCACTTTGTAACTTAAGATGCCAGTTTACAAATAGGTGAGATAGTAACTGCAGGTGAGAGGGTTGTAAAGCTAGCATATTATGCTCTAGCTAGTTTCCCCTTGGCTATGGGCCCTAAAAAAGGAAATCAAGCTTATTAAGATCCAGGTACAAAGAAAATTCTTTGAACCTGGCCTCAATTTGAACCAGCAAATTCAGATTCACCATTGGTCAAAGCAACAGAGGCCAAGCTGGAAGCAAGATCTGGGGAATGATTTTGAAGTGATGGCAATGGAAATGTATACATGTAGTGCAGGCAACAGCATGAGGAGCCACAAAGCGCTGACATGCAAAAAGTGTATTAAAAATGTTTACATTATGACGTGTATGTGGGAATGCTGCAATTTGAGCCACACCCACAACATGAGATTCTGGTAGCTTTAATTTGTAACTTCTTTTTACAATTTCAAATGACTGTGTGGTTCCTGAAAATAACCATACCCCCACCACAGAGGGACATTTGAAATTCTGAGGGGGAGTGGGGTCTTAACGGCCAAAATTATTACAGGAATGTAACTATGAGCCTAAACTGGAATTTCCAGGGGGGTTCAAACCAAAAAACCCTACGTGGGAGGAGTATGGATATTTTATGGAAACACGCAATGAGCACCCCTGTCACTTTATGTGGGAACTTTCCCCTACAGGGGAGGTGTTCAATATTGTATTCTCACTTGAACCATCCCATAACCCATTTCACCTTTAATGGTGTACATTGAAGCAGTAGAAAAAGTGTTTTCTTAGAAACAAAAAAGAGATTAAGGCCATATAGTTTAGTAAACTAAAACAAAGAGTTTTATTTATATAAAATTAGAACAGCAACCCATGACATGTCCAAGGGCTCGGTCGAAAAAGGGCCTCTAGAAGTGACCATTTGGCCTTGAAATCCAAATTCAACCAATTTAGCTCTACTTTGGCATACAGGCTACTAATCATGTAAGAAGTATAGTTCCTTGATTAGTCCTTGAACTGAGAATTATCCTATTGAATTATCCTAATTGAAGAATTATCCTATCACTTTTACTTAAAACAAAAGTAAATAATAAAAACAACCGGGAAATGATGCCTGGTTGATTTTGTTTTATTTCACACAAAGAACATTAAAGAAATCATTTTATGCTTCACTTGAGGGTCAGTTCAATTTTTCTTTTCTTTTTTTTTTTTGAGAAAAAGTAATAGACTAATTCTTCAACTTTAAGTTCTCATGACAAGAAATAAATGCACAACTATGTTTCTTACATGACACTCCAGCCTGTGTCAAAGTTAACTCTTTAAGCCCCATTATATCCACATACATATTCTCCTCAATGTTCTCCATATATTTCTTATGTTACTAGTTGAGAGAATTTGATTAAACATCAACACATTTCATGTCTGGTGATCATTGACTTTATTCTCATGACCCAAATAATTGATCAACTAGACTAGTGATATTGTAAGGAGAAATTAGATGCTTGTCACTGTTGGGGCTTAAAGGGTAAAGCTAAATTGGAACAATTTAGATTGTCAAGTCAAACCGTCACTTACGCCCTTTTTCTACTATTAGCCCTTCAATGAGCCTTCTAAGTACAATTACATATAGGCAAATGCAATCATTCATACAGTCAAATTACTGATAATAGTTGCTATTTAATAAAAAGGAGGGGTGGAAGAAGGTGTTAGTTGTTTGTCGATGATGACGTTGTTGGTGTAATAGAATTCTACCATTTCCACATGTCCTGCAAAGGTTTTTCATTTGTTGCAACTTCGATAACACTCTCCACAGAGTCTGGGAAAAAGAAGTGAGCTGTTTCTATGAAACTAATGTACCAAGGAAAATACATCTGTCGCTTTCTTTGAGCAGTTCCCTTGACCATAGCAAGAGCACATTCATCAACAGGTTCACGCTTGATGTCAGCCTTTCCAGCTGGATGTGCTTTGACTGCATCACGAGAATTTTTGGTGTCAATTGCTCCAAGAACACATAATGTTATAGAGACTCCACTACGTCCTTGAAGTGCTAAATCCTGTCTCAGACTGTCAAAAAATCCATGGAGAGCATGTTTATTGGCACTGTACACTGATACCCTCGGAAGTGGAGCAATTCCTGTAAATGATGACACCACTACAATGCTACCATTGGTCTTCTGAAGTCCAGGAAGAAGTAGTGTGGCAATGTCAATATAGCTGATAGTGTTGACAGCAAATTCTAGACGAACTTTGTTAAGGTCACTATGCTCATTCCATAATCCATAATGCGCTTTCACATGGTTGAGGATAAGAATGTCAGGCCCATCAAACAACTTATTAGTTTCCTATGAAAGAATCAAATTTAAATAAGACTACAAGTAATAATAATATTATTAGTTTTGGAGAGAAAGTGTTGGTTACTGTAAATGTAAATTAACATATCTTTGGAAGAATAAATTTCTAAACTTGTGCAGTGAGTAGTAAGTACAAGTTTGTATATCAGAACATTGCAAAACAGTTTGCAGGAACACTGTAAGGCAGGGTTCCATCAGGGCGTGATGGAAGAGGCATGTGGTTACCTGTCATCAATGGCCTCCTTGATAACCCACCTGACCAAAACACAATCTGCCAGAGTAGTACTTTGGTGTACCACATGGAGGCACCTTGAAAAAAGCTGAAAGGCTTAAGCTTGTGGAAAGTGGACTCTGTTATCATAGTCATCGATCTAGTAAGTCAGGCTTTTGCTTTTAATTATCAACTTCACTGCCTGGCAGTTGTCACAAGGAATACTAACTAATCAGTGTCTAGATATTTTTCTTTTCTATGGACTGTCCTTCCCATTCTTTTTCAGTTTAAGTTACGGAGGGTTGGAGGCAGAGGGCTGTAGCTCATGATCAGAATATTTACACTTCCAACTGACTGATCAGCACAACACTCAACAATCACAATATAAAATCCTCAGTCTTCAAACATAATTATTTAATCAAGCACTCTTTTATTTGCTTAATTGTACAGACAACACGATTGCAAGCTGAGGATGCTCTATGACAGGACAACATCATTGGTTTTCACAAATAATGCATGGTTCAAGTCATTTCCAGTCAAGTGTCAATAAGAAATCCTAAGACAAAATGCATGATGGATTCTCTGTCTACAAAGGTAGTTGAAATTCTAAAAAAAAAAATACTTTTATTGTTGGTATGTGTGCGTTAAGCCCAGCACTGGTGGTTAGCTCCAGTTTCTTCAGGAACAAGGAGTGTCACTCTATTCGAGAATAATTGTTTGTCTAAATATTGTTTTTTTGACAACTAATAATTATTATGGGCATGAACTGACATTCACACTTCTCAAAAATTGACAATGGCATGTCCTAAAGATGTGGAGATGTTGTTTGATTTTGTCATTTACTTTTGAAAAAAATAAATATTAAATAAATAAGAAGAGATCTTTATTCCGTTTAATGTAATTTAATTATGCTTGCTGGTGTCGCTAATACAGTCAAATTGCTGAACAAGAGGGCTAGAGAAAGATGGTAGTCACCCACATCAGTCAAAGGATGATGACAATGACATTGTTACAGCAAAATTCTACCATTTCCACATGTCCTGCAAAGGTTTTTCATTTGTTGCAACTTGGATAACACTCTCCATGAATTCTGGGAAAAAGAAGTGAACTGTTTCTACAATACTAAGGTACCAAGGAAAATACATCTGTCGCTTTCTCAGAGCAATTTCCTTGATCATGGCAACAGCGCATTCATCAACAGGCTTGCGCCTTATGTCACCCCTTCCAACTGGATGAGCTTTGGTCTTCTTGTGAGAGCTCACAGTGTCAATTAACCCAAGAACAGATAACGTTATGGAAACTCTATTGTAGCCTTGAAGTGCTAAATCCTGCCTTAAACTGTCAAAAAATCCATGGAGAGCATATTTATTGCCACTGTACAAAGTAGTTCTTGGTAGTGAGACAACTCCTGCAATTGATGACACTGCTACAATGCTACCGTTGGTCTTCTGAAGTCCAGGAAGGAGTAATGTGGCGACATTAATATAACTGATAGTGTTGACAGCAAAATAATGGGGGACTTTGTTAAGGTCACTGTTCTTGTTCCATAGGCCATAAAAATGCATCAAATGGTTGAGGATTAGTATGTCAGGCTCAGGAAACAACTTATTACTTTCCTACAAAAAAAATTAGATTTAAATGGCACCATGAGTAATTGGTTTTGAAGGGACAGTGATGGTTAATTTTACTATGTGTGTAGAGTCAAGTTCACATAGCAAACTAAAGTTTGTCAACCTGTAAGTACCAAATAAATATCAATACCTATATTAATAATTTTTGGCACATGTGAGTATCACAACAGTTTACAAACTATTTTGGCTGGACACATCAGTACACATACACCAATTTGTACAGTGGAACTCCATTAATGCAGTCATGAAGGAGCAAGTTATCCTGGCAGGTTAACGGGTAACCAAATAAGGGGGAATATTTGCTAAGGTGAAAAAAGTGTTCTTTAATTTTCTCTCAGGGCATGGTGGAAAATGCGTGCGGCCGCCTGTGGTCAACCACCTTCTCCTTCACAACAGCCAAACCAACTGCCAAAGTGTCTTTGCATACGTTGCTGTACCACCAGGTGGAGCCACTGTAAAAAAAGCTGAAGGGCTTGTGGAAAGCTGACTCTGCTCTCAATCCCTTCTTCGGAGTGGATTATTTTGTTCCATCAACTTTGCCACCTTGTAGTTTAGTGTCTACTGATTTTTCCCTTTTCCACACACTGTCCTTCCCTTATTCATCGGTGCAGTACTGGGCTTGGAGTTTGAGGTCTATAGCTCAGTATATTAATTTTATGCCTCCAGGGGGACAGCTTAGCATAAGCCCTGATATAAAAATGCCTATTCTCCTTACCGTTCTCCGTACATTTCTTATGGAACTAGTAAGTAGAATTTGTCTAAATATCAAGGCATCTTATCCTTAGTGATCATTTCCTTTATTCTCGTCACTTGAATGTTTGAACAAGTAGTGATAATGTAAAGAGAAATTTCATTTTCATCACCATTAAGGCTTAAAGGGTTTAAGACAAGAAAAGCCCTATGGGCATTAGACCCAGGAATCATCCCCCACCTGTCCCCCATCCCCAGGGTAAAACACATATTAGCATCACTTTTAGATGAGAGCCCATGTGAGGAACTGAACTTAGTTTTGCATGCATCTTATGCAAGACACAAAGTTAACAGCAGTTTGTCTTTGACTGCAAAGTTAACACCAGTTTGTTAATGACAAATAAATATGTTGTGACAAGAAGAGTATAGTAACGTGGTTAGAGAAAAATGTTACAAGTTTATTTTGGCACCTTACATTACACTGAATTCCTGACATCACTGTTCGGGCCCGGACTGAAATCTGATGGTGACCGTTATGATCCTAAAACGAAGAGAAGCTTGTTGAGCATCGCTTCAAGGATTTTTGACCCTATGGGACTAATCACACCATTTACGATCAGGGCGAAAATGTTATTTCAAAAGCTTTGGCAGAGAGGTTTGCAGTGGGAGGATCATTTGGATGAAAATATTGCTGTTCAGTGGAGGTCATGGAGGTCCGAACTGTCTCAGTTGAATTGCACTAACGTTCCCCGCTATTTTATGGCAAACATTGGATCAAGCTCAGGCATAGAGCTCCACGGCTTTGGTGATGCCTCGACTAAGGCATATGGTGCAGCAGTCTAGAT
This sequence comes from Siderastrea siderea, assembly GCA_964030785.1. NCBI lineage: Eukaryota > Metazoa > Cnidaria > Anthozoa > Scleractinia > Rhizangiidae > Siderastrea > Siderastrea siderea. The sequence continues at coordinate 10,176,523 of OZ034979.1, forward strand.
CAGATCCATGGATGAAGCTGGCTGTGTCTCAACTCACCTGGTCATGTCCAAGTCAAGAGTGGCTCCCACAAAGACCGTGTCGTTGCCAAGATTAGAGCTACTCACGGCTGTTCTTAATGCAAGATTGCTGAAATTGTTGCAGAATCCCTAACACTCAAAATAGACTGGGTAGTGTGCTGGACCGACAGCATGGTGACCCTTCAGTGGATCAGAGGTTCAAGTTGCCAGTGGAAGACATTCGTAGCGAATCGTGTTGCTGAAATTCAGTCCACATGGGACCCACATCACTGGAGACACTGTTCAGGGGAGGACAATCCCGCCGACTTGTTGACCCGTGGGTTGCCCGCGAAGGCCTTAGCTGAGAATAACTTGTGGTGGAGTGGACCAAGTTGGTTGATGCTTTCATGCTTGCCTGATCAATGGCAACTACCCAGTGAACTAACAGAGTCTGTCGAGAAGGAGAGAAAACACAAAGAGGCAAAAACATACGCAACGATTGCCATAGAACCAGTGATTGATCCGTCTCGATACGAGAAGTGGCTGACCCTCATTCAAGTAACAGCATGTGTGCTGCAATATGTTGCAGTTTTCAAGTCCGGGACAAGTTCAGGTTCCAAAGAACTGTCAGTTGAGGAGCTGCAGAATGCCAAGTTGAGCTGGTATCAGCAGATGCAGAGGGACGTGTACCAAGTGGAGTATGAACAGCTAAAGGCGAACCATCCTCTACCAAATACCAGTGCTATACTGAAGTTGGATCCTTACTACGACAAGATAGATCAGTTGCTGCGGGTAGGAGGGAGACTGCAGTACTTGGACTTACCAGAGGGTACTAAACATCCAATTATCCTGCCGCATGGGCATCCAGTGATTGAAAAGGTCATACAGAGTGTGCACAATGAGCTGCTTCATGCTGGACCCGAGAGTACCCTTTCAGTTCTATGACAAGAGATTTGGCTAACAAAAGGACGTCGGGAAGTTAAGAGAGTCCTAGAAAGGTGCCTTGTTTGCCAATGTCAACGTGTCAGCGCATGTTCACAGAAAATGGCGCCGTTGCCATCGGAAAGGGTGTCGTTGTCTCCAGCCTTTACTCATGTCGGGATAGACTTTGCGGGGCCGTTGTTTGTACGAGGGAGTCCCACCTCAGAGAAAGCTTACGTTTGCGCTTCTTCTCGCAGGACTCACTTAGAGCTTACAAGCGATTTGTCAACTAACGAATTCTTCCAAGCCTTAATTCGTATGATCAGTAGAAGAGGGCTTTGTAGCACCATTTGGTCTGACAATGCTAAGACTTTCAAGTGTGCTGACTGCGAAATTCAATGGTTGTTCACGCCAGAGTCATCCACCAGTAAGCAACTGTGGGACAAAATCAATCAGGAAGAGCTTCAGGCCAAGTTGACATCCAAGGGAATCAAATGGAAGTTTATTGTCAGGCGCTCCCCGTGGCGAGGTGGCTGGTGGGAAAGGCTGGTGCGTTCTCTGAAGGAACCTCTTTGTAAAGTCCTGGGCAAAGCCTTGTTGTCCTATCAAGAGTTAGCCACAGTCCTTACCAGAATTGAAGCTGTTATTAATTCGAGGCTGCTCACAACAGTAAGTCACGATGTTAGAGATCTGACGCCCATAACTCCAGCTCATCTTGCACTCGGAAGATCACTGTTTAACTTACCTGACATTCCAGACGAAGATTCAGTGAATGAAAGCGCAACGAGGCAGCGCTATCTGTATCAGCAGAAGCTTGTTAACCACTTCTGGAAACGCTGGCGAGGAGAATGCCTGCATCAGTTATCCATTTGACAGAAATGGATGGATGGACAACCAGCCCTCAAGGTCCGAGATATCGTACTGATTTCTGAAGACAATGCACCAAGAGGAAAGTGGCTGATGGGACGAGTTGACAGATTGTTCCCTGGAAGGGATGGCCTTCTCCGCACCGTAACCTTGAAGACACAGAGAGGACTTTTAAGGAGACCTGTCCAGAGGCTGCATCGCCTAGAAGCAAGTAGTACTCAGTTTGCAAGTGATGAATTCGACAACAGTGGCCCTAACGGTGGGGAGTCATCCGCTATTAGGAAGGTCAAGAAGAAGGTGAAGAAGGAGCAAGCTGTGAAGAAACCAGCTCCAAGTCTCCAACGGTATTGGCGAGGTGGGGAGGATGTTCGGGCCCGGACCCGAAGCGGGCGATCAACTCGACCCCCTGTGCGACTGGACTTGTAGTTAAGCCACCCCTCCCTGGACATTCGTTGTGTTAATATTATTGGATGTATGAACATGTGCTATGTCGTCGAAAACCTCTCGTAGTGAAGATTGTAATTTGTTCGCAATGCAGCGTATTAAAGGATTGTTTATGGATAGATTGCAGAAAAACTGATCTTTGAGTTGGAACTAAACAATCACAACTACATAGTGTCATGGCCAGAATCAGAAGTTTGCAATGACTGTTTGTTTGGCTGCGCAGAAAACGCAAGATAACTCACAATAACAATCTTAATCCAAACCCTAATGTAACATTTATGCTACCAAAAGGTTTAAAAAGAAATATAGAATAAATTAATGTTCTTATGCTACGTTACACAGGCAATAAACTAAAATGAACAACAAGGTAAATGAACAGGCACTTAAGATTCTAAACTACTTGTACAGCTACACATGTACATATTACCTTAGTTGTTCATAAAAATTAATATTGGAGCTAAGCACCATGATATGAACGGTCGCTTTAATGTCACTAATATTCCAGTAATAAAGAAAATGAGGATAGCGTGGACAATTTATGGACATCTACTAAGTGCCTTCAGTTAGTAAGATTAAGAATCAATGTTCATGTACGTTCAGGGTAGTGCGATGTCCAAGATGTAATTCTACCATTTCCACATGTCCTGCATAGGTTTTTCATTAGATGCAACTTGCACAATGCTCTCCACAAAGTCTGGGAAAAAGAAGTGAATTGTTTCTACAATACTAAGGTACCAAGGAAAATACATCTGTCGCTTTCTTTGAGCAATTCCCTTGACCATAGCAAGGGCACATTTGTCAACAGGTTCACGCTTTACACTCTTGCCAACTGGATGACCTTGTGTTCTTTGGCGAGCTTTCTTTGTGTCTATGTATCCTAAAACATATAGTGTTATGGAGACTCCATCGTGTCCTTGAAGAGCTAAATCCTGTCTCAAACTGTCAAAAAATCCATGAAGAGCATGCTTGTTGCTGCAGTAGGGTCCAGCCCGTGGGACAGGAACAACTCCTGTAAACGACGACACCACTACAATGCTACCATTGGTCTTCTGAAGTCCAGGAAGGAGTAACGTGGCGATGTTAATATAGCTGATAGTGTTGACGGCAAAATATTGAGGAACTTTGTTAAGGTCGCTGTTCTCATTCCATAATCCATAATATGGCATCAAATGATTGAGGATTAATACATCAGTCCCATCAAAAAGTTTATTAGTTTCCTAACAAAAACATTTGTAATTATTACTTATTCTAATCAATTCTAAAAAACATTCAAAAGATAAAATATGTCAGTGCTATGAGAAAAAACAAATTCATGTCATTGGCATTTGGATATTTTGAGTTTGTCAGTTTTTCCTGGCTCATTTATTTCTCTGTTTTCTTTCGGTTAATCCTAGGTTTAAATTTAGTGGGTCATCAAACTTTCAAGTTTCACAGGAATCCCAAACACAACAAAGTAGAATCTTGATCTCTCCCAGTCCCCTTTGCTACGGAATCCTTACTGTTTTACTATTTTAAATCAAAAGTACTTTCCCGTGCTTAACTTATAACCAGTAAGTTGACCCCCCCCCCCACCCCCCCTCCAGTAATAAAATACTGAGAAATCACTATCCAGATAGCGGATAACAACTTCCAGCAATCTACCAGAACATTTTGTCACGTGACAATACTTCAAATGCCATAACTTGATAATTAAGATCTCATGAGGGAATTGAATGCTTGTACGTCACAAACTACAAATGGGATCCTCATACGGTAACAGTTTTCAAAGTTCACTCATTAAGGTTGTTAGCTCAAAATTCCTGGTTGATTTTATTGCTAATAATGACCAAGAATCCCATATCAGTACAAACAGTTATGTAATATTGTTTACGTTTGGGTGGCCTGTGGTCAAGTATAACACATGACTTTGCACGTATGTGCACGATCAAGGTCTTCATAAAATTGAGAACTAAATATTTCATACTCACAGCAGCTAAGTGCTTGGCACCCTCCAAAGAAGACAGATCAGCCACAACGTAGTTTGCTGTTTGAGCGCCTAATTCCCCGCAGCGTGCCACCACTTTTTGTAGCTCTGCTTCTCGCCTAGCAACAAGCAGAAGTTGTGCGCCAAGTTTTGCATATTGATAAGCTAGTTCCTCGCCAATTCCAGTAGATGCTCCACAAATTACCACCTTTTTTCCTCGTAAGGATTCAGGATCGAAACTTTCCTGCATGTACCAGGCAACTAGAACCGCTACAAGAGCTGCAAAAACTGCTAAGAACACGGCTTTCAACATCACGCCCGCCATTTTGTCCTTCGAATCTTTTAGATTTACCTCTGTATGGTGGGGTAGAGAAGTCTACGCAGTAGAAGGCATTACCAGGGTAGGGTAGGGTAGGGTAGGATAGGGTAGAAGGTCAATTTGTTTTGGTAACAGAAATATTGCCCAAGACGAGATTGATTATGTACAACTGGATTTGAAAGAGAGATAGAAATTTTAATTCTTCATACAAAATCGATAAACCACATGAACCAGTTTTCTCATCAAATTCCCCTTCCCCTCCCCACACTGCACCGGCAACGCTATTTTTTTCCTCAGCGGGTAGGGGAAGTGGCAATTTTCCTCTTGATTGACTTGAACGAGTGCTTCCGATAATTGTTTTGCGAGTTTTTCCGGTTGTAGAAAAGCTGAGTAAATCACGACAATATATTGATTTTCGAGCAATTGTTGTTGCAACGTGTATGCTTCACAGAACAGCAACATATATGGCGCCCAAAAGGTGATCTTAAAAGTGATAATAAGTACAAAGAGTCTTTCAGGATGAGAGTTGTCTTCATCAGAAAGCAAGGGTGGCTGATTCTGTTGGCTGTGTGTGTGTTTATCATTGGAAACTGTGTTCTTCTTTATCGTTTCATCAGCAAGACTTCTACAGCTGAGGATGCAAGACTGAAAGGACTTTCAGACAGATATTTAGCAAATGTTAGAGGGGGTAATTTAGCCGGAATTGCCTCGGCAGTTAAGGAATTACAAAAGAGGCCTGTTAAGTCAGCCACAAAAAATTCCAACTTGTCTAAGAATGACTTCGTTGTTACCTTACCAAAAGACGAGGAAAGAGAAAGCCTTGTAATAGTTAGTCAACATGCTAAACAAAATCATCGTGATGATACAAAAATTGTAGAACAAAAATCAGAGGTAAAACAAGTTAGTATATCTTCAAAGAAAGATGTGGTTTTACCAAGTACGGAAGCAGCAAAAACTAATGATATTGTGGCTGCAGTGCTTGTCATAGCATGCAACAGACCCACGGTTAAACGTTGTTTAGATTTAATACTGCAGTATAGACCTTCTGCTAAGCAGTTCCCAATTATAGTAAGCCAGGATTGTGGACATCAGCAAACTGCTGACGTCATTGCGTCGTATGGATCTCAAGTCAAGCACATAAAACAGCCTGACCTTTCTGAAGTGCAGGGTGTCCCAAGCAACATGCAATCTATGATGGGGTATTATAAAATCAGTCGCCATTACAAGTGGGCGCTAGGGCAGGCTTTTGACATCATGGGGCATGATACAGTTATCATTGTTGAAGATGACTTGGATATTGGTAAGTTTTTAATAAAACATTGTTTGATAAGCATGTAGAGTATTCTTTCTTGGTTAAAACATAAACTGACCTGAAAGAACACTCTTCAACAATCCATTTATTTATTCAAATCACTGGTTTTTTGATAGGCTGAATCCATCTTTAATTTGTTGAATGTAACCCTTCACCTGTTGCTTCCAATCTAATTCACTATCAACACTAAACTAGTGCACACAGCTTTGGCTATGATGTGTTGCTCCTGCTATACTCATCTTAACCATGATCATGTCTTCCCCATGCCCCCTCCTTTTTTCCTGGAGAGGAGGAGCCTGATACAATCCTGATACCATACAGAACTACTGACTAGGTAATGTTTTTGAATAGACTACGTTATGGCCCCCCTGACGTAATATTATAGAAAATGCATTGGCAAGCTGCCCTGTGTGAGGCCAGAGGGGTTAACATGAACCAGTCCAGAAAAAGCCATTTGGCCCAGCACACATAATCTGTTCATGTAGTGCATGTGTACTTAAACTTCCATTGAGTAGGTACATGCATCTTTCAATTTCTGAACTTTCCATTAGAATTTTGTATATAAATGGTGGAATGATGAAAATACTTTTTGACTAATGGAAAAATATTTGGCTCTTGGTCGCTAACCTTGTTCCGTACACCTTGACCTCAAGCCAAATATTTTTCCATGTGGCCCTCCCACTTGGTCAATCACTACATAGTTTTTACATTTGCGTGTATGTATGTACGTAGGAGGTACATGATATGATCACCCATGATTTACGCATTTCATGAGTTTGGTGCTTAGCTTGCTCTCTTTGGCCCATGCAGGAGCTCTGCTATTACCAAATTAATTTTGGCTTTATTTTCTTTCTTTAGCACCAGACTTCTTTGAATACTTCACAGCAACAAAACCCTTGCTGGACAAGGATGCGTCACTATGGTGCATCTCAGCTTGGAATGATAACGGCAAGGAAGGGCTGGTACAAAGAAATGACGCCCTCTATAGAACAGACTTCTTCCCTGGCCTTGGTTGGATGATTACAAAATCTCTTTGGAATGAGCTTAAACCTAAGTGGCCATTGGGCTTTTGGGATGACTGGATGAGAGAGCCAGCTCAGCGCAAAGACAGGGCATGTATACGTCCAGAAATCCCTCGCACGAGGACATTTGGAAGAATAGGAGTGAGCCGAGGACAATTTTTTGATCAACACTTAAAATTTATTAAACTGAATGATAAAGTGCATCCTTTTACCAAAACAGATCTCTCTTATTTATTGAAAGATAACTATGATAAGAGGTTTGTTAATCGCATCCATGCATTACCTCTCGTCACTGTTGATCAGCTACTCAAGAAGAATGTTTTTGCTCACGAAGTGCAGGTTCATTACTCATCCGAGCAAGATTTTCAAAATGTAGCGAATAATCTTGGTGCCATGACTGACTTCAAGGCAGGAATCCCCAGAATGGCATATCAAGGAATAGTTACAATTGTGTTTGGAGGCACCACAGTACACATAGTACCAGCTCATTAAATTTTGCAGTTGTTTGTAATGGTCACTATGCCTAGTGACCGTGAAGAGAGAATTGATGTGAAACTGCAATGCTCTCCTTTGGAAGGATCCAAGCACCTGCACACCAAGTCTTCCTTCTACCTTGAAGTCTGAAAACAAAACCTGGATCCAGAATATTTTGTCCCCAGAACTATGAAACAATGGAACAATCTGCCTGCTGAAGTAACCACAGCCACATTTTTTTTTTCAAATGTTTATCATCAAAGTTATTAGCACAAACATGGTTAAAGTTGCCACAAGACACTGCAGCCCTTCTCTCTTAATGGTAGTCAAGTTTGTCCCTAAGTACTTCTTGCACCAATATGACACTTAAAGACAAACCATCTTGTCTTTTTTGGGGGGGGGGGGAGAGGTGGGTTTGGGGCTTATCTTTTTTTTGGGGGGGGGGGGAGAGGTGGGTTTGGGGCAATACCAAATTTTCCTGCAAGGCCGTTACAGGAGGAAAAATAGTCCACAGCATAACAAATCAAAGAAAGAAAATTTGTGCGACATGTTTGGACACTGAAAAAAATTTAGGCTGAAGACAATTTATCCCCCCCCCCCCCACCTTTAAGGGTTTGTACAGGTCATAGAAAACCCGGCAAGTGATGGAAATTTTGAATTTCATTTTCCAGGCCTGGATACTCATGGAAAGTAAGTGTTTGTCATGAAAGATCATGGAAAATAAAGTTCATTGTACATATATATTCAGGAGTTGTTTCGATTTTGTGAATGAAAAGGTAAGAGAAATTAGTGGGTCACTATCTCACAGTTTTCGAAAACAAAAAGCCAAATTTAGGTGATGCAAAACGTTAAAAGGTCCTGGAAAATCCTGGAATTTTAAAATCTTAAAAGCGTACCAACCCTGCCCCCCTCGTAAATCAAATTGAAGGGCCCGGTGGAAAAAGGGCATAAGTGACGATTTGAGGTTAAAATCGAAATTGCTTCTATTTAGCTGAACATTGGCACACAGGCTGGTTTTCATGTGAGGAACGCTGTTGTGCACTTATTTCTTGACCTGAGATCTAAAATTTGAAGAATTAGCGTATTACTTTTGCGTGAAAAGTGTTGTTGAACTGAACTCGCTCAAGTGATGCGTGAAAGATTTCTTTTGTTCTCTGCCTGAACTAAAACAAAGGAATTCAACCTAGAATCCGCGGTCCTGTTGTTTTCTTTGTGTCAGTTTTAAGCAAAAGTAATACGCTAATTCTTCAAATTTTAGATCTCAGGTCAAGAAATAAGTGCGCAACGGCGTTCCTCACATGAAAACCAGCCTGTGTGCCAATGTTCAGCTAAATAGGAGCAATTTCGATTTTAACCTCAAATCGTCACTTACGCCCTTTTTCCACCGGGCCCTTTAATTGTACATCACCTAAGTTGCCTGCCATGTGGAAACCTTTGTGCTTGCACTGCAGTGTTTTACTTATGCTTTACTGCCACAAAGAGACTGACAGGGACAGCCCATGGTCAAGTCAGTGGCAAAGTCTCAAGAAATGTTCGGGAGCCATGGACAGAATATGCAAAATAATGTCGAAAAGCACTTCCAACAACTGACAAGCTTTTTAGTAACATTTATTAAAGTTTAGGTAGTTAAGATTTCAATGTACATTTTTTCAAAGCAGAATAAATTCTTGCACTATCAGATGTTTTTGCTTGTTGAGGGTTTGTGTGTTTGTTTTTGCTATGTCTCAGCCTCTAAGGTTAAGTATGTAAAAATTTGGCTAGTGAGTATTACAAACAAATGAAAACAAAGAGAAAGGGCAACAAAGATATCTTTCAAGGACCAAGGTAATGTTATAAATAAAAGATTTACAAAGAACCTCACCTAACACTGTATTGCACTGAAGGATTTCAGAATATAATCCTGAGAGGGAAGTTATTTTTTGCTTTAACAAGAAACCAACAAAATAAGAGAAAATAATTCAAACGAATTCTCCACAGTTACAGAGTCTGTGGTTCATTGTTCTTTCACACCATCTTCATCACTGGGCTGCATGTCTTTTCTCCCTTCCTCTGGCTCATCCTCAGCTTGTTTTACATCATCTTGTTTCTTACTCTCATCGCCTTCATTTTCCTTGACTTCTTCATCGTTATCTTTGGTTGGTTCATCTTTTACTCCTTCTTCTTCCTCTGCTTCTCTTGCTTCCTCGGTTTCTTTGGTTGCCTCTGTTTCTTTGTTTTCGTCATCTTCTGCATCTTTGCTCTCCTCCTTAGTTCCTTCTTCCTGTTCTTCTTCTTCAGCATTGTCATCTCCAGATTTCACGCCTGAAAAGTGAATTGTTTCTTTTTAGCGGAATGTTGATTTAAGCAGTTTTTAAAGCCTTCAAGCCCAGTCCAAACAGGGTCACAAGTCATTGGAAGTTTGGAAATGCCAGCTTGTGCACACCACTTAAGGATGGTGCCTCCTTTTGTTAATGCCCATACGTTCTGTGCAATTCTGGTCTGGTCCAAGATATTTAATTTCCTAAGGAACGGTATTTTTGCATGGTTTTTGACTGTGAAAAAACCAGATCTTACTGGTGGTAACTGTGCATTTTTCAGAGATAATTGAGTTTAAAGTTGGAAAGAAATTGCCATACATTCTTTGTATTTTAAAGCTCTTTTAGAATAATGGTTGCTTATTAATTATCTCTGAAAAATGCACGGTTACCCACATGTTTCTTTTTAGATTCTAATAACCCTTGCTAGGATCTGCTTTTTCACCATAGTCATAACCTTTGAAAATAATTCTGTATTAGGAGGGACTCACCAGTAGATTCAAGTTCGAAGCAATTTGCCAAAACATACATTTCATTGCAGCCTTTGTGGCCAAAACAAAAGAAAACAATACTGAGAAGAACTTGTGTCAAGTTGCGTTGAATGGCTCACTGATGAAAAGCTTGTGCTAACTTGCAAGTGAATCCAAACTTGATCAAAGTGAATAGAAAACTTTCTCAAGTCATTGCAAGTCATCAGTATAATTACATGCAAGTCGTGGCCAAAAGGAGTCAAAAGTAAACGCAAGTCATCAACTTGCAAGATCTTGTTGCAAATCCATTTTATCATGGCCTTGCATATTACAATAGGAAAGTACCATTCAATAGCTTTCATGTAAATGAGCCACACTTAACAATTTTCATCCACAGTGCTAAAAGTTGGAACCAACTTATAAAGCAAACCAAACAATGACAGGAAAGTATGTGGTCACACTTGAGGATTTCATTCACACAACTAACCTCGCGCAATTCTGTCATTCACATCATTGATGGCTTTGGAAATGGCATTTTCAGCAGCATCATCCTCCAGGATTTTGGCAAGTTCTAAAGCTTTTTCAAATGACTGGAGAGCATCTTGAAGGTCACCAAGTTTTACTACAAAGAAATTTTCATAACAGATGAATTAATAATTCAGCGATAATGAAACCAAAAAAGTGACCTCTGCAGTCTGTCTGTCTGTCTGTCTGTCTGCCTGTCTGTCCAGATACCTTTAACCAAAAGGGTACTAAGAGGTAAAATCAGAGCTAAAAATTCACCAATTTCTTGTCTTGGGAAAATGGGGTTTAATTAGGGATATAGTTTGAATAGGAAAATGGCTGTTGTGCACAGGCACTGGGAAAACCTTCCATTAGAAATAAAATTTTGGCAAAAGAACTTAATAAGAAACTGGCTGGGAATTTTTATAGCCACTTCAAAAGAAATTTAACTCAGTTTTCGGTTTTCTCTGGTTGCTGGGGGTATGTGGTTATCACAATAAAACTATCTTAATTTCTAAAAAAATTATTTCCTCTGCATCAAAGCTCACCTTCAGCCTGAGCTTCAAGCACAGTAGCATTGAGCTGCCACACTTTATCATCTGCCTGTTCTGCTGCAGCCAATGACTTCTGACCAAACTCTTTGGCATCTTGATAGTACTTGAGCTCTAAATGACACCTGCCAATCTCATGGTAGAGCCATGTGCTTTCAAGCACTGACTTACTGAGCGGGAGCTTCTCAATCCACGCATCGATAGCTTTAGTGTACTGGCCCCTTTTGGCATACAGTCTTCCTAAGTTATCTAGTGCTCGCGATTTGGCTTCTTTGTTGTCACTTTTGAGAAAAGTTGAAAAGAATATGTCGATTACTATAATTATTATTATTATTATAATGTATTTAGCAGTCAGGGGTTTACAGGGACAGATCATTTTTAATATAGATCCAAAACCCCTAACCTATCACTCACTTCTTTTTCGCAGCCTTGAGGTCCTTCTCATGATATTTCAAAGCCTCATCATATTGCTCCATTTCCAGATAAGCATTTCCAATGCAGGAGTATAAATTGCCAACAACTTCGGCTTTGTTTGGGACACTCTCAGGCCCTAATGACTGTACTGTCTTTAATGTTGACTGTGCTTTGCTCAGGCTGCTCTCCGGATCACCGTCAGCCAGTGCCTGGTCAATTTCCTCCAATGACCTTAAGATGAACTTTGTCGTATCAGCAGGTTTTTGTTGTGCAGGTTTCTTGGGCGGTAATTTCTTGTTCTTGCGAGCGTACAGTGGTTCTTGCTGCCTCCAGAATTCAATCCTTGTGTCTAAATAATTCAGGCCATCTTGTACTAGATCATAAATTGGCTTGCTGCTATTACCATGAATAAAATCTAGGGAAAAAAATAAAACTTTGCTTCTAAAATCACCTGACACGACACCTATGGGCCCCACAACATCTTCAGATTGTTTGGTTCCAGATTCCAAATAACCATACATCCCCCAAGGACAGTTTTTTATTTGATCCCACCCCCTTGGGAATTCCAGTTTAGCTTCGTGCTTTCTTTCAAAAATTTTGGCTTTTGAGACAACCCACCCCCTCTGAATTTCCAGTGACCATCCATGGGCTGGGTATGGATGTTTCCTGGAACCATACTGTAGAATTCACCACTTAGTTTTTCTTTAATTCAAAATTCTGAGACAAAACTGATCAATGCACCTTGGTCATCCATAAGCGTTTCTAAGTACTTCTTGTCAGCATATAATTCTCCTAACAGCTGTGTCAAAAAATAATAAGAGAACAAGTTTACACTTAAATTGAAACTTACATTGTATTAAGAGAGGGGATAAATTTCCTCTGACCCATCCCTCAGCTGTGTCAGTTTTCTTCTGGCATTTTCTTTCCTATTGCATTGTTTTTCTTTCCTCAATTTGCCATTAGTTTACTTAATTATAATTTTTTTTTTTTGATGCTGAAATTATGGTAACCAGTAAGCTAGTTGTTGGTTACTTCTTGATATTGTTTCAAATTCTCCTATTTTGCTAGTAATCTCTTTATTTAATAGATTCTTGTCAACTCAAACTAGTGAGGTACTGAAAGAAAGATTACAGGAAAAATAAGAATTTTGTGTACATAATATTTTTACCCAGTGACTGACCTTCTTAACAGTCTTTTCTGATCTAACAGGACTTTTTGTGTTTTTCCCTCTGTTGGCTGCCTGTTGTTGATTCCTTGCTGCCTGAGTGGTTGGTTTGCTGTAGCCCTTGGTTGTCTTTTTCTATTAAGGATCAAAAGTGGGTTTTACAATATTTAATTCTGCTGCTGTATACATAGGCAGAGGAAACAGTCCCATGCCTCCTGGTATCTTCCTCCTTTTTCTTCTTTTGTGTATTTGAAAAAACACAATTTATGCACTTGAGTGGAGGGAGATGGGGGGAGGGGGAGACCAGGAGAAAAGGGGGCTGGATGTGTACGGAAATGGGGGGAATTAAGAGGGGGCAGGAAGCCAGATTCCCAAAGTGATGGAGACCAGCAGAAATAGGGGGAAATTTTGCAATAGTACACAACATGAGAACCCTCAGGCCTTAGAAACGGAAAGTTCGGTCATCTGAAATGACCGAACTTTGATCCCTACCCGCTAGAAGACAATAGGAGCCGTTGACAGAGCGCACAGTCCGATTCTCCTCTGGCCTCTAGTAAACGAATGTTAATCGTCAGTCACACGTCAACACTTGATGAGGCACACAGTTGGACTCTCGTGTGTTCTCTGGTATAACGAATGTTAACCATCAGTCACACGTCAACTTTTCACGGTGCTTGCAAAATATCGAAACATCCGAGCGCAAGAACCGCTTCGTTTCGTTCTTTTTACTTGCGGTTCAGCTTTTTGATAGTTCGCCTCCGCTTCTTCAGACATGCCGTACTGAGCCGAAAACTTGACAGACAATACAACACGCAGTCAGTCCACTTTTTTCGGGAGGGGAGGTTAGGTGGGAGGGTGTTATGATTTGAAATTGTTGTACATGCAAGCATTAGACGACCTGGACTTGATGTTTTCGGTCATTTACTGCAATATTCTAGTAATGAATGGGTGAATTGAAAAATATATATATTCTCATACCTATTATAATTATGCTTCATTCAGTTTTGTTTATCATTAGGGTGAGTTGACATTTTTTATTGTCAGGAAGTAAGATATGTTCTTCACTTCCGTTTACAATTCCGCTCAGTGAGTCTATTATTAGTACTGTATGTGTTACATTGAACTGTATGAGGCGCAACACCCGCCAGTTCAAAAGGATAAAAATATTAAGTGCGATCTTACATTTTGTGATCAGTACTGTTTATGTTACATCGAAGTGTATGAGGTACAACACCCGCCAGTTCAGATGGACAAAAATATTAAGCGCCATCTTAATTCTGTGATTAGTACTGTTTATGTTACATCGAACTGTATGAGGCGCAACACCCGTCAGTTCAGATGGATAAAAATATTAAGTGCGATCTTAAATTTTGTGATCAGTAATGTTTATGTTACATCGAATTCCCGCTTCCAAGGCTTGTAACGCGATCGCTGGCTAAGTTGCCTCTGGCTTGCGTTTGTGCCCACTATTCCATAATCCGATATACCAAATTCGAATGGGCAGCGGTTTATCGCAAAACAATAGCGAAAATTCCTTATTACAGGGAAAGTACAACAAAGGAATTTTGAGCAAATTGATCTCTGTGGTGCAAATTACCGAAATACATCACAATGATAACGTTAGGGATGACACCGTTGTTTTCGATGATGTGAACTTTTTTTTAATTAAAAAAAGCACTCGTGATTATTATATATCATCATCGCGTCTGCACTCGACAAAAATCGTAGTGTCTTCACACAGGTAGCGCGGCCACTGAAAGATCCTACAAAAGTTTGAAAAACAACTCAAGAAGCTTGAATGTTTCCCCATTTTCAGTTTTCCATCGCGGCAAAAAAGCTAGGGTTTCAAATTCGACGGGTGAAACGCGCCGGATGTACGTTTTCGGCCGCAAATCAAACTCCAACTGCGAGGGTTGAAAACGGCAATCAAGATCAAATTCCCTTACACTCTATGATTGGCTTAAACGATGGGTTCACTTAATTAGATTTTCGAGCATTTAATTAGATCAATGTTAGCGTCCATAGCAACTAAGGCTTCCAACAGCGAGCCAAAAAATCCTCTATGAGGGTTCTCATGATTTTGCAATCAAAAAAACACAAAGAGGCAGGAGCCAACAAATATGGGGTGGGGACCAGGATTTAAGGGTAAAGGGGAGGTTTAAACCCTGACCTCCCCCTGCCCTCCCCCTACCCCTCCTCCTCCCACGCACACACACTTGAGGAAGCATGTTGGGCTTAACTGCAGGCCCTTTAACCTCCCACACAGTCGTTTCTAGGGAAGTCTTATTACACTCCCCTAGAAACGACTGCGTGGGAGCTTACTTTAAGTCCCAACATCAACCTGCATGTTCTCCTCGCTGTTCTCCATATATAATTCTTACAGTGAAATATGGCTTTGAAAGGACTTACTGCTTCATCTTGTTTAGCAAAAAATGACAAATCTCCCTTGTTTTCCAACTTAACTTTGGCCTTACCTACAAATTCATGAAAGATCAGATCTATCAACAAATATGACAGTTGTCATTAACAACATAACTTAGATCCAATTGTATATACCCTGCTGAAGTCTCTCATCAGTGACCATTGATCATATTGTAGAAATTAATACCCACTACACTTAGTCCTAATAATATAAAAGGGACCAACAATTTCAAACCATAATTTATTGTTTGAAAGAAAGAGGTAAATTAGCTGGTGTTTCTTTTTTTTTTAATTCACATATTAATAATTATTAATTAAAATTACTATCCACTCTGATTAGCTTATTTAATAACCTAATGGCTTTGTTCACATACATGTAGTTGTGGTGCCAGGTATAGTTTTTGCTTGAAATACAAATAAAGAAAAAGGCATGAGGCCCTTTAAGGGTAAAATGCAAAAAAAAAAAAGACAGCATTGACAAAGCAACATACTACATACAATGAAACAATAACCAACAACGTGCAACAAGGCTGCTGCCATCAAACTGCCACAGGGACAGAAATAAGCAAGATCACTGGTTGAAATTTGAACAGGGACATGTTGACAACCTAAAATTGCAAAATACCATGTACATACGGGGCCCAAGTATTCACTACCATACACAAACACATATCTAGTGACCAATGCCTACTAAGAAAACTAGGTGGGACCCAGAAAATCTGTATAAAGCCTGCAATGCAGGGTTTTCCAGGGGCACGCAAGTGCCAGAATCTCAGGTAATCATAGCCACCATGTTGGATTTGCAAAATCTTAGGGAGCTAGGAAAAGGAGGCAGGGGGCAATGACCCCTCACAAGAAGAGGGGCCTAATTTCCCCCCCCCCCCAATTCCCCCCCCCCCACTCTCCCCAATCTTCCTCTGCTTTTCAAATCCAAGATGGTGGCTATAGTGTTCACTCGTCCAAAAAAATAAGCCTGCAATGCAGGCTAGAAAATCTGCAGTTCAGGTTTGATTTGGGTGCTCTACTAAACTCACTGTTGTATTGCATCCCCACGAAAAAGGCGTGAGAGATAAACAAAATGCAGAGCATAATTTCAGGAACATCCAAGATTTACACATTTGTGTAGGCAGGCAGTTCTTGTGCCTACAATACATGCAAAAATTCAAGCAGTCGTTTATGAAAATCATATCTTACTTCCAATGGCATTGTCAATGGCCTCTTGAGCCTTCTGAATTCCCAACTTAAACTCCTCCTGATCTTGTCGCAACTTGTATCCACGGTGATAATAAAGGAGTGCATATTCAAAATCACCCTTCGAATAAAGGGCTTCTGCTTTCTGGTAAAGGCCCTAAAATTAATATAATTGACAAATTAACCCATTAGTACAAGGTTCTCTAAGTATATTTTAAAAGAATGTAATTGCACATTTTTATTGGTCCAGGCAAGTCTGTGATTAAAGTACAGACACATGAATGATGTAATGAGCTGGCCACACATGCAGTTCTGCCCTGACTTGCAAATCATCACTACTTAACAAAGAATTTTAAAAGCATTATTTTTTTAATTTTGTGCGGGATAACCTATATCAAAACAATGTATCGAACAAATATATTTTATTTGGCTGTGCATTGTACTCTGATAACACAAAGAGGCCATCAAAATGTGGTCACACTACTCACCTGTGGCTCGGCATACTTCTTAGGGCCGATTTAGACAGTACAATTTTTGCTTACGACTGTTGTATGCAACTTTTACAGTGCGCACTGCTTGCATCAAACAGAGATCGTATTTAGTCATTCCAACATTCTGATAGTGGCTACGAATGTTGTATGATTTTAAAACATGTTTCAAAATCCTACAACATTTTTCGTGTTGTGTGTGACTGGCATGAAGATGTAGTATACCTGACTTAGATGACATGATTTGTGTTACAATCATGATGTGAGTAATTTGCACACTACAGTCGTAAGGAAAAATCGTAGTGTCTAAATCGGCCCTTAGTTTTTACCACATTTTGACATCATCTGTGCACTATCAGAGTACACATGCATGGCCAAATGGAATCGTACTTGTTGATTAAACACTCATTCACCCCTCCAACCTCTACCTACCAACCAGGGTACCAAATGAAAGTAATATGGCAAGGTACCTTGTTATATTCTTTGTCCTCTACAAGCGATTCCTCTGCATCCCTCAAAGCTGCATCAGGATCCCCCAAACGCAGGTAGCACTTTGATCGTTGGACAAGACAGACTTTGTATCCTGGGTTTAGCTCTAGGGCCTATCAATAAAGAACCTAGCATTACCAATCAAATAATTGATTTCATGGCTTTCAATACAACATTAAATCAATTTGATCAGGCTATCTTCTCAAGTTTCTAAATTGTGTTGACACCAGCTAAACTGTTTTCTAGTACAAGAAATTAAAACATATCAGTTATGTACAAAAATGTGGTTAGGAATTTCAGACTCTACTTCTTTACATGACTTCTGCTTGTGCAGAAGTTTATATGTATAAATGTGGGGGGTAGTATCAGAAGGAGAACTTTCCAAAACTTTATAACGCTAGAAACAAGTTAAAGAGTTTTAGTCAATGTGAGTGTGCAATTTAACTAGTCATCATCATCAAATACAGGCTTAAACCAGCAAATTCGGATATATAGAGGATATCACACGGCAGCGCGAAGATATGAATTTTATTTTCGAGTGGTAACAACGATATTTTATGAGCGAGTGCAGCAAGTGAGTAAAATATGGTTTTTTAACACGAAAAAAATAAAAAAATATATCTTCAAGCCACCGTGTAATTTTCTTTTTATTATATGGACAAGAGTATTTTTGCACAAACAACAGTGTAAGAGTGGGAAGTGACGTCATCGATATCCTCACTAGTGAGGATATGGAAAATACGCCACTCGAGTCCCGGATGTAGTTTCGTATGAACTTTACGACTCGTCTATTTTCCACTAAAACACTCTTGTCTATATAATAAAAGCTTATTTTCAAGTACAATGTGTTCAAGTTTCGTAACTATTCTGTGACACTTTCTTGGCTAATCAGGAAAACTAGCGTTAAATAGACTATGGTTTGCATTTGCAAATAAAACAGCAACATAAAATGTATAAATCTTGCAAACATTAGATCAATAATCGGCTTGTCCAAGGAAAATCTCATCAACTGAGGTCGTTTACCTGTGTGTAGCTATCAAGGGCTTTCTTGTATTCTCCTTGGTTGAAATGCACATTTCCTTCCGAAAGATAAGTTGTGTATGAACTCTTCGGTCCTTCGGGTTCATCATCGTCGTCATACATCGCGGAGAAAACGTTTCTCGTCTGTAAGATCGCTTGTGTTTTAGTTTTACAATACAACGAAACAAGATTTTGTAAATATGGCTCTTCGCAAGTGGTCGTCAAGAGAGGTTGCTAAGTGGAACCCAGTACTTCTCAAATTTTATCGAAACCGCTGAGTTAGTGCCCGCATTACGGTCCAAATTTCTTCATTTCTCTTTACTTCAATTTTTAAATCGCCAAAATTATCCAATAATTCCTTTTATCTTGTTTGTAGTTAGTTTGTATTGGAATCATAGTCACGCCTTCATAGAAGTATAACAAATCCCTAAAAATTAACATGGGGTAACACCAATTTCGGATTTTAAAAAATTTCATGTTGAAGTTTCTTTTTCTGTTTACTTTTCTTTTCTTGCCCTTTCTTTTCATTTTTTTTTTTTCATTTTTTGGAGGGGTTGGGGGGCATTAAACAAAATGCGTAAGTTTTTACAACTTCGTGCGTGTTGGGGGGGGGGGGTTGGGCAAGTTTTTGGATTTTTTAAAGTTTCGCAACACATGCATTGTCAAATTCTCTCTTTTTGAAAATGTTTAGCTCATTCACTACATTGAAAGAAATGAAAAAATACAATCATAAATTACATGTTCAAAGGTAATCGATGGATTAATTTTAGTAATTTTTTTTTCTGGAAAAGATATAATGTTTACAAGTGTCAAAATAGTGTTTTTTTTCCCTCAGTTTTGCACGTATTCCTCACGCCCCTCCCTCCCTCCCTCCCTCCCCAAAAAGACGGTGTCAGCATGATGGGTCAGCATCATGGGATGTGACACCACTTCAAAGATGTTCAATATCTTGTGTTACTAGTACCTTCTGTAGAGTGTGGGATACGGTATATTAAAAGATAAGTGTCATTTTCCCAGACTGCAGACCACATCAAAGAGAAAGTCCCTGGGTCTACCAGAATTTTCTCCATATGTGATCAGTCCATGACGTAACTTTGCTTCCAGGCCAATCAAAACACAGGACCACATGATTGAGTGTGTTTGTTGTTCAGCCGTATCTTTCTAGTTTTGGATGTTCACACTACAACTCTGTTATCTGGAAATACGCCTTTCAAAGCGACTTTGCTAGACAATGTGGAGATTCCGAAGCTTCCTGGAGACATATTTCAAGCGAAAGATTGATAGACTTTAGTGATGTAGCCGCTGGTTTTGTGGTTTCAAGGGACTGTGGAAGACGTAGTTGTCGCGAAGGGGAGATATCATATGCTATCTAGCAAACCATGGGAAACATTCAATGTTGTGTGCTTCCTTCGCCTCATGGAGGTCATATGGCAAAGAATGAGCCGTATGACAGAAAAGGTCTTGCGAACGAGTCCTTCGAGCTTCCTCACATTAGCGATAGAGAAGGTACAGGGACACCAAAATGTTTGTTCAAGCTAATCGGTTGTAACGATGTCTGAGCTGAGCTGAAGGTCAGAGAATCGGTTTATTGATGGTTTTCTTTTGCTTATTTCGCTGCAGATCTTTCGAATCACAAGGGAACATTGTTTTTACACAGATCTTTGTCGAACCCAGGTAAATAAGTATAAAATTAAATATAATTTTGTATATTGCTACAAATACTCAGGCCGAATGTTCGATCAAATTGAAGTCACATGTAAAAACTTGGATTTCATCTGATGCAAGCCTTATAGCCTGGTCGTGCGATAAAAAACCAAGCTTTTTTTCTGAGAGTCATCTCTTTTCACATATTAAACGTAGTAAGAAAACCGACCTACTTTTTCTTGTTAAGTACAATATAAGCTTAAATAAATTCTTTTTTATTTTGAAGAAATCGTAAATAAGCCATATTTATTTTATCATTTTACTTCGTCTCTTGTAAAACCGTCATGCTAATGTAATTTTGTAAAATAAATTTCATGGCAATTAATCCAGACATAATATATTTTTCTTTTCATGGGATCAAAAGCCAGTATTTAGTTCCAATGGATTTACTTTGCACATGGCGGTGTGATTAAATTCCACAAGTTTATGAGAAAACATTTCAAATTTCTTCAAGTTGCTTATTGAAAATTAAAACCTTTGGCAGGATAAGGAGCTCAAACATTTTACATGATGATGTATCCTCTTTATATTATTTGTTCAAGAAATTAGTTTTCTGGAATAAGGAAAGAAATTGTCTAGTCGGTCAATTAACTGAAAAACTGTTATTAATTGTTGACCTTCTAGGAATAATTGGCTTAAACCACAGAATACCCAACAAACATTCAAAACTTTTGCAACTTTTGACCAAGCTAATACTTGATTTCTGGTTTATGGAGTTAGTTCTTTATGCATTAACTGTTGGAAATATCCTGGCGACGTCAACGAAATGAAACTGAACAAAAAATTATTTGAAATCAATTAAATCCAATTGCTTTGCAAACTTTTTGGTGAGTTTGATTACCAAACTTGATTGAACTGGATCAATGTTGTGTTGTGGGAAAAAGAAATATATAGCGATAAGCCCTGCAGTCTTAATAAATGTAGATGGAGAGATTTTTCTCTTATAATCATGTGAGCCAAGCTATAAAGAATATACACATTTCCATTAACTCAAATCTTTATTGTTTAAGATATTTAATAGTCAGTTAGGTGTATCAGAATAAATAGATTTTTCTTTGACAATGACAGCGAAAGGGCACACTGACATAGTAACTTTTAACAATCATTCTATGGATTGTTAGTTTTCAAGACCAACATGTGTTTTCTTGCCTAGGTACATGTACTTGTGTTTGAATTTAAAACTCACTCATGACTTATTTTAAGATAAGGCCCTGTTTGAAGCCAAGTCAAGGAAAAAGTTCAATCAGTCAAGAATACAGTTGTGTTTCATTGTAGAAGCATTCAATTATCACTGTTTAATTGTGTTCGATTGGCAAAATGTTTCAATTGGTGCTTTCTTTTATGTTAGATCACTTAATAAACCCTAAATCAATTATTGAATGGACAAGTTCTATTGAGGTCAATCACCAAACACCTTCATTGATTGATTGTGCTGGTTTTTTGGGCATGGTGGTATAGTGCTTTGCATATCAGTTCTCAGATCTGAAGGTCAGTGGATCATTACCTGGTCCCCACCACCATGTTGTTTCCTTAGACAAGGAACTTTATATCACATTGTCTCACTAGTACTCCACCCAGGTGTATAAATGGGTACCAGCAACATACTGCTGAGGGTAACCCTGCGATGGACTAGCATCCCATCCAGGGGAAGTAGCAATGGCTTTGGGCTGCAGAAAGAAGGTTAAGCTCAGGTCGAGTGGGTCTCCTGTGGATCATGTGTGACTTTACCTCAACCTTTTTATGCTGGTTGTAATAGCTTGCTCTAATCCTTCTCTTGGATCTAATTGACAGACTCCAGGATCAACCTGTTATCAGCACATTACCCCCAAGTTGTGGCAACTGCACTAGAACCTAAAAAACACTAGCCTGAGAAAACAGCCAACGTTTCGTGAGGTCGCCACTTGACCCCTAGCAAAACAACGTCTGAGTAAAGAGTGCAAAAATTCCATACTGCTGACACATCACTACCCAGATCTAGGTAGTGCATCTGATTGGTTGAAACGAAATTCCCTCGCATTTCAACCAATCAGAAGCACTACCTAGATCTGGGTAGTGACGCATCATCAGTATGGAATTTGTGTGCCCGTTACTCAGACGTCGTTCTGCGAGGGTTCAAGTGGAACCTCGCGAGACGTCAGCTGTTTTCTCAGGCTAAAAAAACACTACCTGTGATTATGATTTCTTTGTGCCTTAACCCTGGTAAAAATTCTGCCCAGTATCCTAATAAGATCCTAATAGGATCCTGACAGGATCCTGTAGGATCTTAACCAGGATCCTGATAAGATCCTATATAAGATCCTATAGGATCCTACAGGATCCTAAGCAGGATCCTATAGGATCCTACAGGATCCTAAACAAGATCCTACAGGATCCTAAACAAGATCCTACAGGATCCTAAACAGGATCCTGGACAATCTTAAGCAGGATCCTGAAAGACTTTACAGGATCCTGAGTAGGATCCTAAACAACATGGTGCCATTTAGGATCCTGGGTAGGAACCTGTGTGAACTTACAGAATCGTGTAGGATCCTATAGGATCCTAGAAAATCCTGTAGGATCCTGTATAGGATTTCTACCAGAGGGAATTTCTATTGAATTAACTTCTGACAGTGTATGGATAAGCCCACTGCACTGTGGAATATTTTAACAGCCCAGTGGTGTACCATGTGGCATTTAGCAGGTCTTTTTCAAAAAATATTGATGCCTGGGGTTTTATCTGGGGATAGGGGGTGGGGAAGGGACTAGAATTTGAGGCACTGCTATAAAAAAAGCAAAATCAAATAATTAAATTTATATTGCACATGTTCCATGTGAATATGTTCACATGTACATTACACTAGAACTGGTGCTGCAATTTACTGAAACTGGCAGTTGCATATAAGCATAGCCATGTCACATAGCCATGCTTGTATACAACCATCTGTGAAAAATTTAACAATTGATCCTTGTCTTGCAGGTAACAATGGGACTTTTCCTGGAAGACGCACAATGTCAACAGGAAGTGAAAAGAGAAATGGTGTTGGGGTAAGCCGTAAGACTCAGTCTCTTTGTAACAGGGTACCTTTTCTTGGTGCGGGTTTAAACATGGAGCAGTTCAATAAGTTGAGGCTAAGGGACTCAGCTCATCAGTCACAATTAATGTTATCTTTACAATGTATATTACTCTAATTTTTAATCTAATCTTTATATTATTGTAATTGTTTGTACTGTGCATTTGATTATATTGTAGAAAATGTGCATTAGAAATAATAAATATTATCATCATTATTATTATTATTATTATTAATTCCCAATGAGCACCATATGAGTGCATTTGATTGGCTCACCGACCAGACAGGAAGCCATTAAGGTGCACTCCAGATTAGCCTTGATCATTCTTGTTACACTCAAACGAAGAAAACCGTGAACACTGCAAATATTTCTGGAATGTTCATTGTGTTTTGACCAATCACGTGCAATACCTTGTAACCGCAGAAAACGAATGGGTTGCTCAGTCACGGAAAGGATTTGGTTCTCAATTTGTTTCGAAAGACCTCCAGCTTTAACAATTTCGGCCTAAATAAATCGAGTCAGCTGTGCTATAAGAAATAATAGCAGCTTTGGGGGAATTTTAAGGGAGGACATTGCAATTTTTACATCAAGGGGAAATAAGTGCCGCTTGAGTTGCTTTTATTTGAAATGTTGGAACCGCTAATCGTTGGGCCGCCATGTCAAAAAATTTTATTCTCCAAAAGCGCTCAAACATGTTTTCGCTTGCATAGTGCATATGGCTCTCAGATAGAAAGGAATAGTAATTTCAATTCCTGTAAGATAAAGATGAAGATTAAATGTTGAGGCCTTTCAAAACAATTCGAGAACCAACTCGATTCCGTGACTGAGAAACCCATTCGTTTTCTGCGGTTACAAGGTCTCGCACGCGATTGGTCAAAACACACATTCCAGGAAAATTTTCAGCGTTCACGGTTTTCTTCGATTGAGTGTAAATATGCTCTGTAACTACACTGGTAAGACTAGGTAGTTGGCAAATTTCAGATCATCATATGGATTGAAGATATAGTCTTTGTTTTTATACTCAGATTTGTGCCATGAAAAATTTTTTAAATGAAGGAAATAATCAAGAGGCAAAATACCTGTTAATGATCCATTGTTTCATGACTGTTATTTCCCCTGCCTTTTAAATGTGTCAATTGAAGCCAATAAAATGCTTTAAATGTTCTTTTTGTAGGCTCATTCCATGTTTAATGAAGGACTCTCTTGAGAAAGAAATGGTATAAAATTGGCCAACAGCAGGAAAAAGGGAGTCTTAAAAAAACGTTTGACATATAATCAAAGAAGAAACCTTCATAGGCTAAGTGTAGGGCTCATACAATTATATATAAAAGCCTGGTTCAAACATCACGCTATTGTCATGCTGAACTCAGTTAAATTAAGCTTGACTGTAGTTCAACAGCTGAAACAAATGTCAAACTTAATTCAGTCATGCTAGACCACAACTCCCCAGCTGTGATAATGTATGACAGCTTGTTGTGATAAGTTTGAGATACAACACGACACTTTTAAATTTCAAAGAAAACATGTTTTGGCATCCCTGATGCCATCATCAGTTGAATGAAAAACTAATTACTTGTTTCCTGCTACCAAGACCTTTTGTTGTGATAATAATAAATAATAAATTAATGAATACCTGATGCCATCATCAGTTGAATGAAAAACTAATTACTTGTTTCCTGCTACCAAGACCTTTTGTTGTGATAATAAATTAATGAATACCTTATCGCAAATGTGTTGTAGGTTAAAGCGAATTACAGGTGAAAATGAGTTCAAACTAGACAGTTTGATTTGCATTTTCCTTTGTTTCAGTTTGTTGATAATGACTATAAAATAAAGGAAATACAAATCAAACTAGGTTGAAATCATTTTGACAGGTCTGAAATTTGTTTTGACCTATAACGTATGCATTTAGTTCTACACAAGTTCAGAGCAATGTTTAAATCAACGTTGTGCCAAGTCAATAATTTAATTGTTATTATTACTTAATACTATTAATATATTATGTTTATTTTTATTTTATTTATTATATAATTTATTATTATAGCAGAATTCATGACTGTATGCTAAATGCTAAACTAGCTACACAGGGCACATAGCGTAACCTGTGAGCCTTGGAGTAAAAAAAAATCTATATAATAATAATAATCATAATAATAATAATAATAATAATAATAATGTTTGTAACTAAGAGGTACTTATGAAATAAAGAAATACTAAAATCTAAGATCTAAAATCTCAACCATCCATAAACTAGATAAGACGATAGAGTTCTCTAGATTTGTCCATCCCTCAAGTTGCAACTGTATTATTATTATTATTATTGTTATTATTATTATTATTAGTAGTAGTAGTAGTAGTAGTAGTAGTATTATTACAACTGACAGGAGCTTGTCATGCCTAATCACTTGGCATGACAGTTGATTCAGAAGTCGTGCTAATGCTGAACTTAATTCATGCTAACACAGGCAGCCCAGACGCGTTGTATGTGAAGTTCATTTAAAAATAGAAAAGGGTGAAAATATATGTAATAGCACGAAATAAATCTTTAATTAACGAAATAAATCTTGTTTACTTCTGCTCATTGTGTCCTGTTTAATTAATTTCTGGTTAATCTTGCACCGTTCTCTTACGCAATCGCTTGATAGCGTCGCTGCTTATATGAGACGTTAAGCCTAAGGCTTGCGGTGATAAAAGAATCAAGATATCTTGAAATAAAGCCTGTCTGCCTTCAGCTCAATGCTCCCCTGTTCGTCCTGGCTGGTTTAAATGACATTTTGTGGCTTTTTTCAATCGGAGGTAGCTTCCACTAAAGAAGAATTAAAGGCTGGTGACCCGGCCAACGAACCATCTTCATGCAAAGCACAATAAATTCCCAAATAATGGCAGATCCGCTCCAAATTGCAATCAGCTGAACCATGGATTACGTGGTTTTCTGTTTATTGCACACTTGCAATAAACAGAAAACGCGAACCATGAACCGTAACATTGACGGGTAGGCTACGTCAATGTGCAAGATTAACCGGAAATTAATTAAACAGGACACAATAAGCAGAAGTAAACAAGATTATTTTATTTCGTGAATTAAAGATTTATTTCGTGCTATTACATACATTTTCACCCTTTTCTATTTTTAAATGAACTCCACATACAACGCGTCTGGGCTGCCTGTGATGCTAATTATGATGAATTGAGTTTGGCATGATGATAGTGCAAGGTTTGAGTCGGGCCTTAGCACGATGCATTTGAAGGGGGTACTGCCATGGGAAGCAATGGAGTACCACCTCTGAAATTCCTTTCTGTGGCAAGCCAGGCAATAGTTTTATATTTTAACAAAGAAAATTTTATTGTTATTTTGTCTCAAAGAGCTCATTATTTATTAATAGCAATTTATAATTTTATATTAATAATTAAAATTAATTTGTTTATGTTTCAAGGGGACACTAACAAGAAAGTTTAGTTCCTGCTCTACAATCTTCCTTGATGACAGCACAGTCAGTCAGCCTAATCTCAAGTCCACCATCAAATGGTAATGAAAAAGTAATCTTACTAGTTCTATTTGATACAGTTAAAAGTACATGTAGGTAAATCAAGGTAAAGTAAAGTCTAATGACCAGTCAAACAGAATCAGCAATTTGGATGGCTAATCAAGGCCTCTGCTTCCCTTTAAGCCCTGACATGAAAGTTTATTCATATTCTCCTTACTGTTCTCTATACATTTTGTATGGAGCTAGTGAGGAGAATTTGTTTCCTTTATTCTTGTCACTTAAATGTTTGAACAAGCAGTGATAATTATTTAATGTAAATAGAAATTTCGTTTTTGTCACTTTTAGGGCTTAAAGGGTTAAAGCCGGTTTCTGTGGCATAAATGGACTGCTAGTCCATTGCAGGGTACTCTTGGACCCTAGCAATTTTTTGGGATTACATGTATTGAATTATATTGGAGCAAGTTCCTCATCAAAAAAAACAATGCAAAGCCAGCTTTGAACCACTTACCCCATGATCTTCCAAATGCAACAGCAGCCCATAAATTAAAACACCACTTCAAGTGTTTTTTAGTCATCATGTCATGTGAACTGAGGCCAACCACATAAAATTTTGAGACAAAATTTTCATGGGTATTGAAGGTTCTGAGCACATTGCATACTTCAGTGTGTGAACTGGTCAAGGAGAATTTGTAACCATTTCATTGTTCTGAATTTGACTTCTGATAGGCTAATTTAAAACTTTGTCTGAAAATTTTGTCTGGGTGGCCATGGTTCATGTATTTGCACAGTAGAAAGAATCTTTAAGTGCCAAAATGTCACCCAATTTTTGTGAATTCATCTGATGTTTGTCCATGTCTGTGTTTTTTAAAAGTCTGAAAATGATCGTTAAGTTTCCAATATTTGTTTTGTTGATTGTCTTTTTCAGTGTGGCACTGGCAATATATTACCATATACGAAACAGGTGGGCTATTTTTTGGCAAATTTGTCCATTTCTCTTTCTTTTTGCCTACAGAGCAATTTTATTAGAATATGTTTTACTTTATAATGCATCAGTTTAAATTTGGCAAGAGATTTGTGAGTCATTGAATGTCGTGTGACCAAAAATATTCCACTGAGAGGAAAAACGCCTACAAAGTAAGCCAAATTGAGACAGGCAGCCTTTTTCAGACTGTCTGCTCAGTGCATTTAGAGGCAGTGCAATCAATTAGATGATCAAATTAATACAATGTATCAAAGGTTTTTCACATGTATTCAAGACATGCAGTGGGTACAAACCCCAGAGGGAGAGGGGTACTCAAGTATATTTTATGATGGAGAGGTGCAAATGAGGTTGAATTTTTATACCCAAGAAAGTCCCATTAGGCTAAAACTGGACCCAAAAAAGTCCAGTAGCCCAGAACACAACCTAATAAAGTCCTTTTTATGCATTAAAACTGAAGCAAGAGAGTCCGAGACAATTAATGGTTCCACCTTTCTGTAATTATCATGCACCTGTATCCCTGAGGTATGCACACTTTTTACTAACTCTTAATAGTCCTGCCAAAAACTCTCTACTCAAGAAAGTCCACCAAAAATTTCTAACACAAAGAAGTCAAACCTGAAAAAGGCTCTTGTATCTCCCTGTCACTAATATACCTGAGGCTGAACTCCATCGCCAGTTGAAACCAAATATGTTGATACCAGGCTTATGTAATCTGAACACATAACAATGTGTCACAATAACCATTGATAATAATTGTCAGATGAGACTGCTTGTTTACAAAAGCACCATACTCAAAGTCTATGTTCTTCTACCAGCCAAGAGTAGATTCAACCTTAAGTTAACTAGCTTTGCAATCGTTTTTTTTCCTTTCAATTTGTTTTACTGCAGAGACAGGGAAGTACGATCTCTTGATATATTTGATGAAAAGGCTCATCCCCTCACGGTATGGAAAGTAACAAAACAAAGTGATTTCTCCATCAGTTTTTTGTGCTTTTGTTTGGGAAATCCAGCCTTTCCTGTCTGCTTTGTTGGCTATCAGTGCACCCTCATGGAGCTATAATTCCATGAGAGCTCAAAGCCTACAAGGCCCTTTGTCTGATCCCACTCTACTGATCCCTGATCCCACCACCCTTTGATCCATGATCTCACCCCTCTGCTCCCTGATCCTCCCCTTCCAGTCCCCGATTCCACCACTCAGATACCCAATCCCACCCCTTTGATCCCTGATTCACCCCTTTTATCCCTGATCCCATCCCTGAGATCAGTGATCCCACCCCACTCATCCCTGAGCCCACCTCACTAATCCCTGTTCCCACCCCACTAATCCCTGATCCCACCCCTCTAATCCCTGATCCCACCCACTAATCCCTGATCCCATCCCTCTAATCCCTAATCCCACCCCACTGATCCCTGATCCCACCCCACTGATCCCTGATCCCACCCCACTAATCCTTGATCCCACCCCTCTAATCCCTGATCCCACCCCACTAATCCCTGATCCCACCCCACTAATCCCTGATCCCACCTCTCTAATCCCTGATCCCACCTCTCTAATCCCTGATCCCACCCACTGATCCCTGTTCCCACCCCACTAATCCCTGATCCCACCTCTCTGATCCCTGATCCAACCCCACTGATCCCTGTTCCCACCCCACTAATCCCTGATCCCACCTCTCTGATCCCTGATCTAACCCCACTGATCCCTGATCCAACCCCACTAATCCCTGATCCCACCTCTCTAATCCCTGATCACACCCCTCTAATCCCTGATCCCACCCCACTGATCCCTGTTCCCACCCCACTAATCCCTGATCCCACCCCTCTAATCCCTGATCCCACCCACTAATCCCTGTTCCCACCCCACTGATCCCTGATCCCACCCCTCTAATCCCTGATCCCACCCACTAATCCCTGTTCCCACCCCACTGATCCCTGATCCCACCCCTCTAATCCCTGATCCCACCCCACTGATCCCTGTTCCCACCCCACTACTCCCTGATCCCACCCCACTAATCACTGATCCCACCCCACTAATCCCTGATCCCACCCCACTAATCACTGATCCCACCCCACTAATCACTGATCCCACCCCACTAATCACTGTTCCCACCCCACTAATCCCTGATCCCACCCCACTAATCACTGATCCCACCCCACTGATCCCTGTTCCCACCCCTCTAATCCCTGATCCCACCCACTAATCCCTGATCCCATCCCTCTAATCCCTAATCCCACCCCACTAATCCCTGATCCCACCCCTCTGATCCCTGATCCCACCCCTCTAATCCCTGATCCCACCCCACTGATCTCTGATCCCACCCACTAATCCCTGATCCCATCCCACTAATCCCTAATCCCACCCCACTAATCCCTGATCCCACCCCACTGATCCCTGATCCCACCCCACTAATCCCTGATCCCACCCCACTAATCCCTGATCCCATCCCACTAATCCCTGATCCCACCCCACTGATCCCTGATCCCACCCCACTAATCCCTGATCCCATCCCACTAATCCCTGATCCCACCCCACTGATCCCTGATCCCACCCCACTGATCCCTGATCCCACCCCACTAATCCCTGATCCCACCTCTCTGATCCCTGATCCCACCCCTCTGGTCACTGGTCCCACCCCTCTAATCTCTGATCCCACCCCACTGATCCCTGATCCCACCCCACTAATCCCTGATCCCACCCCACTGATCCCTGATCCCACCCCACTAATCCCTGATCCCACCTCTCTGATCCCTGATCCCACCCCTCTGGTCACTGGTCCCACCTCACTAATCTCTGATCCCTGATCCCACCTCTCTGATTCCATTCCACTCTTCTGATCCACAAGCAGTTTGATTCTTCATCCAACTCCTTTGATCCCTGATCCTACCTTTCTGATCCATGATCTTAATGTTCTGATACTTGATTCCACTTCTCTGATCCTTGTCCCTACCCATTTGATCCAATACGTCTGATCCCAAATCGCAATGTTTTGATACCTGCATTGATCCCTCCTGTGATTCCTGATCCCACCCCTACATGTATGTTCCCTGTTCATATCACTTTCAGATTCTTAATCCCACCACTCCAAGTCTTGATTCCAATTCAGTTTTTTTCTGATCTTGGAACTTTTTATGGAGTTTGAAATGTTGACAGTCCTAACTATGTAGATTTTATTTTTCTTTTAGCATGACCCTGTTCCAGATCATTACGACAAGGTTAATCCAGAACACAGACATATCTACAAGTTTATCAAAACTCTGTTTCATGCAGCTCAACTCACTGCGGAATGTGCAATAATTACACTAGTAAGTAGAATTTGTCATGAATTAAATATAAAGAACTGGAATAAGACCTCTTGTAAGGAATCACTCGCCAGTAAGGAGATGAAAGTAGTTGTTCATGTAGGTGCACAGTCCAAAGAAACAACTTAGTGGCCAGTAGAATTGTCCACTTTGGCTTGAAAGGTTGAGAAAAAGTTGATGTAAAATCACTTGCCTACTTTACTGGTAGGTAGGTAAAGTCGCACACGAGCCATGAGGTTCACATGTGCCGGAACTTAGCCCGGTTTTTGTAGTGTGAAGTAGCTGAGAGTATTGCTACTCCCCCCTGGAGGGGATGTTAGTTGATTGCAGGGTTACCCCCAGCAGTATGTTGCTGTTACCCATTTATACACCTGGGTGGAGAAACACAATGTGGGGTGAAGTTTCTTGTCTAAGGAAATGCCACAGTGGCAGGGATAGGGCGTCGAACCACCGACCTTCAGATCTGAAGTCCAATGTGCGAATCACTACACCTCTGCGCTCCCACTATACTTTACTAGGTGCACTTCAAAAATTGTATCAGTTTTGTAGGCTTTTCAAATGAAAGATTTTTTCTCAAAATCCATAAGTGGGTGCATGAATTGATGCTATGGTCAAAGCCTCTCACATGTTGTAATAGTTTGTTTGCTAACTGCTAATGAAACTGGTAAATAAATTTGAATTTTATTTCCCATCCAAGTGACGTGCCCATTTTAGTGTATTTGGTAAGTTCAAAACTGCATGATCTGGAAAATAAACCAGTACACCATCAGACAAATTCAAGTCCTTAAGTTTATGCCCTTCTTCTCCATTACCTCCTTTAGGTTTACCTTGAAAGACTTTTGACTTATGCAGAAATTGATGCACATCCTGGAAACTGGAAAAGAATTTTGCTTGGTGCCATTTTACTCTCTTCTAAAGTCTGGGACGATCAAGCAGGTAGGAAAGTCTAGTCTTCTTGCATATTGCAGGGCTAACTGATGAACAGCCACACTGAGGAAACCCTTTATTCTTCAATAAATGTTCATTTCTGGGTCACTAATGTCTTTTGTTTGAACCAAAAGTGGTTGTAGCAATGAGCAAGCCATGAAGTGGATTAGCAAAGTTGGGGCGAAGGGATGGCCAGCATGCTGGTGAGAGAAATTCCTCCCACCATTGCGGCCTTTTTTCATTCATTTTTATTCTGTTAGTGACACAGGCGACTCGGAAAAAAATCCAAGTTCTCCCAACAGGAGTCACACCTATGACCTTCTGGTTACTAGTCCAGATGCTCTACCACTGAGCCACAGGA
Organism: Siderastrea siderea; assembly: GCA_964030785.1. Classification (NCBI taxonomy): domain Eukaryota; kingdom Metazoa; phylum Cnidaria; class Anthozoa; order Scleractinia; family Rhizangiidae; genus Siderastrea; species Siderastrea siderea. The sequence continues at coordinate 10,208,659 of OZ034979.1, forward strand.
GACTAGTGGGAGCTAAGGCCATTAAACTAGGTTCATGTGGCAAACATCCTGCATACTGCCAGGACAGAATAAAAACATCTTCTCATATATTTACCAGGCTTAAAATTCACCATCACATCTGTATCATTGCGAATATGCCACCTATTGACACTTCAGTCCTAGCGGTATGCAGGACGTTTGTCACATGAACCTACTTTAATGGCCTTAGCTCCCACAAGTCTCCTGTAACTCAGTGGACTAGTAACCAGTGGACTAGTAACCAGAAGGTCATAGGTTCGACTCTTGTTGGGAGAACACAGAATTTTTTCCGAGTCACCTGTGTCACCAACAGAATAAAAACAGCTTTCTCACGTATTCACCAGGCTTAAAATTCACCATCACATTTGTATCAGCAACATTTTTGTTAGAACAAATTAATGTTGGCACATGTTGTGCAAAAAATTCCAGAATGTTTAGTCATGGCTCAGCCTTCTCTGTTTTTGTTTGTTTGTTTTCAACAGTATGGAATGTGGACTACTGTCAGATTTTAAAAGACATTACAGTTGAAGACATGTAAGTCAATCAAAGCTCACCTAACTACTTCTTTCAGTTGATCCTTGACATTTATCTTCTTTTAGCCATCTGAACATCAGATAAGCAGCTGTCAGTTGTCATCTTTTTTCTTCCTACAGGAATGAATTGGAAAGAGCATTTTTAGAATTATTACAGTTTAATATCAATGTACCGTCAAGTGTCTACGCGAAATACTATTTTGACCTACGCTCGCTTGCCGATGCCAATGATATGGTGTTTCCTCTTGAACCTCTCAGCAAGGAAAGAGCAAGAAAGCTTGAGGTGAGAAGTTTATATTTCAATGTAAAACTTTAACAATAACACTCTAGTGTCAGTTACACAGGAAAAAACGGTTTGTTTTTGTTGTCTGACTGACTCACTGACTGACCGACTGACTGACCTACTGACTGACTGACTGACTGACTGACTGACTGACTGACTGACTGACCGACTGACCTACTGACCAACGTACTGACAAGTTAATCGATTAAATGATCGATTGAGAAAAACAAGAGATGTAAAACTGGGAAGAGAGGAGGGGAAAACTCTCATGAGTTTTTTTGGAATTGAATTGAATTGATTCATGATTATTGTTTCGTGTTATTTATTGCATAATATACCCATGTTCTTTTTTTTCCCCGCTAGGCGCTCTCAAGTGTATGTGATGACCGTTTTCGAGATCTCAATCCGACCAACCTGTACCGCTCCAAAAGCGTTGATGCGCTGACACCTCGCAGGAGAAGCATGGCCATTTTGTCGTGACGAAAATTTTAAAATTATACCACTGTAGAATGCAGAGAAACTTCTATGGCCAAGGAATAAGGAGGACAAAATGCACGCAGATTGTAGTTTGATTAAAATGGAGAGAAACGTTCAAATTGTTGGCTTACAGGATGTTGCCTTTAGGTCCTTTAGGCACTCAAAATGGAAGAACAAAACACTGCTGGCGAGAGTAGCCAGCTGTATGGCGTGACGTGTCATCGCAGTGTTATTGTCACGCAATCCTTCCATCGATTTACAATATGCTGTGTTTCATGGTAGAGCACCTTTTTGCCGGAAATCAAACCAATGCTGACGTGATGAGTCAAGTGCATGGCGTGACACATTACTTTAAGAGACTGAGAATATGCGACATTTTGTAGAAGATCACTGTGTGGAAGATAATCCACTGCTTGCGTAAAAAACACGTTCATTGAATCTGATGACAAGCCATTTAAGGGCAGTTTTGTCACGCAAACCTTCAAGAGAAGCACACAAAGATTGTTTAGGAACAAAGAAACACTGTTCTCTTTATGAACCGTACATGTGGGGTGACAAGACATGACATACATTTGTTTGTCAAGCGACTCTTCAACAGATGATGATCTACTCATCAACAACCAACTTTTCTTTCTTGTCACGTGGTTGTCTTGTCAAAGGGAGTACATTCCACCAAATTCCTCTCGTTTTGTAGAAACGTAGAGTTCTTTTAGTCACAGTTTTAGAAAGAAAACCAACACATGGCTGTTTTAGAAAGCATCACGTAGGAAATTGAACCATTTTATTGTGGTAACTTGCAATGCGATACTAAAGTATGCATCTCGTATGTGGACATCTACTTTGCTTTTACCACAAATAGAGTGTAATTTTTGCGCTGTTTACAGTTACTCCAGTAACGCTTTGGGTTTTTTTTTTTTTACTGACGAAGTCATGCCATTTCTCTTTTTATTATTTTTAAACGCATCAGGATCTTGTGGAAGTCTGCGCAGGATTATTCATTCTATCAAAGATTTGAACGAAAAAGCAAAATCCAAGCTACCGTGTGGTATGAAATTTTTGCGAATCTCGCGGATTTTCCGTCGACCCTTGAAAATTTGATCTCGTGAATCTTTAACGAACTTACTTTGGTAAAATTAATGTTTCACTCTTAATATCATTTCTTGTTCCGTTTTAGTTTTCGCCACTTGTAAATAGGCATAAATCTTCTTTTGTAAAAAATAAACTACAATTGCTGTCTCGATATTATGTTGTCATTACCAGAGCCGTGATTTTTTTTATAGAAGATGACGGGACCCTGGGGACGACAGCGAGGCTCTTTTTCCTCACCAGTCACCTTTTGAGAAAAGAAGCTCCCTTCGTTATTCTTCTTGCATAAGTCGAGATCAAGAGCAAGTAATTTGTTGCGAAAGTTGATTGGAATGTTCCTTTTTTGCAAAATGGTACGGTTTAAATCAAGCTCAATTCTTTTAAAACGTGTCCTCAATTTAGTTTCAATATAAATGGTCCTGTTTAAGTTTCATCTAAGCTTCAAATGAGGTTACTACTCAGTAGCTATCATTTAAATGTCATATATAAGATTCCATCAATGACTCGAAAGTTAGAAGCACATTGTGTAACATAATAAACAGTACCACAGTAAAGTACTGCTCCGTAGCTTTCACTTAAATGGTCACACTTTAGGATTTCATCCACAGACTCAAAACTTAGAACCACCTTGTACATCATAGTAAACAGTACCACAGGAAAGTATTGCTCAGTAGCTTTCATTTGAATGGTCGCACTTTAGGATTTCGCCCACACACTTAAAAGTGAGAACCACCTTGTACAGCATAATAAACAGCACCACAGGAAAGAACTGCTCACGCTCAAAAATTTCATCCATATTTTAATTAAGGTTTCAATTAGCCAATTACATGACTACAGGTTTGAGTCTGAGAGTAAAAACAAAAATTAGGATCGCTGAGTTTGGTTAATTCGAAAGATGTCGTCTTAGTAGTTGACAAAAATTGCTCAGAATGGTTGATCTGCCCAAATGTAAAGTACTCCTTCATGATAAAACGGTTACTAAGAGACAGTTATTCTCTACTGAAATTCTGTTAAGTTTGTGTATACAATAGCGTTTGAAATTTAATACATTTCTGTGAGAGACTTTTTTAATAACACTATCCCACCCGCTTTGACGTTTAATTAAATCGAAACCCCGACGGTTTCTTATTGAAAAGAGACAGTGTCAATCGTTTTAAACCAGGAGTTTAAACAAAAAAGAAAGATGTTTATACCAAAGGATATTGGATCCACAATAGTTCCTGCTGAAGCCTTCTTTTGCGGCGGGAAAATCCGTGGACGAAAGGAAAGAAAAATGACATGTCATATATTATCTAAGATAAAAATCCTGGACAATTAACCAGCAGTTATCTGGGTGGCTCGATTTGTGGAGAGAAATTCAAGGTAAATGTTTCAATTTCTGTGCCGTATGGTAAATTTGTTTAAAAGGCACCTGACAAAAACTGTTTTTTGTTGGCCTTGTTCTGTTCAGGTAAAACAAATTTAAGGGGTAGAAGTCTTAGCGGGCGCTTGATTTCAAACCTGAATCGACAACACTTCAACTCCCTCCAGAGAGAAGCCATCGAGTTTAAGAAAACAGCCAAATTCAACGACATTTGCTTCAACTTTGACTACAACAAGCTGCAAAACCAGAAACTGAAATTAGGCAAGCTTTGTTTACTGACCAAGTGGACGATACACTGAGCAGTTGGTTTTAAAAGCTTAATTTTTAAAGAACTATGTCGTCGATAGGTGTAGCATTTTCCGGAGGTGGAATGCGATCAGCAGCGCTTTGTTCCGGTGTTTTACGCTATGTGCTACAACACAGAATCGTCGTGGACTATCTAAGCTGTGTTTCGGGAGGTGGTTTTACCGGTGCGGCTTACCTCGACTGGAAATACCGCCACAACCAACAAGATAGCTCAGAATGGCACCAGAAGTTCTTCAACCACCTACGAAAGCGCTGTGGAGCTTACTGTTCGTGGAAAAACCCTTTCATTGGAATCACCGATACAGTAATAATTCTACTTCTTTGTGTTGTAGTTGCAATAATTCTCCCCGCTTTGACATCGCTGGCGTTTGCTCTTCCTACAGCTTTCGCCGTGGATTATCTTTTCGGAGATTTTCTCCGCGCTGGTTTCCAATGTTATGATAGTAATTCGCTCACAAACATAACCGAAAGCGAAGGTTGTGTGCTTGTACAAAGCCATAATCAAGGCAAAACCTTTCTTCTTTTTGGCGCTCTCTTCGCTTCTACAGCAGTCTTCTATCTCTTGAAGGTTCTCTTTCAACCTTGCCGCTCCTCTATTCACAGCAAGATCGAATTGTTCTACCTCATTTCTTGCTCTTTGTTCCTCATGACGTTCTTGCCGTGGTTCTTTGAAGTCTTTTTACGAGCGCAAACCTCAGTTTATGTCAACGGCTTTATTTTACTCGGAAGTGTTTTTTTATGGCTCGGCTTCCCGCCCTTACGTAACATGGCGTCTTTAGCTCTTCTGGTTTATGCTTACGCCTACACAATAAAATGGCGAATTTATAAAAGCCCTGTGCTGTTTTTGAAATACTCGGAAGACTTGTTTTATGAGGCGTTGCTTGGATCTGCGATACTTTTATGGCTGTCACCTTTTCTGGGACTTGTCAAAATGGCGGCCGTGCAAACGTACAACCGGTAAGTCATATGGCTAAATGTGTTTTTATGTTAACGTTTTCCTCTTCAAATCGGTGTTTTGTCACTCGGTCTATAAAAATAACTCGCTGCTGCGTACGAAAAGTGGTTTGAGATATATCATTTTTAAGCTACTAAAAAAACTGACTAAAATTATGTTATACTCTCGCTTGAAAAAAATAAAATTTTACTTAAACAGGTAAGCCATTTGAAGCCACTTAAAAAAGACACGGAAATTAATTTGCTCAATTGTAAGGAAATCATTTTTTTTCTTTATCAATTACGCAGGTAAGCCAATTGAATGCAGATGTTGATAGCATGAAAATGGTTTTAACCTTTGCGTATCGGCTCACGCTAGTTGAGAACAACTTCTAAAAATACAAGGGAGAGCAAATCTATTGGAAAAGCTGATTTAATAGCTATTAAATACGTAATTGTTCGTCATAAATGAAAAAAATCGTTTTACAGAAAACTGGTCTATTATTTACAAAAACCATTTCAATTCAGACGAAAACAATCTTTTTTCGCCTTACACGCGATCGACAAGATACAACCTAATTTACAAGTAGAAAAATTACTCTTTTCCCACTAAAAGCTACAATTAAATGGATCACATCTCTTGACTGAAGCTGCTTCAATTCAGTTCAAGGCAGATCGGTGCTGACATCAAAATGTCGTTTTACGTTTGTTGTTAAGTAGGTACATAGTAGAAAAGAAACATTCTACGCAGTAGAAAAGAGACTTTTTGTGAAAGCTAAAAGCCGTATGCCTTCGCGTGCTGAGCTATATAAGGAAGACCAATCTTATCAAGCATTGATAAAGCTGGAAAACATGTACAGTGCCGATACAATCTATGGTTTGCTGACAATTGTTACGGCTAATTTCTGCCCTAAAATACCTTTAATTGTGAAAAATACTCATTGACAAAAAGTCCGCAGTTGGAACAAAAATCTGTTGAAGATCCTCCAGTTTTCCCGGTTGGGCAAACCTTAAAACATGCCGTGACACTCAAGAGAGGCATTCCCTTTATAAACAAACATTATTCTCATCATATATCTAAGATGAATTCCTTTGTTTTCAAGATGGCGGCTTCAGAAGGCCTTCTTCTCTCCTGCGAGCACCCGGCACCTAGGGTGTGCTGGGATATCAGTGAACGATTGCATACCATTTTGCTCATGGGCAGATGCAACCGACTGGGAGGAACTGGACAAGGGATACGTCACTTTGGGTAAGCTAGGTCATGTTATGTCAAGCTGCCAGCCTAGTACCCAATGTCCTCTCTTTTCTTGCCTGGATCGAAAGTGGGCGCGACATCATCGCTCAAAGTAGACTGAGTCAAAGCTTAAGGAGGCTCGCAACAGTTTTTTTGGCCTTGGAGTGTATCTTTTGAAGTCAAAATTTCGCATAGAAGATAAACTTCGATTTCCTCGATACTACACCACCTTTTCAACAAATGATCAAAGTTTATTTTCTCACTGGTTTCCTAGCAACAGCTGTCACCATAGCAACGGTAATGGACAACCCCTCATTTTAAATAATGTCGAACATCTCAAAAACTAGTCAGACACTTTATGACGAAACTTGAACTATTTGAACTACTTAACCTACGCAACTTGTATGCGAAATTAGGGAAAAATCTGTAAGAGCGTTTTCACGTAAATCATGATTCATTTTTTACTGGCTGATTTTGGTCATTCCTGCAATTTTCTCCAATATTTCAAGAAAGATAAAACTTAACACTTTCTCTTTTCAGTTGAAGGACCTTTTATGACATCAAAACATTCTTAATGTACATTGAGCTTCCTAGGTGCCTGCGATTTTAAGATATTTATATTTAAAAAGTGCTAAAATGCAGCACAAATCAGCCAAAAAGTCCTTAATTTGCATAAATAGAAATATTTCTAAACTGCCCTTACAGATTTTTCTCTTAAATTGATTGACGTTAGAATAATAATTCTTTTTGATGTTCCAGCAAGTTTTAGGCTGAATAAACATTTCTGTTATTAGATAAGAAGGCTGGATCTTGGTCAAGTTTCAGTCGTTATTACCTTTCAACGAGCAACAGTTTTATTTTGTTTTTTCTGGTCTATTTCTCGGTTATTCACTTGCAATGAATATTAACACACGCTGCGCTTGTGTCCTCTCGTGCGTTCAGTATAATTCCTTCTCATAATAAAAAAAATATATTCGTCTTCTTAGCTTGTTTCTCGTCATTTTCGGCCCCAATGTAATGCCATCGTGGGCGTTTTTGTTAAAACATGTATGCAATCCGTAATTAAAAAAGTTAAAACGTCAGTCAGTATTTAAAGAATAATGGCAAAGAGTCTCCAGCTAGGAAGAAGCTCAGAAGACGAAAATTTTTTATTATTATGAGAAGGAATTATAAATGCACGAGAGGACACAAGCGCAGCGTGTATCAATGTTCATTGCACGTGAATAACCGAGAAATGGACCAGGAAAGACAAAACAATACTGTTGCTCGTTGAAAGTTAATAACGACTGAAACCTGACCGAGTTTCAGCCTTCTTATCTAATAAACAAAATGCTTATTCAGCCTAAAACTTGCTGGAACATCAAAAAGAATTATTATTCTAACGTCAATCAATTTAAGAGAAAAATCTGTAAGGGCAGTTTAGAAATATTTCTATTTATGCAAATTAAGGACTTTTTGGCTGATTTGTGCTGCATTTTAGCACTTTTTAAATATAAATATCTTAAAATCGCAGCCACCTAGGAAGCTCAATGTACATTAAGAATGTTTTGATGTCATAAAAGGTCCTTCAACTGAAAAGAGAAAGTGTTAAGTTTTATCTTTCTGAAATATTGGAGAAAATTGCAGGAATGACCAAAATCAGCCGGTAAAAAATGAATCATGATTTACGTGAAAACACTCTTACAGATTTTTCCCTAATTTCGCATACAAGTTGTGTAGGTTGAGTAGTTCAAATAGTTCAAGTTTCGTCATAAAGTGTCTGACTAGTTTTTGAGGTATTCGACATTATTTAAAATGAGGGGTTGCCCATTACCGTTGTTGCTAGGAAACCAGTGAGAAAATAAACCTTGATCATTTGTTGAAAAAGTGGTGTAGTATCAAGGAAATCGAAGTTTATCTTCTATGCGAAATTTTGACTTCAAAAGATACACTCCAAGTCCAAAAAAACTGTTGCTGTTGCTAGGAAACCAGTGAGAAAATAAACTTTGATCATTTGTTGAAAAAGTGGTGTAGTATCAAGGAAATCGAAGTTTATCTTCTATGCGAAATTTTGACTTCAAAAGATACACTCCAAGTCCAAAAAAACTGTTGCGAGCCTCCTTTTTAGCGAGCCGATTTATAACGCCTGGGGACTAACAGCTCTATTTTCCCACGCTTGATAGTGGTTGGAAAGTTTTCTTACACCTGTTATTGTAAACGTTCTTGTACTCTGTTTTCTCTCAGGCGACCTTGCTGGCATGAAGCCAGAGTATCTCTGCAACACAGTCGTGAACAACTGGCAAAAGGAGCACAGTGTCACTTCCAATGGAAACAACTCCGAAGCGTTTGAACTTCTTACCCTCTCCCCCGCGGGAATAGAAAGGTTGGACGAGAACCCGGATGAATACAGCTTTACAGGTGACGTATGGTCACACAGCGGTCAAAGGCAAAGAAAACGTCACTTCCGGTTTTGCAGAGCCTTGAAATTTGAATCAGTTCAGACTTTTACGAGCGCGAAGTTCGTATGAAAACGATGCATAAAATGTCCGATAAAGAAAATTTCGCGCCGATAAAACTTGTCGATGCCAATTACTTCATTCTGAACACATGCTCGAAGTAAAAAGGTTAAGTTTTCAGAAATGGCGTTAAGTTTTGCGGTTAAAGTGAAACTTTCGACATTTGTCTGTGTTTTCTTTTGTAAAAAAAAAAATTATGGCGGGAACTGCGCAAGCGTTGTGCGTTTGACCGCTGTGAAACGTATGATAGGGAGACGAGGGAGCGAGAACTTGGAGGGAATAGGGCGAGAATAAAGAGGGCAGAGGAAGTGAAGAATAAGGGAGCAAAAGTGACCGACATTTCGCAACAAAAAAACGCTAAAAGGTTCGGAACCTGACCACCAAATAGGAGCAGGAGGAGGGGTTAAAGAGGAAACGGGGACGTTCTGAATTGCTCTCTCCTTCCGCCTTTCACCTTACTCTGACCATCGGTGATACAGTGATTTATCCACTCTATATGTTCTCACCACATCATCTTGATGCGCGACAAAATGAATTCTGTTTGTTAACCCTTTCACTTCCAGAGTCAGTTATGGAGACATTTAGGGTGCTTCTAACTTTTGAGTCTGCGAATGAAATCCTATGGTGTGACAATTCAAATGAAACCTCATCCGCAACACTCTCACACGGTGCTATTTATATTTTAGTATTTTGCAAAATGAAATTTGGGATTGTCTTGAATTTTGATATCTTGGGAGTGAAAGGGTTAAACTGTAATACATATTTGCTTTGACAATTAAATAAATTGGGCAACAAGAGTTGCCCAGCCACACAACCCGTTAATACATTGTTTAAACCAAGTCAGGTTTCAATCCGTTTCTTTGTAAACTTGGCACGATACGATCTGGTTCTTTGTTTGGTGAATACAATATGAGAAGCTAATGAGGTCAACAAATTGTGCCTTCTTCCATTACTTTCTCCACTTGTTAACGACTGTACTAAAAAACAGAAACCATTGATAGAGGATATTTAATACACAGCGTCACAAAGACATGAAGTTTATTTTCGAGTAGTGAAAACAATATTTTTTACCACGAGAAAATGAAATTCATATCTTCAAGCCACCAGGTGATTATTATTATTATTATTATTATTATTATTATTATTATTATTATTATTATCATCATCATCATCATTATTATTATTATTATTATTATTATCATTATTTTGTATTGTATATAGACGAGTTTTTTGCTCAAACAATTGTGTAAAAGCGGGAAATGATTAGAAATCATTAGCGACGATATGGAAAACACACTACTCGAGTCCCGGGTGTAGTTTCGTATGAACTTTATGAATGGTCTATTTTCCTTGACTTCTTATCACACAGGCAAGATTCATCCACGTGACCTTAAGTTGTCTGACGTCATGGCAACGTCAGCAGCTGCTCTAGCGTTATATATGGGAGTTTATGACGTCAGAACCGAGACAGTGAGAAAGCTACAGATGGTATTAGGTGTCAACGCTGGTAAAGCACTGATATCTGATCCTAACAGCGACGTTGCAGGATCTTCGATCTCATATTGCAGGGTAACATACTCAAATAGGGAACTTCAGCACAAACGTTCTTGAGACACGGACGGCAACCGGAAGTTAACGTTTTCTTTTTACCCATTCTGATGCCAACACGTCTACAACGAGAAGCCATTAGACACCAAAGCAAGATTTTTTCAGACTTTAGTGAGGAGCAGAAACAAACCGACAAAGAAAACATTCAACTATTGGTTGACTTCGGTGGCTCAAAAGCGTCTGTGCTTAAGTTCCCTAATATTTCCAGTATTATCCAACTCCAATGTTATTATGTTTACAACTCCACCCGTTCTGGGTGTACTTAAGGTAATTTCCAAAACGACTGCAAACAACTCACGGTATTTGTGCTGTAGCCAACCAGTTCAGCAAATTTCCTATTACTGAATAAAATTAAGGTGCTATTGCAAAGGGCTGTCTTTTCCTGCAATTTGGACATTAAGAGACAATGCGTTTGTGACTGTGTCCCGAAGATGGTAAAGCCGCCAGTATTTGCCGCCATGTTTGTTGTGCTGGAATTGGCCATGTAGATGTTGTGGAGGTTGCATTTCGATAAGTGCAAAATTAAAAAGTTTGAAGAGATCATCTTTTGTTCTCGTGTTGTATTCATTCTTTCCAGTTTCTCCCGGTCATCATCCAGCTGTTTATCGTAATTCCAGTCATTCTACCACCGTTTCTTAGCGACGACTGGCACGTGATTGTGGTGACCTGGTATCTAACTGTCCTCGTTTTGGTGCTGTTCATCGCTTCCATATCAACCGGACAAGAAAACAGCGGATGCATTGATAAATTTGTGAGGTAAAAGTACCGGTATATGGATAAAGAATCAATGACCTTCAAAAGAGAAGACAGGCATTGTTTTAGGAAATAGGAAATGCTTAAGAGTAGAATGGTACAAATATTATTCCAAACAATTGCTGTTGGCATATCAACTTAAATTTTACACACATCGTAATAAATGAAAGGAGTAAGGATTGGTTTGGAGATATGCATGATAGAACCTAGGCAACTTTCAGTCACAAAGAAAACTACTTTTCATTCCTCAGATGGTGCATTGTAAACATTTACCACATTCGGTTTGCCCGCCTATTTCTACAAATTATCGACGTCGGCCCAGTCCCTCCTGCCCTCCTCAACCTCAGTGATGGAGGCCACGCAGAGGCCCTGGGACTTTTAGCGCTCTTGAAAAAGAGGCTAAGAAAAATTGTAGTTGTTGACGGAACCAGCACTGAGCAGGACCTAATTGTATCATCGCAGTTGCTACGCTCCCTTGATTTGGCGCGAAAAAAGTTGAGGTGCTCGTTCAGTGCGATGGACGGCCGAGATATCGTCGAGGATCTTCGATCCAAGCTCGACGAAGTGCCTCAACATCACAAACCAAGATACTACAAGTTTAGAGTGGAGTATATGGAAAGGAAGGAAAATGGCTTGAGCGATGAAAAAGTTGGACAGGGAGAAATTGTGCTGATTTTGCCTCGACATCCGAACGAGGGTAAGTCAAATTTACCGTATTTCCTTCACTTTTGACTTGGTGTCAGAGGTGGTAAAGATCGTCTGTCAAAGTTAGTGTACCATTTACGTTGCCACGGGTCGGGCAATGTTGCTGTCTGATGTTGCTTTGACTTGTACAAAGGTACCTTGTGAAATGCATTTGAGCTCTAGTAGCTACGGTGAGCATCAATGGTACGTCAAAGGCAAACTGTCACAAGTGGCCTTAAACTTTGTTGCTTTCGTCAGAAACATTCACTCTACTTTGTCAGGCCTCTGATGCCAATCAAAAGCGATTTAAGCAAAATTTATTTAAGTTTTAGATGCACCATGAGCAGCCCCTATATATTTTTATTCAGAGCAAATTACGCGGGTGAAAGAGAAAATTCCCAAAAAGTTGCAGGTTCTTTCATACATGCAGACAGACATAGCTTTTAACTCATGCGTCCAGGAAACAAACGAACATTAGTACTTAACGATTTGCACTGGCTTTCACCCGAGAGCGCGCGACTTCGGGACTTTGGCTACTAACAATGCATGTTTCTTTCAAGGAACCTCCACTCCCACCGGCTCATCAAGAACGTGGGAGCATTACACACGTGACACTAAACAGCCAATGAGCAAGAGGAAGTGGGGAGCAGGGCCTGACCTTGAAGCGGGAGAGGTCGACCGACTTACCGGCTGCTGTTGCGAGTGCTGTCACGTGACCTGTTGCCAAGCCTGTTGTGGGTAAGTACGATGCCAAATAAATCCAATAGGTTCGGCGCACGCCCACAATTTTGCGCATGGTCAATAGCCTGACGTACCTTTTTCAGGATATCATTGTGGCAAGCTGCAGGAGAATTAACTTTGTTGGTTGACGATAAACAAATTCCGTTTTAACGGTTGATGGTTACAATTCAGGACGTGCAATTGACGGATGACAGTTCACATATTCAGCATTGGTGTTCTGGAGGTGTTCACTGCATAAACATCCTAAACGGATAGCACCAATTAACAAGTTAATGTAACTCAAATTCAGCCAGTTTTGTATCATTTCGTTGTGATATTAAAAAATTGCAAGTGGCGATAGCTCCATACTAATAAAGTTTAACAATATGGCAACAACTTTTGAGATTTGAAATATTAAAATAACACTTTGGAGATCATTTTTCGGCTGTTAAAACTGAATCACACAAACGACTTGATCTTTAACGGTAAAACGGTTACACTTATAGTTTGAATCAACTTGTCTTTCCAGGGTTTTCTGTGGAATGTTCCCACATCACGTGACACTGAACCAGTTTTTCACCTCTTCAATGTACAGTGCTTATCATAGGGAGGGCTATCGCGCATGCCTAGACGCTGAACTCGAGCGCTTCTTCACAGAGACGGAGACTGGTGAAGAGAAATGACCTGGTCTTAAGGCCTCTCGTGACCATAACATGGCAGAGGAGCTTGAAAACACTGGGCATGAGGTTGAAGACCACAGTATTGGTTCATTTTACAGTAAAGTGGTATTGATGCGGTGATAAATTTTAGTTACAAGGAAGAACTAAAAGGATTCACGACGAGTATTTCTCCTTTAAGTAAAGACGTTTTAGCCCCAAGAAAGGACTTCTTTAAACCATGAGCAGATGGTCTTAGTTAATTTTGGCTGCAAAATGGCCGACATTTTTACGAGTTTTTCAATTACAAAAACAAAGCTTATGGTCATATTTGGTGTTGGGTAGTTCGAGGCCATTTTCTATCGTTATTTTCAGACGATTGCGTTTATTTTCTTTGACTTCTTTTTAAATGCAGTTTCAACAAATTCAGTTTTGTTGTGTTTGAGAAAGGGAAAACTTTTTTTCTTACCTTAAGTGCGAAGACATTGGAACGAGTTGTTCGTTGTTATGGTGACATAACGAACAAGATTATTGCGCTGTTTAAGTCTGGGGCCCAGTCCTCTTATCAACCTTTTCTCCAGAACTTTCTGTACTGATAATCGCTTTTCCCAAATTGGAGAACCGAGTTGTTAGAAAAATTTGTTTAAACGAGTGTTTTTTTTTCACTAGGTAAAATAAAATCCTCTGATAAGGGTATTTATTGGTCGCAGGTCTCACCCACGCTATGGCTTGGTGGTTTTAGGTGGTTTCCCTGTGTTTGGTAGCAATATAAAAACATCATAAAAGCAACTCCTCTGTTTGGTCAGCTTTTATTCTTTGTTAATATAGTAACAGCTTGAATAAAAAACGTAATGCTAAATGATGTAGTAATTACGACTTAACTTTTAAATGTCTCTTGACATCACGTGCGTTAAACAGACATAGCCCCAAGTCATTTAATTCACATTTGAGTTTCATGGATTCCTGAACGAATATCATGTTACGAAGCAACGTCACTGCGCAAGTCATTTTATGAAGACTAAACTCAGTCTTCTCTGTCACGTGTTGTGACGAAGAGCACAGCACGTGACTTCGACATCATGACTTGTGTCCTTGGCTGATGGGAAATAAAATTCATTTCTGCTTGAAGCAAGAAAAGCAAAAAGTGAAATCAATATGGTAAGTTGTATCATATAGAGACGATTTGGGAAATAAATTTTGAAGAATTAGGGCTAAGGTACATGTTTTCCCTTGCTTTGCACTACTGGCGGGCATGACTCCCCACGCGTGCACCGGTTGCATGTTTTCCCGCGCTTAACGGCCTTGCATATTTTTGCATCGAGTTCATCGCCTCGGTTCATAGCACTATTTAAGTTTGTTTCGATTGGTGTTCATAGTATTAGCTCGGTTTTGGTGTTGCGGGGGTACAATAGAAAACACCCGGAAAACATTAATCTAAGTTTCTTGTTTCATCTCGGATCGAGGATCTGCTGGCTGGCCGCTGCTACTCTTCCCACTCCTGCCGGCTGTATTACTGTAGCTATTTAACTCTCCTACTTCGAGATCAAGTGTCCTTTCCCTGTTGATGAACAGCAGCTTCTTAAACGCTCGTCTGAATTCAGAACTTGCAAACGCGTAAAGAAGTGGATTTACTGACGAATGCATGTATGCGAACCAGCAAGCCACAGTATCAGCGATTTCCATAGCGCAGTTGACTACCCCTTCATCCACGAGAATCATTACGTTGATTATTTCAAACGGTAACCAGCAAATCACAAAGCAGAGAACAACAATCCCGAGGGTCTTTGCGAGCTTCAGTTCCCGCGCAAACTTCCTGCGACTCGATGACGATGCCGAATCTGAAGTTGATGACGTAGCAGCCCCAGCACGCCTTGCGTGTCGCTTAGCGATAATGTATATCTTGGAATACAATATGATCATAATCAAAAACGGAAATACAACATTGCCAATGAGAAGAAAGCCATGAAAGAATGGATTTAAATCAAAACTGTACATCCCGTCTGCTGGCGGTTCTAAGAGAAAAAAGATTAAAACTGCGATACCGAGAGAATAAATCCACACACAGGCAATCATGAATTTGTTAAGATTTGGAGTCATCCAGACGTTATAGCGTAGCGGATAAACCACTGCTAAGAATCTGTCTATACTTATCGATGTAAGGTTTAACACTGACGCAGTTAGGAAGAGAAAAAATAGCGAGTTCCATAAATTGCAAGCAAAGCCTCCCAACGGCCAACGAGGAAATGTTATCCAGTAAATGATATCGAACGGCAAAACCAATGCTGCGACCATTACATCCGAGAGAGCCAAACTAAAGATCAAATTTCTCGAATGGGATTGCAAATAAGAGAATTTTACGATCGCTACACACACCAGCGTGTTCCCAAATAGGCAGGAGATGATTATGCAAAACATGAACACTAAACCTGCAATGGTAAATCCAGGTCCAAGGTTCTCTTCGCAAAGAAGCGAGTCTAAATCTTGTTCTTCCATTGGTTGCGAGGCGTTGTCCATCGAAGGGAATGGCATTCGTTGTCGTAGCTTAAAAGGTGAAACCATATTGTTAATAAAATTCAAAGCTACAGCAAACAGATGGAATTTTTAAGCGATATATGCTCGTATATACCTGCTTTTTACTCACTTCTGAACCGCTAAAGTTAGCTTTCTGTAGACACCATCGGGGGTTGTTTTAATTTTCCAATGTTCCACTCGGAAAGGTATAAGTTGTTGAATTTCTTCTCCGTGCGGCAAGCAGACCAAAGGACTTCTGATATCCAGTCTTAATCTAGTTCCCTTTTAAATAGTGCCAGACGAACCAAAACATATGCTCAGTAAAAAGTCCACGGGTTGCACCTTAATCAATCAAAATGTCGGAAGGGAGGTAAAAACTTTGTCAGTTGAAGGTCAGATTACAAAGCTTGACAAAGGTTTATCGAAGTATTCGTCGAAATTTCGTAAATACTGATGCCCGACTTATTGACCAGTTGCTTGTGAAATCTTTGTCCTCTCAGTATGGAAGTTTTTTCATACAATTAAACATTTGGTCATCTTGAATTCGATTAATTCTCAGAACTCCTCCGTGGTCCAAAAAGAAATGTTTTCAGAATCTTTTCTTTCGAGACAATGGCCTCTCTTGGTTTTTTATTCTCTCTTCTTGATTTCTAGTACACAGGATCAAAATCGCGAGGTAATTCTATTCCATTCACCTATCACGTTCACCTCATATCGTAAATAACAAATAATCAGTCTTGAAAATCCAAACTTCAGCGATAACATGATAGGCGAATTATTAGCATTTACCATTCAAATAACTTGACTTTGTCTAAGGAAGGTGCAACTGATTAACACATCACCACAACAACGTCTAAAATTATATAAAAACCAATTCTAAAAGTAAATATACTGCTGGGAGCACAAAAATATAAAATGAGATTTTTCATCTTTAACACACCTGTTTCTGTCCTCAAGCTGAGATTTATTGCGATCAAGTGCCAAAATACTTATTTCTTTTTCTGTGTGAACTTAAGCTTTTTCCTTTAGGCTGCTTCAAATTTCAGAAATTAATGTTTTTATTAGTACAGTCGGATTTAATAAGTTTTCCAACACTTCGTTGATCATTCGCGATTTTTTCATTTCCAGTGTTTATTATGAACTGCTGTGTAATCACTGGAAAATTTAGATTCTGTCAGCTGTCGTGAGTTTTGAGTTCCACGGCTTATGACATACAAATAAAAAGCTTTAAAGTTGTCACTCGATCGACTGACATTTCTTCTGAAATGAGAGGAAGAAATCCCTTCCAAATACGCTTTTTTTTAAGTTTTCAAAAGTTGAAATGCACTTTGATCTTACTACACGATCTAATAGACTGTGACATTCAGTGAAAAAAGAGTATTGTCGAAACACTTGTATTATTAAAATTACAATTTCGTACTATTTCTTCACTGTTGACTTTTCATTCAAGCGGTGTTGAAATTCTCGGTTTTGATTTAAAGGACGTCTTTTTTCTCGTCATATTTGATGTAAATGTCAGCTAAGTTCTCAACAAATCAATCAGGGAAAAATTTCAATATGTGTATTGTGTTCACGGTGTATGCCTTCAGGTTTCTGGATTTCTCTATCTCTATATTTTAAATTGTACACCTTGGCCGAAACAAGGCTTTATTTCATTAAAAATCGCGTCTTCTGAATGTCGAAAATTATCTGATTTCAACTTTGTAGAAATGAATTTTCTTGTATGGTATATTTAAGGTAAGAGCCGGTAAACGATCCAAAAAAAGATTGAACGAGCTACGACCTTGGAAAATTATCTTGAGACACCTTACCGTCTTCTCTCCCTTTCCCCTTTGCAATTGAATGGATAGAGGGGTAGCCTCTCAAGGAATTATGGCTTAAGCTGTAGATGGCCCATCAAGGCCTATAATTTAGTCCAGTTTCCATGGTTTCCGTAATATTAAGCAACTAGGGGCATCACTAGCCCCCCAATCCCCTGGATGGGATGCTCGTCCATCTGCACAGGGCTACCCTGAAAATATTTTCTATTTTACCCGCGGCGCTTTATGGACACCTGCTAAATACGGCAGATCATCAGAACTTTTTGGTCCTGGCCCAAATCCCTAAAATTTACTCGCTCAATGCGAACACCCCTTTAAACTTTTTTGATCCTAGAGGAGTGCGCATTAACCGGGTCTGACCGTATATAATTGAGCCCCGTTTTAAAGGCACTCGCTTAATATACGGACAGATCCTCATTAATAACAGCAATATTGTTCCCGGTGCAAGACATTTCTTCCCGGCGGCTAATTTCTGTTAATCCGGACACTTTTTTCCGGTCCCAACGATCAGTCCTCGACACAGGAGTTGACTGTCAGAGATAATTCTAGAAGGCCACCCAAAAGCTCTCCTATGATAGGTTAAGATTAAGTCTTTTCATACACTTGGCTGAAGAGAGAGACAATGCAGAATAAACTTTCTTTTCCATCAGGAAACAGTACGATTCAGAAATTCAACATCCGGTCATTTAGTCCCTTTGACCAATGTCCACACAAGTTTTGGCCTGTTAGCCAATCCCCCCCCCCCCCCCCCTTACATCTTTCTCATGCAGTCCCACCCAAAATTGTTCGGGGCGAAGGCCAAGACGTGGCGTGGTCTCTCATGTTCCAAACTCATGCAAAACTGAACTGTGTTTCAGTCCTTAGACAGGTCACGGAAATAACGCCTGAGTAAAATTTTCCATCTGGCAAAATTATTGCTTGCCACTTCAGCGTCTTAAGTCTAATTTCGAGTTCACTGAGACTGTTGAATAAAAATACCAAAGGCACGTTTTTACAGGGTTAGTCTCGGTGTGTTACGTGATATGCACAAGTACAGTACCAACAGAAAAGTACTGAATCCTTAAAGTCATCATCATTCTTCTTAGGTTCATCCTGATCGAGATTTAATTTGTCGAGATGGGAAGTAAATGGATTCGTGCGATTTGCTATTCTTCATTTTACTTCCCGACAAAGACCTCACCCCGTAAATCTGTCTTCTCGCCCGCTCTCAAGTGGTAGTATCCCGCGCGCCACACCGCATCTTTCCAAACTATGTCTGACCTCTTCTGCTGCATGCAACTTCCTACACTTGCTCCAAGTCGCTTGTGTCTTCTTATAAAGGACGAAAACAATTATTACTGTGCAGAGATAAGGGATGATACGTGCGTTCGTGTACAGCACGCGACAATTTTCTTCACGCGCGATGCAAATCATTGGAGACTACGATACGAGCGACGCTCGTTCCGCAGAACTAGCCGCCATTTTGATTCACGCTCGTGGACCACGCGCGCGCCTTCCATAACCAGAGCAGGCGGACTTGGAGCAAGTCTAGCAACTTCCGAACGCCATAGCAACAAGGTAAACGCCCCCAGGTAACCCTCCTTTTTATGTGGGAGCGGCAGCTCACCACTGTTATTAGACCCTAAAAACTAGTTAATTTTGGTTAGATGTTTCAGATCTAACCTTCCTCCCTTCCAGCAAAAATGGCAGAAATCTATATATATGTATATATTTATTACATAGACAAAAGTGTTTTAGTGAAAACTAGACTACTCCTAAAGTTCATACGAAACTATATCCGGGACTTGAGTGGTATATTTTCCATATCCTCACTAGTGAGGATATCGATGACGTCATTTCCCGCTCTAACACTGTTGTTTGCGCAAAAATACTTTTCTCTATATAGTAAAAGGAAAAAAAACACGGTGGCTTGAAGATATGAATTTTATTTTCTCGTGGTAAAAAACATTATTTTGCTCGCTCGCTGCGCTCTTTCGTAAAATATTGTTTTTACCACTCGAAAATAAAATTCATATCTTCGTGCCGCCGTGTAATATCCTCTATATATACCCTGTTTCAGACTTTTATTCAAAGGCAAAGCATACCTTCATGAGAATGATTTCACGCCATTCGATTCTGGTTGGTTCCCAGTCCTTGCCGCCGTCTCCCAGCACTCCTCGCGCGCTTGGAAGTGGAGACGTCACCAAATCCAACATGGACTCCGCAGTTCTGGTAAGTGAATGGTGTTTTCTCGAACTTTTACTGTTCCATGGTCTCCATACAAATGCAGTGGTTTTTGATGGTATAAGACATGACGATGGTAATATTTTGCAAAACAAATTTCACCCTTATCACGACATCTGTGTCTTCAAAGGCATATAAATAGTTCGATCTGAAGACATTTGTTTCATTTGCTGAGTTGAAAAAAGTGTGATTTTTATTTCTCGATGTAACACAGGAAGCTTCTTTGTACACGGTAAAGGCGATTGCTATTCTGGATAATGACGGAGAAAGAGTAGTAGCAAAGGTAAATAAAACAGTATTGTAAACCAGTAGACTAATCAGCTGAGTATAAGGACAAGCTAGTATTATATTAAAGACACAACTTCCTCTGTAAGTGCTATATTGAATATTCAAATACACCGATCAACAGCTTTCAGATAGTTTTTCCTTTCCACACACGTGTACATGGGCAGGGAGATTGCTGTTTTAAGAGCTCCTGACCAGAAATATCGAGAATCCCACGACAGGAAGGAAATTTCGTCTTCTATTTTATTTTACCAAAAATACCCCTTTGGTAAACTATTTTCAAAAATCATATTTAAAAGTTCCTCCGCTTTTTTTTTTTCTAAAATTTAGATAAGTTCGAAATACGGCTAGAAGCTCGCTTGCGCCCCCCGGAAACAAGGAAAAATTGTGCATTTTTAGCAAGCTCGTACGCAACGATGGAAATCGTTCCCGTTTTACCATTTGGCTCATAGCTACATCATTCTTTCCTCTATCTAAAGATATAAAAATCGCATATAAATTTGTATTTTTAAACTGCTTGTTGACCTGTGGAAGACACTAACCTTGAAGGGTTCAGAGTCAAAGTGAAATTTGGGTCAACTTCAGAGGCCTATAACTGACCTAGCATATATTTTTCCAACCAAAAATATACATCAAATGTAAGCTCAAGCATTCCTTTTCACTCTCTGAAAGTGTCGTTTTTGGCCCGCTAAAAGTGACGCGTCGAGAAAAAAAAGTGTGCAGGGTATTTTAAGCATTTCAGTAGAACGGCCGCTGTCACGCGAGCCACATCGGTTGCACTAAAGCAGTCATAAAACAAGGTTTCACTGGCTCATTGTTTTGAATAGGTGAATAAAGTAAAAATATATACTTTTCATGTAGAGGTAACTATGTTACTATGGCTTAGGGGCAACCCGGTGTACTTTTCTACAGTGCAAATTTATTGACAATGTAACAATATTATTTGATTGATCCAAGCTGATAAACCAAAGATACTCTCACCTTAAGACATCATCTTGTGAATCTCTTGGTTCAGGTTATCACTCTTTTTACCAGAATTATTGGCTGCATTAGTCATGTTAATTTGTAGATTGAAAAAACAAAAGTTACAAACCACGTCAAACTATGCACTCCGTATTGAAATTAGCATAAATGTGAGACATGAAATGAGCTGAGCTTTTCGTGATAGTCACGATGTAGGGTCCCAAATTGGCTTAAGCCAGGAACCCTTGCTTAAACATAAATGTTAGTTTCCGGTAAATAGCTGTTTTGAATGTATATATGCGAAGTGACATTTCTCTAATGAGGGAAAGAATCGTAAGGGTCATTTGCAATTTCAAATATTTTAGGGTCGGATCATTTACTGTTAGGGGGAGCGGTTGGAAAAAACCGCAATATTCCCGCAAAGCTTTTGTGGAAGAAAGAGCACAAAAACACCAGGGAAAGAAAATTCAAGCAAAGCTTTTAGTTACAAAAAATAATAAATAAATCATAATCGTAATAACTAAGCAGAAAAGTGCAAAAATTTCATGATACGTCTCTTATTGTCTTTGATCGGTTTTAAATGGATGTGTGAGTGCTATTTTAAGTCTCGTGGGACGACACATTCAGTTAACGAAAGCGCCACCACAAGAACAACTTGAAACCATTTCTTCTAGTAGGCTGATGTAGAGTACTTTTCTTCTAAGTTTTAAAGCGCTCAATTCAAAGCGCTCCCAGTGAAACTGAAAAAAGTCTAAGTTTGCGGTTGCTATTCATGGCGCAGATGTCGTACTGGTCGTACACGATGAGATGTTCCAGTTGAAACCTCGAGAGGATATCTTGCTTTGCGGTACTCGAAGTGGTTTATTTTTTAAAGGTACGGAAATCGTTTGCCGCTATACCCTAAAAGAACGCAGTGGCTAATGCTGGGCCGTCACACACTCGCCATCGGAACCTGGCAATCCGGCTTATTTCCGCCCACGGTACTGCATCTACGTCCACTTTCCTTCTTGATGAATGGCCAATATTGAACTTTGTTTTCGAAGTAGACTTTTTCTTATCATCGAAGCGGGAAGTTTTTTTTTATTCTTCTCTTAAGGCTCAACCCTCTCCCAAACCTACGAACAACGCCTGAGGCTCTGTTCACACAGAACAGTTTCCAAATGGTTCTGGACAAGACCAGGTCTGTTCACACGGGACTAGTACAGAAATGGTCCGGTACCAGTCCACTTCTGGACCAACGTGAGAAAATCAGCTGTTTGTACCAATAAGTTATCCACCGGGACACCCAAATGGGTGAAAGACGATCGAAGAAGGCTGAATCTATCGATTGAAAGAAGCCAAAGGCCTCTGGAGGGATATTTAATTAGTGCCCAAGCCTAAATTACGCTGTTGGAACCAAAACGAACCGGACAAGGTGTTCACACAGTACCTGTCCAATATGGGACCGGAACTGTTCCTGCATTTTTGCAGGTCCAAACCCTGGACCTTCACTGGACTGGATAGACGGTATGGATAGCAGTTTCCGTGTGAACAGAAGACCTATCCGAACCGGAACCGTTTGGAAATCGATCCGTGTGAATAAAGCCTAAGGATTCAGAGGGCTCTTGAGATTTCAGCACAGGTGTCATTCCACACCTTCCTATGACGGTGCAAGGCCAAGCAGCGATCGGAAAAGATATACATAATTCTCCCGAATTAGCTACTTTCTTTACTTTCTTCTTGCGACAAAAAGCTTTGCAGCGTTTCTTCTACAAAAGCTTTCCAAATTAAACCTTTCTTATTTTTCCAACCACCCCTCTAAAATAAATGCTCTGACCCTAAAATATCTGAATCTGCAAATGACCCCTAGCATCCCTCCCCTCATAAAAATAAAATAAAATAAAATAAACCAATCTGACTACATTGTACAGCAAGACAAGATATCCTGTCCAGGTTTCAACTGGAACATCTCACCGTGTACGACCAGTACGACATCTGCGCTGATGGCAAAGAACGGCAACCGGAAACTTGGACTTTTTCAGTTTCACTAAAAGCGCTTTGACTTGTAAACACCAGCCTGCTATAAGGAATGGTTTCAATTCTGTTAACTGGATGTGTCCCACGAGACTTAAAATAGCACTCACACGTCCATTTAAAACCTATCAAAGACAATAAGAGACGTATCATCAAATTTTTGCACTTTTCTGCTTCGTTATTACGATTATGATTTATTTATTATTTTTTGTAACTAAAAGCTTTGCTTGAATTGTCTTTCTCTGGTGTTTTTGCGCTCTTTCTTCCACAAAAGCTTTCCGGGAATATTGTGGTTTTTTCCAACCACCCCCTCTAACAGTAAATGAGCCGACCCTAAAATATTTGAAATTGCAAATGACCCTTACGATTCTTTCCCTCATTAGAGAAATGTTACTTCGCATATATACATTCAAAACAGCTATTTACCGGAAAACTAACTTTTATGTTTAAGCAAGGGTTCCTGGTTTAATTTGGGTCTTCCAGCTTTCTGAGTCACTGCGTCACGCAATCCTACATCGTGACTATCACGAAAAGCTCAGCTCATTTCATGTCTCACATTTATGCTAATTTCAATACGGAGTGCATAGTTTGACGTGGTTTGTAACTTATGTTTTTTTTTCAATCTACAAATTAACATGACTAATGCAGCCAATAATTCTGGTAAAAAGAGTGATAACCTGAATCAAGAGATTCACAAGATGATGTCTTAAGGTGAGAGTATCTTTGGTTTATCAGTTTGGATCAATCAAATAATATTGTTACATTGTCAATAAATTTGCACTGTAGAAAAGTACACCGGGTTTCCCCAAGCCATAGTAACATAGTTACCTTTATATGAAAAGTATATATTTTTACTTTATTCACCTATTCAAAACAATGAGCCAGTGAAACCTTGTTTTATGACTGCTTTAGTGCAACCGATGTGGCTCGCGTGACTGCGGCCGTTCTACCGAAATGCTCAAAATACCTTGCACACGTATTTTTCTCAACGCGTCGCTTTTAGCGGGCCAAGGACGACACTTTCAGAGAGTGAAAAGGAATGCTTGAGCTTACATTTGATGTATATTTTTGGTTGGAAAAATATATGCTAGGTCAGTTATAGGCCTCTGAAGATGACCCAAATTTCATTTTGACTCTGAACCCTTCAAGGTTAGTATCTTCACCAGGTCAACAAGCAGTTTAAAAATACAAATTTATATCCGATTTTTATATCTTTAGATAGAGGAAAGAATGGTGAAGTTATGAGGCAAATGGTAAAACAGGAACGATTTCCATTGTTGCGTACGATCTTGCTAAAAATGCACAATTTTCCCTTTTTTCCGGGGGGCTCAAGGGAGCTTCTAGCGGTATTTTGAACTTTTCTAATTTTTGGAAAAACCAAAAAGCGGATGGACTATTAATTATGATTTTTGAAAATAGTTTACCAAAGAGATATTTTTGGTGAAATAAAATGAAATATGAAATTTTGCTTCTGTCGTCGGATTCTCGATATTTCTGGTCAGGAGCTCTTAATTTGGATAAAATGGTCTTAGGCCTAATGTTAATTGTGAACAGAGGAAAGAAATTTTACAGTCTGAAAAAGGTGTCAAAGCATCTGAACAAAGGTTGTTTTAGAGCCTAATTACTGTGCTACCCACTGGTACAAAGGCTGACTGGGGTCTTATATCTATTGCACACTAAAAAAATACAGCCTCATTCAGGAGTGTTTAAATGATATTTCGTGTAACTGTCATTCTGGTAAGAAATGATGGTTTGCATGTAATTTTTTTAACTATTTTACTGGGAGCTTTGAGATTCATTCTAAAATGACATGGTTAAAGCTTAAAGGGATATGGTTCAAACAGTCTCATTGTGTTGACATAATACCAATATGTGAGTCTCTGTAACAGAATGAAAATTTCGACCCAGGACAGCTACTGGGGTTAAATCACACTTGTCAAAATGGTGTGAAAATCATAGTGCTATCATATAAACACTACCTGAGACATTCACATATCTACAAACATTTGTAGAGTTGCAAATAACAGGAGATCATCCAACAATGGATGACCAAACTCTTTCCATGTTTTATGAAAGACATTGTGTCTGAGCAACTGTTGAGTTTGTAGTTGGTTCATCCTTGCTCCGAGAGGTTCCGGTTTTCCTCTCTCCTCAAAAACCAACTTTTCCAAATTTCATTTTGATCTGTGGTGTCTCCAATTAGTACTCTGTGGTAAATGTCATTGGCACCTAAATAAAGTGATTCATTTATTTTCTATTGTGTATGAAATATGAGGCAATGCCTTTTCCTTTTGTAATTGAATAAAAACCTGCTTTGAGAACAAGATGGTGAACTAGCCAGACATCTGCAGCAGGGGTTTCGGCAGAAATATACCGAATCCTGAACACAGAATCCATACAAGTCTTACAATTAGCAAGTACCTACCTTAACAACAACGAACAGCTAACCTTCTGTAGAACCAGTGGTTGACCCTTTAAGCCCTGATATAAAAATGCATATTCTCCTTATTGTTCTCCATACATTTCCTATGGAACTAGTAAGGAGAATTTGTATAAATATCAAGACATCTCATCCTTGGTGATCACTTTCTTTATTCTCATTACTTGAATGTCTGAACAAGTTTTGATAATGTAAAGAGAAATTTCATCTTCATCATTTTAGGGCATAAAGGGTTAATCCTAAATAGTGCAGAGAAGTACTGAGGCCCAAATATTATTATCCAGTGCTCAACCCTAAATACTGCAGATGTGTGTGTAACCCTTAATACTATATTTGGCATGTGGCATTCAGCATTCTACAAAATACTACTGCCAAGACATACATTTGATTGTCTTCATGCAAATCTAATGTGACAATGTGCAATGAACACTTCCACCACACTAAAACCTATAAACCAGTGCTAAGTAAGGAATTATAAACTATCATTTAGCAAGGTTAATGACATTTATCTTTGTTCTTACCACATGTACCTGAATAATAGCTGGAAGTGTTTCTTTTTTGTGTGTGTGCATTAAAAGAAGCTGTTGATTCAAGGAGGCTATTTTGCGAGAAAAGTTTTAGGTGCAATTACTACGAAAAGTTTTCTCAGAAGTTGCTGATTATTTGAGGGACTTGATCTCTATTACTAGTAAGAGGAAATACAGTATGCTAACTTTATTTCCTTTTCTTTTAGTACTATGATGACACATACCCAACAACCAAGGAACAGAAAGAGTTTGAAAAGAATCTTTTCAACAAAACACACAGAGCTAATGGTGAGCTTTCTTTCTCCTATCCATATTCTTTTTGTGTTAGGAACATGTCTTCCAAAGAAAAAAGCAGGTTAACTAATATCTTTGTAATAGTGCTAGGTAAGATGCAAGCACAAAATTGACAAATAAAAAAATCAACTTTTTGAATTTGTTTGTTAGTGAGTAAAATAAACAATAAAAAATTGTATTTTTATCTTCTGATTCAGCGGAAATTATAATGTTGGACGGATTGACTTGTGTATACAGAAGTAATGTGGATCTCTACTTTTATGTCATGGGCTCTTCCAATGAAAATGAGGTAAGGGTCATTTGTCAATAATGACTTGGAGATGATTCCGTGTAATATAATACAATACAAACTATATTGAAGGAGCTTTTCAGTGACAATTAAAATTACAATGAAACTCAATAAAATTGTAAGGAATTACAATGAGATATAGTAAAATAGTAGTAAAGGTAAGACAAACAAGTTAAATTGACTAAGGGCTATTTGATAAAAACATAGCCAAGAGATTAGCTCTTAATTTGTGTCTGAAAGCAGCAACAGAGTCACATAAAGGAAGTTGTAGAAGCGCGAACTTTGAGTCAGGTGTCCACTTACTTCCCCTCTTTTCATGAATTGTGATGAAAGATATGAGGGGGCGGAGCCAGTCATAAACTTGAAAGCTAGCACGACGTCACAGAAATAAAGCTGCGATTTTACTGGCAACAAGTGTAAGTCTTTAAGATGGAAGTACTGGTAACATGATCGAACTTACTTGAGTCACTGATGATACGGGCTGCGAAGTTTTGAACAGTTTAAAGCTTGAGGAGATTAGTGTCCGCTGCATTAGACCAAACGAATGAGGAGTAGAAAAAATTTACCGAGTACTAAGGTGTTAATTACTGTAATTAGAGTGTTTTTATCAAACACATGCTTAACATGGTCAACCCTTTTACTCCCAAGAGTGCCTTAAATCAAAATTCAAGACAAATTTCAATTTCATTTTGTAAAATACTTAAATATAAATAGTACCATGTAAAAGTACTGCCAAAGAGGTGTCATTTGAATAGTCACACCATAGGAAATCATCCACAGACTTAAAAGTTAGAATCACCTTAAATGTCTGCATCACTGACTCTGGGAGTGAAAGGGTTAATTTGAGCCAATCATGGGATACAGGACGAAACGGTATTAAGAATATGATCATGAGTTCAGATCAAGTGTTACACCTAGATCTTTAACCACTTGTGCAGGCACAAGTTCTTTCCCCAGCAAGGACAAGTGGATATCCAGAAGTTTATATAACATTTGCTGATTACCATACAGTCAGCAAAATGCAAATACAGTGCCTCCTTACTGATTATTTGCTCAAAGCTGTTCTCCCCCCCCCCCCCCCCCATCCACCACCCCGCCCATTGGGGCCATCACATAGTGGAGTCTCAAGTGTACAGAAATCTGTTTTAGCCATGGTAAATAATTATTATTAATCACTTGACAAATGCTTTGTCTTTTTCATAGCTGATCCTTGTTAGTGTATTAAATGCATTTTACGATGCAATCAGTCTATTGCTGCGGAAGAACGTAGAGAAGAGAGCTCTGATGGATAATTTAGATGGCGTTTTGTCAATAGTTGATGAGATTGTGGATGGAGGGTGAGTTCAGTTTTAAATTTCTCCTTAATCTTTATCATAAATTTTATGTTATTACTTTTGGGCGAATTTTGCAAATGGTACATATGTATCAGATCATGTCTGGGTTGGACATCTTTTTTGTTGCAAGTACATCTACTGGTTTATTTCTGTCTTGTAAGTCTTTGAACAGCAGAGAAATCAGACAGTGATATAAAAATGCATATTCTCCTTACCATCCTCCGTACATTTCTAAGGAACTAGTAAGGAGAATTTGTCTAAATATTATAAAGACAACTTATCCTTGGTGATCACTTTCTTTATTCTCATCACTTGAATGTCTGAACAACTAGTGATGATGTAAAGAGAAATTTCATTTTTCTGACTGTTATGGTTTAAAAGGTTAGGGGTTGAAAAGAAACCCATTAATTTCCTACTGCGCATTGCCCTTGTCAGGTAAGGAAATGTAGTCCACAAAGGTGAAAAAATTTCTTGGACCTCAGTGGGATTTGAACCCACAACTCCCAGATTTTTATCACCGATGCTCGGTGATAAAAATTTTCCTAAGGTAAAATTGGTTACACGGGAAAAGTCTACGTTCCCGACGGAAACTTCATGTTTACCCAGGTAAAGTTGCCTCATGTAACCACGGCTATTGATTGGTGTAATATAAGTAACTTTACTGCATCATTTTGCAGTGTTATAATGGAAGCTGATGCCTCATCTATCATGCAGAGAGTCGCCATCAAGGTAAGATTCCTTTTTTTTTTAAATGCTTTGTCTAAAAGTGAAGCATTCCAGAGGCTTATCTGCTCATAAAATTGTGAAAAAATTAGCTGCAGATTCTGTGAATTTTCTTAAACACTTGGTTTCCATGAGGTGACAAGATGTCCTTGGGGCTAAAATCACCATCTTCATAATAAAAAAAAACTTCTCTATAATAATTATTATGAGATATCACTATCAAAACTCTTAGTAATTCATCCAAACAAGTAGAAAGATTTGAGAAAAAAACTTGTTCCCTCACTGACAACATTAGTTTGAAAATGGCTTATCACGTAAAGCTGAGCTGACAAGCTTTATTGATAATTGTCTCTGTCCACATGTTGTTTATGTGATCCAATCCTAGAGTATGCTAGTACTAATAATATTCCTCTTACAAGTCCAATACTTTTGCCACTATTTGGTGTTATTTAGACGGTAGAATTTCCTTCAAGATGAGAAGTGGCTTGTTATAGGGTCATCCTCTCTCGTGGTTTTACTGGTCGTGTTACAGTTTAGTGGCCCAAATGTGATGTATTTTATGTTCTTTTTCAGACTGATGATGTTCCCCTCACAGAACAAACAGTAGCTCAGGTACAAAACATATGAGATTATATTACACTTGTTAAAGGAAGTTTCACATCATGACGTGCCACATCATGCATTGAGCGTGCGCACTGTCAAAGAAATGTGGAGATATATAGCGCAAGTGGGCATTTTAATATCGATGAACGGGTTTAACTCTCTTAAATGTTCGGTGACCCCAGATTTTCTTTTGATAGATCGCTTTCTTTATCGATTATCTAGGTTTTACGGAAAATTGCAGAAAATCTGTGTTGTGGAAGTCTGTTTTTTTTTGTAAATTAAAAAAAAAAACAGACTTCCACAACAAAGATTTTCTGCAATTTTTCATAAAGCCTAGATAATCGATAATTAACTTTTCTGCCCACACATCATCGAGTTCCGCCATTATTCTAACTGCACGGTGTTGGCAAAAGCCCATCTTAAAGGTTGAGTTTAACTGATAGGATGACACCCGTTCAAGTTATTTACTTGACAGACCCTCTTAAATAAAAATTTAACCAAGAAAGTGGGTCTACAGCGAATAATTTTGGATACTTTTCAACTAATAACCACTGAGGCCACGTTGAGTAACGAGGACCAATTTGTCAAAATTAGGGTAGTTTTCACACGCTTTATGTGAATGCTCACCTACTTGCTTGAATTTCATTTTATCTTTTGTTAGTTAGCATTGTACACACCCCTGTATTTACATAATTTTATAATTTAACTGCACTTTTTTCACATTTTTCACTCTTTTTTGCACCATCCTGGAAAGGATCTTGCAAGCTACAAATGTAGATGTAGATGAATGATGTTGAATGGTGGTGAACAAAGTTTGTTTGCCATAAAACATTCCTACAACAACGTTGTATCCAACTTTGTTCCAAGATGATGTGGAATCTGTCGACTGAGGCCCTATTGGTTTTTCAACCCCTAAGTCCTGATATAAAAAATGCATATTCTCCTTACTGTTCTCCATACATTTCTTATGGAACTAGTAAGGAGAATTTGTCTAAATATCAAGACATCTTATCCTTGGTGATCACTTTCTTTATTCTCATCACTTGAATGTTTACACAAGTATTGATAATGTAAAGAGAAATTTCATTTTCGCCACTGTTAGGCTTTAAAGGGTTAAGAAACATGACGTTGATTTTTGGAGGAGTTTGAAGGTGCTGGAGATCCTTGCAAAACTCGCTCTCAATACTGTTTGATAACTCTTCTCAAACGAGACAGAAAAATAACGAAGTAAAAATGATAAAAATTAGAACAAAGATGATGTACTTAAACCTGTATAAGTATGTATTTCGTTTTTATTTCACTTTGCAGGTGCTCCAGACAGCAAAAGATCAGCTAAAGTGGTCTCTACTGAAGTGACGACAATCTTGAAGCGTAAAATATTTAAAATGTAGAAATGATAAAGTATCTTGTAAAGCTCCAATCTAAGTCAATAGTCACTGGGTCACTTCGCATCCTTTAATTCTGCATCCTTTTGGCGCTAACGTGTGTTTCAAAAGATGCTCTTTTGCAGAAAAAAAGAGCAGTTTCCACCATTGATGTTGGAAACGTTGCGTTTTTTTGTTTTTGTGTTCTTTTGTTTGTTTTTTTGCAAACTAGCAGGAGCTTGGAGGGGAAAGACGTGCGAGTCCCAACAATAGTGTCAGAGAGTTTATGTGTTCTTCCAGAGGAGACACAGAAAAGAAATTGAAAATAAGCTCTCTAGAAGGGTTTTTTTTTTGTTACTCTGAACTTTCACGTTTTCATATCTTGTGAACTGACTAGAACAGACTTATAACTCACTTGTTTTCTTTTCTTCTTTTTTCACATTTAGAATTGACTGCCCTAGTGAGCGCCATAGTAGAAACTGGCAATTTTGAAAAAGAAAATTCCACCTGTGAAACCTTGGGGGGGGGGGGGGGGGGGGGGTTACATAGCCATCGGAAAAAAAAAGTGCTCAAAATACTGTGACCTGAAGTGTTACCGTTCGGAATGACTGGTGACTTTTCTTTTAACAGAATCTCAACTGTAACAAAACTCTCTTTTCGTAGGTGAAAATAGGCTGTAATACCAAACGCGCAGTGTTCTTTCCTGGAGTTGTTGTCATGTCACTAGGTAACTTTTGTACATGGACATGAAACAGAAACAAGCTCAGAATAAAACATCTGTCGAAATGGTATCAATTTGTGATTTATCTCATGTAGATACAGTGCGAACCCTCTCCCGGTAGCTCAGTGGTTAGAGTGTCCGAGCGGTGTACGGAAGGTCCTGGGTTCGATTCCCGTCGGATACTCAGAGTTTTGCTTCACGCTTGTGACATATTGAATATAACATCTTTCTTATTTCTTCACGGAATTTAAATGAGCTCTTTCACGAGGATTTTCACGTTTTGGGGTGAAAGATGTGCTGAAATTCAAATTAAGTACCTTTTCTCGTACACAAAATCCTCCTAGAGTATCAAGAAAAAGTAATTTTCACAAAGGAAAAATAAACTATAATCAGTTTCTGGTGATTTTCCCAAGAAACAAGGGAGAAACTTAAAAACATCAGCCTCATTTTTTTCAATAACAATTTTTTTCCAACCCAACCATGCACAGCCAAACACACTCATTATAGTTGCAGAAAACTGAAGAGTAATTTTAAACAAAAAAGAACCATTATTTGGGGGTTACCTTTGATTTTAGTACGTCTTTTAGCGTTTTAAAAGAAACCTAAAAGTCGGAGACAGAGCGCCTTTATTCCGCCTCTGTGAACTTGCTGTCCTGTTCCTGCAAGGGAACTGGGGAGAAAAGGGGATTTTTCGCCTTTCCTCTCAAATTTTTACTGCTCCAACTATCTGGGAGCTTAGAGCAGGCTACGTTTACTGAGCATTTCAAAACGCATGAACTCTCAGAGAGCCCTCACATCAAATTTTCCTCTCCGTTTTTTGTTTTTTAATTTTTTTATCAAGTCGTAGCCATTTTGAATAATTTATACACGGTCAGAGAGTGTGAGGGTTGGAACAGAGAAACCACAAGGCCGAACTGGTGGTTCGGAGACTCCCCGATGACATTCATGACAAATGAAAATCACCCCTTGTCTTTTTTAATTTCAGTTACGAACGGTTTCCGAACGTTTCTCAGTTTTAGACCTTCCATTCAAAATGGCGGCATCGGTTCCAGACCTCTCTTGAGCCTGACCGCTGGGAATCAAAATGGCCGCCTTACGAAAAGATTCTGATTTGATGCGAGGGCTCCCTGTGTGAACTCTGATATTCGATACGAAACCAACGGTTACGTTTCTCACTGCCGTCAATCACTGTAGAGGGTCTTTTGAAGTTCAGAACGTCAGGGTCAAAAGGTCAAGTTTGTGCGCTGCGATTGGAGGATTTCGATCCACCTTGTCGCGTTCTGTTTTTCGCGGTTCGTCGGTTGTCGGTGTAATTACAATCGACAGTACTACAGAAACATAATCGTCAGCTGAATTTTACAGTTCGCGTGTTATTCAAAGGCGTAAAAAAAGTTGACTAAGAACTGTCCCTCGTTCCCGCGCGAATTCCTCAGCAATAAACTGAGGAGTGGGAAAAATTTGTCATGAATTTGTCTCGTAATCGGAAACACTGCTTTTTCCTATGTGGCTAAACTGGAAAACATTTTTCAGAAACGAAAGTTGTCTTCGGGACGTAACAATCCTTTTTCTCGTCAAATTGTCTTGATTGAGAAACGTTTCTTGTTTCCAAGAGGAAATATTAGCTTACGAAATAGTTCCTGACGCAGCTTAACGGAGCGTGAGCTGAAAACGAATCTGATTGGCTGATTTTCGCACGCGCATTTTCTTCCCTTGTTATGTCACAAAGGCAAGTTTTCAGTTTGAACACTAAAATCTTTCGCTTCAGACGCGTTTTGCAAAGAGAGAAAAGTGTGGTAAATTATTCGAAAAGGAAAGCGCTTTCACTGTTTTCTAAGGTCGGAGGAATGAAAATAAGATCTTAAAGGTATGTCAAAGTCTTCGTGTTGCTTTTTAAACTTTCTTTTTCAATTTTCAATAAGGCACTTCTGCTCGCTCGGTAATTATGTTAAAAAGGTTCGGTGTCCGGAAAAAAGTTTTTACGCGTAATGTTGCGCTCTATATTGTGCAAAATTGTTCGCTAAGTGTCCGGTCGGGTAACACTTTCTTACAACTTTTCCATCAGTAGATTAATAGAAAGTAGAAGAGAATTGCTATCATCTAAAATTAAAATTGTTTTCTGGCGTTGCAAATTGTTTAAAAGCAAGGTCACGCAATTTGTTTAATTTTGAGCCTGACTTTTGCTTTATTAATTAAGCAAAACCATTTTTTCCGAATTTCTCGAAAACAATAGAGTTCCAGAAAGTTTAAATAATATTTTTGAAGATAGCTCCCCAAAAGTGTTCTTCTGGCAAGTTATCAGGATTTTCGATTTTTTGAGCCTGTCCACCGATTCTCAATATGTACAGTCAGAGCCTCTTAAATGCTCTTACACAAACATACAAATCTTTCTACTTTTAAAGTAGCAAATGTTTCTCCCTGAGATAATATTTTTCATCCTAACTCCTTTGTGCATTTGGTGGGATTTGGCAGACAAATGCATGCAACTTTGTGTGTCAGGTTACCAAATAAGGTACATACAAAACGGGCAACTTTCTTGCAAGAAATAAGAAGTAATTTTCCTTTCGTACAACATCAAGAACCACAACTTGCAACATGAAGATTTGTTGCGTTACAAAAAGCAACTTGCAATGCGTGATTGTTGCACCACAGCTTAAGGCCAGGCAATACGGGCGACATTTTCCCGTAATTTGTCGTATAATTATGTTTCACTGCAAGTTGAGGTTGTTGTATAAATTACTACCGCCTTATGTAACAATAGTTTTATGTTGTAGAAAGTAGACGTCGCTTCTACTTTTTGCAACAAAAACATGTTGAGTGAGGAGATGGTACTGTACGCGATATATGTAGATGGTACTGTACAGTCACTCGCAACATTGTTGCGCGACAAGTTGCACGAAAATATTGCCCTTATTACTTAGCCTTTAAAAAAAACTGTTTCATCCCCCCTCCCCACTCCATTTTACTAGGCCTTCATCGTTGCCTTGCATTTTGCGCGCGCTTGCATCACGTAAGTAAGAAAAATGTGATTGGCTGCTTTAGCGCGTGCGTTTTCCTCCTTGTTTGTGATGTCACAAAGAAAGATTTCAGTTGTAAAACGAAATTCACTCTCTTCAGTCGTGGCTTTGCGAAGAGAGGAAAGTTTGCAAAGAGCATAGTTAACTTTCTCTTCTTAACTTACCACGCCGTCCTAGCTATCGGTTGGAAACCTCACTACGACATTTTAAGCCCTCGGGAACCTCGATCAGATCTCGGATGCGTTTGTGCGAACTCCAATGATTGCTCTCAAAACACTTTGTTAACGGAAGGAATGCGCCAACGTTTCGTTGGCTCAAAAGGAAACTATTTTCTTGTGTGTCGCGTCCCTCGGTTTAAATTTATTTAGTCCTCGCACAAATAGATGCAACATTTCGGTTCATCAAGGTTCAACATTGGTGAATTCAATTTGTTATGGTAATCAAATTCCCTTCATCGCCATCCAACATTCGCCATCACCCAACATTATTCCAAATGGCGCCTAATCGCGTGTAACATGTTGCATTCAACAATTTTTGGACGTTGTTGAATATAAATGTTGTAGGTAACAATGCTGTAAGTATTAGACCACGGCCAATCGGTTTCAACATCGTTCAACAATGTTGATTAAACGAGTTTGGACACCACGTTGAATGAAGTTAAATGAGTCACGGTGCTAAAACAAGTTTGGTTGCCATCAAACATTCGTACAACAAAATTGTACTCGACAGTCTGAATGCATGTTGGCAAACACGCGTGAAGTCACCTCTAAACGAGTTATTTACATCACCTCTAAGCTCTCAGCTTGTAACTGAACAATCTTCACCGCCACCACCACCACCACCACCATCATCATCATCATCATCATCATCATCATCATCATCATCATCATCATCATCATCATCATCATCATCATCATCATCAGTCATCGTCGTCGTCGTCGTCGTCGTCGTCATCGTCGTCGTCATCATCATCATCATCATCACCTCTCTCGTCCTGCTGTCTTGTGGTAACACGGTGGGCCTTTGCGCCCAATTGTGTTCTTAGTTGTTTGTGATTTACCAAGGAAAATGTTGAGCATTGCACACAACATTACTGAAGCAGAATCAGCTGTGGACAAATAAAGGTATGGTTAATCAAGTGTGTACACATGGCAATAAGCTCGAATTTGGGCCCGTAAAGGTGCCTTCATATGGAAAACTGAAGTTTGTAAAATCGTATGGAAAAATACAATTTGGTGTAGATGAACATCGAACCGACAAACTGTTTTTGCCACGTTCGCCACCTGGAATTGGTACGAGTGCCTCGATCGAATTATGGTCCTTTCCGCTTGTGAACTGTCCATGACTGATTACAACTTTTTGTGTTACTGTTTAAAAACATTACTGCCAATTTTAAGGCGTTGACAGTTAACTTCATTCAGTTCCCAAATTTTTCTCGCTTTTGCGTGCACAATTTAGTATAAGCTGTGGCAGCAACCTTTGCTTTGAGGGAAAACGTTTTAGTTTGAACGTGGTTCCGCAGTGCTCAAAAGGTTTCCTCGTGTCACTATAATTTCGAAACACCCCTGTCTACATATTGCGTTCGCCCAGAAACAAGAGTTTTTAGCTCACAGTTGCTAGGCTGTGTGTTTCTAGAAACCGTTTTCGGTGTAAATTTACTCTAAAAATTATTTAAGGAACTTACTATCCATTCCCTTCCCCATCCTGAAACCATTTTTTTATTCATTTGATAACAATATTCCTCGAAGCCAAGGCGAACTTGTTGGATTTGAATTTGAATTACAAATGATATGTAAATTTTTTTTCTCACCATCGTGAAACCGTTAACGCAAAAAGGAAAATGTCGTTCCTTGAACTTTGTTTTTATCTCCGAAGTCTTCACTGTTGAGCCCTTGTTCTGCAAAGTTTAATCTCTGTTGATGTCCTACTTGCTGTTAAAAGCCCCAGTGGAAACACAGAATGACTCGATGATTTGTCTGACAGCGAAGAACTGACACTGCATTTAGCACGTGGAGGCTGACTTCATAAACGATAACACAACTTGAAGCTGAATTTCAAATAGAACCTCCCTATGCTGCAGGTAATTTTATAATAACTATGTATGTCTTTTTACCGAGAATTTTATAAAATGGTGACCCGGGTTGTTATTGTCTAACTCTGATAGTTTTAAGTTATAGGTTATTCTAGTGTAAGATGGCGATTACTTCGATGACGAGATGTAGAACTAAGAGGCGCCGAATTGTGAGACTAATTAAACGTTTTTCCATTTTTAGGACAAACACAGATATGTAGCGGAAACAAGCTTGAGTGGAAGTACCGCGCAAACATCCTAAATGAGATTATTGTTAAAGGTAAGCTTATTTGGAGTGTTTGCATTATGTAAGCAGAACTATGCCCCGGAAGTGGGGGGGGGGGGGGGGGGGCGGTGTACTCGTCAGGTACTTCCGCCCTGATCTTACTAATCTTTATTGAAATGGTACCCCTTCCATATCTCTATATGGAATAAAAATTGCACCTCTTTTATACCTCAAAAATAAGCCAAAAACAGTAGATCATCGAGGGATATTAGTCGCTCGGAGGCTCAAAGCTTTCGTATAAAGCTTTCGTATATTTTTATTA
Source organism: Siderastrea siderea (assembly GCA_964030785.1). Classification (NCBI taxonomy): domain Eukaryota; kingdom Metazoa; phylum Cnidaria; class Anthozoa; order Scleractinia; family Rhizangiidae; genus Siderastrea; species Siderastrea siderea. The sequence goes on from OZ034979.1 coordinate 10,245,551, forward strand.
CGATTTTGACCAAAATTTCTGCAAATGTTTTTAGTATATTTCCACCACCCTTTAACATACAATAAACAAACTGTACCCTGCAATACCACCCTTTAACATACAATAAACAAACTGTACCCTGCAATACCACCCTTTAACATACAATAAACAAACTGTACCCTAAAATAAACACTACATATTCCCGAGCCTCTCCGGCCTAAACTTCAAGCGCAAAGAAAACACCACTTTTGGACGGAACCTTCTCATTTGCCCCATTATATAGGGATTCCGTAGCTCCCTTTCCCTGGGGAACTAGGACAACTGCAACCTCGTTCCCAGGACTTTTCCCCTCTCCAAATTTAAAAAGGGAAAAAGTCCTGGGGACGGGGTTGGGACAAATGCTATCTGTCCTCAGTTTCCCTGATGGTCATATCCAAGAAATTTTTTATCCTTCTTTTGTTTATTTCTAGTAAATGATTCCGTGATGAGATTAAATAACAACTTTTTGTCATATTTCTTTCCAGATAAATACCAGTCATGGATCGGGGAAGGAAGCAGAGTCAACCTCGTGCTCGACACGCGGTGTTGAAGAAGAAGGTAAAGCACTTTAGATGTACCAGGCAAACGGAGGCCAAATCTATTTACGTCTGATATAGTATACAGGTTTTGGGCCCGGGAGGTACTCTGTAATTTTTGGGTGGGGCTCTGAGACCCTTACTTATACCAGGCTAGACCTTGTTCAGCTGCAGTTTTCAATCCTGCTCTAGACAAGGCACAAAAAAATCCCTACCCCGTCCCCAGTCTCCGCGCGTGGCATTCCCTAGATTTCTGATAATTGATACCCTATTCTAGACCAAAACTCTCCGATTTCTGTACCCTATCCCAGATTAAACTGCAAATAAGCCATACTCTTTACAGCGGCACATACTCCTGCAGCTTATATTTGACAATTATTCGCCGAAGGCGAAGTGAATATTGTGGAATGCATTATTATATCACTAGAGCTTGTAAACGTATAGCGCGCACTGTAATTGGCCAAAACTCGGGGCCGGGTGTTACCGTAATGCCCATAGGCATTATGAACGATGTTAATGCCCGGCTGCTTAAGCGGGCAAATAGAAAAAATTAAGGTTCACCTCATTCAAAATGTTTGAATGACTTGAAGGTAGATGAAAAGAGACAGTTTCTTTGAAAGCTTTCACTTTTTCTTGTGCGATATAAATGTTTTGGTGTGAAAGAAAACTGCTGGGTTTTGAGTTCTTTCCGGTAAACTGTTTCATTCATCCCGATCCGCCATGGCTCACTTTTCAAGTAGTTAAATGTCAGGAACAGCCATGTAGTAAACTTCTTATCAACTCTCACTAGCTCGGGACCGAACTGGGAGAATATTACCCTCAGTCTTTCTTGTACGGACCTCGCTTCGCTCAGTCCGAACCAGGGTTGCACAATACAGCTGAACAGGATAAGGGTCTCAAAGTCTCAGTGGCACACCTCCATACAGAAATTTACAGAGTGCCCCCCCCCGGGGGGGGGAGAGTAGTAATGCCTCTGGATGCTTCATACAATTGTTACTCGGTTGAGCTGAGCTCCAGTGAGTCAATCACGGCTTTTACCTCTGAAATCTAAAACTATTTTGCAATTCTGTGTTTTAAACACGATATGGCTTTTGAACCCTGTACGGAAACCACAAACAAACTTCGTCAAAGGAAGTTGGAAGGGATTTTTATTTCAGTTACTCTGACGTTTCGTTTCCGGTCATTGATCCTGTATTAAATTTTCTATTTCCAGGTTTTTGACAAGAACAGAATGGAAAAACACAACCCTTCGATCCAAGGACACCATCAACCTCCACATAGCACTGTTTAAACAGGTAAGTTGAGTTTTTTAGATGGATAACTGTACCTACTTTTTGGTTAATCATGCATAACGTAGTTTAGCTAAGATACGACGACGGACTGTCGCTTAAATGACGCAAAATTTAAAAAGCAGGGCGATAGCTTAACAAGTGCGCCTTCAATGTTCGTCTCGTTGCGTTAAGACACTTCAGCTCTCTGAATGTTACAATTCACCTGTGTGTATGCGCGGCTCTTCCTTCCCCTCAATGCTGAGTGAAACAAGTTTGGTTGATGAAGATGATGAAAGATATGAAATTCGTATCAAATATTATGAAATATTTGAATTTCATATATTCATAATTTCATCTTCATCTTTCCCGGGTATATTACGAACCAATTTAATGACCAGCTCCCAGTTGGCTTGTTAGCTCAATTGGTTAGAGCGCTGCACCGGTATCGCAGAGGTCAGGGTTCGAATCCCGGCAAGCCTGATTCTTTCAGGCTTCCTTTTCGCAACTGCATAAGTTGCGTTAATAACTGCGAGGATCTTCTTTACATTTATTTCTTCATTCCGCAGTTCAAATATATGAATTTCATATATTCATAATTTCATCGAAAACGGACCTTGTTGGTGCATTTCTGACACCTTTCTTGGTAAAACAACAACGTGAATGACAACTTGTTTTTCAAGCAGAAACCAGTTGAACCAGCATTCGAAAAAGTTTAGGCTTCAATAGTGAACAGTGCCTAAATTCTCCTTACAATATCAAGGCGTGATCAAATATACAGTTCACGAGAATGACAGAAGTGATCACCAAAGATGAAATGTTTTGATGTTTGAACAACTTTTCTTATCAAGTACTATAAGGAACTCATGTCAGCCAATGTAGAGAATATACATGTTATGTTGGGGCTTTTAAAAGTTGTTGAAAATCGTCGCTCAATATTCAGCTTTGAGATCAGTGGTTCTGGAGACCAGGGAACAAGTTAAAGACTAGATAAGTTGTCTTTTCCTTGTGGTTGCTTAAGCTTTTTGAATGTCATTAACTGCAATGCGATGTTTCCATTGTTTCTGTGTCTCACAAAACTAAAGAAGGGACTGGACAGGAGGCCGTAGAGCAATCCAACACGAACGTAAGGGGAGGGCCACGCCGGGGATTTCCCCATAAAACACCGTAATTGGAGCCATATCTGTAACAGATCATTAAGGTGCCTCAAAAATGAAAAACGGTCGTGGCGAATAATTCCAAAAGCTTTAGAATTGTAAATACGCGAAGTTAAAAAGGGATGTAAAATCTGCTTCTAAAAAAACAATTTTTTGCTGATTATTGATACATCATTACTTTCTTTCCGTTTAGGAAACAACGAACCTTTGGAAGACATAATCAAGCAAGCAAGAAAGAAAATCACCTGAATCACGTTTATTAACGATGAACGAGGTAGAGATATTAACCTTATTACAAGAAAGCAGCTTAAAAATTACCGTTTTTACCTGTGGTTTGGCTGCATGTTTGGAAATAAAAGCAAATTTTAGGTTTTATGAAGCGAAAGTTTCAAGCTGGCACAGCTCATCCATACGAAAAAACTATCTTAAGGTTAGGGCGTGCACGCGATTTTGAGAGAGGGCCATTTGCATGCTGGCGCGGCTAACCCATTCCAGGTAAACACGATATTTTTTTCTTCAATTTATTTTCAAAACCTCCAAAATAAGACGAGATTTTTATTTTCAACATACAGTGCAACACCAGATATAAAGAATTCTGAAGCTGTTTGCCTGTTGGATACTTACTTATTTTATGAACGTATCAAGACACGATCTATACGTCAGTGAATTGTCAGACCATTTGCAACCTTTCTTTTTCAAGAGAAGAGGACAGTTCATTAAAAGTGCCAGGCCATTAGTTAGTTTTCAGTCGAGTTTTGATAGGGTGTTCGTCACTTCCGACTCAGTTGCACCGCAAAACTCTCAGCCATGCAGTTCGTCCGTTTTCAGCCTAAATTGTTTGAAACATGATTTGTCCGAAACTAAGAAACAGAGTGTTTTTTATTTTGGTTGTTTCAGCTTAATTTTCGAAGATGGTTATGGACGAGTCGCAATTTTTCAGTTGGAGGTCAATTTTCTGTACATGAAATTATGAATATATGAAATTCATATATTTGAACTTCGGTATGAAGAAATAATTAAATGTAAAGAAGATCCTCGCAGTTATTAGCGGAACTCCTTTGCGGCCGAAGGCCGCAAGAGTGGAGCCCCATACCCATACTAAGAGGCGTCCTAAGAGGCATGCTGGCAATTTTTTATGGTCATTGGCAAGCGGAATGACTCGCGGGCGCGCCCGTACGTACGTCGCATTTCATGACATTCTTACATGTAGCAATTTTTGCGCAGCTTCTAGCCAATGGTGTGCGAGGAATCGCGTAAGTCTTTTGGCGCGTGTTGCACAAGCGACTCGCGTAGCGGTAAAATAACTCTTGAAAACAGTGGATAATTTTACAGTAAAATGGTATCCAGCGGCCATAACATGATGAAAAACAGGATTCTACATTCAAGGATGTAAGGTTAGAGCAAAATCAAGCTTATAAGTCGAGCAGAAAAGTACTAATTTGCGAACAAATAATTCTGACCTAAAGCATGACCTTTGTATTTTAAAACGAATGAAGCGTATCCGTTTGCCAAACAGAATTAGAAGAACATAGCTTTCCAATTGACAGTTGTAAAACAGAATCAAAGTTATTCACAATAAACAGATTGAATTTACGACAAAATGTGTCAAATGTGTGCAACACCGTGCAATAATCTGTAAACAAAACCAAAAGAGAATTTCTAGTAGTTTCGAAGCGAACACGCGTCTCCAATTACAAAATACAAAGCGTTGTCGCTTTGCCGATAAACGATTAAATGAATTTGCCTAGCGAACTTAAAGTGAAAGTACAAATAGATAAACTAGATTTGCTTGAATCACGAAACAGAATTATAACTCTAAGTTTATACTAAACTGATACGCTTAATAAAACTATACAGTAATTAACGAGGTCAAGTACCTAAGTTAATAACAGTAAACAAGATTAATTCTGAAGAATTTATAGGCGGCCGATGGTAACCGGTAGATATGGAGTTCCGCTTTTAGGCTTGGCTAAATCTATATATTAACGCAACTTATGCAGTTGCGAAAAGAAAGCCTGAAAGAATCAGGCTTGCCGGGATTCGAACCCTGACCTGTGCGATACCGGTGCAGCGCTCTAACCAATTGAGCTAACAAGCCAACTGGGAGCTGGTCATTAAATTGGTTCGTAATATACCCGGGAAATATGAAGATGAAATTATTTATTAATTTCATTTCTTCTTTCCCGGGTATATTACGAACCAATTTAATGACCAGCTTCCAGTTGGCCTGTTAGCTCAATTGGTTTAAGAGCGCTGCACCGGTATCGCAGAGGTCAGGGTTCGAATCCCGGCAAGCCTGTTTTTTTCAGGCTTTCTTTTCGCAACTGCATAAGTTGTGTTAATAACTGCGAGGATCTTCTTTACATTTATTTTTTCAATTTTCTGTACGTTGAGGAAAATACACTTTTTTCTAAGAAAATTCAGGCCAGCCATTTCATTTTTTTTAATGAAACGTTTCTCTATTTAATTCCTATTTTTTAAAGCTTGAGAGTTCTGAAGTTTCAACTCGTTTTGTTAAACCTCCAAAATAAAGCGCGGGATACCGACAGAGCAACACCAGATATAACGAACTCCTGGGAATACGGACAAAATTCATAAACAACCATCTGATAATTTATCGCAGATAGAGAATGCACTACGCTTCAGCCGAAAGAATACAAAAGGTTATATCAGTATTATTGCGTACCGTCAATGGAATACAAACTAGGTACAAAGAGACTTGTTAGCGATTCAAACTTTGCCAGCTTTTTAACTGTCATTTGGTAAAAATCTTTGAGGTTGAGACCTCTAAACAAGTAAAATGATGTAGCAAAGACTAGAACTGTCAGTACAACTCCATTTGTTGACAAACGCTCCTCCCAACAAAAGATAAGCTAAGATAGCCTGCGTGCAGACATTTCCTATTTCCTGGTTTCCTCATGAAGCAAAGGAAATAGGAGACGTGTGCACTCAGGCTAAAGCTAAGAGCACCCAGGCTTAAACCAGGGAATTTTTTAGGAATCCTTTTTTAACCGAATTAGAAAATTTTTGGTCGGTAGCTCTATATTTAAACTCAGAAAGTACGATTGTAATCTACAGGCTAGAAAGTAAGAACCACCTTTTACAGCGTAATAAACAGTACCACAGGAAAGTACTGCTCAGTAGCTTTCATTTGAATGGTCATACTTTAGGATTTCATCCACAGATTCAAACGTTAGAACCACCTTGTACAGCATAATAAACAGCACCACAGGAAAGTACTGCTCAGTAGCTTTCATTTGAATGGTCACACTTTAGAATTTCAACCGCAGACTCAAAAGTTAGAGCCACCTTGTACAGCATAATAAACAGTACCGCAGGAAAGAACTGCTCAGTAGCTATCATTTGAATGTACGTCCGGCGCTCTTAAGTATTTTACCCACGGACTCATGAGTTAAAATCACCTTGTACAGCATAATAAACAGCGCCACAGCAAAGTACTGCTCAGTAGCTTTCATTTGAATGGTCACACTTTAGGATTTTACCCAGAGACTCGAGGTAGAACCACCTTGCACAGCATAATGAACAGCACCACAGATTACTACTGCTCAGTAGCTTTTATTAATTTGAATGGTCAGACTTTTGTTTTATCCACACACTCGAAACTTAGAACCAAGTATGTCTCCTTGGTCAAGGTTTCTCTGTAAGTGAAGGAGTTATTAAGGAACGTTTAATTAAAGAGGCAATCTCGTCCAGTGGAAAATTCGATGTTAAGAGTCGATTTCCTAGGAAACGGCTTTAGGTTGTCAAGAGTTTTGCTGCTGTCAGTTTTCAAAAAGGAAGAGGTTGAGACACCTATTGGAGGAAAAAACGAAATAGATCATTTGATAGTTTCGATTTAACACGAATTTTACTAATTTTAGTAAAAATGTCATACAGGCCACTCGTTTTGACCAAGTGCAAGTATTCAATATGCATCCTTAGGAAGAAACGATTTGTCAGTAAAATGTTGAACCAATTGCTTGTTGCCGTATTAACAACTGGGCCAAGGAAGATGCTGTGGGAAAGAGGACGGTGAAAAGAGTTTAAAACCTTTTCAGTCATTTCAGTCTTTTGTCATCTCAAGTTTGATCAGACACTAAGTTTTTCAGTTGGGAATTTGAAATAAAAACATGATTTGTCAGTAAAATGTTTGAGGTATTGCCTGATGGCGATTTACTTATTTTCAGAGGTAAAGACACGATATTTACGTTAGTAAAATGTCAGTAAAATGTCAGACCATTAGCAAGTGAAAATCGTGAAATATAGTTCGTTTTTTGTCAGTTTTTGTTCCTTAACTTTAAGTGCGTGTTTCAGTCAGTGCTCAAAGACAGTTTCTATATTTGTGTGTTTCTTTCGACGTTTTTTTTCGATGTGTTCAAGGTTGAGAAAATTTTTCGTAATGAGAAGTGTAAAACATTTCGTTTTATCTGTTGAATTTTGCTTGTTTGTCAATTTTGATATCCGCTTCAGAGAAAAATATAGGACTTTTACTAGTTGGAATAAACTTTTTCATCTCCTCGCATTGTCCGTTAGCTTATTTATTTGTCTATGTGTTTGCCACATTCGTCATGCATTAGGTAACTAGTCACAAGACGTGAAGCAATGTGCCAGTCACGCAAGACCTGTAAGTTTCGTTATTATTAGGTGATTAGATTAAAAAGCGTTTTTTAAAATCACGTTTCCTCCTAAATACGCACTACACATGTACGAAGACGTAGAAAGAGTTAAGAATCCACAGTGAAACTATCCGCCAGTGCTAACGCGAGACTTATCATTCATATTGTTGAAGGCCAAAACCAGGACGTAATTTGAATCCACTCGTATTCGCCAAAAAATACAAAAGTACTTTGGGTTTTACAGTTTGCTACATGATGTAACTAGTTACACAAGAAGTGAGGAAATGTCACTTAAGACCAGAGCTGTAATTAACTGTCGGTCATCGGACAATGTCCGACCAAAATCGGCCCATGTCCGACGAAATCTTAACTTTGGTCGGACATTATGTCCGGACGAATTTTTTTAACCAAATAATGAGTAAATAATGATAAGAAAATAATTATTTCAAAAAGACTTTTACTTAAAAATAATAATTAAAAAAACGTCCGACCACATTTCTGTTAGTCCGACCAAAATGGAGACTTGGTCGGACATACGTCCTTTCAAGAAAGAAAAATTATTTGCAGCCCTGTAAGACGTTGTTCACGCTCATCCCATGTTTACATGCATGCGGACCATTTATTTTTAAAATGTTTAGAGGATGAACAATCATTACAAGTACAATCATTACTCAGTACAAATCTTGGGCCAATTTTTTTCGTCTAATTTTAGCCGTTTTGATTTAGAATTTAATTTTGAGAAAAGTGGGTCACTTAAAAATGGGAGGCCATTGTCAGTTTTTGGTATAGATGATTTTTACTTTTTTTGGTTCAGGTTTTAGTTAAAAAGTGATTTTAAGCTTTAGACACGATTTTTCAGTAAAATTGCAAGGCCAAGTGTTTCCAAGTTTCCAGTTTAAGGTGATTCCCTTCAATTGCATTGCGCATCCTTTCTGCGCATCATTTTTTGCGTGATTAGCGCGCGCACGAGCGCGTGCATCTTTGGAACTTGATAGGTTTTCTATGAAAGCCGGGCAGTTCAGAGAAAAAACAGGTCCTTTTCTTCTAAACGAGCTCTGTGACCCCCATTTTTTCATACATAAATTCAAATGGCACATTGCCGAGTACAATATATCGCGATTTCAAGAAACGTTAAAAATTCTGCTTTGAGATATTTTTATTTAAAAGCCGAAAAGAACACTCTTAAGATACAGCATAGTATGTACGCACGCGACAAATTCTTAAATTTTTTTTCATATCCTTAATTCCTGTTCAACTAAAATAGTATACAATGCAAGATAAATGTCTATCTTGTTGATCTGCTCCAATATTTCAATACAAGTAATAACTTTTTAAAGCAATTATAGTTCTCATTTCTGATTATTACAATTTCTCAGGAAAACCTTGCGGGTCTTATAGTTGCTATCAGTTGCTATCCATGTTGTGCCAAAACAAGCTCGATAACCCCTATTTTTTTATTGCATTTTTGAAATATTCTAAATATAACTACCAGTTGGACCAAGTCTTAGAAAATTTTAAATATTCCTTCTATTTCAATGGAATCACCTTAAGGTGGCTCCATAGAGTTTTATGAACGCGCTCGCTAGTGACACGAGCTTCGGTAGTCTGCGCGTGCGAGCTAACGAGAGTTCATGCCAAAAAAGTAAAACAATTAACAGCACGACCCAAAGGTTAGCCCTCAAGCAGCTGTCTTCAAGCTGTTCAAAGAACTGACGCATTGCATCTTAACTATGTTTTAAGCTCAAATATTGCTTTACAAGCATTCGATCTTGACACGCTCCGCATCAAATTCTCAATGAAGAAATCCGCTTGTTCTGAATTTCACAAGGAAAAGGAAATAGGAGTACGTCTGCACGCAGGCTAAAGCTGAGAGGGCCCAAGCATATTTTCTAACTGAATTAGAAAATTTCTGCTCGGTAGCTTTTAGTTGAATATTTACAAGTACTATTGTAATCTACAGGCTAGAACCACTTTGTACAGAGTCATGCACCGTACCACAGGGAAGTACTGCTCAGTAGCTCTCATTTAAGTCGTCACACTTTAGGACTTCATCCACAGACTCAAACGTTAGAACCACCTTGTACAGCATAATAAACAGCACCACAGGAAAGTACTGCTCGGTAGCTTTCATTTGAATGGTCGTCACACTTTAGGATTTCATCCACATACTCAAAATAGGAGCCATGGAAATAACTGTCTAGAAACTTAATTTCACTTGAGTAGTTACATTTTTCATCCATCCATAGGAATTCCTGTTATATGACGTAGAGTTGTCATGAAAAAAAAATGGAAAATTTGTCTTCGATGAAATTCCCTAAAATTTGACAAAGGGATTAGACTTATTTTACTCTACTTAGGGCTTAATTGTCAAGGAGATTCGTATGACCAATTTTTGTGTTGAAGCAATTAACACAAAATAGCAAAAAGCGAAAAACCTGCCTTTGCAACCCTACGTTTCTCGGCCTTAAAAGTTTCTTCTGGTCAAAATACAAAAACTGTAAAAATTTGGGAAGATTTCACCTAAAAAAGTTGAAGAAAATCAAAATCAAAGCCATATACACTTTGCAAAAACCTAGTTTTGTTCTTGTTTGTTACATTTTGATAGTTTTGTGAGAACAGAAGAAAGAAGAACGAGAACATTAGCTTTTATAACACAACACTCGCGCACGCCACGCCATCGATAATTAAGGGATGGAGCCACCTTAAATTTTTCCTAGTTACTTTTCAGCAAGGGAATTCATTTTAGTTTCAGATATATTTCTCAGTACAAACGCTGCAAACGCAATTTGTCGGTTTCTTCTTTCTGTTTTTGTCATACTGTGATACTGTCGCTAGCCACAAGCTGTTTTCTGCTTTAATTTTAAATTTGGTGTGTTCATTTTATTTCAACACTAAGAATTTTAATGTTAATGTAGAATTTGCAGGAAAAAATGGCCTGCAATTTTTCTGTTTTTGTGATCAAGTAATGCCCTCTTGTCCATCTACTTACGTTAGTTTTCAGTCAAAATTTCCATGTTTGTCAGCCAGTTTGCAATTAGGATTTTCAGGGTTAGAACGTAATTCTTTAACGGAAAACATAAGGTGCGCCTTTTTTCATTTCAATTTTGTCTGTTTTCAGCTTCCAATAAGTTTTAGGTCGTGGATTTCTTAGCAAAAATCGTAACCTGCTGTTTGTCTAGATTTACATTTTTCTGGGGAAGTTCTGGGGTGCGTTTCCTTGGTGTCCTCTGGAATGAGAATAGGAAGAATGGAAATGATCAGAATTATTGAAATATGAAACAAGAAAATAACGATCTTTCAAAACTGGACTGAAAACTGACTGTCGGTTTTTCCTCAGGCTAGGTGGGCGAATCAATTTTGTCGCGCGAATGCGCGGCTGTTTTCGTCAGCCATTTTGTTGTTGCCCAGTGATTGACAACTTTTTCGTTCTGCTCATTCGTTCAGTCTGCCCCAAATAGCAGAATACATGGAATGGCACAAACTACCAGGATTCTAACAATTCCAGAATAAGAGCAGGTAATTAAAAGCAAACACGCCCAAAAGCCGTTGCACTTATTGGATCACAAAAAAAAAACAACAGCAACAACCAAACAAACAACAACAAAAACGAAGTCAAAAATGCGCCCCTGGCTTCTGGTTAAATTCCACCTCTTTTTGTTAGTTTTCACTCAAAAGTGATTTGTATTTTAGTCAGCTAGTTTGCAATAAGGATTTTTTCTTTTCAATGGAAATCAGACGATGATTGTCTGTTTTTATCTCAATTTTTCAACTTTCAGTAAGGCAAAGCTTTAGGCCATGGATTTCTTAGTGAAAACTCGTAGACGGTTTGTTTTCAGTTACATTTTTTTGGTTTTTCAAGGTTATGGATTACTCAACGAAAATCGCAGGCTTCTTTTCAGTTTTCGCATAGGGTTATACAGTCGTATTAGATACAATTTCTCAGTGAAAATGCTAGGCAATTTTTCCGTTTTCATTCTTTTTTCCGTTTGCCATCGCCCAGATTGCCGCGACATATCCCCGGCCGGAACTTTTTTGCGAGGCTACGCCCAAAAATCGAAAGCTAATTAGATTGCCAGACGTTGACCCTTTAATCCCTAACAGTGCCTAAATGAAATTTCTGTTTACATCATCATTACTAGTTGAAACGTTCAACTGATGAAAATAAAGGAAGTGATCCACAAATCTGGAAGAGATATCTTGATATGTAAGACAAATTCACCATAGGAAATGTATGGAGGGCAATAAGGAGAATATACGTTTTCATATTAGGGATTAAAGGGTTAAGACAGTAGAGAAAATGACTTGAAAATGACAACCAGTGCGAAAGTCATTTTGCGAGTTTATGATCGTTCTACTTATCCTATGGCTTTTGTAGAAGAAACTTCAGTGGAATAATGAGACGTTATTTGGAGGAACAAATTTTACTAGAAGTTGATCTATTAGTCAGGGTCTTTCTTATATGGTAAAATATTTTGACCCGGAATTTTTCTGCACAAAATGGCCTGTCTTCTGAGTTTGGAACGTTATTTTGAAAACATCGCTTTCGTTAGCCTTGAACCGCCAAAATAAACACAGAAATACAAAGCAAAACAATATGGCAGCAGTTTTGTGAGTTTTTATTTTATTTTCGTCGGTTTTAGAAGGAGTAAATTTGGGCTTTAGTTTTGCTAGTTCGATAAACCGATACAGCCATAATAAATGTACAGTACACCACACAAACAGAGAATGGTGAGCCTGTGGACAATAAAACGGATTTGCTTTGAGTTTCCAGCGTATCGAAAGTTGAATAAACACTTGCGCAAACAAAAGACTCAGCTATTCCCAAAGGTCACCAACCGGCAACGGATCAAAATTTGAATAGCTATTTTTTTTTAAGCAAAAGAACTATTCCCACGGGTGTAGACTAGCTCGATCCGGACGGCCGCCTTGTTTTTCTGCAGTTAGCTCAAATATTGGTTATTTAACACAGTTGTAATCTACTGAACGCCATTGCAGAAATCAGGATCCAGTTTTTGACACAAGCTTCGTTGGTTATATCTGTGTTGCACTGTATGAATGAGTGAAAGGCAATTTACACGGTTCAATTTGTTTACCGATCGTCGCACGCTTTCGGGCACAATTTTAGATATCGCTAACTTTTCAACATCGCTACAATTTGACCCAAAGTTGTAACTTTTTCCAGCTGCAACAGATGACGAAAATTTCTCGAAGCCAATGTTGGAAAAGAAATGGTGCAAACCTCGAATGTTCGCTTTATTATCGCTCACAAAACAAAGACTGACTGACTAAATAATTTCAATCTAAAAATCGTTGTGATTTACTTGTGACAAGCTAAATCATTTCCAAAATGCTATCAAGTTATTTTAAACAAAATACCTGGCAATTTTTTTGTCCATTGCTGTTATGGTAACCCCTGTTCAAATTGGTCTAATTTTCCCGCCAAAAGACTTAGAAAAATACGGGCGCCCAAAATACGCATGCGCCATTTTTTAAAAAATTTTTCACAACCACCATTTAATTATAATTAATATCTTTAATTGTGAAGTAATGGTTATTTTAATAAACAGCAATAAAAGTACAAAACATTTGTTGTTTGCAATTTCTTTGTATTCTTTATTCTTTCTCACTTAAATATCTATCAATATTTACAATTTTTCTTATTCAAAAAAAGTTAATTAGTCAAGTAAAAATCGTTTAATTAATTAAAAGGTGTGACTAAGTTTTTCTTCCTATATATACTAAGTCTTTTGGCGGGAAAATTTGAAAAAATTTGAACAGCGTTTCCCCTAGCAACATTTTTTGCAAAAAAATTTAAGGGGTAAACTTTGAACATTTCTTGATCAAAAATAATTCAATGAGTACCCGAGAAGTTTAAACCCGCCAAAAGAGCGTACGTCATCAAGTAATGAAACTTTTTGTAAGAAAATTTTCTTGTTCCACCTACTTTTGTGCCAATTTTAAACCATGAAATTTTGTAACAAAACTGTTTTGAATTACGAAAGTGCAGTCAATTTTTCTAACTTTCATCCAAAGATTTTGCAATTTGTCACAAAGCTTTCTTTTGAAAGATTGTTTCATATTCGAGAGGATGTACGCTTAGAAAGCGACATGGCAAGCTATTAAACGGTTTTGCAGAAGAAAAAATGTTTCCAAAATCGTTTCGAAGTAGTGATACTGCTAGCAAGGATTTTAAAATGAACGAGACAACAAATGCTTCTATGTTTTGTATCCAATTTTTTTACGATCTAATCCAGAACAGCTGCAAAACTGTCTAGCTCGCCATGACGCTTTGAGAACTAACGTGTTCAACAGACAATGTACAGTGTTATACACGGCAAGTTAAACGAGTGAAAGCAAGTTTTTGGTAAAGTGATCACGTTAGAAAGCCAAGATGTTTTTAAAATATCAAAACCGTAGTCAGCCGACTTTGTTCTCCAGATACAGTCAATAATTTCTCAAATTTAAAAACAACGTCTCTGGTTCATCATGAATTTCTCCAGCTATAGTTAATTTATTGGCGATACTTGGGTGAATTTTGTCCAGGCTAGATAACATACAAAAATTTAAACCATTTTCTCTTTCGTCTTTGGTGATATTTGGTTCGTAGATCCTTCTGTTCTAACATATATTTTGGCAAATGTGCAAACAATTTTTTTGACACAAGTTGTTTTATTTGTTTTCATTTTCTGGCAAATAACATTGCAAATTTTCTTTGGTGATAAACTTGTTCCATATATTTTTTCCAGTTCCAAATATCAGGATATATTCTTGTTTTATTCTTCACATTCATTTGGACCTTTGGCTGGCAAATATTTGTTGACAATTGGTATATGTTTTTCAGTTTAATGCTTGTGAATATTTTGGACAATTTTAAGTCAATTGTAAAAGAAAAATATTTTGCCAAATAATTAATATTTTGGATGAAAAGTTTTGGCAACTTAACGACACAACAATTTGCCTAATTCTTTGCTCTGGTTGAAAATTAAATATGTGCTTTCACTTGTCCCTTGCTTATGTAACACTGATTCTGTCAGCTGAACAAGATCTTACACATACAATTCAAATATTACAAAAACTAATGTCTGGTTGAAATGTGCAGAAATGAAACTATAAAACTTTGATATCACCATACAAGTTTGCCGAAAAATCAAAACAATTTTTTCTTCGTTATCATGAATTTCCTCGATTTAATTTCTTGGCTAGTGATCAAAACCGGAGTTAAACGGACCACAAAAGAAGAAGTTTCGTTTAATCAATTTTCTTACAGCCGAGAGAAACTTCGAAAACCTGTTCACTCTCATTTTGTTCTCCAAAAATTTCACAATAAAGGGGAAAGAACATATCTTCACACTTTTCTACGTTTTCAATTGTTGAACATGAAAATTCATTAAATCACTTTAAGTCATGTTTTGCGTTAATCTACGTTGGTACTGACTTAAATGAAGAGAAAAACGAGCTGAAGTATCTTAACAAAGGTTCACTTGATGTGCACGACTCAATGATTTTAAGCAATAATTTTGGGTATAATAGTCACTTTCAAAACTTTTAAAAGTTGTTTTGGCCTTGTATCCTCGAACAGTATCCTCGGGCAGATAATCAAACAACATTAACGAAACCAGTGATTGAAAAACTCGAAGGAATTTGCGAAAAGAACTAAAACAAACCACTCTTCATAAAGCTTAAATGTCACCTGAAAAATTGACTGTTAACACCTCCGTTCGATATCATGTGGTTTGTGTAAATATTTATAAGTGAACTAAACGTTTGGACGTCGAAAAAATTTAAACTCGACTGAAGGTACGAAATCATTTATCACATGAAAGAATTGAATTAAAATACATTGGCAATCGTGTAATATCAGTGGAAAGAGATACTCAATAAATGAGTTTAAATTTTGCGATCATTTGGAAGTGAAATATGTCGGAATGTATAGTGTGAAAGATTTTCTTATATTTGACCTTTTTGCCTTTTAATTCAAGAAAATCTTGTTCTTGTTTGGAAAACATTTACCGTGTAAATTTCGAAATAAGCCGAATTAAACCAAATTCCTTTATCAAATTTTTACAAAGGTTAGGATGGCAATTGAAAGTAATGCAATCGTGCAATGTTGGTGAATTCAATATGCAACAAATTATTTTGAATCCTCACAGGGTTTTGCCACATGTTCGATATCGTGTGCCAATTTTTCTACAGATTTTATTGTCAGTTTTCTTTCTTCTCAGATTGCAAATGTTAATTTCAATAATTTCCGACAAAAATTTTTATCCTTGAATTAATGCATCAGTCAATTCCAGCTGCGCCCATCCCCCCCCCCCCCGGGCAACTGCGGGGCATTTGCGCACCCTGTCAGTTCCGGGGGTGGGGCATTAGCAAATTTGGCACGGCCCGGGGGTCGGGCATTTGCCTACCCCGGGGCTACCCCGGGGTTTTGACACACTCGTGGTTTCCGTCTCGAAATCCAAACATGGAGGATTTTATCGCAAAGGACCAGCAATTCGTCGCAGATAGGATCGACCGTCATAGACTGGACAAACTAGTGGAGGTTTTCTCGATTTTATGCATTTCTTCATTGCTTATCAACGCACAACTTGAGCTATCATTATATATAGCGAGATTGGGAACGATCAACGTGAATCGACGTACGCATGCTTCTTTGATCAAGGATTCA
The DNA here is from genome assembly GCA_964030785.1 of Siderastrea siderea. Lineage (NCBI taxonomy): Eukaryota > Metazoa > Cnidaria > Anthozoa > Scleractinia > Rhizangiidae > Siderastrea > Siderastrea siderea. Next base: position 10,261,814 of record OZ034979.1, read on the forward strand.
AATAAAATTTGGTCGCGATGACTCTTAAACTACAATGTTCGATTATTAAATTCTAACAACATGTGTATAGGGATCGACGTTTTATACTTTCGCATATTATTCACAACAGATGACTTTTATAATGTCAAGATTTTTGTTTACTAGCGAACTGTTTTCAAACTTTTAAGTAACAATCAACTATCATGTAGTGTTGTCTGTGAAGTATTACATGTAAAATACCATGCTTGGCGTTATTAAGTTTATTAACATCGGATAGTGCCATTACAAACAATAGAAGACGGAGAGGCAGGCCTTCAGAAACGAAAAAATGACACATTAAATACTGCAAGTGGCATTATTGTGCAATGAATGAAAACTGCTGCAGTGTTGATTGGGGACGTACGATCCCGGGGGCGGGGCATTTGCCCTCTTCCTTCGTCCCCACCGCGGGGCATTTGGAAGCTTAAGTGTCCCCAGCCCCGGGGAATTTGCCATCCAAGAGAAAAAAAATGCTAATGCCCGGGGGTTAGCCCGGGGGGGGGGGGGGCATGGGCGCAGCTGGAATTGACTGATGCATAAGAAAAGGTACTGATTATCTCTGCCGTGGAACGTTATTTGTTTGCCGATGATTGAAGAATGAAGACAATCTACTCAGTCTTGAAATCGAAGTTATTATTTGAAGTAACACCTTCGTGTTTGGTTGTTTGAAAATTCAGTCTATGAACTGAGGTGCAAATTTGTGGCTATTATTCCAGGAAAAACAATGATGTTGCCCAAAAATGAAACGGAAAAATTCCAATTTGTCTTTTATGGCCGTCCGTAACTTTGCTTTGCTTTCCCGAGAGGTTTTGAAACATTTAAGCACATTATTCCAACCAGACATTAATTTTTGTCATCTACCATAAAAAATCAAGAGAACATATGGAAAAAATCGGGTCATCCATGTATTTTTTTGGAAAACTTATTAGTAATTTGAATTGTTATTAAATCTACTTAATTTTAATGCAAAAGACTAGATAATTTAATTCGTAATCCGTTTCCATGGAGACCCTTTCAATGCCACATGTTCCCTTGGCAACGGTATAAATGTAAGATGGAACTGCCAAGTTTATCTGATCAGATTTTATTTGAATTTCACGCTAAAATCAACCTGAAGAGATCCAAAACTGAAGACTGATTTCAGCTGAAACTGTTTCATCCAATTTCTTCCTTATACCCTTAAAAATGGAGGCCTGTTCAAAATAAATTTGACTCACGGAATATACAAAACACCCTCAGTAACCTATTTTCCGCAGACAATTTGCAAATAATTGACCTGCAAGAAAAATATCAAAATAGATCATTCTGTATTCCTTTTATACAGCCTTACATATTTTTGCCAAAGGCGTGCTTCTTCTGCAAACGTAACTGAAAATTAGCCTGAGTTAACTGATAGAATTTCGAAGTAGCCCTGTGGTTTCTTCAGCTTCCGCTGTCTTCTTTTCAATAAATTTATACAGCATTTCACCCAAAAAGGCGTGGAATAAAAGAAATAGACAATTTGACTCCACTTGTTCTTAATTCCATCGTTTAAATTTACTAATTTTGGCAGCTCATGTTACAAAATGTACTTCTTTTTCCACGAGATTTTTGTTTCTAACCAAATGGATGAATTTGATTGATGATTGATCTTTGAAATGCGAAGTAGTTCTTGTTCGTTTCAAAGTAGAATTGCCCAAAATGCTGGAGACTTTACTGAACAACCGGAGATTTTGGTTTTCTTTTTTATTCAACTGAAATAACTTTTCTTCGGTTTTGGATTGGTCTGTCCTTTTAATTTGATCGAACGTTGCCCATTAAATTTTGTTCTAGTAGACATAGTTTCAGACAACTTAACATTTCCATCTTATTTGATAAGAATAACAAAAAATAGAAAATAACTTGGTCTTTTTCGAAAAACAAAACGTAAAGTAACGTTGAGTGATGATCATCATTGGCACTTTAACATTTTCAGAAATCGTTACAATTTTTGCAAAAAAAAAATTAATAATTAATGATTTGGACCAATTGATGAAAAAATTCTTTTGGAATTTTGTCTGGAAAATATAAATTCAATTAATTGTTTCTGAGAAACGTACGTATACGGATAAAAAATATGCCAATGTTGATTAATCGCTCAAAGTTATCGTTTAACATGCCTTAACCGATTTTCAGAATTTCAACAAAACCTCAATAGGATGGTGGCTGGTTAATTTGAAAAAGAATGGAAAATCTTTACTTGTATCATCGTTGCTCAAAACACAAACAGGCGAATTTTGGAGCTTCTCGATTTCTAAGTGAAAAAACTTTCGGTTCGATTCCCCGAGGGAATCTTTAAATCCCAGCTCGTAATATAAACTGACTGTTAGAAAACTAAGACAAAAACAATCCGTTTTGTGTTTTAAAAATTAGAAATTTGCTATGCCATATACCACCACCACCCTTCAGAGGTAATTTAGTAACAAAAGAAATATGAACTCTTATCCTTGTTCCGTTTCCCTTCAGTCCACTGCTTGTTCCAGTTTCTTGTTCCTCTTCTTGTACAATCTTCCTCGTGAAATGCCGTTTCTGGAAATGAAAGAAGCAAAAATATGAGTTTAAGTTCAGCAGATACGGCTAGTTAAACCCACTGAGATATTAAGCTTGCAACTAACCCCATTTTTACGTCCATTGGCAACATAAAAAAATCCCATACAACTGCTGTATACCGAAGAGCTTTTCTGCGAGTGGTCACCAGTTCACGCCTTAATATAAAGAATTCATCCACAAACTCAAGACGTGAACCAAATTCCTCCAAACTCAAACTTAAACGTGGTGAAAGCAAGCCTGCTTATTTGAAAATTTCTGGTAAACTAGCAACTAAATAAAGGATTTTCCAACTCGCATGGAATTTTTCAACGTCAGAGAAATTAAATTACCAAATGCTTTCAGTGCATGACTCATACGTTCGTTGACGTTCTCAACACGTGGCCACTCCGAAAACATTTAAAGGGACACTATCCCGACAATGCGCACGCGTGAAAGTCAGCTGTTATCTTTCAAAAAAACAATAGAACTGTCACATTGACGCGACAAGATTACCCCGCGGCCCACGCGGTGATCCACTGTTTGCATCCGTAATTTAATATTTTGCTCGCGTTTTATGGCTCCAAGGAAGCTACAACTTAAACTTCTGGACGAAAAGGGTCTATGGATCGCAATCCGTGATGCGAAACACAAAATATAAATCACCGGAGATTTTCGGATTTAATTGCAGTGAAAGCTAGAGATTTCTTTGGCGAAACATCACGTCGGACTTTGGTAACAAGAGGACTTATTAGTTCCTATTGTTTTCGGAGGGACAACTATGTCGTTTAGAGTGCAAAATAAGGTCAGCTAGCATTTTCGGCGAGCCATCAGCAGCTCGGAAATTCGCGGATAGGATTCTGTTTCCTAAAATTTTTCTGCGGCCTAAATATTCAGCTAAAAATCCGAACAGATCAATCCGTATTAGCTTTCACAAATATGCCTTTGTAAACCTCTGAAGCAATCTTAGAAAGCAGGAAATAATATTTTAAGTATTTTGCTAAAACTTTCTCGTTGGATGCCCCTGATTATACACAAAGATTTAACAGAGCGTGATGCGAAACACAAAATCCTGCAACAGAATTAAAAACAGTAAGCCGAGCCCGGCGTTACAAACATCAGCAGGGAAACTCGTCACGCTATTTCAGATCCTTTATTGTCGAAAATGTAAACATGAGAGGCGGAAAACCCCATAAATTTCCTAAATGAGCCAAATTCAACGTACCTATTATGCAAGAGTGGCATTAAAGCCACATTAAGTCGCTTAACAAACGATCACAAGTCAAATCAACGGAGAATAACAAACGACGAAAGCCACAAGAATCCACCAGTTATGACCTCGATATGACCTCGAGAATGCGACGCCTAAGTTGTAACGGGCTCAATTCAGTCAACATTTAAAAATCCTCCGTTCTAAACCCGCTACAAAAAAACAAGAAGCAAAATGGGTCAAAAGACCAAGATAATGCACGGCGTACAAGAACAAGTAGAAGTCGTGCAGCGTGCAGGCCTTCCATCCCATCAGTTTATGGCTGTGTCGGTCGAATACAGACACCACTGATCCCTTCAGTCGTTTCCATGTCTCATGGATTGCTTTCTTGATATATATTCTGGTATGCTGCTGGTTCCATTTCTTCTTATTCCTTCCACGATTTTCTGAGCTTTTATGGAGGCTGCCGGGAGAAAGAAGCCTTCGACCGGCGCCATAGCGTTTCCCTCCTCTTGGTCCTCCGTACAATGGCATTGAAAACAACGCCAAAAAATCCCGATCTCACACAAATTGGAACTAAACGAAAACTATATATAATTAATCCATAACTGGGAGAAGCTTTAGGGTAATATTGAACTAAACTGAGCACGATGCAAACGGATTTTTAAAGGTTCTATATCACTTCTCGCATCTTTTGAATTCGCGACATCCTGTCAGGAAATCAAAGTTTGGAGCATGCGCAGTAACAGGATATCGGTCCTTTAACAATTTTTTTTTGGACATGCAGTAAAGAAACTGAAATTCGGAGTTTACTTCCTCTATTCCGTAAACCTGTTAAGATTCTATTTTATTTTAACTCTGAGTCTTTCTTAGAAGAAAACGCTAGCGAGTTTTTCAAATCCAAGAACGCTCAGAGCGACCGTTTCTTCAGCCAAATCATTAGAATTCCTACGACGCACTTTAGAAGTTTTTAGAACTACTGAAAACCTTGAGCTGAAGTAGGTCAAATAGGCACTCACCATTTCCGACGCAAAGATTTCTTTACATCCATAATTCTGACATCTCAAGAAAGCTTCAACAGCAGAGATCGCCTTTGCACGTCCTCGCTCGCCAACTAGTCGCATGGTTTGACGCAAATTCTGGACTCAGTCATGAATATTGATTACAAGGTTGAACCAATCACGAGGCGATAGAAACGGCATGTTCTGTGAGAATTTTTCCCATGTTTCTCTGAATAAAGTAGTTTTGTATTCAAATTATGTGAGTAGGACGTGAGATAATTTTCAATAGACTCTGAAAAAAACTTCCGCACAGCCAAATCATATCATTTTTTCGATGTACACGCAATTTTTTTTCAGCCTTGAGATGTCACTTGGCAATCCAGAATTTAAACTGCAAACATTAGGAAAGCAATCCTACATTCCCGAACAAAACTAGTCAATATAAACGAAAAAATTCGCGCGCATTGCTCCCTTTCCCTCATTCAAAATAAGGAACGTTTTCCATTTGTATGGAAAAACCGGTTTTTCCGGTGGGAAATGAAATGGAACGGTTCTTTTCGCCGGAAATTTTATGGAAAACAAGGAATACCTTTAAACATTTTCTTCTTTTCTCTTTTCCGGAATCGTCTGATTATCAGCGTACCATTTGCTTCAACACACCATGATGAAATTCGCGGTTTGTTTATGGAAACATCGTTTCATTTCATTTGTGCTCACCGGTTTTTCCCATACTAATGAAAAGCGCTTTCTGTCAAATGTTACATATTCATCTCGTTCCATTTTTTTTGTGGAAAACTTGTGGGCGGAAAATTCTCGCCGGCTTTTCAACACTAATAGAAAGAGCTCAGTGATAGAAAAGATACCCGAAACGCTCCCCCCCCCCCCCCCCCCGCCCCTCTTACTCAAAGAGGGGCCGGACGAAAGGCCGAAGAAAGGCCGGACGAATCATTGGAATTTTGAAGGAATGAGACAGTGGCCGGGGAGAGGTGGGGACACAACAATATTACTAAAGGGTAGAATGGAAAAATTGTTGTATTTATTGACTTTGTAACAGTGTAAAACCTGAATAGCTATTATCAAATCAGTCTAATGTTAAAAGCAGTTATAGCATTGAGGTGGGTACGCCCTCGGCCGGCACAGGGAACCCACTTGGCTGTGATTATCCGGCTTTTATTAGCAGTCAGGCAGATGGTTGGTGCATGAGAGCGAAGACGGTATAGTGAAGGGTTTTTAAGGAAATTTGTGGGTCCGAAAATGGCTTTCTTGACCATTTGGATATTGTAGAGTTTTGATGACCTTTTTGATAGTCTCGGAAACGTCCCTAGTATAGTCAATAAGTATAGTATAAGTATAGTAAATCGCCAGAAAGAGCAGAGCGCAGATCATGAATGGTTTGTGATTCCGTAGACTTGCTCCAAGTCGTTCGTGCTGATAATGAAAGGCGCGCGGGTGGTCCACGAACGTGAACCAAAATGGCAGCTAGTTCTGCGAAACGAGCTTAAAGCCCGGATACACGGTGCAACATTGCGCGCAACTTTAAAGTTGCACCGTGTGTCCACCCTTGAAATTGTTGCGCGCAACGTTGCGTGCAACTGTTGAAGAAGTAATCTGCTCCTGCTTCTGCAGCATCACGCGCAACTGTTTCACCGTGTGTCCATCATCTGCAACATTGCGAGCAACTCGTGACGTAATGTAACGCGCAATGATGCATCGTGTGTCCGCGCCTTTAGACTAACTGAGATGCATCGCGCTCGTAAAGAAAATTATGGCGCGCTATACATGACCGCACGTTTCATCCCTTATCCCCGCACGTTAATCATTGGAGCTTGGAGCAAGTCTATTGATTCCGTTGTTCAGAAACCGGCAATGACAAACAGTAGTACTTTGTAATAATGACAGCCCCTGCGTACCCTGCTCTTAGAGGTTTTTCTTTCTTTTTCTTACAGCGAATTGAGGCGCTAACCGGCGACAACGAGTTTCGCAGTTCGTTGTCGTCGCTTAGCGCCTCAATTCGCTTTGAGGAAAAGAAAAAAACCTCTGGGACCAGGGTAGTCTTGCACAAAATTTGTGACATCACCGAATGCTCGTTCCCAGGCTTCGAGCACAACTGTGAGAGAAAGAGAAGGCCTAAGGACTAGACTGGCCTGATCCGTTTTGCGAACTCAATCTCGCTCCCAGAGTTCTGGGTTCGGGAACGGCCCATTCCGCTGGACAAGGGCAACGTGGACTCTATGGACGAGATTGATTTACACCGAAAACACCGAATAGCTATAATAACGCAATGCTCATGTTCCCTGCATCGCCGTGAAAACTCGTTTCCAGGCTCTTCACATTTGAGGTTGAGTCAAAGCGAGTCGTATCAGGTCACGAAGCTGCCTTTGGATTAATTACGCCGGAACCTCTTGTTAGATAACCCAAATTGATAGTCTAAATTAATATATACCAAACCAGTGGATACTGTTTTTCGCGCGCTCTGATTGGCTTCTCAAACTCGGGATAGCATTTACTATTCACCTCCCAGCATTTTCTTGATTTCGCGCGCGAGTTTTGCCTCATTACTCGGTGCTGGTTATCCACTGGTTTGGTACATACTAAAACAGCTCGGCAAATATCCACCACTATTCACCTTCACTTCGGTGAATAATTGTTAACTATTAACGAAGCTCCCCAGGAATAACTCATTGTAAAAGAGAAAATCATGACTATTCAAAGTCTTGTGCATGCAAATCACAAGTCCGTGAAAGTGGATTTGTTATCCCCATGCTTTTTCCTAATGGTTTCAACGGTTAAACGCCAAGACTACAGTTCAAATGTCGGAACCCGTCCTCCCTCCCTTCGCGATCTGTGTTCGGTGCAGTGTTTTTTTTTCTTTCTTTCAATGGTGGTACAACTGGCGGTGGTGGGAGTGGTGGTACTACCGGTGGGAGAGAGGGTGGTAGTACTACCGGTGGGGGAGGGGGTGGTAGTACTACCGGTGGGAGAGAGGGTGGTGGTACAATAGGTGGAGGTGGGGGTGATGGTACTACCGGTGGGGGAGGGGGTGGTGGTACAACAGGTGGAGATGGTGGTGGTGGTCTGGGTGAGTTTTCCAAGACGCCCGAGGGAAAAATCTCCCTTGTTGCTAGCGACACTCTGTGTCGTTCGTGACTACGTCGGAGAGTTGCTCTCCCAGCCTAGTGCCCAGGTGTCTCTTCCCGCTCACTCGACTTGGCGCGAAATTTGGTGACCATTCGGTGAAGTAATGACATTTCGCGCCAGGTCGAGTGTGCGGGGGCAAAACGCCTGGGTACTAGGCTGTTGCTCTCCATCTCTGAACCCAAGAAAGACTACGGCAGGAAGAATATAGTAGAATGCAAATTTTATTGACAAGATTGTAACTTTGTACAGGGATTTGAAATGAAAACAATGCTACGTGAACTGCTGAAGTGCTGTCTTTACTCTGAAGAGAAAAGGAAAAGAAAAAAGGAGATTAAATTTACTGAGGCAGAAAAGTTTCAGGTCTGTGTACAGGGTTAACATTCTCTGTTGGTGTGGTGCGTAGTCTTGCTTGTTCCCTAATACTTGCGCACCAATACTAATGCGCACTCATCAGCCCTTTCCAAGGCCCCCGCAAACGAGGAAACACTGTTTCCTAGAATGTTTCTTGGGCGCACAAACAAGCGGGAAATAATCTCCCCCTCCCGGGTAAACCAAGAAATATTTCACTGGAAACAAGCATTTGCGCATGCTCAACTTAGGAAAACACAGCCTACGTGACCACAGAATCTGGTCAACATTGTCTCCTCGGTGCAGAAACGGGAAAACATTTGTTTGTTTCCGCAACAAAATGAATTTCCACTGTCGTGTAAATTTCACGTGCGTAAATAAAATTCAAGACGATTTAGGAACGGCTTGCGCAAACGGCAAAAGGTGAGCGCTTTCACCTTATTACGTTGACACAAGTAGCTCACGCATCGTCTATAATTTCATTTACACACGTTTGTACGCGCCTAGCGTTGCACGACAGTTGACATTCTCCTTTACGCCCTCAAATGACAGGGTGCGTTTCTGTAAAGTAAACCTCAGTGAGTGTTCAAACTCTCGTTGTCGTTTGGCCTTAAACTCTCACGCCTTCTTATCGACTCTTCTTCGCTCTCAATAATTCTAATCAGCTAAACTCTGGCTCGCGGTTAACTCTTGTGCTTTCTCATAAAAGTTGAATCCAATCGAACCTTCTCATTTGGCCTCTATATAACGTTCACGTGCTCTCGCCTAGTCTTATGCGCTCAGTGGTTCAATCTCTCCTCTAGACTGCAATTGGTCGCTAATTTTGGCGATGGCGATTGTGAAGCGGGCGAAATACACACCCGCGCGCGCGAAATGCGCTCCTTTCGCGTCGCGTCTCCTCGAAATTTTGCGCGCGTGCGCGTGTATTTCGCCCGCCCCACTATCGACATCGCCAAAATTAGAGACTACTCGCAGTTTATCTCTCGTCAGCTTTCGTGGACACTGGCACTCTCGTTTGTCCAGGTTTAAGCGACACAATGAGAGCGAGTTATATTGATTCAAAATCAAAGAGTCCCTTATTTAGAGCGGTTTTCAACTGAGTGTTATTAAACCAAAACCAAAGTAAGTATTTGGACCAATCACAACAGGAGAAACTTGCGTCAAGTGAGGGAAAACGCTAGCGCAGAAGTCACGGTTGGATTTGGTTTTACCTTTAATTGGCTGAAAAAATGGCACCAAATTTTTTAACCAATCACAGAGCGTAGTAAAGCAAAAGAATAGCACACGAGAATTACTTTCGACACAACTGAAAACCAGAAAAGACAGGACTTGAGCACTTCGTCAGTACCTGTACAGTTTTCAATTCCTTTGATTAACGTTATTTTCTAACCTTCACGGAGTCACCTACCTTTCAAACAGGTTTACGTCTGATGTTGTAAGTAGTGACTGAAGAAGCTTCTGTACTCCGAGATCACGGAGTTTCTGTTGTCTCTCCACTGCGCCATCTTCTGTGCTCCACACGAGGTTGGACACGCAGTACGTTGCAGCCATTTGTAGCTTGACACTGTCGTTCATCATGTATTGCATCAGTCTTTTTAGCAGGCTTTCATCTCCCATCACGTATTCCTTCGCTGTGGAGCCATTAGCGATGTTAGCAATAACGCACAGCGCCTGTAAACAGATTGAAGAATAATTAGGATACCTGGTCAATTACAACAGCAAAGATATGTGTCCAGTGCCAAGCGCGGTGCAATCATTTCTTGGCGCGGGAAAAGATGCACCTGGTGCCAAGCGCGCAAAAACCAAGTTAAGTGTTTAGCGCGGGAAAAGATGCACCCCATCGCATGCGCGGGAAAACATGCAACCAGTGCCAAGCACTTGAAAATACCTGGTCGGTTCCAAGCGCGAGAAAACGTGCTTTCGGTCTTAAAGAGTGCGAAAGGCCGGGAAAATATGCAGTCGGCTTTAAGCGTAAGAATATACGGACACAAAGGGACACATGGGACCCGGTTTCAAACGCGGGAAAATATGCACCCGAAGCCAAGGACAGGAAAATATGCAGTTGCTTCCAAGGACGGGAAAACCTGCATCGGAAACGAAGCCCAGGGAAAATATGCACTCGATTTCAAGCGGGAAAAATACGAATGCCATGTCAAGAGCGAGAAAATATGAACTGGGTGCCAAGTGTTGCAAAAATATGAACCAGATGCCAAGAAAGTGAACACATGCACGCGGTTTCAGGCGCGGGAAAACAAGCACCGGGCGCTAAGTCGGGAAAAATCAGATGATACGCACCCCATACCAAGCGCGGAAAAATCGCGCAAGCCAAGTCACCATTGGTTAATTGAAAAAAAAACAAAAAAAAACGCTTTCTGCCTGCTGTGGTGTTAATTCCAGTCGTTCATTTGACACTACGTCGTTCCGCTGCCGCGTTTCTACTTAAGCCTCAGTAACGTCCAAGAGACAAAATTCTCCAGTTTAAACTACTTAGGGATCGGTCAGTAAGTATAGGGAGGATGGGCCGGAGCATTTGGAAAAGTGGTGGCCCAAAAATGCAAAACCCACCCCCTTACGAGGGCATAAATTCTGCTGACCCACCCAAAGTATTGGCCGAAAATAACATGACCCCCCCCCCCTCAATTAATTAATTAATTAATTAATTAATTATTCAACTGGATTTCACAAATGAGATATGCACACGCAGTCATACTGCATGTTAATCATACACAATAATTTACAATTACAGCTGTGTTGGTTACTATATTAAAATGACCACTTAAATATCACGCATTGTGCCGAGAAAATAGTTCATTTTTAACACAAAATATTGTATCGATATACAGCTGTACAGGGTTTTCGGCAGCATTTTAAAGTACCGGAGTCATACGTAAAACAAACGGATGTGAGCAACGAAGGCGCGAACATGAGTGCCAAAGGCAAGATCTTCTGTGGGGACGGGGGACGGGGGACGGGGGACGGGGGACGGGGGACGGGGGACGGGGGACGGGGGACGTGTCAGCGGGAAGGCCCCCTCGGGAAATTTTTGAAATTGGACTCGCTGAAACACCATTTTCTGCATTCCCTGGACCGGACCCGGATTTCATTAATAAGTAAGCAATTCAGCTTGTAGAGTTCTGTTTGCTCAAATGGCCTTTTCCTACAAGTTTTATGTAGATTTTGAAAGGAACTTCATGTCCCTAGGGTTACAGAGGGCTTTGGAACTTTGCAGTATTTCAACATACGAGGCTTAAAATATGATGACCCACCCCTTCCTGAGGTTGAAAATAGCATGACCCACCCCACTGGAATGGCTGAAAACATGGTGACCCCACCACCTCTTTGCCACGGCCCACCTCCTCCTATACTTACTGACCGGTCCATTATCAATTCAGCAAGATTATTGATTAGGTTCGACAAAAAATATGCAAGTAAAATGGCAACAAACAAGGCGATTATTACTTTTCTGCAGCTGGATTTCGTGCCTTTTGTAGACCAGAAATTTCCAGAGAAGCTTGAACTTGACTGAACAAAGTAGGATAAGGTGTAATCGGATGATCCAACGTTTAACGCACTCGCACTACTTGCGTCATCATTTCCTTGTACAGTAAAATGACGTGTTTTACCTGCTCTTTGACTTCTTCTGTGCGTGTTTCGCTATCCAGTATCGGCTTGACACTCTCCATAACACGGGCGCCATGCAAAAGCATAATACGATCTATATCCTTGATAAAAACATACAAAATATAAAATAAAATAAGATGGAAATAATACATGCACTCTTACACTTTGTTGGTTACACCTCTAGTCGCTAACCCAACGGTGTTGTTTCGCATTTCGAAAGGGGACGCAAGGTATTTGAATTCCTCACAACACAACTTTACCTTACAAAAAGATAAATCGGTGGTATAAAATCAATTCTGGGATATTTTAAGTGATCATGCTCATAAAGCCCTCCCAATGTAAAAGATCTTTGTAATGGGAACACAGGATCCCGTTGGCGAAATGTGGCGCACGTTGTTAGACGCACAGGTAGTGCAAATTGAACGAAAGGTTACTGAGGGATAGCCATTTAATAATGAATCGGGGAATGCACCAAAATCCCTTAAAGGGGATCACGGAAAAATTGGTAACTTGGCGGCTACCCTGTAGGATGAGATTATCCTTGAATGTCTTTACCTTTTTGTTCCTAAAACTCCCGAAACTCAAAGAGGGAAAATTTCTCAAAAATCACTTTACCACAATGTAATCCTCCTAAGTCATGGATCATAACACGATGACGCATAAACCTAAGTAGATTACTATCTGCTATCAATGATTATTCTATGGTGATAATTTCGAAATGTTGCCAGATGCCTTAGCGAGTAGATCATTTTGTCTTACGTGTTTTAAGATGCAGAACTCATTTGGGCATGTATACAAAATCATGCATTTCCATTCTTTGGGAAGGCGGATAAAAAACGTTTTCTCAAAACTATACCTAAGATTATAAGCTTAACGCAAAAACTTCCAAACTATTTTGAAAAACACTGCACAGATTAGCATTAATTTGAATTTTCACGCTGTATGACTTCATCTATTTTAAGGATTCGAAAGTGGAAATCATTTCTACAACAAATTTAAGTCGCTCGACCACAACGCACCGTTCAATAGCTTTCACTTTTACTTGTCAAATTTAGAATTTCAACCTACGGTTTGAAAACTAAAAATACACGACACGGCACGATCGAGGTTTAAATGAACTGTATCCGAAAAACAAGTTTAATATCGCGTGACCTTATCTGCACAGCACGAAGCGTGGCTGTTAGCATGCTCAAAGGGGAATCCCCTAGCTTTGGCTTCAAATTCCACGACGACAAAACACAAACCTTTCCACTTCTGATATCAATCACGACCAACACTTGAATGTCTATTTATTTACCCAATTTGACAGGCGAGATGAGACGTAAAGACCTATTCTGACGCCTACAATCGGAAGTCCACCAGACAAACAACTAGAATTTGCGAAGCAATATACAAATTAATTATTTCCGTCATGTTTGTCGGCTCATGATGATGTTACAAAAAAGGTTGACAAGTGCTCAACACGAAGCACTTAAGTTGTGACATTTAGAGACATATTTGGCAAGAAAACGTTTCGGAAAAACCAACTTGATCTTTCTTAAGTTCGCCAAACAATTCAGATTGCCTTATTGCGCAAGTGAAGCGACACCCGGAAGCAACAACGAAAACAAATCTATTTTCGTGCTAACAGGTTCTGAAACGGAGCTTCATCGCAGAGTTTGTACACCATAAGATCACTACTGAAGCTTTCAATTCGAACAATGTACGGCTTTTCCAGCTATTGTTTTCAAGGTCTGTATAACTCAAGATAAAGGCTGTAAGTTATTTTTGGCAAATTACGCAAAGAGCATATCCGGCGTAGACCGCGTAACCTACGCAATTGAAAGGACCTTGTGGTTTTACGACCCGGAAAGACAAAGTTAATTCCGTAGAGGTCTGGTGGAAATCAGTGCGGGCGAGACGAATACAATCAAGTCTGCATAGCTGAGTGAGTATGTGGTAAACATGAAGGTCTGCAAGACTTTCTTAGATTGTAGTCGAAGCATCCGGACAAAGGGGCATTCGATTAAAGGACTGCGGCAAGTCTTTTTGCGTGGTGTTAAAATCATCGCCATCATTCTTCGAAACAGCAAACGGGTCCGTTCCTACGCAAGGCGTAAAATGTTTACTAAAAAACAATAAGATTCGTGACAAATGCGTCATGGATATCTCTTCGATACTGAAGACAATAACAACGAACAGGGATATTGTGTTGTATTTTGGGGCCTTGTGTTCTACTCCAATGCACATTGTGTTCAACAACTCGCAAAATGCGAACAAAAGAAACGCTATCTTCCATTTGCAATTACAAGGACATTGTAGCGTATCAGTCGAAGATATTACTCCATGGGGAACAGCTACGGATTTTCGGGTGTTTTACATGTTGCAAAATACCACTTTGCTCGAAGACAAAAGTTCGCAAATGAGGAACAACTCTCTTCAAAAATTAGAAAACATTGGTACTCTAATGTTTTATAAACCTAAATCACACAAATTTCCCAGCATATTTAGGACATCACTCTGGCCAAGAATGGCGGAGGTCGGATTCTCCAACTTGCAGCTTACCTCTGTACCTGTAGAGTTAAAAACAACTACGGCGTTACTTCAATCGCTTGAAGTGGCGCACAACAAATTGACAACTCCGCCACCCTTTCCATGGTGCAACTCCACGCTTCAGCTGCCAAGAGGGCTGAGTAGAACTTTAATTGGAAATCATCATTACCAACATGGCACTATCGCATACTCGAAGATTTACCGACGCTTTTTCGATTTGGCGTTCAACAACATCGAAGATTTATCGACGTACGAATTCCGAGGATTTCTGAATAAACTGAGTCTCAAAGGAAACGGTTTGAAGGTTATTGGGCCATCGTGTTTTCGCAATTTGAAGGGAATTCAAGTAATCAGTCTCAGCAGGAATAAACTGGAATATTTGCCTTCAGAACCGTTTCACGGACTAGATGATTTGCTTGAGTTGAATCTCGATCACAACAACTTCTCAGCGGTCCCAGATGAACTCTTTAAAAGCCAGACGCAAATTAAACGCATCGACTTGAATCATAACAAACTCAGCTTTATTCCAGAAGATTTATTTGGCAACCTTAAAAGCCTCGAAATCCTGCATTTAGAAGCTAATCAAATCTCTCAAATTTATGGCGAAGCCTTCCCCATTGACTCCAGTTCACTACGCCAAATTTACCTCCAAAACAACAAAATAAACCGTATTCCAAGGTCACTGCTATTGCAGCGAGAAGCAAATATTATTGATTTGTCGTTTAATCCCCTGACTTTTCAAAACCTTAACAATTTGGTACAACGACTGGATTCCTCTTTTTTCTCTTATCAACATCACAAAACAGTTAGTTCGCCGGAAGTCACGCAGATCAGCTTCGCACACAACAATTTCACTACCATAAACATTGAGGGCACTAAGCGTGCCATGTTTGAGCTACTTTTGAGAGCTTACGAGATCGACATGACGGGGAATCCCCTTCTTTGCGACTGCAAAATACTGGCTCTAGTTCGCTGGCTTCGCTCCTTGATGCAAAACGACGCGCGCGTACAATCTAAACAGTTTTTATCTTGGAAATGCGCGGCTCCAATTGAACTGAAAGACAAACCTATCCTTTCTGTGGACGAACGTCAATTTAAATGTCAGAGAAATCTGCAAAACTGCCCAAAAGAATGCACGTGCCTCGTGCGTGCATTGGATGGGACTGTGGAGGTTGATTGCAAACAAAGGAATCTAGTCACCATGCCCCGCAAAGTTCCACGCGGTCAAATAGAGCTTCACTTGCAGAACAACAACATTCGGGAGATTCCTCCCTATCTTTATTTGGAAACTGTCACAGCTCTGTATTTAACACACAACAAGATTGGAGTGTTAAACGCATCTGCAGTGCAAAGGTTACAGCGCCGGAATAAAAATTCTGTTCATCGACTCAAACAAACTGACTAATTTGCCAAGAAATATTGAAAATGTTACCTTTACGACTCTAGCACTGCATCACAACTTCCTCAAATGCGACTGCACAACAAAATGGATGAAAACATGGCTACAGAGGCACCAAGCTCGTATACAAAACATTGAAAATGTTCTTTGTATCTCCGAAAATCCTCAGGGAAAAGCGATATACACTTTGCCTGATGAAAAGTTTGTTTGCAAAGAAGAAAACAATAATCGCTCTACTGCACAATCTATAATAAAGGAAAAGACTTTCAGAATAATTGCACTCACTCTTGGTGTGTTTTTGGCTGTGCTTTTGATCGTTCTTACTCTTGCGTATAAGTACCGTGGTGAAGTAAAAGTCTTTACGTACACCCACTTCAATTGGCACCCATTCGATCGCATAGATGACTCGGATCCTAGCAAGATATACGATGCGTTTGTTTCCTACAGTGGCAGCGATTATGAGTGGGTTTTAAATACTCTGCGACTGCGACTAGAAAATCATGACCCTCCCTACAAACTCTGCATTCATCACCGAGACTTCTTGGTGGGTGCGCCAATCCAGGAAAACATTTTGAACAGCGTTAACCAAAGCAAGCGCATGATCATGGTGCTATCTCGCAACTTTATAAAGAGCGAATGGTGTTTGCTGGAGTTTGGCGCCGCTCACCGGAAGGTTTTAGAAAATCGCATGAATTATCTGATAATTATTCTGTTCGATGACGTCAACATTGTCGATCTGGATGACGAAATAAAACTGTACATGCGTACTAATACGTATCTGAGTATCAGCAAAAAGTGGTTCTGGGAAAAATTGTGTTACGCGTTGCCGCGGAACTCGGACAGGCGATATGGAGCAAATGTTGGTTTGGAACATTCTACAGAGACCGTTTTCACGAACTAAGCGTATGGGTCAACAGAAATCGTGGATGGCGAGATTTCTCCTAGCCAAACTCTACAAGTATAGAGTTCTAGTGTTAGATGTTTTTATCTGGTTTTCAACACCAAGCGACAAGGAGTGTCGCTACCAGTCTTTGCCGGGCTGTGGGACATACTGGGATTGCTTACACGAAGTCCAAGTGAGGTAGTCTAACTCATGAGTTTACAGGCGGGATGAAATCCTGAAGTGTGATCATTCAAATAAACATAGGCCCTCAATGCGTGCAGAACCGACGAAGTGTTGGTTCGTCTCGAAAAGAAAGCAAGCGAGCCGTGCGTGACTGCAGCTTCAATAACATTCAAGCATATGTAACAGCAAGTTGCAGTAAAAGTGTGTAACTGTAACTAACACTTAAATTTGACTAACTGAAAAGGCGACCAATACCCTGGAAAGGAGGTCAACTGAATTGTTCACCCTCTCCTCACCAAACATAGCTCCACAGACTATGCATTCTTCACTCAAGATCATTTTTCGCTGTCTTTTGGTCGGTCTTCCTCAAAACCCGGAACAAAAATTCTCAAAACAGATGCATTTCAAAAAATGGGCGACAAATTTCCCAATATAAAAGTAGCCACATCTTCACGATTGATCAGTATGGGCACCGTAACAGCCCAAAAGAATTGAACTTTTCCCCATACCTGGGAACCACGCTTTGTGCACAGTTTCCTTTAATCATGTCAAGGGCTCCTTAAGCCAAATTGTGAATGCAAATACGAAATAAATCATTGCTATGCTCTATCGTACAGGTTACAAGAAAGCGCATTATAGGCATTTACCAGTCGTTTTGACCCACTCCGCCCTTGACAAATGTTTTACTTGGTTCAACGTGCTAACTGGCGTAACGAAAATTGTGACAGTATTTTGCCCTTTGCGTTACCGAATGACGTTATGTTTAAAATCTGATGACTCAGCTCATCTGTCTTATCGCTTTGAATATTTAATTTTGTTCAATTAAACTAAAAAATTAAATGTTGATATACATTTGTCCACAACTGAACATGCTTTTACCAAGAGTTGTGAGCAATGTATTTATATCCTGTTGTGAATAGGGCACTATAAAAACATGATTATCGATAAAGACAAACACATCGTCAGAATCTCAACGTGCTAACCGGCGTGACGAAAATTGTGACAGTATTTTGTCTTTTGCGTTACCGAATGACGTAATGTTTAAAATCGGATGACTCAGCTCATCTGTCTTATCGCTTTGAATAATTTGTTGAATTAAAATTAAAATTTAAAGATAAATTTTGTCCACAACTGAACATGCCGTTATCAAGAGTTGTAAGCGAAACATTTATATACTGTTGTGAATATGGCACTATACAAACATGATTATCGATCTGGAGAAATTAGTAAAAAGCGAAGTCGTCGCTTTATCTCAAACACGTTAAAGCATGTCTTATGACGTAATCGTTAAATCTGGTTTCCTCTTCCGCAGTCAGCAAGTCAGTGTCTCGAACTCTAAAAATCGAACAAATCGGTTCAAAATCAAAAGTAAAGCAGAAAAATTAAAAAGACTAACTGGTATATCCTTCTGTGCCGCTTATAGTATACTATCCAAGAAGATCCAGCCTCGTGTCGTAATTCATTTCCCACCTGCCAATAACCTTTCTTAACGTCGGCAGCTAGACATTTTCAAGTAATAAACATAACCACAGCAACATACACCAGAATTTTCCTTTCATAACCTTTACTGAGAACGATTCTATCCTTACGATGTCTCAGCAACACTTTGGTCCCACCATGTTATTATCAGTCCTCCTTGCTTTCTTTCACTAATATTGCACAGATATTTCAGTCCGGTCAAAACCAACACTGCTCGGCGGAAGTGTCCTTCTATACCTACGATACTTTTTATGTGGACCCTTGTCCTATCGTGCATGCGTGTGTGTACTAATCGATGGGCTTAACTGCAGAATGCGTCATCCCATCCCGTGGGCCACAGCGAAATACACACCTTGTGAGCCTTACACGACGTATTTTGACCGACCAAACCACTCGACCCTCTTGACACGACTGCTCTAACTCGACTTCGTCGGTTAAACATAGGCCCGCAGTGCGTGCAGAACCGACGAAGCGTTGGTTCGTCTCGAAAAGAAAGCAAGCGAGGCGTGCGTGACTGCAGGTTCAATAACATTCAAGCATCTGTAACAGCACGTTGCAGTAAAAGTGTGTAACTGTAACTAACGCTGAAATTTGACCAACTGAAAAGGCGATCAATGCCCTGGAAAGGACGTCAACTGAATTATTCACCCTCTCCTCACCAAACCTAGCTCCACAGACTATGCCGATGACCTTATCCATTCTTCACTCAAGACCATTTTTCGCTGTCTTTTGGTCGGTCTTCCTCAAAACCCTGAACAAAAAGGCCATCACAATTCTCAAAACAGACGCATTTCAAAAAATGGGCGATAGTTTTCCCAATATAAAAGTAGCCACATCTTTAAGATTGATCAGTATGGGCACCGTAACAGCCCAAAAGAATTGAACTTTTCCCCACACCTGGGAACCACGCTTTGTGCACAGTTTCCTTTAATCATGTCAAGGGCTCTTTAAGCCAAATTGTGAATGCAAATACGAAATAAATCATTGCTATGCTCTATCGTACAGGTTACAAGAAAGCGCATTATAGGCATTTACCAGTCGTTTTGACCCACTCCACCCTCGATTAATGTTTTTACTTGGCTCAACGTGCCACGCTAACTGGCGTAACGAAAATTGTGACAGTATTTTGCCCTTTGCGTTACCGAATGACGTTATGTTTAAAATCTGATGACTCAGCTCATCTGTCTTATCGCTTTGAATATTTAATTTTGTTCAATTAAACTAAAAAATTAAATGTTGATATACATTTGTCCACAACTGAACATGCTTTTACCGAGAGTTGTAAGCAATGTATTTATATACTGTTGTGAATAGGGCACTATAAAAACATGATCCTCGATAAAGATAAACACATCGTCAGAATCTCAACGTGCTAACCGGCGTGACGAAAACTGTGACAGCATTTTGTCTTTTGCGTTACCGAATGACGTAATGTTTAAAATCGGATGACTCAGCTCATCTGTCTTATCGCTTTGAATATTTTGTTAAACAAGAAAAGCCCCAGGGGCATTAACCCCGCCGTTGTTCGAACTGCCCTTGGGGTCCAAAATATATTACGGCCACGTAAGATACAAGCCGAAGTGGTGTAAATTTTAAAAGTTGGTGATTTATCGTATTTTTTACGTGTTTGCAATGATAATATAAATCAAGACATGACTTGCCTAATCACCCTGTCTTAGCGTGCGTGACGAAGAGTTTTGATGAAATATTTTGATCATAGCGTGACTCAGCCTGGCCTCGTAGCTCAGTTGGTAGAACGACGGTGTTCTAATCAGGAGGTCGTGGGTTCAAATCCCGCCGGGGTCAAAGATTTTTCTTTTATCTTGGTTCTCATTTCTAATTTCTTCTTTTAAGGCCTGTGACCGGGGCAAAATTATGGAGGGCAGCATTGCTCACTTCTTGGCACTCTATCATACACTTCACATCATAATATTACTAAGCTCATAGCGATGGCGAGTTCATGCCAGCTTTCAAACTAAAGCTCGCTAGTACATTCGTCCTTGCTCTCGTCGAAGAATAGTTAAGTCCATTGAATTCCTTGTACTTTTCTACACAATTTTCCTTAAAGATTTTGGCGAAGCAAAGCAAAACTGCCCAAAAAATGCTTGCATTTGACTGTTGAATTATTCAACTTTGCGAAAGTAAGGGACTTCCCCGAATCGGCTTCTGTGTTTTCAGTGATCTAATGTTTACGTGCCAGGGCATTAGTTAGGCGAATTCATGCCAGCTTCAAAGCTCGCTAGCACCTTCGTTCTTGCTCTCATTGAAGAGAAGTCAACTCCACTGAATTTCTCGTACTTTTCTACACAACTTTCCCTAAAGATTTTGGCGAAGCAAGGCAAAACTGCCAAAAAAATGCTTGCATTTCACGGCTGAATTATTCAACTTGGCGAAAGCAAGGGACTTCCCCGTATCGGCTTCTGTGTTTCAGTGATGTAATGTTTACGTGCCAGGGCAAGTTTGGCGAATTCATGCCAGCTTCAAAGCTCGCTAGCACCTTCGTTCTTGCTTTCATCGAAGGGGTTTTCATGCCGTTAAATCGCCAGTAATTTTCTACACAACTTACATGAAAATTCTGGCGAAATAACGCTAAACGAACCAAGATTTTATAATACCGGCAAGTATCGTTTTGACCGGGCGGAGGTCTGGGGCAAGTGACCACGACCAAAAAAAAAAGAGAAAAAAAAAAAAACGGGTATTACTAGACCCCGTCCTGACGGCGGGGTAATTAAAATAAAAATTTAAAGATATATTTGGCCACAACTGAACATGCCGTTATCGAGAGTTGTGAGCGAAGCATTTACATACTGTTGTGAATATGGCACTATAAAAACATGATTTTCGATCTGGAGAAATTGGTAAAAAGCGAAGTCGTCGCTTTATCTCAAACACGTTAAAGCATGTCTTATGACGTAATCGTTAAATCCGGTTTGCTCTTCCGGAGTCAGCAAGTCAGTGTCTCGAACTCTAAAATCGAACAAATCGGTTTAAAATCAAAAGTAAAGCAGAAAAATTAAAAAGAGTAACTGGTATATAATTCCGGGCCGCTTATACTATCCAAGAAGATCCAGCCTCGTGTAGTAATTCATTTCCCACCTGCGAATAACCTTTCTTAACGTTGGCAGCTGGATACTTTCCAAGTATTAAACAGGTAAACATAACCACAACAACATACACCAGAATTTTCCTCTCATAACATTTACTGAGAACGATTCTATGCTTACGATATCTCAGCAACACTTTGGTCCCACCAGCATCAACAGTGCCACTGGACATCACCTCCTGTTATTATCAGTCCTCCTTGCTTTCTTTCACTAGTATTGCACAGATATTTCAGTCCGGCCAAAGCCAACACTGCTCAGCGGACGTGTGCTTCTACACCTGCGATACTTTTTCTGTGGCCCTTGTCCTATCGTGCGTGCGTGTGTGTACTCATCGATGTCTGTGTACAACTTCCTCTCTATATGTTCAGAGGTCAGCACAAAATTATACCACAACACAGTCGAAGCAAATCTTCCACCAAGCCTCCGTCACCTTTCTTGACCTGCCAATTTATTCCGCTCTTGTTCTCACGTCACCCATCCCAAGGGCCATAGCGAAATACACACCTTGTGAACCTTACACGACGTGTTTTGACCGACCAAACCAGTCGACCCTCTTGTCACGACTGCTCTAACTCGACTTCGTCGGTTAAAAACTAACAAGCAGCAAATTCCTGTAACGCTCTTATCTTACCTGAATCAGTTTCTCCAGTACGTTAGAAGTACCAAAATTGTACTTTGAGACCTTGAGGTCATAACTAGTAAAGTGCCATCTCGGGAGTTTCTGAGAAATTGAGGAGAATGATTGGAGCTATCAAAGAGCCGGACAAGTCACGCTTGTAAATTTCCTAGTTTGTTTTCCTTTCTAGTTTTTACAACGTCGAATTTGTATTATGTCGTTTCTTTTAACTTCGAAATCGTGTATCTTTTTTAGTTTTAAGTTTAACCGCAAGCGTTGTAAATAGTACGTTCGACCTGATTCTAATAAACGCACTAAAAAAAAGTCTTGCCATGGTCTCCAGTACATAACACCCCGTGTCCGCGGTACTGGGAATGCGAAAACAGTCACTGAGGTTATAGTAAGAGCAAAAGTATCCGGATTCGTAAATGTCTCCGGATTCATCAAATCTTGCTTGATTGTATTCGTGACGCGTTTTCATTCCTTTGCTTAACAAAGTGATCGTAGACTTAAACGTGATAAATATCCTTCAGATTCTCACTAAAAGTGTGAATTAGGCAAAGTAGAGGGAACCTTTTTTTCCTCTTATCAGCTTCCATTGAAAAGAAAAACAAAATGTCGGAACAAGCTTAAAAAACAACAACAAACTGATATTCGTGACCAAGATGGCGATCCAGTTTGTCAACCAGCATACTAATATAGTCGAAATCAGTTTTTGTGGTACTATAAGTTCTTTTATGGGAAAAACTTGCTGATAAAATGTACGATATCAAGACGCGAAGGCCGTAAAAAGACTTCGGATTCACTGAAAAACCCGTTTACACAACAAAAGATTCCGGATTTAAAAGTATCTGGATTCAAAGTACTCACTTTTTTTAATCGTATTTCAACTTCTTTGGCACGGGATTCGTCCTCTTGTGTGTAAACGCGAAACGAATCCGGTCCCAAAAATCACCGTATTCGTCATGAATCCGGTGAAGTTTGCTCTAACTTGAGATTCTCTAGCCTGAGATTCTCATTTCGCAAAGTACAGATTTTCATTTCGTTTCGAAAATTACAGTGAGCCAAAAACAAAAACACTCAGTTGAGAACGTAAATTGGCCACTGGTAAATTAGTAGATTGAAATCTAACGTTTCGAGCGTTAGCCCTTCGTCAGGCCGAACGTTAACGCTAACGCTCGAAACGTCAGCTTTCAATCAGCTTACTCAGCAAACTGCCTTACTCTTTAAAGTTTGGACTATCAGTAACATCCCTAGTGGCTTTGTGCTATGATAACCACTGAAATCTAAAGCCGTGGTAACCGTAAATGAACTGCTGTTAACTAAAGATAAATTCAGTGGATCATAAGAGCCAAGAGAAATGTATTTGATATTTATGTTGCTCGACGAAGTAATGCTTGACACAGTGACGCATGACGCCAAGTAGATTACTGTTTCTTTCAACCATTATTCCCTGGATGACAGTTTCGAAACGTTGCCAGATGGTTCAGGGAGTAAACTGTTTTGTCTTACGAGTTTTAAGATGCAGTACTCATTTGGGCATCCTATACAAAGTCATGCATTTCCATTCGTTGGGAAGGGAGATATAAAACGTTTTCTCAAAACTATACCCAAGCTTACGAAGCTTATCCTGAAAAATGTCCAAATTTTGTTTGCGAAACACTGAACAAAACAAATAGATCTACACGAATGTACTAAATCATAGAGCATAATAAACAGCACCACAGGAAAGTACTGCTCACTAGCTTTCATTTGAATGTCACACTTTAGGATTTCATCCACAGACTCAAAAGATAGAACCACCTTGTAAAACATAATAAACAGCACCACAGGAAAGTACTGCTCAGTAGCTTTCATTTGAATGGTCACACTTTAGGATTTCATCCACAGACTCGGACTTAAAACTAGAACCTAACCCATTGAAGAATGGATTGTGGGTCAAAACGTGCGCTACGATAACCAAATCTAAAACCTTGATAACTGTAAATGAACTGCTCTAAAACAGAAAATGACCAACTAAAGATAAATTTAATTGATCTTAAAATAAAACCACTTGATGTGTTATTTATGTTTGCTGACCTCCTAAGTCATACATCATGACACGATGACGCATAAAGCTAAGTAGATTACTATCTGATATCAGTGATTATTCCTTGGTGGTAGTTTCGAAACATTGCCAGATGCCTTAGGGAGTAAATTATTTTGTCTGCGTGTTTTAAGATGCAGAACTCATTTGGGCATGTATACAAAATCATGCATTTCCATTTTTTGGGAAGGGGGATATAAAACGTTTTCCCAAAAAAATTACCTAAGTTTATAACGCTTAACTTAAAACAATTCCAAACTATTTTGAAAAACACTGCACAAAACAAATAAAGCCAAAGGAATGTACTAAAGATTAGCATTAATTTGAAAGGTCACACTAATGACTTCATCTATTTTAAGGACTCGAAAGTGGGAAACATTTTCTACAACAAATTAAATTTGCTCGATCACAACGCACTGTTCAATAGCTTTCACTTTAACTGACAAATTTCGAATTTTAACCTACGGTTTGAAAACTAAAAATACACGACACGGCACGATCCATTCCGAATAACAAGTTTAATATCGCGTGACCTTATCTGCGCAGCACGAAGCGTGGCTGTTAGCATGCTCAAAGCGGAATCCCCTAGCTTTAGCTTCGAATTCCACGACGACAAAACACAAACCTTTCCACTTCTTATATCAATCACGACCAACACTTGAATGTCTATTTATTTACCCAATCTGACAGGCGGGACGAGAAGTAGAGACCTATTCTGACGCCTACAATCGGAAGTCCACCAGACAAACAACTAGAATTTGCGAAGCAATATACAAATTAATTATTCCCATCATGTTTGTCGGCTCATAATAATGTTACAAAAGAGGCTGAAAAGTACTCAACACGAAGCACTTCAATGTCATGACATTTAGAGACATTTTTGGCAAGAAAACGTCTCGCGAAACCCAACTTGATCTTTCTTAAGTTCGCCAGACAATTCAGGTTGCCTTATAAGGCGGGTCAAGCGACACCCGGAAAGAATCTATTTACGTCTACGTCGTGCTAGCACGTTCTGAAACGGAGCTTGATCGCGGCGTTTGTACACCTATGAGATCACTATTGAAGCTCTTAATTCGAACAATGCACGGCTTTTCCAGCTATTGTTTTCAAGGCGCTGTAACTCAAGACAAAAGCTGTAAGTTATTTTTGGGATATTACGTAAAGAGCATATCCGGCGCAACCTACGCAAGTGAAAGGAACTTGTGGTTTTACGACCCGGAAAGATAGAGTCAATTCCGTAGAGGGCTAGTGGAAATCGGTGCGGGCGAGACGAATGCAATCAAGTCTGCATAGCTGAGTGAGTATGTGGTAAACATGAAGGTCTGCAGGACTTTCTTGACCATTGCAGTCTTAATTGCAGTCGAAGCATTCGGACAAAAGGGCATTCGATTAAAGGACTGCGGCAAGTCTGCTTGCGTGGTATTAAAATCATCGCCATCATTCTTCGAAACAGGAAACGGGTCCGTTCCTACGCAAGGCGTAAAATGTTTACTAAAAAGCAACAAGATTCGTGACAAATGCGTCATGGATATCTCTTCGATACTGAAGACAATAACAATGAACCGGGATATTGTGTTGTATTTTGGGGCCTTGTGTTCTACTCCAATGCACATTGTGTTCAACAACTCGCAAAATGCAACAAAGAGAAACGCTATCTTCTACTTGCAATTACAAGGACATTGCAAGGTATCTGTCGAAGATATATCTCGATGGGGAACAGCTACGGATTTTCGGGTGTTTTACATGTTGGAAAATACCACTTTGCTCGTCGATAAAAGTTCTCAAATAGGAAACAGCTCTCGTCATGAATTAGAGAACATTGGTTCTCTACTATTTTACAAAACTATATCACACAAACTTCCCAGCATATTTATGACATCTCTCTGGCCAAGGATGGCGGAGGTCGGATTCTCCTACTTGCAACTTACCTCTGTTCCTGCAGAGTTAAAAACAACCATGCCGGTGCTTCAATCCCTTGAAGTTGCGCACAACAAATTGACGACACCGCCACCCTTTCCATGGTGCAACACCACGCTTCAGCTGCCAAGAGGGCTGAGTAGAACTCCAACTGGAAATCATCATTACCAACACGGCACTATAGTACACCCGAGGATTTACCGACGCTTTTTCGATTTGGCGTTCAACAACATCGAAGATTTATCGACGTACGAATTCCGCGGATTTTTGAATAAACTGTGTCTCAAAGGAAACGGTTTGAAGGTTATTGGGCCATCGTGTTTTCGCAATTTGAAGGGTATTCAAGTGATTGATCTTGGCAGGAATAAACTGGAATATTTACCTTCAAAACTCTTTCAAGGACTGGATGATTTGCTTGAGTTAAAGCTCGACCACAACAACTTTTCAGTGGTCCCAGATGAACTCTTTAAAAGCCAAACGCAAATCAAACGGATCGACTTGAATCATAACAAGCTCAGCTTTATTCCAGAAGATTTATTTGGCGACCTTAAAAGCCTCGAGATCCTGCATTTGGAAGCTAACCAAATCTCCCAAATTGATGACGAAGCCTTCCCCATTGATTCTAGTTCGCTGCGCGAAATTTACCTCCAAAACAACAAAATAAGCCGTGTTCCAAAGTCATTGCTGTTGCAGCGGCAAGCAAAGAACACTGATTTGTCGTTTAATCTCCTGAGCTTTCAAGACCTTAACAATTTGCTACAAGAACTGGATACAGATGCATTCCTTTATCAGCATCGCGAGACAGCTAGTTCGCCTCAAGTCAGGTTGCAAGAGAGTTTAAAACAAATCAGCTTCGCCCATAACGCTTTCACTACGATAAACATTGAAGGATTTAATAATACGAAACGTGTCATGTTTGAGCTACTTTTGAGAGTTTACAAAATCGACATGACGGGGAATCCCCTTCTCTGCGACTGCAAAATACTGGCTCTAGTTCGCTGGCTTCGCTCCTTGATGCAAAAAGACGTACGCGTTCAATCTCAACAGTTTTTGTCTTGGAAATGCGCGGCTCCATTTGAACTGAAAGACAAACCTATCCTTTCCGTGGACGAACATCAATTCAAATGTCAGAGAAATCTACAAAACTGTCCAAAACAATGCACGTGCCTCGTGCGTGCATTGGATGGGACTGTGGTGGTTGATGGCAAAGAAAGAAATCTAGTCACCATGCCCCGCAAAGTTCCATGCGGTCGAATAGAGCTTCACTTGCAGAACAACAACATCCGGGAGATTCCTCCCTATCTTTATTTGGAAAATGTCACAGCTCTGTATTTAACACACAACAAGATTGGTGTGTTAAACACGTCTACAGTGCAAAGGTTACAGCGAATAAAAACTCTGTTCATCGACTCAAACAAACTGACTTATTTACCAAGAAATATTGAGAATGTTACCTTTACGACTCTAGCACTGCATCACAACTTTTTTAAATGCGACTGCACAACAAAATGGATGAAGAAATGGTTACAAAAGCAAGAGGCTCGCATACAAAACATTGACAATGTTCTTTGTAACTCCGACAACGCTCAGGGAAAAGCAATATACACTTTGCCTGATGAAGAGTTTGTTTGCAAAGACGAAAACAACAATCGCTCTACTGCACAATCTATAATAAAGGAAAAGACTTTCAAAATAATTGCACTCACTCTTGGCGTGTTTCTGGCTGTGGTTTTTATCGTTTTTACCCTTGCGTATAAGTACCGTGGTGAAGTAAAAGTATTTATGTACACGCACTTCAATTGGCACCCGTTCGATCGCATAGATGACTCGGATCCTAGCAAGATATACGATGCGTTTGTATCCTACAGTGGCAGTGATTATGAGTGGGTTTTAAGTACGCTGCGACTGCGATTAGAAAACCGTGATCCTCCCTACAAACTCTGCATTCATCACCGAGACTTCTTGGTGGGTGCGCCAATCCAGGAAAACATTTTGAACAGCGTTAACCAAAGCAAACGCATGATCATGGTGCTATCTCGCAACTTTATCAGGAGCGAATGGTGTTTGCTGGAGTTTCGCGCCGCTCATCGGAAGGTTCTAGAAGATCGCATGAATTATTTGATCATTATTCTGTTCGATGACGTCAACATGGCCGAGCTGGATGACGAAATAAAATTGTACATGCGCACTAATACATATCTGAGTATCAGCAACAAGTGGTTCTGGGAAAAATTGTGTTACGCGTTACCGCGAAAGTCGGACAGGGCGTCTAGGGCAAACGCTGGATTGGAACATTCTACAGAGACTGTTTTCACGAACGAAGCATATAGGTCAACAGAAATCCTGGATGGTGCGAATCCTCCAAGCGGGAGCCTACAAGTATAGAGTTCCAGTGCTACAAATTTTAATCCCGTTACCAAACCGAGCAACAAGGAGTCTCGCTACCAGTCTTTGCCGGGCTGTGGAACATATATGGGATTGCTCAGACGAAGTCCAAGTAAGGTAGTTCTCACTTCTGAGTTTACAGCCAGGGTGAAATCCTGAAGTGTGACAATTCAAATAAAAACTAACAAGCAGTAAATTCCGGTAACACTCTTATTTTAATTAAATGATTTTCTCCGGCAGGTTTGGGTCCATGAGTGTAATCCTGTATGTTAATGTGCGAACAATTTACTTGTTGATCGCAGATAACTTTAGGTAGCACTATGATGTAACATCAGATGTCAAGAAGGGTACATCGGGAATATATCGAATAGCACCGTTATAAGCTGCCTTGTAAACAGATCCTGCACGAAAAGGAATTAAGTTTGAATGAAAACAAATGGTTGTACCTTTTACATATTGATTACAAATAACTGCAGTTCGAACCAATAAATAAAACAGAACTGACGAAGGATGTATGAGGCATGTATCAACAAGGATCTTTATAAACTGTTTTGTAGAAAGACGATAAAAGGTGTGACATAAATGTATGTACATGTTATTCACTGACAGTAGGTAACTGTAGGTACCAACATAAAATGTAACTTCTGATATCAGGAGAGATATATATATATCGAGTAGGATCGTTATAAACTGTCTTGTAGACAGACGATGAAAAGCTGGTTATCTTGCATGAAAAGAACAAAGTTTGAATACACATAAATGTTTTCGTCCATTTTACCCATTGACCACAAATCACTGTAGATAGAACCTGATAATGAATCATCAGATCTGAAGAAGGATTTATCGGGTATATATCGAATGCGATCGCTATGAAATGTTTTTAGACAAGTGAGTTTGAAAGGTTTACGTTTGAATGAACATAAATGCAGGTGCATTTTACAAATTGATGACAGATAACTGTAGGTTGCCCTTTATAGCAACTTAAGATCTGAAAAAGGATATATCGGGCATATATCTTATAAAACCGTTATAAACTGTCTTGCAGACTGAGGACGAAAATAAATTATCCATAAGAGGAAAACGTTTTGTTGTTGCTGGAACTGACATGACGGATCATGCGACACTTTTGGAGGTCTGGAGCGAGCATAAATACGCGGAGTGAGACTGGTGAATAACACAATGCACATGTTCATTACATCACGAAAAAACTTATCACCAGATTCTCCCCACTTAAGTCTTCAGCAAATTTTTGCGCTTAACAGACCTGAAGTTTAACTTTTAAGTAAGGGGGCGGATCCAGGGGTTGGGTCGAGGGGGTTACCCCTCGCCCTCCCCGCTTTGACCAGAATTTTTTTTTAATTGTCTTTCCCTGATCATAAAAATAACAAAACAAAGTTGTTGTTTCAGCTTGACGTTGGTTATCAATTTAGGACGTTTGCCTGCCCCCTAGTACTTACATCCAACCCCGTTCAGAAAATCCTGGATTCATCCCTGCAAACAGCGCTTCTTAGGAGCTGTTCACATGATACTAGAACGAGTTTCATTCCGGAATGAATTTCGTTCCGGAATGAAGTTCGTTTCGCATTCACATGACAAAATCGACCGGCTCAGTCATCTTGAAAACGACCGTTTTGTCCTCCATTTTGAACCCGATACGCATGCGCCACTCGCCCCAGACTACACGGTTTGCGTTTTCATCTCGGAATGGAGTTCGTTTTCAGTTTACATGATACCAGAATGAAATATCATACCAGAACGAGAATTTCATTCGGATTGAAAACCGGAATGAACTCATTCCGGAATGACTTGTGCGGGGACGAAATTTCGTCTCGGTATCATGTAAACAGATACAGAGAAATATATGGGGATGGAATGAACTCGTTCTGGAATGAAAGTCATTCCGGTATCATGTAAACGGCCCCTTAGTCGCATATTAGATTTCACAGCGATGAAACGTAAAAACCAACGTCACTTCTGGTTTTCAGAGCCTTGAAATTTTAATTAGTTTAAACATTTACGAGCGTGAGGTTTGTACGAAAGTGATTTAGAAATGCCCTGAAAAACCGTATTTCGCACAGATAAACCTTGCGGCTGACCGTTTCTTGAACCCCTGATCAAAGTACAAAGCTTACGCTTACGGCGGTAAGTTTTGCCATAAAGTACAAGTTTTCACATTTGTCCGTATTTTTCTTTACTTTCGACTGCTGTGGAGTCTGATATTTACAGCAAACAAACGCAAAAAGCAAAGTCACTTCCGGTTTTTAGGGCCTTGAAGTTTGAATCAGTTCCGAACATTTACGACTGAGAAGTAAGTACGAAAACGATGCAAAAAATACCCCGACAAACCAAATTTCGCACTGATAAAATTTGTGGCTTACAATTTCAGTCTTTCTCTTTTAAACCCACGCTCGAAGTTTAAGTCTAAGTTTTAGAAACAGTGTTAAAATTTTTATTATAAAATCATGGAAAGTGTGCACACGTGACTGTCTGATTGTCTGAGAAACGATCAATTAAGTTGCGTTATTATTATTATTAATATTATTATTATTAAATTGCAAACTATAAACATAATCTAATGAAAAACCTTATGTACATTTAACATTAAAAATGGTATAAAGTTAAAAAAATTCTGAACTTACATGCTACTCGTATTTAAAAATATGTTTTAAAATAGTTGTTCAAGAATAGGCACTCCGTAAAGAAAAGCTTAAGGTGATTCCATTCAATTGCATTGCGCATCCTTTCTGCGCATCAGTTTTTGCGTGATTAGCGCGCGCACGAGCGCGCGCGCGTTTGGGACTTGAAGGTTTTCTATGAAAACTGGGTTGTTCAGAGAAATAAATGGTCTTTTTCTCCTAAACGAGCACGGTGACCCCCATTTTTTAATATATGTTTAAATGGCATACCGTCGGGTACAATATATTACGATTTTAAGAGAAGTTAAAAATTCTGCTTTGAGATATTTTTATTTAAATGCCGAAATGAACACGTCTTTGGGTGCAGCAGGGTACGTACGTACGCAACAAATTCTTTAATTTATTTCATATTTTTAATTCCTGTTCAACTAAAATAGTATACAATGCAAGATAAATGTCTATTTTGTTGAACTACTCCAATATTTCAATGCAAGCGATGATGTTTTAAAGAAATCATAGTTCTCATTTCTGATTATTGGGATTTCTCCGGAAACCTTGCAGGTCGTATAGTTGCTATTAATGGCCATCCACATTTTTATTGCATTTTTGCAATGTTCATAACATAGTTGCCAACTGGACCAAGTTTTAGGAAATTTTAAATATTCCGTCTATTTCGATGGAAAACAAATACTGTAAAAGTTATGTATATACATAAAAAAATAAAAAAATAGAATAAGGAACCAGTTATTATTATTATTATTATTATTATTATTATTATTATTATTATTATTAAAGTTTACAATGAATTTTAGGTCGAAAACATGAGTAACATCAAACTAAAAAACGATATAACATAACGCAAACTATCAACAAATAAGCTCCATTAAGAAACAGCTCACCCTTAACAACACAGCACATAAACAAAGCCAACCTTTTACTCTGACAACAAATTACAGTACAAAATATGTAATCAAACGTTAATTTTGCCACAAAATATCGAATATTGCTGAGCGTAAAATTATTGAAAGAACCACAGGAATGTGCCGACGTGTGCCACGAGTCCAAAAAATTTCGTGGTTGCTACGACAACCATGAGATAAAAACTTGAAAGGGGAATCCCCAGTTTTGGTTTCGCCTTCCTTGACGACAAAACACACAACATTTTGCTTCTTAGACAAATCACGGCCAACACACCGAATTGCCGTTTGTTTCCTTAAGAATTAGTCAAATCATTTCCGGGTATTTGTTTCGCATAAATTTAACGATATGGGCAACACCTCTTTATTATGGCGCTTGTAAGCGAGGTTAAGTCCCTGTAAACTCCATTTCTTTTGCCGAATCCAAAACTTAACAAATAAATTGTTTTCGAGAGATATTAAGTATGTGTCGCATGGCTAAATGGTGTTGCAGTGGTCTGATACTGGCCCTTCTATGGGGATACTGGGCTACTTACGAGCTTTCCACGGATACTCAAATAAAAGCATCAACGTTTCTATGTCACATGCGTAAGTAAATTGATTGTCTCGGGGCAAAATTTCACAACTCCTTCTTTCGAGAAGGGGGAGCGACGGCAGTTGCAAACTGAACTCGTCGGATAATGGGAACCATACTGTAATTTGTCAAAAATAACTTACGCCCTTTGTCTTTTGTTATATAGGCCTTGAAAACACTGGCTTAAATATCCACGCACTGCTTTATTCAAACCTCAGTACTGACCTCTTCAGTGTGGTGAAAAGCGTTGCAGACGATACGAATACAGTACAAAAACACACTTTAACCTGTGTTGGAAATGAAAGCCTGTACGGTTTTACTGACCTTGGTGGCCTTAATTGCGGTCGAAGCATTCGGCCAAAAAGGCAGACGATTAATAGATTGTGGCAAATCTACTTGCATGGTGTTAAAATGGCCGGCATACTTCGAACGAGCAAATGGTTCAGTTCCTATGCAAGTCGTATATTGCTCTCTTAAAAGCAGCAAAATTCGTGACAAATGTGTCTTGGATATTTCATCGATACTAGAGACATTAACAACGAGCCAGGATGTTTTGTTGCAATTTGCAGCTTCTTGTTCAACTCCAATCCACATTATGTTTAAAAACTCGCGAAACGCAACAAAGAAAAACGCCATATCTGTCTTGGAATTACATGGACACTGTAGCATTTCGGCTGAAGATATTTTTCAATGGGGGAGAGCTACGGATTTCAGAGCGTTTTTTGTGGTCGAAAACGCTGCTTTGCTTGAAGACAACAATTCACAAATTTGGAACAGCTCTCTTCGAGGATTGGAAAACATTGTTTGGCTCGTGTTTAATAACTCTAAACCACGCGAATTTCCCAGTATATTTAGAACATCTTTCTGGCCAAAAATGGCTGAGGGCCAATTCTCCAATTTGCAGCTTACCACTGTTCCTGCAGAGCTTAGAACAACTATGCCATTACTTCAAACGCTTAATGTTGCGCACAACAATTTGACAAAACCGCCATTCTTTCCATGGTCCAACTCCACACTTCAGCTGCCAAGAGGGCTGAGTAGAACTCTAAATGAAAATCATCTTTATCAAGACGGTACTACGGTACATCCGAAGATTTACCGACGTTTTTTCGATTTGGCGTTCAACAACATCGAAGATCTGTCAACGTACCAATTTCGCGGATTTCTGAATAAACTGAGTCTCAAAGGAAACGGTTTGAAGGTTATTGGGCCGTCGTGTTTTCGCAATTTGAAGGGAATTCAAGTGATTGATATTGGCAGGAATAACCTGGAATATTTACCTTCAGAATTGTTTCACGGACTTGATGACTTGCTTGAGTTAAAGCTCGATCACAACAACTTTTCAGTGGTCCCAGTTGAACTCTTTAAAAGCCAGACGCAAATCAAACGGGTCGACTTGAATCATAACAAGCTCAGACTTATTTCAGAAGATTTATTCTGCAACCTTCAAAGCCTCGAGATCCTGCATTTAGAAGCTAACCAAATCTCCCAAATTGATGACGAAGCCTTCCCCATTGATTCTAGTTCACTACGCGAAATTTACCTCCAAAACAACAAAATAACCCATGTTCCAAAGTCATTGCTGTTGCAGCCAAAAGCAAATAATATTGATTTGTCGTTTAATCTCCTGAATTTTCAAGACCTTAATAATTTGGTACAACGACTAGACATGCTTATTTTCTCTTTTCAACATCGTGAACCAAATAGTTCGCCGCAGGTCAGGCTGCAGGACAGTTTAAAACAAATCAGCTTCGCACACAACAATTTCACAACGATAAACATTGAAGGATTTAATAAAACCAAGCGTGCCATGTTTAAGCTACTTCTGAGAGTTTACAAAATTGACATGACGGGGAATCCCCTTCTCTGCGACTGCAAAATACTGGCTCTAGTTCGCTGGCTTCGCTCCTTGATGCAAAGCGACGCACCCGTAGAATCTAAACAGTTTTTATCTTGGAAATGCGCGGCTCCATTTGAACTGAAAGATAAACCGATCCTTTCTGTGGACGAACATCAATTCAAATGTCAGAGAAATCTAGAAAACTGTCCAAAACAATGCACGTGTCTCGTGCGTGCATTGGACGGGACTGTGGTGGTTGATTGCAAACGAAGGAATCTAGTTACCATTCCCCGAAAAGTTCCACGCGGACAAATAGAGCTTCACTTGCAAAACAACAACATCCGGGAAATACCTCCCTATCCTTATTTGGAAAATGTCACAGCTCTGTATTTAACACACAACAAGATTGATGTCTTAAACACGTCTACAGTGCAAAGGTTACAGCGAATAAAAATTCTGTTCATCGACTCAAACAAACTGACTAATTTGCCAAGAAATATTGAGAATGTTACCTTTACGACTCTAGCACTTCATCACAACTTCTTTAAATGCGACTGCACAACAAAATGGATGAAGAAATGGTTACGGAAGCAAGAGGCTCGCA
This sequence comes from Siderastrea siderea, assembly GCA_964030785.1. Taxonomy (NCBI): domain Eukaryota; kingdom Metazoa; phylum Cnidaria; class Anthozoa; order Scleractinia; family Rhizangiidae; genus Siderastrea; species Siderastrea siderea. Next base: position 10,296,849 of record OZ034979.1, read on the forward strand.
TACAAAACATTGACAATGTTCTTTGTAACTCCGAGAATGCTCAGGGAAAAGCGATATACACTTTGCCTGATGAAGAGTTTGTTTGCAAAGAAGAAAACAACAATCGCTCTACTGCACAATCTATAATAAAGGAAAAGACTTTTAAAATAATTGCACTCACTCTTGGCGTGTTTTTGGCTGTGGTTTTAATCGTTTTTACCCTTGCGTATAAGTACCGTGGTGAAGTAAAAGTCTTTATGTACACCCACTTCAATTGGCACCCGTTCGACCGCATAGATGACTCGGATCTCACCAAGATATACGATGCGTTTGTGTCCTACAGTGGCGGCGATTATGAGTGGGTTTTAAATACGCTGCGACTGCGACTAGAAAACCATGATCCTCCCTACAAACTCTGCATTCATCACCGAGACTTCCTGGTGGGTGTGCCAATCCAGGAAAACATTTTGAACAGCGTTAACCAAAGCAAGCGCATGATCATGGTGCTATCTCACAACTTCATCAAGAGCGAATGGTGTTTGCTGGAGTTTCGCGCCGCTCACCGGAAGGTTCTAGAAGATCGCATGAATTATCTGATAATTATTCTGTTTGATGACGTCAACATGGCTGAGCTGGATGACGAAATAAAATTGTACATGCGCACTAATACATATTTGAGTATCAGCAACAAGTGGTTCTGGGAAAAATTGTGTTACGCGTTACCGCGGAAGGCGTCTAGGGCAAACGCTGGATTGGAACATTCTACAGAGACTGTTTTCACGAACGAAGCATATAGGTCAACAGAAATCCTGGATGGTGCGAATCCTCCAAGCGGGAGCCTACAAGTATAGAGTTCCAGTGCTACAAATTTTAATCCCGTTACAAAACCGAGCAACAAGGAGTCTCGCTACCAGTCTTTGCCGGGCTGTGGAACATATATGGGATTGCTCAGACGAAGTACAGTCCAAGTAAGGTAGTTCTCACTTCTGAATTTACAGCCAGGGTGAAATCCTGAAGTGTGACCATTCAAATAAAAACCAACAAGCAGCAAATTCCTGTAACACTCTTATCTTAACTGAATTTCTCCAGTAGGTTAGAAATACCAAAATTGTACTTTGAGACCATGAGGTCACAATTAGTAAAGCGATTTCGGGTCCATGAGTGTAATCCTGCACGTTAACGTGCGAACAATTTACTCATTGATCGCAGATAACTTAAGGAATCACTTTAATGTAACATCAGATGTCAAATAGCATCGTTATAAACTGCCTTGTACAGAGATCCTGCACGAAAAGGATTAAGTTTGAATGAGAACAAAGGGTTGTACATTTTACATATTGAATACAAATAACTTCAGTTAGAACCTCATACTAAAACAGAACTGACGAAGGATGTATGAATGACGATGAAAGGTGTGACATAAATGTATGTACATTTTATTTGAACAACAGAGTTCTTCTGTCAAACGTACTTTCGTGTGATAGGTTGCCGAGGAAATTTGATGTTCACAACAAATATTAGTTCGAGGGCTTATATGAAGTTTGAACATCAAATTTCCGAGGGAATCTATCACGCATAGGGCCTGAGATTTGTTTTTATTGTACAACGCTAAATTGTTGAGCGAAAATGGCAAAAATCGGGCATTATGCGCTAAAAGTAGCCCCCTGAGGAGAGACACTATCGTGTCACGTGATCGATTTCGACCGATGGGAGCACGCCAAAATTTAGCGTTGTACTATAACCACTGATAGCAGATAACTGTAGGTAGCAACACTGTGTAACTTCAGATATCAGGAGGGATATATCGGGCATATATCGACGAAGGAAGTATGAGGTATATATCAAAAAGGATCTTTAATTAGTAAACTGTTTTGTAGAAAGACGATGAAAGGTGTGACATAAATGTTGTACATTTTATTCACTAATGGCAGATAACTGTAGGTAGCAACATAATGTAACTTCAGATATCAGGAGGGATATATCGGGCATATATCGAGTAGGATCGTTATAAACTGACTTGTAGACAGATGACGAAAAGCTCGTAATCTTTTATGAAAAGGACGAAGTTTGATGAAACATGAATGTTTTCGTCCATTTTACCCATTGATCACAAATAACTGTAGATAGAACCTGATAATGAATCATCAGATCCGAAGAAGGATTTATCGGGTATATATCGAATACGATCGCCATGAAATGTCTATAGACAAATGATTTTTTTTTCACAAGATGAAAGGTTTACGTCTGACTGAACATAAATGTAGGTACATTTCACAAATTGACCACAGATTACTGTAGGTAGCCCTTCATAGCAACTTAAGATCTGAAGAAGGATATATCGGGCATATATCTAATAAAATCGTTCTAAACTGTCTTGCAGACAGAGGACTAAACTAGAGAAATGATCCATAAGAGTAAAGTGTTTTGTTGTTGTTGGAACTGACGTGACGGATCATATGACGCTTTTAAAGAGGTCTGGAGCGAGCATAAATGCGCAGAGTGAGACTGGTGAATAACACAATGCGCATGTTCATCACACGTGCACATCACGGTAAAAACTCGTTACCAGATTCTCCTCACTTACGTTTGGAGCAAATTTTCCCGCCTTAACAGACTGAAACTTAAACACTAGTTCTGTTTGCGAAACTGGAAAATCCCGCTGACAAAAGTCAGAGGCAGATCTAGGGGTGGGGTTGAAGGGTTTGCACCCCCCTTACCTTTGCCCACTTTTTTTATTGATCATAAAAATAACAGAATAAAGTTGTTTTGTACGTAGCTGTTTCACTTCGACCTTTTAAGTGACTGTCGATTTACGAAACGTTAAACTACAGTTCGCGACTGCAACATTTGAATCATTTCAAACGTTTACGATCGTGAAGTTGATATGTAAACGATGCAAAAAATACCCCGACAAACCGAATTTCGCAGTGATAAAATTTGTGGCTTACAGTTTCTTACCTTTAACATCAACACAGCACAGCGTGCACTACAATGCAAAATATGTAATCAAACGTTCATTTTGTTCCAAAATATCGAATATTTCTGAGCGTCAAATTATTGAAAGAACTACAGGAATGTGCTGACTTGGCGTCACGTGTCCAAAACTTTTGTGGTTGCTACGACAACCATGAGATAAAACTTGAAAGGGCAATGCCCAGTTTTGGTTTCGACTTCCTTGACGAGAAAACACACAACATTCGGCTTCTTACACAAATCAAGGCCAACATTTCCGAATTTCCGTTTATTTCCTCAAGAATTAGTCAAATGGTTAAGGCAAGCCAAGCGACACCTGAAAGTAACAACAAAATCTAAGAATCTATTTACGTCTACGTCGTGCCAACACGGTCTGAAACGGAGTTTGATCGCAGAACTTGTACACCCATAAGATCACCGACGCAAGCTTTCGATTCGAACAATGTACGGCTTTTCCAGCTATTGTTTTCAAGGCGTGTGTAACTCAAGCTAAAGGCTATAAGTTATTTTTTTTTGGTAAATTACGCATATAAGAACATATCCGGCGGACCCTAAGCAGGTGAAAGAACCTTGTGGTTTTACGACCGGGAAAGATAGAGTTAATTCCGTAGAACTCTAGCGGAAATCATTGCGGGCGAGACGAATACAATCAAGTCTGCATAGCTGAGTAAATATGTGGTAAACGTGAAGGTCTACAGGACTTTCTTGGCCATTGCGGTCTTAATTGCAGCCGAAGCATTCGGACAAAAGGGCATGCGATTAAAGGACTGCGGCAAGTCTGCATGTATGGTGTTTAAATTAAGGTGTTTCGATACAGTTTTTTTGGGACCACACCTCACTTTTAAAATCCGCTCTTAGACAGTCTTCATCTTGTCGGATCAACGTGAAAATTGCACTACTTGTTGGTTTAGGATCGAACTTTAGCGAGGTTTACATTTTGTGAAAATCGATATTTCCATGACAACGATAAACAAAAATCCTCGAAAACAGTAAAATTGAAATTTTGCACGATCCAGATTTCACTTTGAAAAGCAAATACCAACATCTTAAACTGTAGTGTATGGCAAACAAAATATACAAGAACAAAAAAATTCTGTACGTTTGTTTTGAAGTAAATCGCAAAAACATTTTCTACCTTAGTTTTTGCATAGAAATAATAAATGCACCGAAGAATAATCAATGATTTTATGAAATGGCTAGAAAATACTGTTAAAATGTATCTTTTACTTACTATTTTACGCCTAGAAAGTTTTGTTGAAATTGGTGTTCGCGATCTCGAGAAGGAATTGTTTTTCTAAGATCATTCGCGTAATAATTTTGTGGTAATTTTTGAATCTGAGCACTTTTGCGAAAATCTTAAGAACGGCTCGTTAGATTTTTTAAAAACATTAAACACGCCTGCTTGACAACGTGACTAATTTTAGTATTGAGTCTTATTAACATTGATTCACTGGAACACTTTTAGATTTAACGTTAAAAAGGACGTATGAACCGACGGAAAAGCTTGCGTTACAAATTCACAGTTGGCAAGTTAATGCTAATATATTCAAAGTAACGCGTAATTCATTGCATCGTGATTTTAATCTGGTTTCTTTGTTCTTTGTTGCACTGTAGATGCACTGTAGATTACAACGAAAAGTAAAAATCACGGAAGAATGCATTGCGCATTACTTTGAATATATTAGCATTTACTTGCCAACTGTTAATACGTGACGCAAGCTTTTCCGTCGATTCATACGTCCTTTTTAACGTGTAATTTAAAAGTGATCCAGTGAATCAATGTTAATAAGACTCAATACTAAAACTGGTCACATCATCAAGCACGCGTGTTTAATGTTATAAAAAAATATATCGAGCCGTTCTTAAAATTTTCGCAAAAGCGCTCAAATTCAGGAGTTACCACAAAATTATTACGCGAATGATCTTAGAAAAACAATTCCTTCTCGAGATCGCGAACACCAGTTTTAACAAAACTTTCTAGGCGTAAAATAGTAAGTAGATGATACATTTTAACAGTATTTTCTTGCCATTTTATCAAAGCATTGATTATTTTTCAATGCATTTAGCATTATTATGCAAAAACTAAGGTTGGAAGTGTTTTTGCGATTTACTTCAAAACAAACATACAGAAATTTTTTATTCTTGTATATTTTGTTTGCCATACACCACAGTTTAAGATGTTGGTATTTGCTTTTCAAATTGAAATCTGGATCGCGAAAAAATTCAATTTTACTGTTTTCGAGAATTTTTATCGTTGTCATGGAAATATCGATTTTCAAAAATGTAAACCACTCTTAAGTTCAATCCAAAACCAACAAGCATGGCAAATTTCACGTTGATCCGACAAGAAGAAGACTGTCTAAGAGCCGATTCAAAAAGTTAGGCATGGTCCCAAAAAACTGTATCGAAACACCTTAATATCATCGCCATCGTTCTTCGAAACTGCAAACGGTTCCGTTCCTACGCAAGCCGTAAAATGTTTACTTTAAAAGCAACAAGATTCGTGACAAATGCTTCATGGATATCACTTGGATACTGAAGACAATAACAACGAACCGGGATATTGTGTTGTATTTTGGGGCCTTGTGTTCTACTCCAATGCACATTGTGTTCAACAACTCGCAAAATGCAACAAAGAGAAACGCTATCTTCTATTTGCAATTACAAGGACATTGTAACGTATCTGTCGAAGATATTTCTCGATGGGGAACAGCTACGGATTTTCGGGTGTTTTACATGTTGGAAAATACCACTTTGCTCGACGATAAAAGTTCTCAAATGAGAAACAGCTCTTGTCATGAATTAGAGAACATTGGTTCTCTAGTGTTTTACAAAACTATATCACACAAACTTCCCAGCATATTTACGACATCACTCTGGCCAAGAATGGCGGAGGTCCAATTCTCCCACATGGAGCTTACCTCTGTTCCTGCAGAGTTACAAACAACCATGCCGTTACTTCAATCGCTTGAAGTGGCGCACAACAATTTGACAAAACCGCCACCTTTTCCATGGTACAACTCCACCCTTCAGCTGCCAAGAGGGCTGAGTAGAACTCTAATTGGAAATCATCGTTACCAACGCGGCACTATCGCATACTCGAAGATTTACCGACGCTTTTTCGATTTGGCGTTCAACAACATCGAAGATTTATCGACGTACGAATTCCGTGGATTTCTGAATAAACTGAGTCTCAAAGGAAACGGTTTGAAGGTTATTGGGCCATCGTATTTTCGCAATTTGAAGGGAATCCAAGTAATCAATCTCAGCAAGAACAAACTGGAAAATTTACCTTCAGAACTGTTTCACGGACTCGATGATTTGCTTGAGTTGAAGCTCGATCACAATAACTTCTCAGCGGTCCCAGATGAACTCTTTAAACTGAGCCAGACGCAAATCAAACGCATCGACTTGAATCACAACAAACTCAGCTTTATTCCAGAAGATTTATTTGGCAACCTTAAAAGCCTCGAAATCCTGCATTTAGAAGCTAATCAAATCTCTCAAATTTATGACGAAGCCTTCCCCATTGACTCCAGTTCACTACGCCAAATTTACCTCCAAAACAACAAAATAAACCGTATTCCAAGGTCACTGCTATTGCATTCAGAAGCAAATATTATTGATTTGTCGTTTAATCCCCTGACTTTTCAAAACCTTAACAATTTGGTACAACGACTGGATTCCTCTTTTTTCTCTTATCAACATCACAAAACAGTTAGTTCGCCGGAAGTCAGGCAGATCAGCTTCGCACACAACAATTTCACTACCATAAACATTGAGGGAACTAAGCGTGCCATGTTTGAGCTACTTTTGAGAGCTTACGAAATCAATATGACGGGGAATCCCCTTCTTTGCGACTGCAAAATACTGGCTCTAGTTCGCTGGCTTCGCTCCTTGATGCAAAACAACGCGGGAGTACAATCTAAACAGTTTTTATCTGGGAAATGCGCGGCTCCAATTGAACTGAAAGACAAACCTGTCCTTTCTGTGGACGAACATCAATTCAAATGTCAGAGAAATCTACAAAACTGCCCAAAAGAATGCACGTGTCTCGTGCGTGCATCGGACAGGACTGTGGAGGTTGATTGCAAACAAAGGAATCTAGTCAACATGCCCCGCAAAGTTCCACGCGGTCAAATAGAGCTTCACTTGTAGAACAACAACACCCGGGAGATACCTCCCTATCTTTATTTGGAAAATGTCACAGCCCTGTATTTAACACACAACAAGATTGGAGTGTTAAACGCGTCTACAGTGCAAAGGCTACGGCGAATAAAAATTCTGTTCATCGACTTCAAACAAACTGACTAATTTGCCAAGAAATATTGAAAACGTTACCTTAACGACTCTAGCGCTGCATCACAACTTCTTCAAATGCGACTGCACAACAAAATGGATGAAGAAATGGTTACAGAGGCAACAAGCTCGCATACAAAACATTGACAATGTTCTTTGTATCTCCGAGAATGCTCAGGGAAAAGCGATATACACTTTCCCTGATGAAGAGTTTGTTTGCAAAGAAGAAAATAACAATCGCTCTTCTACACAATCTATAATAACGGAAAAGACTTTCAAAATAATTGCAATCACTCTTGGCGTGTTTTTGGCCGTGGTTTTGATCGTTTTTACCCTTGCGTATAAGTACCGTGGTGAAGTAAAAGTCTTTATGTACACCCACTTCAATTGGCACCCTTTCGATCGCATAGATGACTCGGATCCTAGCAAGATATACGATGCGTTTGTATCCTACAGTGGCGGCGATTATGAGTTGGTTTTAAATACGCTGCGACTGCGACTAGAAAACCATGATCCTCCCTACAAACTCTGCATTCATCATCGAGACTTCTTGGTAGGTGCGCCAATCCAGGAAAACATTTTGAACAGCGTTAACCAAAGCAAACGCATGATCATGGTGCTATCTCGCAACTTTATCAGGAGCGAGTGGTGTTTGCTGGAGTTTCGCGCCGCTCATCGGAAGGTTCTAGAAGATCGCATGAATTATCTGATAATTATTCTGTTCGATGACGTCAACATGGCCGGACTGGATGATGAAATAAAATTGTACATGCGCACTAATACATATCTAAGTATCAGCAACAAGTGGTTCTGGGAAAAATTGTATTACGCGTTGCCGCGGAAGTCGGACGGGGAGTCTAGGGCAAACGCTGGATTGGAACGTTCTACAGAGAATAATTTCACGAACGAAGCATATAGGTCAACAGAAACCGTGGATGGCGCGAATACTCCAAGCCAAACTCTGCAAGTATAGAATTCTAGTGCAGAATGTTTTAATCCGGCGAGAAGGAGTGTCGCTACAAGTTGATGGTAGTTCGAACTTTTGAGTTTATGGGCGCGGGATGAAATCCTGAAGTTTTACCAATCTTACTGAAAACTAACAAGCAGTAAATTCCCGTGGCGCTCTTATTTGAACTGTATTTCTCCGGCAGTTTAGAAAAGCGAGAACTGTACTTTGAGACCTTGAGGTAATAACTAGTAAAGCGTTATCCAGTCCATGAGTGTAGTCCTATAGTACAACGCTAAATTTTGGCGTGCTCCCATTGGTCGAAATCGATCACGTGACGCGATAGTGTCCCTCCTCAGCGGGCACCTATCAGCGCCTAGTGCCCGTTTTGGCAATTTTCGCTCAAAATTTAGCGTTGTACAATAAAGTTCTTCTGTCTCAGGCCCTATGTGTGATAGGTTCCCTCAGAAATTTGATGTTCAAACTTCATATAAGCCCTCGAGCTACGTTCTCGTGCTAATATTTGTTGTGAACATCAAATTTCCTCGGGCAACCTATCACACGATAGTGCCTTCGACAGAAAAACTCTGTTGTTTAATTGGTGAACATTAATATCTGAACATTTTACTCAGTCACTGATCGCAGATAACTTGGGTAGCACTATACTGTAACATCCGGTCTTAGGAAGGATATTTCGGGTAAACTAAATCGATTAGGATCGTGGTAAACTGTCATGTATACATATGATGAAAAGCGTGTATTCTTGCATAAAAAGGATGAAACTGATTTCAATTGAGATAACTGTATGTACACTTAACACATCGATCATAAATTGCTCGATAGAACCTGCCAACGTAACATGAGATCTGAAGAAGGATATATCGGGTATATGTCGAATGGGAAACAACATGAAAGGTGTGGCATAAATGTCAGTAAGTACATTTTACCCACTGATCACAAATATAAATCTCAGGGTGGATATATCGGGTTTAAATCGGATAGGATCATTTTTAACTTTCTTGTAGATAGATGATGAAAGTTGTGTAATCCTGCATGAAAAAGATTAGTTTGAATAAACATAAATGTATATACACTTTACACACTGATCACAAATAACTGAAGTCAGAACCTGCTACTGTAAGATGAGTTCTGAAGATAAGTATGGCTCATTACAAACTGTTTTGAAGACAGCGTAAAAATAAAGAAATTACCCACAAGAGTAGATTGTTTTATTATCGTTACACCAACTCTCAGAACCGAGACTTCAAGAATTGATAGTTTGAGCTCACCAAAAGAGGTCTGGGGCGAGCATGAATACGAAGAGGGAGACTGGTCAACAACGTAATGCGCATGCCCAATATATCATGGTAAAATCTCGTTACCAGATTCTCCTAAGTTTCCAGCAAGATTTCCCTCTTTTGACAGATTGAAGCTAAGCCATTAGTTCAAGTTCTCCCAATTAGAAAATCCCGTGGAAATGGCTGCCAGTTTGAAGAAACCGCATTTAGCTCCGCTGAACAAATAAAGCGCTTCTCAGCCTTAGATTCACAACAAACGAACGCCAAAAAACGTCAGTTCCTTTTTTTAAGGCCTGGTAATTTAAATCACCTCAAACATTTACAAGCGTAAAGTCCGTATGAAATGAACGCATCAAGAAATGGTCCGGAAAACCGGATTTCGCGCCAATAAAATTGGTGACTTACAGCTTCTTCAGTTGAAACCTACATTCGACGTAGAAAGTCTACGGTTTTAGAAACGGCGTTGTTAAGTTTTGCAGTTTAAGTTCAAGTTTCCACATTTATCTGTATTTTATCTTTGAAACCTTATGCGGGAATCTACGTACGCGCTTTACCGCTGTGAATGCCTAAGAGTTTGACCACTCAGTTTGGTCGCCGACGCAAAAAGCGTTCTTTTTTTTAAATGTCGAGTTTTTCAACACGGCGGGTTTTTCGGCGGGCTTGCGAGGATTGTGTGCGAGTCACCCTCGCGTGGAATGCACAGGAAGATTAAATTCTTAGTTTTTCTTTGGGTTTGTACCTATGACTGAGTGTCCGCTTAAGAGAAGGGAGTCCACCGAAGGAAGGGTTTTTTTAACCAATGGTTGCACTGTATTTTTGACCTACACACGGGACATTTTAGTACAAAAGCGTTACCTCTCTTCCTGACAGAAGATTCCTCATTAATCCAAGAGTTTTCATCGTCACTTGAGTGTCAGGGTCATCAAGAAGACTGCTGAGATAATAAGCACATGCAAATAAGTAAAATGTTCTGCTTGGAATGTTCAAAGGACGAGAAATTTGTCCAGAGGATAATTCTGTTCCGTGCGAGAAAAGTTTATCTTAACTTGTTACATTATTGCAGGCAATTTTCCTAACATCAAATTTTTGCCCTTCTCTCTAGCGAAATTTCTTGAAATCCCGAAAATTTGTTGTCACGAGAGCAAAGAGTTGCTTATTTACTACTCTTTTCATTAGAAGATTGAGGTTTCGACAAATTGTCAAAATTTGCGAAAATTTACTGTATCGCCAAATGCACCCCTCCAAAAATGCAAAATTGACAAGAGGAAAGAGACTGCTCACAATCTAGTAATTAAAGGGAGTAGGTCACAGGGATTTTTTTCCAGAGTTTTGTCAAAACTACACATAAAATGCTCCTGATGCAAACGGGAAGATATTATCAAGTAAATTTTCGCAAAGACAGCAAACAATAACAAGTTTTTTTTACCGATTTTTCGAGACACAGCCGCAGAGTTGAAGGTTGAACGCAGCAAGAACAGATCCATTAAAGATTGGGGAGAGGGAAGTTGAAGACGTGGAGAGTTTTGTATATCTTGGCGCTGAGGTCAACAAACAAGGCAATGCGTATAGTGAAATAAAAGCACGAATCGAGAAAGCAAGAGCGGCTTTCCACAAGCTTAAGCCAGTATGGAGAAATAGCCTTTTCAGTCGAAAGACTAAGATCAAAATCTTCAAAAATGTGGTCGCGGTTCTACTCTGTGGTTGTGAGACGTGGAGGATAACTAAGGAATATAAGAACACGCTAAACGTCTTTCAGCAAAAATGCCTAAGGAAAATCCTTGACGTTTATTGGCCAATGAAGGTCAGTAATGAAGAGACCAGGAAAAGAACTAACGCCAGTGCAATTGATGAATTAATAAGATCCAGAAGATGGAAATAGCTTGAACCCCAAGATCACATTAACACAGGCACCAGAGAGCACGCGTAGCAGGGGACGACCAAGAGAGACATGGGAGAAAACCGTTGTACACGAGAAGGCACACTTAGGGTTCAGTACCTGGAATGAAGCGGAAACGGCTGCAAATGACAGAACAACTTGGAAGAAAATGATCGATGACCCTATTCTACACTAGAAGGGAAAGGTTGATGAGGATGATGATGATGATGACGATGAACTGCATTATTATAGTGTCTTGAACAAAACTGGACCATCATTTTAGACTGTCCTCTATTTCTTGTTTTCGTCCAATCGTCCAGTCGTCAAATTTGTTTAGTATTTTCCCTCCCATAACCTCGCCCCTTGCATTGTTAAAGATGATGTCTTTACGTACGGAGATAAACTCTCACCTGAATAACTGCTCCGGTCCAAGCACTTCTAAAATTTTGTTTTTGGTCACGTCATCCGCTTGATACGCCATATTCTACGAAAAAAATACGCCTTATTTCTTTGTAGGCAAGCTAATTAGTAGTTATAGAGTTGGCGGTTCGAGATCAGTTTTTTCAAAACTGATCTTGAACAGCGGTTCGAGATCAGTTTTTTCAAAACTGATCTTGAACAACGCCAACTCTATAACTACTATCCATTTGATGGAAATCATTTTTATGGAAATCATTTGGAAATCATTTTATGGAAATCATTTTATGAAAAGGAGCCGAGCAGGCTCGGGAAGTCGTTGACGAAGTCAACGAGTGAGGCTCCTTTCCGGCTTTATGTGGGTAGAGACGTAGTCTCGTAGAGACTACGTCTCGTAGGGCACATAAAGCAATATGGTTTCATATACTTGATTCATCATTTGGAAATAATCATTTGGAAATCATTTTATGAAAAGGAGCCGAGCAGGCTCGGGAAGTCGTTGACGAAGTCAACGAGTGAGGCTCCTTCCAGTTTTTTTGTGGGTAGAGACTAGTCTCGTAGAGACTACGTCTCGTAGGGCTCCAAAAAAACAATATGGTTTCATATACTTGATTCATCATATAGCTCCACATTATTTTTGCGTTGATGGTTCCACTACATTGCTCCACATCTTTTTTCATATGCTGGTTCCATATTTTCGCATTGGGGAACAAAAGCGGAGCTTTTGTGAGGCAGTGAATTGATCGCTTCGCGATCAAGAGGGGATCTTTCTTTTTGCGATGCTGGTTCCACATTTTGGGAAACTAGATTGCGTAATGTCCGTAAGATAAACTGTTGATTCCATTTTCTGATATATATCTTTTATCATCAAAACAGCTGAGTGATATTTTGTTGATTTCATAACTTCCTAGTTCATGTCTTTCGCTTCTAATAGTTTTCATAGTATGTTGCATTTGCTCATTTTTGAATAATACTTTTTTATAATCTTCATGTTTGATATTTCCTTTTATTATATTCTTTTTGATTCCTTTTGCTGTTTTTTCTACTTTATTGTCTTCTTTTTTATAACTGTACATTTTTGATCGTAATCCGATGAATTCTTTTATTGGCATTCCTGCTGCTTCGTCTTTAAATTTTCCAATTACTTTTTTGTTTGCTTTGCTGAAATACTGGGAACTTTCTGGATAGTCACTGTTGTCGAATTTATCTTTGTCATTCCAAAAGTCTTGGTAAACATCTTCAGTTTCAATTTCATAAGTTAATGAGTCTGTATCAGTGAATAGTAGCTTGGCTTTGTCGCCATACTTCTGTTTTATGTAATTATAATGAAAATCATACATCAATGTTTTGCTCAAATCAAGAATACACATACCCACATAAGCCGGCCGATTAAGAGTTAGTACTTCTTTGATCTTGTGAACTGCTACCAGATTTTCATTGAATATTTTACTGCATACAAAAGTAGGTTTAGAAGACATTTTTAATAGTTTTTCACCATCTGTGATAAGACGTACATCAACACGTTTTCTGATGTTTTCCATTGTTTTACCAAATACTGAGTTATTCATAAGTTTGAAGAAATCTTTTTCGAATGCGTTTTTTGCTTGCGATCGTTTTTGTGTGTTGAAATCAATATATTGCTTCAACCATGGTGACTGATCAAATTCTAATACTCTATGGATCTTTTTTAATTTTAATCCGAGATCAATATACATCTGCAAGTTTCTGTAATGCAGAACGTATTTTTCTTTATTTGATAATGTTGGGATTAGTTTATGTACTAGTCCTGTTGATATATTATACTTTGTAGCTATCTTTTTACAATAATCAGACAGCATATTTTTATTTACACAAACCCTCTCAGCAGCTAATGGATAGTCATTATGAAGGTTATGCAACTCTTTGGGATATTCTAGATCAACTTCTAATATTAACCCCTTTTCACTATTTTCATTATATCTGGCTACATTTAGTTTGCTAATTTGCTTTTCTGTCATCCATCTGAAATTACCTGTTGGAAGATACTGTGACATAGCCCAACCGTATAAATTATTAGCATCCAAGTACATTATATACTTTGAGGGCGCCTTCTCATCGTATTCTTTCATGTACTTATTGTTTGCTTTTCCATATCTATTGGCTATATAACTAATTCCTCCACGCATACCTTTTTCAATGAATTGAAACATGTTGATGTCAGTCATTAGTTCTAATTTAATATTAGTCATCTTTAACATAGCATCCCAAGACAAACCAGGTGATGTAAAATAGTGGCATGGGTCTAATTTATAATACTGAATACATGTTCTACGGAAATTTTCAAACACATCAGCTAATAAAAGGATATCAGACTCGAGATATAAATCATGGTATTCACCCATTGTCTGCAATTTAAATGTATTCCAAACATTTTGAGCGTGGGTATAATCTTCATTTGAAATATGCTCATCAATCAATATGCTGTAAAATTCTTCTTTAATTGGTAATTCTGTTTTGTTGAATTTATTAAAATTATCCATATGATCGTAAGGATAAACTCCTTTACGGATCATAAGACTTAATTTTTCTTTTTTGAACCTTTCGCTAGTATACTTTAGAGCTTCTGCTGGTAAGTTGCTAACTAATTTATCCAAACTTGAGCTCATAAACTGGAAACTGTCAATGAATGTAAGATGATTGCCAAGCATAAAAGCCATATACTTTTCCATGTTATTTGGAATAGCATTGATATTCATTTGTTTATCCTCTCCTTTATTATTTTTGTATGTATGCTTTTTGACTATTTGACCTATTTTTTGCATTATGAAATGACTATCATAACCTCTCAAATTATGGAATATAACAGGAATTTTTATTTCTTCAGGCTTCATTTTTAGTTTCAAATTACAGTCTTGGTGTGCTGAGCCTCTGAATACACCCGTAATATGGCAATGATCTCTCACACGGACGTCTTCCTCAGTATATTTCTTATCACAGATATGGCATCTTGTTGATTTTTTGAATTCCTGTTCATCCTCATTGCTCATTTTCAATGGTTTATTAAAATATTTTTTCATTACTTTTTACACCATTTTACTTCTTTTAACATGTTCTCCATGAATTTGTAAACAGCATTTTCACCTCTATATAGTTGTATTGGTTTGGTATATTTGTTATCGTAACAGCAGACAACTTTATATCCATATCCACAGTCTGTATGTTTTTGGTAAGCCTCAGTATATGATTTCTTACCTTCTTGTTGACATCCATGAATTTTCTCTGTGATAGCCTCGAAATCAGCATAAATAACAAATGGCACATGTTGCTGTTTATGAAAGTTGTTGAATTTTAATATATTGTTGTCTTTAGTTGGCATTTTAATTGCTTGTGTGCCATTAACTTGTATGCAAATATCTTTATGATTGCTTAATACCCTGTCAGAACTAAAACATTGCAGACAGTGCATACAAAAGTGTTTTCTATGTTCATGTTTTGTTTGGTTATACATGAATTTGTTGAAATCTTTTATAAGAACATAATGATTGTTCTCATTTTCAGTTATTAAAAGTAGTTCCATATGATCTTCATTCTTTTCTTTTGAAATATAGATGGGGTAAGGTTGTTTGTTTTCATAGCCGAATACATTTATATTGATGCTGTTTTGCTTTTCAATTTTGTTGTAATGTTTGACACAAACTGGGAAAACAATACCTGAGTAATCTAACTTTTCAATGTATTGTTTGTCAACCTTTTTTATTCTTTGAGGATATTTTTCTTGTGGATTTATATGTCTAATATGACACCATCGGAAGCATTCATTATCCTTATTTTTCATGTTTATTAAACCTTTAGCACTGTTTCGCAGTTCTTCAGGAAGTTGGATATATGAGGATCCCTTCATAGGCTCATATTTAGCAATGTTTAGGTAATGGTCATTAATTTCTTTTACAGTCCATCCCGATCCTTCTGATATCCATTGAGCTATTTTGTTTATGATGTTTTCTGAAGAAATTTTTAATGATTCACTGATTCCCACTTGGTTGATTATTGTTTGACTTGCGCTATTGAAATATGCTGACTTTTCAATTATTACATCAGATGATATTTTTTCGAAAGTGACTTTCAATGTTTCAACGTATTTCAAGCCTTTCATTTCATTCAATAAAATAGATAATTGACGCTCTACACCTTTTCGTGTATTTTGCATTTGAATAAGAGGATCTTTATCATTTCTTAGATCGATTTCATAAGATTTTACAAAACCGTTTAAAGCTTTGTCGATTTGTTTAATTACGGTTCTAGGTGTAGGAACCGGTTTTCTTTTAACAGTTCTTTGTTTTGGGATTGGTTTGTAATTATCCCTGAACTGCATTGGTGGAAGAATAATGTTTTCTTCGTACCGTTTGACCATCTCTTTGACACTCTTACGAGGCGCAGGTACTGGTCTTTTTTGTAAAATGGGCGTGTTATTATCTTGCTTCATAAGCAATTTGATGAGTTGCGATTTGCTGAGTTTCTTCAAACTAGCTTTATCCATATTAATATTATTAGATATTTTTTCTGATCTCATTATAGATACTATATCTATAGTGAAATATTTTTAAATAGTTTAGTGTGCGTTTTTAAATGGCTAATTTATAGGAGTCAACAAATCCCATAAGATCAAGTTGATAGCCTTTTAATTTGTTTATACGATCTGAACATTTATGGCATATTATACTTACTTCATAGTTAGAATACTCTCCAGTAATTAGTACATGTGTCGCCATTGAATGACAGTATTTACAAGTGATTGATCTAAATTTCTTATCTATTTCATTATTGATTAATGCTATTTTTTGTTCTAATTTTATGAATTTCAACATATAATATTACTATATATTTTATTTTTTTAAATAATTATCAATGCGTTTAAATCAATTCAAGTAATCTAATTATGAATCCTTTGAACTATGTTATTTTTTAGAATTTTTTTGGTGCTTTTTTGTTTTCAAATGACAGGTTTTCCCAGCTAGTGTATAATTGCGACCTGTTTTACATATATTACAATACCATTCTACATTTAGCATGTATGTTGTTTTACGTTGTCTTCTCTCATCATCAGTGAATATTCTTGGTCTACCTCGACCTCTCTTTATATTTTGATTTTCCATATATTAATACTATATAATTTACTCTTTATAAGTTTTTGTGTATGAATTTTAAATGATTGCTTGTTGTTTCTATTGACTTGAATTTTCTGTAACAATATTTACATTTGATTCTTACACCCTGGAAATAAAGTATGATTTCTTTAATGATTTCATCATAATCGTTGCTGACTAATATTTTGTAATTGTTGTTTTCATATTCTTGGAGCATCATCTTCTGTTCTTCTGAAAGCTTACCATTACCAGTTGGTGTTTTAAATTCGATTGCAAAAGCTGTGTACTTCAAATGCATATTTCCAATGAATAGATCACAAGCTCCCTTCTGATAACCCATGTTGTATGATTTTATTCTCATGTTACCATTAATTTGGTTTTCACCTAATGTTGGGATTAGGATTGCTTTAGGATAATTGTTTCTAATAAAGTTGACTACCTTTTTATGTAAATCATATTCTGTGTTGATATTGAATGTCAGCATTTTGTATGGCCTGTTGTTGAATTCATACTTACCGGTTTTTCTGATTGATGGTAAAACCTTTTTTGTTACCCAACGTTTGAATTCTTTCGCTTTATCCATTTTGGATCTCAATATTAGGCTGTATAGTCCGGATTCATTTATATAAATAGTGTTTCCGGTGTTCCATGTTAAAGGTAACGATTCGTTACCCCTGGATTTGAGCCTCTTAAGTGAACATTTATCTTCAGAATCAACATGTTTGAAAATCGTGTTTCCGGTGTTCCCAGTCAGGGGGGACGAATCGTCCCCCCTGGATTTGAGCCTCTTAAGTGAACATTTATCTTCAGAATCAACATGTTTGAAAATTGCTTTCTTGGTATCTTCATATCCCAAAATGTCGGCAACAGTTTTACCACGGAACCATATGTCATCATCCTTTTTGATAATATTCAGTTTTTTTCCTTCATAAGTGAAAATTTCCATATGTATCTATTAATGCTATATATTATTTTCTGTTTAAATAAGATAGCCAGAAACAATTATATTTTTGGCTACCAAAAGCAAATAAACAGTATATACTGTATCAATCGATATAATATATGTTAGATAATATTTGCTTAAATCATTTTATATATCCTTCAAGTCCTTGAACGGTATCCAACTGTTGAATTCATCACTATACCCCTTCCACTTAACCAAAGCTTGCTTCTTTTTATAATCCCTCCGAATGACTTTATCGATTCTGAATACCTCTTGTGTAGCTTTAAGCAATTCGGGTTCATAGAAACTCCCTTGAATGTCTTCATCTCTGAGATCCTTTAGTTTGTATGTGATTGGATTGGTGTATTGGATTTCATCAACTGTGAAAACTTCCTCAGACCAATTTGGTGTATAGCCCTTATCAAACACATTCCGTTTATACTTACTTATTCTAACCTTATCACCAACTTTGAATTTCGGTTTCTGTTTTGATGTTTCCATATCACCATATAGATTAAAGTAGACAGTTCCTTCATTCTTCTTTTTACTGGCTTCCGTTGGTGTCATCTTCGTGCTTGAATGTTTTGTATTATTGTATTCTTTCACTAATTTTGGTAACATATCAAGATACTTTGTATTACCTTGAACAGTAAACTGCTTCCACATCTTGGTTTTAATTGTTCTGTTCCATCGTTCACAAACTGACGACTTTTCCTCATTCTCAGTTGAGTACAAGGTTATTTTATTCTTATCAAGTAGTTCCTTAACATGTTTGTTGTAATACTCTTTGCCTTTGTCTGTCCATAAATATTTCGGTTTTCTACCTTCTTTAAGGATTGTTTTAAAAGCATTCATAACGGTTTCACCCTTTTTATCTTTTAATGGGACGATCCAACCGTATTTAGAGAATACATCTAAAACCATAAGAAGATATCTGTAGCCAGCGTTCCATCGACTGAACTTTTGCATCTCAACAATATCAGAGCACCATATCTCGTCAATGTGGTTTACAATAACACGCCGTCGAGTAAAATTTCGTTTTATGGGCTTATGAAGCTCATCAGCTAATTTTTCTTGCCAGTTTTCTTCACTCGACGGCCTTTCCCGTTTTTTGTCTTCCTTTGTTTTACACCAAGACCTAGTTTTTGTTTTGTGTTGATTAGAAATCGTGCTGTTTGTCCCCATTTTGGCATCTGTCCATAAGGTATTTTATCCAATGACTTGACCATTACTTTGTCACATTCACCTTTGTCCTTCCCCATGTCATAACAAATATCATGATGAGCTGATATTCTATCAACTTCATTGTAAGGTTGTACGTGCCACTTGGTGACCTCTCCAGTTAATTGGAATATTCAGATACTTACACCATTTTATTAAATCATAATTTGACATAGGAATGTTTTTGTGGAATTTTGGTTTTACAATAGAATATTTAGAAGAGGGACGTTTTTGAACGGCGAGTTCTTGCCTAATAGTAGACCTTCGCCCTTTTTTTGAGATTTTTTTTTTTTTTAGTCCCCATACCGATTGTATCGTCTGGCCAATTTCCGTAAAAAGGCGGTGTTCTATAAGTGTTGGTCATCAAACCACCATCCTGTTCTGGTATAGATCTGGGTGGTCTTTGTTTAGGTCGTCCCATCTGAGGAGCTCCTTTACCAGTCATCTTCTTTATTGCCTCAATAGCTAAAGGAACTCCAATTGATGCTAGAAGAGTGCCTAAGAACCCACCTGTTTGTACTTTTGTTGGTTTTATATGAACACCAGAACCAGTTTGAAGAGCATTTAATATATCCTTCTTTTGTTGGGTTGTCAAAAGATGCTTATATGTTATCAACTTATCGATTTTATTTTGTGGTATTAGGAACCCACTGGTTTGTAAACCTTTTCCAGATATCTTCTTAACAATCTGAGATGCTCCTTCAGATGCTAAACCTGCCAAAGCTGACAATCCAATAGTCTTGGCAATCGTTGGAGCGAAAGTTCTTCCAAGCGACAGAACTGTAGAGAGGAGTGATCCACCAACTTGCTTTCGAATGTTTGTTTTTGCTAGTTTGATGTCCATTCCCTTTTTCAATTTTCTATTTTTATCCAATCGCTTAACTATATTCTGAGGTACGTATAGAGTGTCATTCCCAGATAATGAATCCTTTGTCAGTCTCAAAACGATAGTTTCTCTTTTATGATACGCGTTACTAAGATTCTTTTTCTGGTTTGGTGATAAACTAACTTTGATTTCGTATAGTTGTGTCATATTATATATGTTAGATAAATTCTGTTTTAAAAAACATATTCAATTAAATTTTCATCGATGTAAAACTTATTTATTTAAACTATCATCAATTCGTTTCCAACTGTCTTAACAACAACCTCACTCTCGTAAAATACAATACTATGGGCTCGGACGTTAGCAGCTGGGGCAACATTCAAACGATAATGGAGAATCAACTGTTTAGGATCTCTCGTCACTACCTCTTTTTGATATGTCAAATCGAAATATATTAATCCGTACAAACTACTAAAATTAGATACATTAAGTTGTGTCCCAGAATTGTAATCGTTTTTACGAAATGCATAACTCATGAGATCATTGAATATCCTGATTTTAGAATCTGCATCGTATTCTAGTTCGGGATAGAACGTGTTGTTTCCATATTCTAAACGACAACTCGAGAGAGAGCTATTAGCGTCAGCAGCATTCAACTTGAAAGTGTCAAACAAATACGGACTCCTCTCTGCTTCATCATCATTCGGTGCATCTGTCCGCTGGAGATATATAAAAACATGTTTAACGTCGTCGATAGCTGGACTGATTTGAAACATATTCTGAATAGCTCTGGTATTTGCTGACTGATTGTAGAGATCTCGCATATATGTCCAGGTTGTTGGCTTGAGAAACTCTGAAACGAAATTACTATACATGCTGTCTTTTGGAATTAATCTTGGGAGCCAAAGATACAATCTCTTTATTACAACACGACCATCGTCTGTGCCGTTTGCCATGTGAATCATTTCACTGTCTTCGTTAAGTGTAAGTTCAAATGCGAGCTGCATTGGGGGCAACATTTTTTTTTCTAATTTTTGGAAAAAACTGTATCGGTTCAACGGTATCATCTCGTTATTCGATTTAGCTCCTCCGCCGCCGTTATTCTGATGAGCCTGGGTTAAAATACGACGGGCTTCGAATCCTGCATTTGTATTTGCTGTAGTTCCGTCAGTATCAAGATACCAGAATGAATTCTTTCCAACGGATCGACTGAAGTCATCGCTGTATTCAAGGAGATTTTTGACATTCGTTATTCGATGCAAATTATCACTCTCATACACGATTTTGCCTGAAGATTTGATAACCATATGTTTGATCAAACTAGAAGATCCGTTTATCATGGTGATGCGATCTGCTTGAGCATATCCAGTACCATCTGCCTTTTTTTGAAGCTCTTTAGTTACTTCGAAATACCCATTAAAAAAATCGAACATAGTCGACCTATTGTGAATCTGTAACCCGTCTTTTTCTGTGATTGATTGTTAGCAGGTTGCTCAATGACATTGTCCAAATGGAAATGAACGTATTCATATCTTTGTAAATTATCACTTGTTCTGAAACTCATTATATATTGATAGTTTAGATAAAATTCACTTTTTATATAAACCATTTCCCACTTGCTAGTCTATTTATAATTGGATAAAATTCACTTTTTAATAACATTTTATCGTCTTAATCCAGTACCAGATATAAGTCTATTCAGAATTGTGTTGTAATCTTCTTCTTGTTTTGGTTTAGTAGGTTTGGTTGGTTTCATGGTTTTATTCATTGATTGTTTAGTTGAACCGTGTAATTTTCTCATAATAAGCTCTCCGCTTTTTTCAGCTGCTTTTTTTCCCAGTTTGTCTCCAGCATGTGAAATACCAGATTCAAGCGCTTTTTTGGCAAAAGGTTTTAAAACCATTTCTGGAACTTTACTTAAAACCCTTCCAACAGGTTTGAAAATGTTGTCAACAATGATCCCAGATCCTTTATGTTCATAAACAAATCGTCCAAGTTTTGGATGATAAATACGCTTGTATTCATATGATGCCATCTATAACTATTAGTTAGATTAATCTCTCTTCTCTCTTAAAATCAAACTGAATGAAGTGTCACTATGATTAAGATCTATGATTCTTCGTTTACCGTCGGTGATATAAATCCGAATTTTATTAATCGTATTTTTATTGACAGGATTGAACTGTACTCGTCTTGGCTCTTGTGTGAAACTATAACTCGGTGTTAAAGTACTGGTTGAAAAACTATATATAATATCCGTTTCATCACCATCAACTAGACTTTCGGATATGAGGTCACAATGAACGTTCAAGATTTCCCTGTCTTGAGAGAGATTAGGAATGTAATCACCAACATTTTCAGAAGAAGTTAGAATCTTTTTATTGAAACCGATGAGATTATGGAAATCTGACTGAGTCAGATCTAATCTATAATTTGTGGCTAATGTGATTATTGTGCGAAATATTGTATCGTCGAATTCGAGACTGATCGGATATGACGGATTGTTAGCTGTTCCTGTTTTAGTTTCATCCTTTAAAAAATTATTGAAATCGACATAGTTCCATACACCAGGACTTAATATCAACTCTGTCCAATTAGTACCACTATCAGATGAATATCTGATTTTCTGATTATTGAGTTCTTTTGTCACATTAAACCAAGTAAATGACATTGAAATGATTCGGTCTAGTCCGATTTCATATTGTCGATTTGGATTGAGAATTATCGGATTGATGTATTTGATTATGAAATCACTCGGTTTATTACCATTCTTATCTCTGACTGTATGGGATGATAAGATAAGTTGTCTATCCATTATATGATTAGTTTATATAAAATAGTTTTTGTATATTTTGTTATATTGCGGCCTATTGAGTATTGAATTTCTCAACAAGATGTCGAGAAGAGCGACGCCTGTATTCCGTAGTTCGATGCTATTATTTCCGGCAATCATCGATCCGATAATCAGTTCAAGTTTTTTAATCATTTCTGTCGGATTGTTGAAAAACATTACCTGTCCACCTCTTTTTGTTTTTTTCTTCAAACCAGATCCTTTAATAGATTTGAGTTTTTGGAGTTTTTGTTGATGGTAATTCATATAATCAGTCAGAACCTTTCTTGTATCTTGAAGAATTTTTCTTCGATATTGAGCCTCAGCTTCAGTGATTGAGCCACTATTTAATTTTTTAGTAATATTCATCGAATATCCAGAAAGTTGTTGCCGTTTCTCTTTAGCCTTTTTAAGGGTTTTGGTAAGATAAGATTTCCTCTTTTTGTCATTCATATCTTCTTGTTGAAGTTGTCATTCAATCTCATCATAGTTAGGAATTTGAATTTCATCCAAAACTTGGTTAATTCTATCCTCTTCAAGAATTTCATAATCTGGTACTTCTTCTTCGTATTCTGGAGGAAGATCTTCAGGTTCATACATGTATTCTGGATCTATATACATTTGTTTTTTACCTGATGCTAAATCCTCAAGGACATCTTCATAAGATGGAGGTTTTGGAACTATCTGTTTCTCGTTTTCAGGTAAAACAGGTTGATCAAACAAATCGTCCAATCCATAATCAGGCACTTCATCATCAATAGCTATTCCATAATCTGGAACAGGTCGCTTTTTCTTTGGTAATCTTCTCAATGGCATTTTTGGAGCTGTGAGTTCCTTTAACTCAGATGTTATAGGTTTGAAAAGTTTCTCTGCCTCGACTTCACCCATTTGATCAGATATCTGTTTTTGTTTTATTGTATCTCTTACTGTGTTAATCTTTTTACCAAGCTCGGATCGTTTCTCAGCCATTTCTTTCCATTTGAGTAAACTCATTATATCATTTGTTTACATAAAATTTCGTATTTTGTTCGGAAAAATTAGGGTTATCATATATAAAAACACTCGCATAGCGTGTCGCATAGCGTGTCGCAATACGATAGAATTGTATAACATAATATCATATGAAGATACAAAATTACGACATTCAAGATGATGAAAACAACGATTTTGTTCAATTAAAGAGTTTCATGCCAAACCAATGTTTCAGGATGCTTCTTTGTGCACCTTCTCATGGTGGCAAGACCAACCTTATACTCGATATGATATATAGGCTTCTCTATTTTGATAAGATATACCTTTATGCTCGAAATCTCCAACAAAGCAAATATAAGCATCTGTTGAAATCTCTTGAACCAATATCAAAAGAGGTCGGTTATGACGTGATAGAAGCAAGTAACGATGAAATCATCCCTCTGACAGATTTGTCTGATGAAAACCAAAAATTAATCATATTTGATGACTATTTGAATACAGGTAAGAAAAATGACGAACGGATACGTGAATACTTTACCAATTCTAGAAACAAAAATTGCTGTTGTATATATTTAAGTCAAAGCTATTACGGAACCGATAAAACAATAAGACTGAATAGTTCACATTTTTGTGTTTTTGATTTTCCTTCTACAAACGAGCAATCGATGATTTGCCGAGAACTGAACATAAATAAATCAGATTATCAGAAAGCTACTAAGGATCCATATAGTTTTTTGTATGTTGATAAGGTCAAAAAAAAGGTAGCCCGAAATTTCGACGAAAAAATCTAAACTAATATTATATGAGTTATACAAACGGTATTCTTAATCATGATGATTCTCAAGGACTAGGTAAGATAGGTTCAAGAGGTTTACCTGGTATTGGATTTAAATTAGATTCAAATAATGATTATGATATGCAAAACAAAAAACTGGTTAATGTAAAACAGGGAACTAATAATAATGACGTGGTTACAAAATCTTATCTTGATTCAGAGATAGCCAATATTCCAAGTGTGGATACATCTAAATTCATGCTAAAAACAGGTGATACGATGACAGGGTCGCTTGTTGTCCCAAAAGACAATTACCCAGTTCAAGGTAATCTCAACAAGGTTATTAGTTATGAAACGCAAAGAGAGATATTCTTGTCAAAGAAGGAAGGAGGTCGAATGGAGCAACATATTGACATGAACAATAATTTCATCACAAATGTGAAAGATCCAGTTAATTCAGACCATTGTGTTAATAAAAAGTATGTCGAAAATCAGCTTGAAAAAAAACTGGATAAAGGATCTGATATTGATATGAAAAATAATTCAATTATCAATCTTGATCTTCCATCAAACCAAAGAGATGCCGCATGTGTCGAGTTTGTTAACAACAGAATTGATGACATGACACAAAAAAAGTTTCTCAAAGTTGATGGCACCAACAATATGACTGGAAACTTGAATTTAAATGAAAAAACAATAATCAACTTGAACACCGATGACAAAGACATAAAATCAGCAGCTAATGTCGGCTATGTCAGCAGTAAGGTACACGCCGCCAAAGGTGATGTGACTGTAGGGCTGAAAACTTACTTTGACACAAAAATCAAAGAGTCTCACATCACCAGCTCAACCAACAAGAAAGACGTTTTCAGGTATCTCATGGAAAATGCCGATGAATCTTCAAGTGAAAACAACATAATAGTTGATGGCATTGTTGACTTTTCTGGTTCCCTCCACAATGTCAACAAAAAAGCTTATAAATTTAAAATGGGGAAAGACGCTCAAAATGAGTATTCTTCTCGCATTGGCTTTAACATGTTCAAACTTCCAGAAGGTGAGTACACTTTGGCTATTGAATTTTTCCCTCCAAGCACAACAAATTTGTCAGTGAGTGTCGTTTCCACTTCACTAAATATTGGTCAACAATCAACTAAGCTGTTTGTTAATTACAGTAGATCGATTGTTCACTTACATAAGTGGAGCATAACTCCTCCCGAATACATTTACATTGACATGCATTGTCAGGGCACTGCAAGTAGCTCCACTCAAGGAGTTGGTTATTTGATTGTATATGGAGTCAAAGGATCACAGAGTAATGTAGACTCGGATGTGTATGATACGGCGTACGTTGTAGAAAATGGTAAAATGGTAATGCAAACAGATTTGTCTTTAAATGGGTATAAATTAAGTGGTTCAGTTCATTATATACATGGGTATTTAAATACGAAAAACGGGAACACATTTTTATTGAATGGTTGTGACAAAATAATTATTCCAAATCATAGCCACATATTAACTATAACAGTGCTCTATTTCAAGCTCAAAAGTAAATATAAGCCTATTTCTTTAAAAATAAAACACAGTAACCATTTAACTCAATCAATCACTTACACTTCAACCCAATCAACTAAATCACAGACAATAAATATCAATTTAGTACTAGCGTTTGGTCATTTGGCTGTGGAACTGGGTTCAGTTGTGAAAAATCAAGAACTCTTAATGTTGATTGAATATAGAGTGCCATAAACATTTTTTTCATTCATCATATATCACAATGCGGATATCCATCTGATTGGAGTATGGAATGCTTTTTAGAATATATTATCCCAAAAGAAATAAGCGTTGAGGTTTCCGATGAAAAACATAATGAATAATCTAAACAATATAATATGAAAATATCAACTTTAATCAACGAAATTATTGAGAATATAGAAAAAATAGTTCGAAACATGAGAAAATTATACATCAGTATTAAGAAATCGTTCAAAAAAGAAAAAATGTAACCATATAATATATATGGATAGACGTAAAAGAATATTCAATTGGAACCATGTTTCAGAAAATTTAACAGAAGATCAAATATCTGAGTTGAAAGCATTGTACAAATTCTACCATAAGCAATACTGGCTCCACAAAGAGTCATTTAAAAGCTTCAAGAAAAAGAATATGGCTTGTAACATTGGATCTGTTGTATTGATAGTAACTGGGACTGTGGCTGGTGGTGTGACGTTAAACCCCGCTGTACTTGGATCAATATCAGGCGCAGGGCTTATACTAAAAACATATTCAGAGGTCAAAAATTACAAAAGAAAGATCGAGATGTGTAAATTCGCGTACACTACGTATGAAAAGGTTTTAACTCATTTACGGTCATTTATGAGAGGACTGGAGTATAATGAAAAAGAATTTCTTGATCATGTCAAAGTTCTTGATGAAATAATCATTGAAATGTGTCCGTTAACTGACAAATTTGAAAAGAAATATAATAAGGTATTCATCTAATAATAGATTTTATTTTATCACCAATAAGAGACATAATAGTAGCCCAATATCGATCGTAAAAAGCTAATGTTTTTTTCGATTTACTAATTGGAATTTGTTTATGAGGTATCCCCATCATATTGAATATCCTTCTCATAATAAAATTAATGCTAATCATCCTTTTCCGAGTTCCATTAACTTCATTAAGAACCTTACCTATCTCGACAAATATAGCATTAATTTTACATTTTTGATGGTACGATATTTCTATATTATATTTTTGCTTAACATTCATGATAGCATTATTTATATGGTATTCTCTATGGTACACTGATTTTCTTATAAATTTATGTCTATTTTTATAAAAATCAACATATTCTTTCACATAATTATATCCTTGTACGACACCACAACTTAGACATGCTAACATCCCATCGTCGTTAATAATATACTGATTATCACAGCATTTATCATCTTTTGGTTTTCTGGCAGAATCTATTTGCTGGTCACAAAAAGGACAAACAACTTCTGATTCTTTCAAGTAATTGTGAATATCTTCATTGCAATTCATTCTATACTATTATATGAGATATTATTTTATGTACTTACAAACATGACGTCACGCCACAGCTGTGGCGTTTTGCGGTTGACCGAGATCATACGATAGTCTCATGTCATTGACACAATAGCTATTAGTAATGACGTCACACCACAGCTGTGGCGTTTTGTGGCTTAATATTATTTAAACCCATTGACACAATAGCTATCAGTGATGACGTCACGCCACAGCTGTGTCGGTCTCCATACAAGTTCCGTAAGCACAGTCTACTTTTCTGTTCACTACAAACTTTACTGACAAACTTTACTGACAAACTTTACTGACAAACTTCACTGACAAACTTTACTGACAAACTTTACTGACAAACTTTACTGACAAACTTTACTGACAAACTTTACTGACAAACTTTACTGACAAACTTTACTTCAAATACAAGTTCATCTGATATTACATGACAATCTGATGACTCATCGGGAAAGTCCCATTTCATCATAAACTTCCTGTGTTCATCAGACATGTCCAGACTTGTTTCTAAGAAAAACTTCCTGCTTTTCCGAGAAAGACTTCCTGTGGTGTGGAATCACGTGATTGAATAATGCGTTGGATGCATCATGAGATACAACATATAGTATCCAAATCCAATCAATTCAGCCCATGTAATAAAATACATATAGTTCCCCATAAAATGGAACCAGCATCGCAAAAAGAAACATCCCCTCTTGATCGCGAAGCGATCAATTCACTGCCTCACAAAAGCTCCGCTTTTGTTCCCCAATGCGAAAATATGGAACCAGCATATGAAAAAAGATGTGGAGCAATGTAGTGGAACCATCAACGCAAAAATAATGTGGAGCTATATGATGAATCAAGTATATGAAACCATATTGTTTTTTTGGAGCCCTACGAGACGTAGTCTCTACAAGACTAGTCTCTACCCACAAAAAAACTGGAAGGAGCCTCACTCGTTGACTTCGTCAACGACTTCCCGAGCCTGCTCGGCTCCTGTTCATAAAATGATTTCCAAATGATTATTTCCAAATGATGAATCAAGTATATGAAACCATATTGCTTTATGTGCCCTACGAGACGTAGTCTCTACGAGACTACGTCTCTACCCACATAAAGCCGGAAAGGAGCCTCACTCGTTGACTTCGTCAACGACTTCCCGAGCCTGCTCGGCTCCTTTTCATAAAATGATTTCCATAAAATGATTTCCAAATGATTTCCATAAAAATGATTTCCATCAAATGGATAGTAGTTATAGAGTTGGCGTTGTTCGAGATCAGTTTTGAAAAAACTGATCTCGAACCGCCAACTCTATAACTACTCTAATTCAGGTTGGACCAGAAAATTTAGGGATAGTAGAACGTAAAATTAACCACTACGATATAAAGTGTGTTTACATAATAGCGGTAAGGCTTCTTCTACCGTATGAGAAGGAAAATTTTTGCCACTTTTACATAAACTGTTTTCAGGGTCTGTATGAATATCATTGTAGAAGGAAATCGTTAAAACCCAACGGAATATGAAAGGAGCAGTCATACCGCGTTTTACAAGACGCCGATATGAGTTTCTGAACGGATGGTGCGCAAAGCTGCACAGAAATGCCTTTTTCTGCAACTTCCGAGCAATGTGCTTCACCTTGAGAGTCCGTTAAAAGGCAACTTCAAATGGCATACTTAAATCTGCAAACTCGGGTTAGCAAACTGTTACAAAGAAGTTTGACGTTGTTCATCAGCTGACACCATTTTGAGCTGTTGACCTCAAATAACGTGAAGAGTGCGCGAAATTGAAGAGCTGAAAGTTAACGACACATGTTTGATAAGCGCTCACACATCAAATAAGATTTGCTAACACAAAAAAGTTGGCGAGAATAGAACCTGTTTGCCGTCAAGTTTAGCAACTCGTTGACCAACTTTTGTTGTGACGTTTACAACAGACGTAAACAAGGCACTGCATCGAACAGGACTCGAAGCACATACGTGTAACAGGCAAAGGCGTGAAAAAAACGAGTGGGGCCAGGTCGAGAATGGCATTGGTTTAAGTTTTGATTGGCAGTTGAGAAAGTGGCGCGAGATTTTTTTAACCAATCACAAAACGTAATAAGGCAAAAACAAAGAAATACAAATCACTTTCGACACTGGATTGAAAACCGCTCTAATCTGGCATTTCCACGCTTCCGTTGACTTCTACCTCCGTCTGCAAAGGGTTTTTGAAAGAGTAGCATCAACTGGAAAGTTGCGACTTCAAGAGTTCCTGCAAACAATACGTACCATAAGCGCCCAAACACCGTTAAGTCGCAGTGCAGTTTCTTGACGCCTGGTCAAATCTGAGAGTAAGTTCACAGCACCCGCCTCTAATATGGGCTAGAATGAGAAATAAGAATCAAAAACATGTTTTTAACATGGTGTTCTATACGTCTGATACTAGGCGTGTAATAAGACTGGTTTTCTGGTGACTTCGCAAAGCCAAGCCTCAAAAAACCAGTTGTAATCAAGTTACGCGAAGAACCAACCAGGACGCGAAGCAAAACTATGCAACCGGTGCCAAGCGCGGGAAACTTAAAGATGCAACTGGTGCAAAGCGCGGGAAGATGCAACAAGTGCCAAACGCGGGAAAACAAGCAAATGTGCCAAGCGCGGGAAGCATCCAATAGGTGTCAAACGCGGGGAAGTAGCAGTGACCGAATTCTTGATTGGTTCAGTTTTACTTCTGACCGGTTGAAAGGACAGCATGATCAAAAATTTCGGATACGTCAGTTTCCGGACAAACTTTTGTCCGAAATTGAACGCGTCCGAAACATAAATGTACAGTTGAATCCCGATGATATGGACACAGCGACAATGAAAAATGTTCGTATTAACGGCGTGCCCCATTAAGCAGATTCTAATGAATTATGCAATTTACGAGTTTTCTACCTCTCAAAGAAAAATACTGAGAATGTAGCGCCCTTGACTACAATTAGCTGGAAGTGTCTAGGATTCAATAGGATTCAAGTCTGAATAAACGAGGTATACTTTGTACGAGACTGTTTCAGCCTGGACTAGAAAGTGTCCGCTGTCCGTATTGACAGGAAAACTGTCTGTAATAAGGAGTGTCCATATACAATGCGTGTCAGTAAAATGGTACCTCTTTACTGGGAGAGAACTCCAACAGCAGATTGCAGAGCGCAGAAGATGCAACAGTCATCATATTATCAGAGGCATCCTGTAATAGCTTCATGATCGGCTTCCATACTGCTGTATCCTGAAAACTTGTTCTCAGCTGCTGAACAGAGCGGGATAGACTATGGAGACACTTCACTGCTGCTAACTTGACGTTTGTGTTGGGATCTTCCAGGCCTGATACCACTTGATCCATTGTACACTCAATCTCTATTATCTGCAGTGAAAGGTAAAAGGTCAAAGGTGACGCCCAGAACAGGATACCCAGCCTAAAGTGACTAGGAGTATTATTACTCCCTGCTGGATGGGATGCTTTTCCATCACAGGATACCCAGCATGAAGTAACTAGGAGTATTGCTACCCCCTCCTGTTGGGATGCTAGTCCATCACAGGATGCCCAGCATAAAGTGACTAGGAGACTAAAATTTTTCTAGTGTTAACAAGACTAAAGCCTTGCATTCCTAGTTTTCGTTTACATCTAATTAACCTTGTAGCAGGTCGTGTCACTCACTATTATGAGATACCTCACTGGCTTACCTTAAATAAATTATTTCACTTTGAATGGCTTGTCATAACGTCATCACAATTGGAGTCTAAATTCAAGTGTGATAGCATGCGTACCTTTTTTCTGATGTCTTCATCGTTAGCACCAACAGAAGCCAGCGCTTTAAAAGCACTCTGATAATGACAAAAACAGTACAAATGTTACTGAATACATAACAATTATTCCGTGAAATGGATTCGTCCGGGATTCGTACAAGAGCTAATAGCAAGCAAGGCGAGTAGCGCCAAGTTATGTCCAGTTACGCACGAATCCAAATTTTTTGGGTGTGTATGGCCCCCTGTTCTAAACCCGCGCTCCTTTTCAGGTCAAAATACGAATAAACCCCGATAGAAAAAACATTCTTCAGCCCGGTCAAAGTTGGAGTGAAATGCATGGAATAGAATCTCCATTATAACAAACACAATTCAGAAGCACACACCTGTATACCCTATACAGGGGACTACCCAACCCCCCGGTCCTCCCGCCGGCCCAGATTCCCGGAAACATTCCAGAGCTAAAGGCCCGTAGTTAAGTTGTGACACTGACAGCGTGATAACATCTAAAATTCCAGATAGGTAGCCTGATTTCAGATCTCAGGTTTTTTTATTTGCACGATCCACTATTTACACTTTTACTACAGTCTAGCTCATGACGTTAAAACATACTTCATACAAAGAAGATAAAATGTTACATAAATATGAAAAAATGTGCGCAGTGTCTAAAGCAGCTTAGGATTTGTAGTTAGTGCCACTTGTCTATCACACGATGGGCATCTATTTACACTGACTTCACAGCAAATGGTCCCCTTGACCTCAGAAATTCAAGCGTTTAGAGTTACTGCGGTTTTTCATTGCAACTCGACAAAACCACGATAAAACGAAACCCGCAATAACAAAATCCCCGTCATAGCGTAAAACTATGCAGAAGCCCAAACTCACAAATTGCCACCAGGCTGAAGTTGTCTGCCAATTGGGCCAATTCGCCGGCTGCCAATTCGACCAGCTGAAGTTGTCTGCCAATTCGATTTGAGCGAGAAATACTAAAATTAGAGCTGAGAATCAGTAGAAGAACTATAAAATACGTGTATAAATACTTCAAAAATACTTGAAAAAGGTTTTTCAAACGCAGTCAGCCGTCCCGAAGGAAGTATATTTGTTGTGTGACATTGCAATAGTGGAGTATAATTTGCATTTTATTTAGTTTGATACAGGTTTAGGTACGGAATAACTCGTAACGCAACACATCACCTGTTACTAATATAATTTTATTGTCATTCTTACCGCACGTTTAGCTCATCTCAATGCCCTTTACATCCATCTCAACACTTTTACTGCGAGAAAGACCTTCACAAACATCGCACATTTGTTAAAACTTGAAGCTTGTATGCACGTTTCGGGTAATGAATAACTTTCCACATGACATTTAAGTTATCAGTAAAATGGCTTTATTGTAAACCTTACCGTATATCTAGCTTATCTCAATCACTTTTACACCCAAATCGATAACTTTTCTATAAGAAATGGCCGCACAAACATCGTACATTTTCCAACACTTACTGACCTCGTATGGTTACTTCCGGTAGGGAATAACTTTTCACGTGACATTTCACTTATCAGTAAGACAATTTTACTGTAAACCTTATCGTATATTTAGCTCATCTCAATCCTCTTTGCACCCATCTCAACACTTCTGCTACGAGAAATAGCGACGCAAACATCGTATTTACTAAGGCTAAAGCTCGTATGAGTGTTTCCGGTGTGGAATAACTTTTCACGTGACATTTTAATCATCAGTAAAATAGTTTAACTGTAAACCTTACCGTATATTTAGCTCATCTCAATGGCCTTTACATCCATCTCAACACTTTTACTATGAGAAATGGCGACACAAACAGTGAACATTTACTAAGACTTGAAGCTCGTATGAGCATTTCCAGTATGGAATAACATTCCACGTGACATTTCAGTTATTTGTAAAATCGTTGTATTGTAAACCTTACGTATATGTAGTTCATTTCAATGTCCTTTGCACCTATCTCAAACATATTTTTAACAGAAATGGGGACACAAACATCGTACATTTACTAAGACTTAAAGCTTGTGTGAGCATTTCCGGTATGGAAGAACTTGGCACGTGACACTTCCTTTGACGCAACGGTGAATTAATTGGAATGCTTAGCGGCTTTGCCTGACTGTTCGTTTGAATACTTTCTACATCCATCTCAACGCGCCTATTTGAGAAACGGACACACACGAGGAGAATTTTTTTAACAAAGCCCGATTTTATTTGGAATCGTACTCATCTTATCCTACTTCTCCCCAGAGGCTTCTGTTACACATACTTCAACGTCCTAAAAACCATTTCGATGGATTTCTATCGTTCTTTCAGTGACCTCCTCTATAACCTCATTAACCGTTCTTTTATAGTGACAGAAGCTACAATAGGTTTCTGTAAAAAAGCGAGAGGTAAAGCTTTCATCAGTCGACTGTAGTTTGTGTCGTGATTCGTCGGTCAAAGGTTTCAGTACGGTAGTCAGGACTAGTCAAGTATTTGGACAGTTGGTAAGTCAGGGACCCACAGAATGAGACTATGGGTCGCATGGGTATGTTAGGTTTGTGCAGTTTCGGTAGTCCGTAAAGTATCGGTGGTTGTGGTACACGGCACCTCAGTCTGTTGTAGCGTTGAATGTCAATAGCGTCAGTTTTCTTGAGGTCAAGTAGTTTGCTGTTGAGTTTGCGCTGAAGTGCTGGCGTCAAAGTGCCTTCGATAACAATTAGTATGCCTTCGAGATATTATTAGATGTTGGCGCCTAACTGTCTGCCACATATAAAAGGGCTTCCTTTACTGAGAACGTCTTAAATTAAAAATTTCTGACCCACAACGGAGATTTCTTAGCAAATCACTGAACCCATGTAGCCAATTATCCAGCTGACGACGGGTTACCATTCACACCCACAAAATTAAATTGTTTTTTGAACTGCTATTTTTGTCGCACTTGTATCTTTGAAAGTAGGTTTAGTTACCACGCCGAATTATTTTGTATTCGCCTTTGCTGGATAGTCACACTTAATCTTCCATCCACTTTCATCCAAAACTTTAAAGATACTCCTGTTGGTAACCTTTCAAAGACAGAAGAACCTGCTCACCAAACGGATATTGCTCTGGTACGCATTCAATGTCTTCTGACCCAATTATGATAAAGAAAGAATTTAGGGACCTAATAAACAATGCCATCAATAAAGTATGACTTTTTGTTCTCACGTAAATTAGGGCATGTCAATGAAGTACTCAACATATGTTCACTTAACTGCAGTTAGTCATCAGACGTCAGTCGGTTCAGGACTAATCTGTGATCGAAGCAAAGGTGAGTTTTCAATTCTGTTGCCTTTTAGCTTTGAATATGCGCAAGATTTCTTACTCAGAAACAGAAAATCTTTCTGGGCTCAAACTTTGAACTGATTACTCCCACAGTGAGGCGTTCTTATTACTTTATGTCATATTTTGGCATGTGAGTTTACAAATAAAATCCTAAGAGGGACCATTTCTGTGAAAGGTTTTGTACGATCTTTTACTGTGGTCTATTTATCAATATAATCTGACACATGCCTTATTTTTCCCTCCCCAACTTCCTACAAAATTCCTCACTTTTTTGACATATAAACAAATTCACGCAGCCACCAAAGAGGACAAGAATATGTATAATTTTCCCCTACTGGAATAAATTATCAGCATGAAGTTTTGCCGCCAAGACAGTCAACAGAACAAAGACCTGCGTTAAAGCGGAATATTGTCTCGACAACAGGTTTAGAGCTAGTGATTTTACTTACTCGTAAAATAGACAGTTAAGTAGTACGGTCCGAGTACGCAGATGCCACAATTTTATTAGCCAAACCAAATTCAACGAATTACGCAGTTCGAAAGTTCGAAAGTTGTCCCAGCTAAGTTTGGCTCAGTGATTCAGTGCACAACTACAGACGCTAGGATGCTCCTCACTACAAGAGTAGTCACGAAAAACCGGCTGAACTGCTATAAACCAGTTCGTTCGCTTCGCTCCTCTGATCGTCTACTTTTACAAGTTCCTAACGTCTCAACAGCCATCTATGGTCAAAGGACTTTCTCTTTCTGCGCCCCAAAACATTGGAACACTCTACCTCAAACTATAAAACAAGCTTAAGCTGAAACTGTAGCCATTTTTAAAAAGAAACTTAAAAGATTTCTTTTTTGTGACCATGTCAAACCTTAGGTTTATATCTTAGTTAGTCACATAGTTTTAGTTATAGCTACATCCAAGGTAGGCTAGTTATGTTACGTTTTCATTCTTAGTTTATACTGTAAGCGCGTTGCGTGTAATGTAGAACTTTTCAAACCCGGACTAAACATCCATGTCCAATACTCACCACTTGTTCAAGTCGCGAAAGTGGAGATTCAACTCGTACATGTACGTGCCGTTCGACTCGTAAAGTAATGATTACAACGTATTTGCTCAATATAACCGCGCTCGTACGAGTATTTTTGCAAAGGGCCTTTTTATGGCTGGGCTTGCATGTAACAAAAACCGTGGCGCCAAAAAATAACCGTCTGTGATCCGAATTTAAACTTCGAGTTGCATAAAAGTTGAGTCGTTTGAATTTCAAGTTCGTCGTCGTAGCTTCAGGCTCTATCGATAGTGAGAGACAGAGACCTCACAAATGGTTCTTTCTCCAATGAAGCCGGTGAATTTGTCCAGAACATAAAGGCGCCAAAATTGGAATTTTTTCAGTTGGTAACGAGTTTTTTTGTGGCTGCCTTCTAAGAGCTATTCTTTGTTATCTTTACGTACCAGTTGAGGTAATGGAGTGCTTTAATTTTTAAACTGATGTTTTTCTTTGTTTGGGCAGCCAAACTACAGGGCCTCTCAGGAAACCAGCCTGGTCGATAAATGGGTCACTATTAGTCCAATACCGACCAGTTTCTAAATTCTCCTTACAATATCACTACTTGATCAAACATGCAGGACATGATAACGAAAGAAGTGATCACCAAAAATAAAATGAATTGATGCTGGAATAAATTCCCCCATCTTGTACCATAAGAAATGCATGGAGTTCCAATGTGAAGAATAAGCATGCTGATATTGGGGCTTAGAGCAAGTTGATCTATGGCCCACAACCGGCTCTCTCTAAATTAAGCTCTGTCGCTAATGAATTTTCATTCAGGAATCTCAGAACCCTAAACGTTTGAGAAGTGAAAAACAATAAACAATAGTTTCAATCTACCCTAGAAAGGTTATTTATTTGTCGCTCTCTTTTGTGCCAAAAATAGTAACGAAATACCCCCTAGAACTTTCGGCTTTCATTTGGGAACAATTTCAATTAAGGCAGCCACTCAACCACAACGATCTACACTATTCACAGCCTAACTCTATTAATTACTGTTGTTGATGTATATTGGTTGGCTTTATCAGCCGTCAAATTAGTGGCAGAAGAATATACTACAGTTTATCGCGATCCAGTGGTCTCTTTTGATTGCGTTTGAGACGACGTTATTTTGCGATAATGTCGTCTCAAAATACTAGTTTATGATTGGTTTAAAAACTGTCATGACAACGCGGCCAAGGTCAAACTTCAAAACTTTTCTTCACAAAACCGCCGGCAAAATTTTAGTTTTTGCTCAGTAATATAGTTGGAAAAACCTATCCCTTGTGAAAATTTTTACGAGATCTCGCCGAGATCTCGCCGCGATCTCGGCGAGAATCGCGGCGAGATCGCGGCGCGTTTTTGGCCGCCGAGATTTCCCCATCTCGCCGAGATCACGGCCGAGATCGCGGCGAGATCACGGCGAGATACGGGAAATCTCGGCGGCCAAAAACTCGCCGCGATCTCGGCGCGATTCTCGCCGAGATGCGGGAAATCTCGGCGGCCAAAAACGCGCCGCGATCTCGCCGCGATTCCTGCCGAGATCGCAGCGAGATATGGAAATCTCGGCAGGCAAATACGCGGCGAGATGTTGCAGCGAGATCGCGGCGGAATCTCGGCGGCCAAAACGCGCCGTGATCGCGAGGTGATATCGCGGCGAGATATGGATATCTCGGCGGGCAGTTTCGCGGCGAGGCCTCGGTGGGAGTCTTGCCGGGATTTGCGGCGAGAAACGAAATTCCTGGCGGTCATAATCTTACTGTTATCCCGTCGAGAAGCGAAATTCTCGGCAGCCAAATTAGGTTCGATGAGAACGATATTTACATTTACGTTAACAATTAATCAAACTACCAGACGCTGACAAAACTATGTCCTATATTGCAGTTCCAGGAATTGTTAACAAGATTGTTTTCAGCCTTGGACGTGTTTTGAAATTAAATTATCCTTTATATGGTACTGTTTCCACGTGACAATAACGAGGAGACAAAGAATAGTTCACGTGCACGTGTTTTTACTTCAGCTGATCGATCACCATTAGTTGTCATTCCCCACGCTGGTGGAAGGAGGCAAGTGCCCACCTTATTAGCTGTGAAATCCGTAGCATCGATCTGCAGGAGAATATACCAACGAACAGGAAGAGTTTGATGGTGTTTTGAGCATTTTTGTGTTTGTTCGCACTGCATTTTATACGCTCACCTGTAAACGATATGTGTTCTCGGTTCAGGGAGAGCGATTTATTTGTAGTCAAGACAAAGTATTGAATAATGGCCGTGCAGAAACTCAGGTTTGTTCATCTAAGCAAGGAACTCACAAACTAAATCGCCAAATATTAGCAAATGTGGTGAATCTATTGAAAACATCTGTCTGCGCCGCTTGCGCTTCAAACTCGTTTGTAAATGTAAACACTGAAATATGAATGATCATGCAGCTATGAGCAGGGATGACCATTTTCCGTTTTGGTATAAACCTAACAATCCAATAAATCAATCTAGTTAATAATCCTATTATTTTCCCTTATCTTGGTACTTTATTTTGGATAGTTCAATTGAAAACAAAAGGCCTTCTAAATGACAACAACATCTAATTAGACTGGATAAAGTGTTTTTGTGGCATCTCCTTGTCTTGCACTGAGAAATTGGCTGCTCGCCAAATTGTGGTCACGCAAATCTTGAGATTATTTTGTCATGTACTGCGAAGCTCGTGAAATATTCGATCGCAAAATTTGAGTTGTTACTGTTTTGCATCAAAAACTAGTTAAGAAGGAACCATTTTCAGTATAAGATTCTGCAACTTGCCACAAATTCTTAAATTTGTCAGACTTGTCACCTGACTGTTTACGCAAATCTGGGGAAGACGGCGAAAATTTTATTTCTGAACTCATGCAAAAAGAATGCCGAAGTTTTGGCTCATATCAAATTTGTTACCGGTAAGTTAGGTTATTTATACCTCGTCCCCACACATTTTTACAGGAAAGTCAAGCGAAGATTTTTTAAAGCTTAAGCTTAATTAATATTCTCACGAAGGAACATGTTTCTGTGAAAGACCCGCAGTTTACTTGAGTGAAATCAACATCACCAATTAAAATAAAGGTCAACAGTCAGCCGACGAGATAAAAGGGGAAAAATCAAGGCAAGGAAAAGCTGTACATGCTGATGATGTTGTCTGAGAAAAGTGAAACTCACTGACCTTTGTCTCACACGTTGAATGCTTGGGCAACTACAAAACTCGTCGAAGGACTGATTCCCGGTGGAGAAGAAACCCATTTGGTGGCTTCCATCGCGGCATTACTGATTAAGCTGTGTAGACTACAAACGTTCTGAAAGTCTTGAAAGCATTTAACCTGAGTGTTCATTCCTCAATTGTAGCTTTGTCCATAATATATAAGGACTTAAGTTCATTCCCAGTACACTTTAGGCCCTTTAGTGTGGCTTGTTTAGTTGTGCAACAGTTTCTTGTATATCTTCCAAAACGCTCTAGCTCTTGCTTTAAACTTGAAAGAACCATGTTGTTTTCCGTAGTAAAAAATAACATGTTTAACATTTCAATTTTCCCCTGTACATTCAACAAAAAGAAGCCATTTCCCACTTCTGTAAGTTTTGTGGAAAAGTTCTCGATTTTTTTGGGCTTACGCGAGCACCACTCGCCGATGGTGTGATTGAATCAACCAATCACATTGCCCCATTAACACAACGGCGGGAGTCAAGGCGGGATTTTTTGGCGCGACTTTACGGTATCAGGTAAGCTCATGGCCGGCTATTAGCAGCGAAAAAAGTCAAATTCAGAACGACAACAAATTAGTCACAGGTATCTGTCTTTAAAACCCTTGCCTAACTCTTCCGTAGTGGTTTATAAAGAAAGTTCAACAAAGAGATGACGGACATGACAAACGAAGTCCTCTGTATACATCATTGGTAAGTGACAACAAATAGACGTCAGTGGTCTGATGAAATCAAATGACTTCACATGTAAAACAGCGTTTCTGATCGTTGTTATTTTGCTCGTTGCTGCTCGTTGCTGCTCGTTGCTGCTCGTTGTTATTTTGATCTCAAAAGCCGGTAAATTAATTTGTGAGCTGATTTATTTCAGATTCTTGCCGACCCTCGAAATAGATCGCTGGTCGCGCTTGTTTGAAACTATGGGTACAGGGTCAGGAGATTTGCACAAATACAATGGCAGTTGCAGCAGTAAAACCTGAGAGAAATCTTACCGATATCGAGATTCTATGAGATAAATCTCGCAAAGATCGAGACAGTCTCGTTGCGTTGCAACAGTAGAAATCTCGACATGAAATCGCCGAGATCGCGGCTATCCGCGCCGAGATTGTGACTATCTCGCCGCGAACTAGTTTGTCGCGGCGAGATCGTGTTGCAATCTCACTTCTCGCTGGATATCTGGGCGCGATATTTTGAAATCGCGCCGAGATCGCGGTTATCTCGCCACGAACGGGTTTGGTGGGGCGAGATCGCGTTACGATCTCGCCGCGGGGTAGATATCTCGACGCGATATTTCACAATCTCGCCGAGATGGTGGTTATCTCGCCGAGATCTCGCCGATCTTGGCGCGATCTCGGCGAGATTGCCGCGATCTCACCGCGGGCTACTTTTCTCGGCGCGATATTTTGAAATCTCGCCGAGATCGTGGCTATCTCGCCGAGATCTCGCCGATCTCGGCGAGATTGCCGCGATCTCGCCGAGATCTCGGTCAAATTTTTACAAGGGATATTACAATGTGATTCATCCCTGACAGCAACTTACTTTGACAGATTGCCCAAAATGTGAGTACTAAAACTTTAAAACTGTGTATATTTTCTTTTAAACAGTTTGTTTTTCAGTTTTTATTTCGCGACGCGCGCGCTGTATTGCGTTATCATTTGTGTTTCACTTTTAGCCTGGAAACACTGCACTTGAAGTTGCAAGTTGATTTTCACGTTATTCTATTATTTTGTCGATCCACGTCACTGGAAAAAAAATTGTGCATGTTGATGCCCTGGAAGAGTCAATTTATTTTGTTTCATTAGGTAATTTTTGGTTGAAAAAGCGGCAAATTCAAACATTTTGCTGTAAAAGCAAAATTGTTTTCGTGAGCAAGAATCGCGCGTGCAAATCTTCACAGCGAGTAAGAACTTCTATTTTGATCAACAAAAATTATTTTCCGGGCTTATTATTTTTTCGGAAAAAACTCCGCCCAATACGGAATATATTTTCTCCCGACTAGCCATCATTATAAAGCTGTAATGTCGTCTCAAAATCGAATTTAGTTCATATAATTTGTTTATAAATGAAGAACAGAAGAAAGGATGAGTTGAAAATTTAAAAATTAAGTCCAATTTCTTATCGATAAAGGTTTACTCAAGCATAGACAGGCAAAAACAAACGATAAAAAGCGACGTTTTGCAGTCATCATGACATCGTCACGTTTGCCTGCTATATAATAATAAACGGTCCGCATGCAGGCGGACATGGGATGAGCGCGACTAGTTACCTCACGTAGCAAAGTGTCAAAACAAAATTTTAGGCAAAATACTTCGGGCTTCAGGCTGTACGCCCTGATGATGTCCTTCCATCACATGAACGATAAATCTTGCGTTAGTACTGGTAGATAGTTTCGCTATGGTTTCTTCACTTTTATTACATTTTGAAACATTTGTAGCACGTTTTTTGAGAAAACGTGACCAGAAAACCGCTTGCTAATTATAATGTTGCCTTAGTAAACCCGTGCTGGAGGACAAAAAATCTAATTAATACCTGATCCGATCATACATGAAAAATATCACGAAACTTTAAGGTTGTCACATGTGACTACACATTTCTGCACGTCTTGTGGCTACTTACTTCATTCATGACGAATGTGGCAAACCTGAGATATCGAGAGATGGAATAGTACAATAAAGTAGTTTCAGAGTACGTGTCCTTTTTTATGGTGAACTTAGTGAAAAAAAGTTTTATTCAATTTCAAAAGCTGTATTATGTGACAAGGAGTGGGGGTAACCCGCAACTTACTTGTCCAATTTTCAGGGGCATACAGCCGTGTAAAAAGTTAATGTGTCGGCATTGAGATATCAAGAGATGGAATGCTGAGCCAATTAGTTTAACAGGATGTGTCATTTGTTACCGGTAGAAAAAAAGCAAAGAAAAACAAGCAAACAAAAACAACAATAGTTATAAATTTTCAAAAGCGGTATTACGTAAATACATGGGGGCCACTTAATGAAAACTACCTGAAGTTTAGATCATGTTATCACACGAAAAGGCACAAAGACGGAACTGAGATATCGAGAGATGGAATACTGAACCAAAATAAATTAACGGGATGTGTCATTTGTTACCGAGAAAACTCCCAAAACATAGTTATTCAATTTCTAATGCTGTATTACATGACAAGATGGCGGCCACGTAAAGAAATCTATGTGAAGTTCGGAGCATGTCATCAAAGAAAAGGTTAAGAAACGCAACCGAGACATCGAGAGATGCAATACTGAACCAAAGTAGTTTAACAGGAATTGTCATTTGTTACCGGGAAAACTCCGACAAAACAGTTATTCACTTTTAGGCATAGTTCACTTTTAGAAGTGGTATAACGAGACATGATGGCGGCCACGTAAGGAAATCTATGTGGAGTTCAGAGCATGTAATCATAAGAAAAGTTAAAGAGGCGGAACTCAGACATCGAGAGATGGAGCACTGACCTAAATTAGTTTAACGCGATTTGTCATTTGTTACGGGCAAAACTCCCAAAAAATAGGTATTCACTTTCAGAAGTGGTATTACGTGACAACATGGCGGGCACTTAAGGAAATCTACATGAGAAGTTCAGAGCATGTTATCATAAGAAAAGGTAAAGAGACGAAACTCAGACATCAAGAGATGGAATACTGAACCAAATTAGTTTAACAGAATGTGTCATTTGTTACCGGGAAAACTGCAACAAAATAGTTATTCAATTTCAAATGTTGTAGCACGCGAACGAAATAGGCAATGTGTGAGATTTCTGTGGTCCTAGATCAGATCAAAAGATAAATACAGGGCACTAAAGTATCAAGAAATGAGATCCCTTTCACAACATCATTAAATCTAAAGAAAATTGATATTCGGTGATTGCACCGTTCAGCAGTTATTTGGTCACGCATTCCACTTAGTTGCCTCTCCAAGCCTAAACTAAATCAACAGCGCTTTGCGCATTTGCTCCGTGACATTGCACATGTGCGCAATTCACAGTTTTAGCAATGTTAAGTGGTAAGCTTTCAAATGACTGAAAGATATTTGTCCATTTCTTACAAGAAACGAATTGGCAGTATACTTCTGAGGAGTGAATTGGCAGCCGGTGAATTGGCAGTGAATTGGCAGACAACTTCAGCATAACAAATATACTTCCTTCGGAACGGCTGACTGCGTTTGAATTACCTTTTTTAAGTATTTTGCAAGTATTTATACACGTATTTTATAGTTCTTCTACTGTTTCGCAGCCCTAATTTTACTATTTCTCGCTTAAATCGAATTGGCAGACAACTTCAGCCGGTGGAATTGGCAGCTGGCGAATTGGCAGTGAATTGGCAGACAACTTCAGCCTGGTGAAACACCATTAACCAAATTGCCTTGGTATAACAAATAAACAAATCGAAAGCGAAACAGACCAGCAGAGATGCATGTAGACACTAAATAACTCATGTTTTTATTAAAATCGTTCAAAGCAGGATAAGTAGACCTAATTGCACCATAAAACCGAACGCTGAGGGGTGCAGCATAAACAACCAAACAGATTTTGGTCATTTTCCCGCAAAATCCCACAAAATACAGTTTACACTTTCAGAAAACCTACTTACTCTATTTCAGTCTAGCAAAATAAACCCACTCAGTCTAGACTGAAGAAGTCAAAATCGATACCAGTTTTCAGACGGAAACGGCTCAAAAAGCACATACCTGTATAGCTTATATAGAACTACCTCGCCTGGTTCCTCCTCCCCCCCGCCCCCGTATTCCCGGAATC
Organism: Siderastrea siderea; assembly: GCA_964030785.1. NCBI lineage: Eukaryota > Metazoa > Cnidaria > Anthozoa > Scleractinia > Rhizangiidae > Siderastrea > Siderastrea siderea. The sequence goes on from OZ034979.1 coordinate 10,340,452, forward strand.
ATTCCAGAGGCCTGTAGGCAGCTGAGATCAAGGAGAGTTTTGTAGAATGAGCTCTTCACATTTTTACAAATGGCTTGTTGGATCGGAGCCGAAAACTTTTCAGGGCTTTCGAGAAACGCGCACCTGATTTTAGATCTCAGATTTTTTAACAGCGTCCACTATTTACACTTTTGTTACAGACTAGCTATGGCGGTACAATGCATCTGAAAAATATTTATACTGACTTCACAGCTATTGGACCCCTTGACCTCAGAAATACAAGCGTTTAGAGTTACTGTTTTTATTGACATCTATAAATTGATCCATTGCGTTGACACAGATACACAATCATGTGGTTTTAGCTGTCGTTGCTTTGTGATGTTTGCCTTCTTTGCTTTGCAGAATACCACGAAAGCAGTATGACTTCAATTCTCTCGGCAGTGCTTAAAGCCACTCTCGGCTTGCTAGTAGACAAAGGTAGAGATAAAGTAGCGGCCAAATTAAAAGAAGGCGACGTTACAGATCAAAAATTTCGCAACCTGATCGTGCGTGAAATCGACGATATCAAGACCAAGTTGGATGGATTAGCAAGAAAAGATATTCTGGCGAGTATCAGCTTCTTTAAGGAGGGGATCGTTATTTTATACGAAGTGTTTGAAAAGGCAAAACGCGACGAGAAATGCGCGATAACAGCAAAAGTAACAGCAACGGCAGAAGAGAATTTAGACGTCAGTTTACAGTCATCAGCAACCGGCGTAAAAACGGTTTCCCTCGCCGAGAGTCTGAAGAATGTGCGATTAGATGACTTGGATGAAACGGCAAGAGAGTTACTTTCTGACGCAAAGAGGAGATTCGAAGATGCCCGGAGGAAAGCGACGGAAGCCTTCGGCAATGAAGGTCTTAACACGTCTGATCGCATTCTAGCTATGGTGATTCGTGTCAGGGCGACCGTATTAGAGAAAGTAGACAACCCTGTGAACTCATTAGCAGCGTGTAGAGTGTGTCTGGAAGAACTGCACGCCCTGACGGCGGTCCAGAAGAGTTTTAACGTTGAACTAACGGCAGGATTAAAGTCTTGGTTCTATACAGATGAACGCAAGAAAATTATTACCGCTGTGTGCAACATGAACCACGTCATCTATGAAGTCACGCAAATGGTTGATTCAAACAACAAAGGCTTCTTTACGTGGCCTTGTGTTGACACCGAAATGGGCACTTTCGAGCCTTTGCGAGACGGAAGAGTAAGTAGAATTCTTGCCGGTGCTCAAGACCTCGACTACAAGTTTCAAGCATGGACATTTGGACAGGAAGGTGCCGAGGAACACAAGCTTAAAGAAGTGAGAGGAATCACCACAAACTCAAAAGAGCAGTTTCTTATAGGAGACAATGGACGCGAAGGTCCTAACATAAAAGTCTTCGACAGTAACGGCACGTTTTTGTACTCTCTTTTTTGTTTCACTGGCACTGCTAACGAAAACACACATGTTTGTGAAATTCTGGACGTGGTAACCGACCAAGATGACAGTGTCTACGTGTTGACCATACTGCAAAAAGGACGTGATCTCATCCGTGGCGTATGCGTGTTTCATAAGAGCAATAGCCAGCGCCAATGGTTTCGTCTTAGAGATAGGTTCAAAGACTTTGGACTGACAACTGAAGGCAGCAGTAAACGGGTTTTTGTGTTGGGCTACAATTCGAAAGATGTCAAGAATGCAGTGGACGTCTACGAGAACAACGGAGCGTTTGTTTGCAACTTTATTGTGGCGGAACAGTGGCAATCAGTCCTAGACATCACTTCTGATAATGATGGCAGAGTTTTGGTGTTAGGACGAAACTGGGTTCGTGCTTTCAATGTAAAAGGAGTCCTTTTACACAGATGGTCAAAATTTGCCACTTTTAAAAAATTTCATTCGGCAGGTGAACTCATAATTATCGTTACAACGGGCAGGTTTGATTTTACAGATGGGAAAATCTCTGTTGTGTCGATATACAGTAAAGAGGGCAAGTTCTTGTACAGGATTCACGTCAATTCACTGACAGGAGATACCATAATAACAGGAATTACAGTGACTACAAAGGGACATATTGCCATAGCATATGTCGCTGGCACTGACGAAGGAAAGATACTTGTGCTGTAGAAAATGAAAAGGAGTTTTCGCAATTACGAGTGCCCTCTTAAGACTACGAACAAACTCTTCGAGGAGACTGAACTCAGTGAACACCCTAGCGAACATCGAACTTGTCCACAGTTCGCGTCAAGTTTCCGAGGAACGGGGAATTGCCTTTTCTCGAACATTTCCTTGTTTTAGCCGTAAGCCGTGATTTAATTACACGTGAAGCGAGTGTGGCGAGATGAGTTTTAATTTGCAGTGAATTGTGACTTTGCAGCCACGAAGTAAAATGTCGGGAGAGATGATGAACTAGAACTTTCACGAAATGACTGTTCTATTTTCTGTAAAACTGACCCCCTCTAGTGCCCTCCTCCCCCGCAACTCAGTATGTACAAACAAAAACTCCTGAGAGATGACGAACTGACTCTATATCCCCCTCAGCATATTTATCTTCCGTTTCTGTAGTACAAGCAAAATATCGCGAGAGATAATGAACTGAAACTAACGTAAAATGACTGTTTTACTTTCTGCAAAACGTACCCCTCTATATCCCACTCGGTATAGTTATCATCTGTTTCTGTAGAACAAGCAAAATAGCGCGAGAGATGATGAACTGGAATTTACGTGAAATGACTGCTCTAATTTCTGTAAAACGGACCCCTTCTATATCACCCTCAGCATCTTTATCTTCCGTGTCTATAGTACAGTCACATAGAGCATTACTCCTCTTCCTTAGTGACATCCTAGTCTACCACAAGATACCACAAGCGTTAATTTCATTCACGATTTCCCAAATATCTCAGGTGGGACAAGAGTGCTACCCGTTATCAACCACGTGAGTAAACATAGGCCCGCAACGCGTGCAGAGCCGACGAAGTGTAAACAAAGCAAGCGAGGCGTGCGTGACTGTACGTTCGATGACATTCAAGCGTTCGTAACAGTAACTTGAAGCATGGCATTAAAAAGGAATTCAGCATCATCAAATGCCACAAGGCTCTTGACATCATTCAACATTGATGAGTACAACTTTGTTGCTCAATGTTAAACGAGGTGCCCTAACGAATTCTAGACATTTAACACAGTTTTTCTTTCCTAGAATTGAATCAACATTATTCAACATCATTCAACAAGGTAGCCGTACGGGTTCAACATGAGTTGAATACAACAATGTTGAAGAACGATATTGAATAGAAATATAACACCCGTTTCTCCGAGGCTTAAGACCTTGGCCAAACGGAAACAATATCATTCAACACTGTCCAACGTTTGATCAATCTGTTGAACGATGTTGAATGTTGCTGAATGAATCGAATTTGTGTTTCCTGCGTGCGCGTGTGTTAAACAATAGGGAACTTAAGCAACCACGACGGCAACGCCAAGGAAAACGTCACTTTAAAAATGACTTCCAAATATTTCTAACTTCTTCGCGATAGTTTCAACTCGTTCAATCTGTCTAATGAAGCCGAACAATCCTGGAGCTGACTCTGTAAGGACGGCGTTACAGTTCAGGTAGAAAAAAGAAAATTCACTGTCGTGTGTTCACGTTCTACATAAAACTTTGAATTTGGTCGTTTCACGTTGTTGTTTTGCAGAGGACGGCAAAGAAATGTACCAAAATCTGTATCGCACGTGCAGAGTCATTGTTTTGCTAATTAAACATTTTGTTTTGTGACGTTCTCTTCAGCCGTCGCCGACGTGTTTGCTTAAGTTCCCTAATATGGAACTTAAAGGGAACTTAAGCAAACATGACGGCGACGTCTGACGAGTAAGAGGAACGTCACAAAGCAAAAGGTTTAATTAGCAAAACAATGACTCTGCACGTGCGATACAGATTTTGGTATATTTCTTTGCCGTCCTCTGCAAAACAACAACGTGAAATGACCAAATTCAAAGTTTTATGTAGAACGTGAACACACGACAGTGAATTTTCTTTTTTCTACCTGAACGGTAACGCCGTCCTTACAGAGTCAGCTCCCGGATTGTTCGACTACATTAGACAGATTGAACGAGTTAAAACTATCGCGAAGAAGTTTGAAATATTTGAAAGTCATTTTCAAAGTGACGTTTTCCTTGGCGTTGCCGTCGTGGTTGCTTAAGCTCCCTAATGTTGCATGTGCCGGCCAAGGAGATCCAATATTGTAGTTTACACTTAGGAACAAAAGAAAAGTTTGATGGTGTCGAATCAAAAGTTCGATACGACTCCGCTTTGTGCTTCCGTCCATTACAATTTAGTGAAATCAGGGTGTGTGGAATCAGAAACACAAGTAGAGAGGAAAAGCCAGTTTCAGAGAGATAGGACAAAAACCATGGCGGACTTCTCAAGATAAAAAACACTTGTGTCGGAAACTGCGGCTTCTATCTACACATATTGTTATGATTTTGAGTGATTTTTAAGTACAAGTAAAAGTAGTTGCAAACTCAATTAGCAGTAATCAATAAAAAGGCTGTGGTTTAAACTAAGCCAAAGGTAATAATCGAAGAGACAGCAATCGGACATTCCTGCCCGAGGCGTTTTGGCAGAGAGATAAGCGAACAATGTTAGTGTTGTGAAATAAAGAGAAATCCTACCCGACAGAATTTAGTAATCAGAACAACTTGTATTGTGATCGAACCCTTAGAATAAACACGATAAACTGAACGAAAGTGACGTCCCTTTTTCAAAACTTGCCGCAGCTATAAGAAAGTTCTCCGTCTTCCCTGAACGCAGGTTTGTTGTTGTTTGTTACGTGGTTGCATCAGCCTTGAGGTATATGCTACCCGAAAGGTGCAGTTTCTTACCCTTTTTTGCCCCCTCGCCTGGGTCGGGGCCCACCCTTACCACACCCTCCTCTCCCATGGTACTTACCTCTCTCATAAGGGCGTAGGAGCCGTCATCTAAGTCATTTTTCACCAGGAAGCCTGTTAGTGTTTTTATTAAGTGATCAGAGATGGCCGCGGTCCTCTGGAGCTCTGTATCTTCTTCAATCAGAAATGCTGAAAGGAATGAACGAGATGTTGATCAGGACAATGATTTGAAGCGATCCCTATCATCTTCATTGTCTGACATCATCATCATCGTCTTCTTTTTTGGTTTCTCTTTGTAAAAAAAAGAAAAACATTTCTTTATCGCTGTATTGCAACATTTCTTAGGGCATGTCGTTGACATCATTTTTTTTTTTTGATAATCTTTATTTCAATAACATGGTACATTACACTAACACATCACAATATTTCGCACAATATTTGATACATAAATTACACTGGTTTACGCTCCATTAAACTATTGGTTTTAGATATAAAAAAAAAAAGAAAAGAAAAAACATACAAAAATTTATTACAACAAAAATTGGCGACGTCTAGTCAATAAGGATGATATATACTGTATATATAGCGGACACCGTGCAAGTCATAACCTTCACCATGTATATAATTTTATACGCCATAGCTTCCTTTAAACTTATCTGGACTTATTAGCGGCTTAATTTATCATTGATTATAATTTCTCAATGCGATATTTCAATTCTAATTTTTTTATAAATTCCTTCAATCTCAGTTCTTTTGAATTTAACTTGTTAGTATAAAGATAGTATCTAGCAAATAAAAGAGCATAGTTAAACTTTTTTAACATCATAGTTGATGGAGCGGTAATTACAGTTGGAAATTTCCCAAAGAGTAAATGTCGTTGTAAATGTAATGTAAAATGTAAATGTCGTTGACATCATCATTTTTCCTCACTTAAAATGTTTACCCACTCAATTACATAAATTGCAATCTACAGCTACAGTTACAAACAATTGCCTGCTATTTACATGTATACATAGTACAACCAACACACACAGACACACGCACATTGTTGTATCACACTTGTTCAAGCTACTACACTTTTTTGAAAGAGTAACATGTATATAATATACTACTTTTCTAATAGCTAACATTGTGGCAAGTATATTGACTCATATTAATTAATAAATGATGAGTAACATATAGATTACTTTTTGAGTCAATCATAATGGCCATTTTCCTTTAAGGTTTTATTTCTTTTTTTAGTGCACGTTTTTCTGTTACATACTTCTTAGTTAACTGAACTGTGTGCAAGAAAATAAGTAATAAATAAAGTGATTAATCTTAGATAAAGCTTGTGTCTATTAGAGGCTTCCATTTATAGTAAAAATTCCTTATGGAAAAAAATTACTATTTATTGGAGACCAGAATCTCTCTTTGTTGGGTTTCTGCTTTGTTAAGAAATGTCTGGCATAACGAAAAGTTTCATATCGTTCTCACGATACAACGTGAATTATCGTGCCCAAAAAAGTTTCAGTTTGCCCAAAAACGTTTGCCACGTTTTTGTTTATGCATGCGTGGCACGTTTTAAGCCAATTAGGAGTACTGTTGGACAAGAAAATACACCATACGTGTTTATGCATTCAGTTTTGCTCCTGAGAATATTGGCCTTTGACCTTAAGTCGGTTTCAAAGGTTATTCCTACTGCACCAGGCGTAAAGAACGGCTCAGAGATCCAAATACATACAATCAGTTAGTCTCCTTCACAGCCGCTCGGGCCGAAGTCACGCAACGCTCCCCGTCCCCGCCGCCGCGTGGGGATGGGGAGCGTTGCGTGACTTCGGCCCTAGCGGCTGCGAAGGAGACTGACAATCAGTCGAACTTAACTGGGGCGAACGCCGAACTTCACATTTTATTTATTTATTTATTTATTTATTTATTTATTTATTTATTTATTTATTTATTTATTTATTTATTTATTTATTTATTTATTTATTTATTTACCCTCGGCAAGTGATTATAGCAAGGTGCTAGTGGGGCCAAGCATTTGGCTGAATTGAGTTCGGCTCATGTGAAGTACAGCGTTTGACCAAGCCCTTACTTTCCTAAGCGTCTACTCGTGTTGACTTCCGTAACTGTCGGAACATGGAAGGCTTTGTGTTTCTTAACTCTAAAAAACAATTTGATTGGTTGCGTACACTACCCATTTTTTGATTTCACCTAACGTAACATTTTGCTAGCTTTATTTTATAACGAATAGAAAATAACCCCTTACATAATCTGATGCAAACACTCAAGGGAGTTTAGATCTTAGTTAAAGATAAACTTCAATTTCATCTCCGACAAAAAAAAAGTTACGTTCTGCCGACAACATCCAACTCGAACAAGCAAATTATTTCACGATAACCTCTGCCTTTATATATCGCTATCCGTGCTTGAAAATACCTTCAAAACCGTGTTTTTTAACACTTGTACTGTTGAAAGGTCCTCGCAAAAGAGGAAACAATGTGGTTGTTTCCCAGAATGTTTCTTAAGTGTTTCCTCGCCCCAGGAAGAGTAAAACGTTTCAAATTTTCAATGTAAAAAACTTAGCCTAGACCCCAAACATCTACTCATGAACAGTGTAGAAGTACACACCGCGCGACCCTGGAATACAGTCAACACTGTTTTTCTCAGTGCGCAAATCAGGGGGAAACATTTGTTGTGGCAATAAATAAATGTTTCTCGCACGCGCAAACAAGAAAAAATTGAGGGAAACAATGTTTCCACAACACCGATTTCTTGTTTGCGGGGGCCTTTATCGATCAGCATTTGGAAGTTTGAACTTTGACACGGAGATTATCAAATGTTCCTTGGGCGTCTACACTAACGAGAAACATTGTTTCCCAGGCAAGGAAACCCAGAAACATTTCACTGAAAACAAACGTTTGCGTATGCTCAGTTTAGGAAGTACATCCAATGAGGCCCTGAAAGTTCAACAGTAGTCAACAATGTTTCCTTGGCGCAAAAACTGGCAAAATGCGGAAACAAATGTTTGTGAAAAAAGTGTTTCCGCAACAAATGTATTCTGTGCATGCAAATGCGGAAACGTTTGGGGAAACAATGCTTCTTTCGCAGAATTTCTCATTGCATTAGAGAGAAGCTCTACACAGCTGGTTCAACAATCTTGGACTGTATACTTTCGATTTTACATGACTTTAATCCTCACTATTCAACGTTACACATTCCGTTTTAAGATCTAACTAACTTAAGATTACAAAAATGCTACGTTTATTAGCTAAGGATACCCACACCCAGACACCTAAGTCCGAAATGGTCAGCATTAAGTCTCAGTTTTGCTTCTCACGTTTTACAACGATCGTGGGCACTAATTTCCCATTACATGGGTTTATTTGACTATCATAGTGCTATTACATGTGCTTTTACTGATAATTACCTGGTTCAATACATCATTGTTTCAGTGTCAAAGTTCAGATTACTGGCATTGTGTGCCACAATGTTTCCTGTGACATTCTACGAATCTTTATTAGCGCTAGCGAAACAATGGCTTACCTTGATAACTACTAAAAATATAACGAAACAAGAAAAATTAATTATGAGCGTACAAACACTTCCAGACACTCTTCCCACTTTGACTCGTCTACGAGTCAAGCAACGAATTTGTTTTTCAAGCGCATCTACTGCTGCGGCGCGTCTAGGGTTGAGCCTTCAGGCAACTGGACCTTGTTGCACATTTTCCTTTGCCTGGGTTGCACTTCGCACTTCTATGGGGTAGAGTTTTTGAAAGGTCTGGACATACGCATGGGCTTCTCTCTAGCAATGACTCGAATGTTTGCACCCTTATTAAACTACCTCATCTTTCCCTTTGATGAGGTTCTCTACAACAGTAAGTCTCAGTTTTGTTTCACACGTTCTACAACGGTTCGTGGGCACTAGTTTCCTCTCACGTGACGTGGGTTTACACGTGGGCGACGAATCAGGCTCCAAACGAAACGGAAGTGAGTGCAGTTTTATTACTTTTTTTTGGCCACGCATTTCTTTCTTCAGGAAATGTACAGCAAACCTGAATACAATATAACAAAAATAGTTCTTATACTGCCTAAAGTCACGTTACTTTGCAGGTAGCATTCTGATTGACCTGATTTCACCGAGCAGAAAACCCCATTCAGGCTTCAAAATGAACGAAAGTGAGCGCAGTTTCATTTTTCTTGCCACGCATTAATTTCTTTCTTTAGGATACGGAATGAAAGAGTTCTATCGCGGCAACTGAAGCCACTTTGTTGCTCCGGTTACCTGTACAGAAAACCAGAATGTACAGCAAACTTGAATCCAAAATTTAAAAAACCGTCCTTTCACTGACAAATCTTGCGTTACGTTGCAGGTAGCATTCCACCAGTTCTGAACAGAAAACACGCTATCAGTTTTTTAAGCAGACATGAACTACGACGAAAGGAGGCCGCGGCGGGCGCGGGATGCACAAGTTGTATTTCTTCACTTGAATGTTTGGAAGAATGCGAAGACGCTCGCGAGCACAAGCAGAACTGAGACGACAACAACTTAAAAAACTGACCCGGTAATATTTACGTGCTGTTTACACTACTTTTATGAATACATTGACATGTTGACACTCTGTTAGGAACTCAAAGTGACTGTGTCGGCCACTATATATAGTAAAACAATTTGAAAAGCCAAAAGTCACATTTGCATCAATAAGAAACCTGAAAACAATGCTTCTGATCAGTTTTGTTGAAAGACACTAATAGTACTGTACATTAATGCAGTGAAACCATTATTTTAAAAGGTCTTAAATATGTCTTAGGCCACGGATGGCCAGGATGGAAATGGATTACAATTTGAAAACGTTAGGCCAACACTGATTTAAGTTATGGGGTCGTTCAACACTTATGGTTTGCTCTCACTAGAAAATGAACGTGATATGGAGCGTTTTGTGTGACCGAAGGTACTTGATCGTGATATTATCACAGTTTTTACCATCCTTATTACAAGAGGGTTTCATAGCATAAAATTTTTCGTGGACTATACAATCTTTGCAAATCACGAAACAGCATACCATCAAAAATGCATTAGCTATAGGCGTAAAATACAGTGCCACAGCTATTCAGGCTTGGGCGATAAACAGGACATTTCCAAGTTACATTCACTTGTCAGTTTTGTGTCCCACTCCTTCCGGGCATTCTATCTGCACCACCGACGGCTAAATTTCTTTGTTCTTTCCCTCGTTGATTTATCTTTCGTTACAGTTGTGTTATTCCATACTACGTTGATACTTTAGTTTAATTTTATACATGTTCTTAGTCCAAAAGCACGCCTCAGATTTTAAGTCTAGAGACAACTACAAACTGAGGAATACTTCGATGACCAATGAAGTAACTTCCTTTCTGAGGCTCACTGTAATACAATGTAGCTAAAATTTACATAAAACCAGCAGTAAATAGAGAACATAGACGTCATCGGAGATGCTTGTTTGAAGATTAAGGGTCATATCCTGTTAGGCAATTCAGTATGTACAGTTTCCTCGGTCTTGATAGTCTAAATCGTTAACCAAGTTGGCTATGTTTTCTTTCACTGACAGACAATAGAATAACTAGTAGGTCGGTGAAGTATGAGCGTTCGGGTGATTGTAGTTTTGTGATGACATTGACTGACGAAACCGGGACAAGCTCCGGCCGTGTGGGGCTCCTGGGCGACTTTATCTTAATTCCCTATGGCTCACGTGCATTGACCAATACATTTTTTTAAAATCAGTACTCAATAATTGTTAGCCTAAATGAAATCATTGGTAAAATAAAGAGAGACCACAACACGATTGGAGATGATAATTCTTAGTAATTATTTGTGTCTAATTTCCTTCTGTCTGTTTAATTGCAGTTGAAAATGTGATTTTACGATTCCCGGAAGCCAACGGAGCAACCCATGTAGACTGACTTATGAACTATCAGTAGCTGAGCTAGCATCAAATAAAGATGAACAGTTTCTATAATCAACCTTTCCCTCGTTTATTACATATAACAAAACCTGGACTGCAAACAGTCTTTTTCTTCTCCCAATTTTTGCCATCTCATAATGTATAAAGCCATAAAGCTGCGAGAAGTATGCTACCAGTGATTTTCGTAAACCCAAGAGAGAAACCCAATAACATATGAATATAAAATAGCATCTTGTATGCTGGGGGAGGGGAGGGTGGCAGTGAAGAAGTCCTATACAAAAGCGGTTGGGAGATCATCCAAAATTCAAAAGGAACCCCTAAAATACCATATATCAGAATCAAATTTTAATTTTTTCCAATTTACTTTTAAATAACTCCTTATGGGTACTGAAGCAAAATGTTAACAAACTAACATTTATTTAGTGTTAGCAATATTTTATTTTTTAAATTAATAATCCTTTATTGATAATTGAACAAAATGCTTTAACAATATTAATTGTTATTGACGATTTGCAGTGAGCTCATTGTACTGTAATTACTTGACTAAAGAGTAAGTTTGAGAAAGCACTATCACAGTGAACGTTAAGACTTTGTTCTGCAGGGGTGGATCCAGGATTTTTTCAAGGGGGGGGGGGGGGTTCAAAGTATCACAGGAGAAGGCAAAAGTCCCTAGGCCTGGAGAAGGGAGGGGTCTGGACAATTTGAGCTGTCATTGGCTATAACAGTCACAAAATGGATTGTTTTCCTCTAAATTGTTAATTAAATTAATCGGCGGTTGCATATAAAAAAACAATATGCTATTATTTTTGTGAGAAAAAGCGAAAGACACGAGGAGTGAGACAAGTTTGGAAACTTACCAAAGGGGTGTTGCAACCCCCTCAACCCCTCCTCTAGATTCGCCTCTGTTTTGGCCTTGACAAAGCTGAGAATTGCCCCTTAAAGGTTGCACATGACTTGTAACATTATTCAAGAAACTAAGCCCAATATAAAATTCATGACAGGTGAGTTTTGGTACAGCTGTGGTCCTAAAACGACATTTGATTTTTTGTGAATGAACAGAGGAAAATCTTAGTACACACACAAATATACTGTACAAAGAGTGAACTTTAAGAAGTTCATAAGTTAAATTAAGTGAATTAAAACCTGAGATTTTGAGTCTGGTAACCCAGGATCCCTTATCCCACTGACAGATGTAAGAAATACAACAAGAGAACTACTCCAAATTGCTGACTGAAAATACATGTATAATATAAGCAAGAAACACCAAGAGCAGGTAAATATAATATTTCGGTAAATTTCAAGACCATTAACTTTTAAGTACTCAAAATATGACGTTCTTGTTCTTTCTTGCTTATACTTGTATTTTAAGTTTGCAAGATGTTTTTTGGAATAGTTTTCTTGTTGTATTTCACTCAGGATCACAATCAGACCTTACCTAAGGTTTCTGCTGCTTCTGCTCTGATTGTGAGAACTTTGTCCCATTTACACATCCTTACAGCTGTGGCAAGAACCTAAGAAAGATGAAGAAATCATAAAGTAATACTCAAGATGGAGGGGGAGGGGGGGAAGGTAGTGATGTACTGTTCAGCACAGTGGACTTCAGATCTGAATGTCGGTGGTTTGAGGCCTAGTTCCTGCCATGGTGTTGTTTCCTTGAAAAAAAACCTTTTCTCCACACTTTCTCTCTCCACTCAGGTGTATAAATGGGTACCGGCGACATACTGCTGGAATGAACCCTGCGATGGACAAGCATCCCATCCAGGGGGGAGTAGCAATACTCTCAGTTGCTTCATGCTACAGAAACCAGGTTGAGCTCTAATCGTGTGGGTCTCTTGGCTCATGTGCAACTTTACCTTACCTTATTACCAGTTAACTAACGATAAAGTAATAACCTAATTATAATGCCAACACCCGACACTCATATGTAGAAGGAAAGGGAGTGGTTGCCATCCTCCCCCCAGTACGATTTTTTTGTGGTTTTTCTCAAGAGGATTTTTTGCCAGCACCTCCCATCTTCAGTAGCTGTTCTCCTTTCCAAAATTTGTTGAGAACAGTTGCCATGGTTACAAGACATGGTACACCTCACACAGACTAAAAGTTAGAATCATCTTCAATTTGTAAGGCTTAGTAAAAAGCATGAACTGTCCTTGAAACTGTGTTTCGAACTATCCATGGCTTTATACTCTGGGATGGAAAGTATAAAGTTTTGTTGTGATCAGAATGCACACAGATACACACCTTGATTAATAGTGAGTGATTGTTTTGTGCTGGGATAGCTCCTGCTCTATGCATGTTTGTTAGGCTGCAAGAGAAACAAATAAAGGAACAAGACTAATGATACAATTTCCTTTGAATATTATTTATGGTATGTCTGTGGTTGGTTAAATATATGGCACAATGATGTAAGCCTTACAGGATATAAACCAGCCCATTGCAGTTAACCTCATGATCACACTTGAAGTTATGCCTAAAAAAGGCTTTAAATATTACAAAGTGAAAGAAGAGAAAAAACAAAAACAATGATATTTTATTATTGTTAAAATGCAGCTGCAATTGGAATTAATTTAAAAATATTAAGTTAAAATTCTTACAATAAAATATCCATGTACTGTACTAGCACTTAAATCTAATCACTTCTATCATTCCCTGAATCACTTTGAAACTAATCACAACTAGACAATCACCCTGTGACACATTTATTTTCAATTTTGGCAACTTTAAAACTGTAAAGGATACTTGAATGCATATTTAAATTATGTGGCAACATCTTGATTTCACACACATATCTTTAAGGTACCTCCAGGTGTCCACATTAGATAACACAAAAAATGTGGATGCCATTGATATTTGTTTTCCCAATCTAGTGTGGGCAGTACCTTAGCAAATATAATATGTGTCATTGCTTGCCAATATAAGTCCAGTATTCCTTTGAAATAAATAAACACACTGCCATAAATTGTAAGGTCTTGTAAAGGATGCAAAATTTATAGTCACTTTACAAGAGATGATCACTCTTGACGGGACACACTCTGCCTGGTGAGAATAATAAAATTAATCTCCCATGGTCAGCAGATGTTTTTTCAGAACGCATTTTGTCTTTATTGTACAGTTCCTTTTTCCCATGATATTGCTTAGACATCTCCTCTGTAGGTAAACACAGTGGTCGGGACTGCAGAGCTTTGATGGCATTCCAGACAGGTCGGTAGGATGTCATACAGTTACTCACCACTTTGCTGCTCCCAGCTGAGTGTCATCTGGTCTGTCTCTTGATAGGAGCTTAGTGAAGATTTGAATCAGATTCTCCCCTTGATGGGTAGCTACAACAGAACAAGAAAAGCCCCAGTGGCATTAGACCCCACGGCTGATCTACTTCCCCTAACCATGTAGAATATATTACAGTCACTCAAGATATGTCAGCCCCAGTGGTGTAAATTCCAGCCACTTTGACAAAGAGCGTGACAAAAAATATTTTCACCATAGCATGACTCAGTTACGTTATGTAAGAACCCAAATAGTTATTTAATTTTATCGGGTATCTCCCAAAAAAAACTGTAAATAAGTCTATTTTCAGGCCATGGTTTGACGAGTGATTTGACGCACGCAAGGAGCTACCAAGGATTGGCTTATGAGTTAGCCTCCCACGTACGCAGTCGTTTTTAGGGGAGTCGTATTACCCTCCTCCCCACAAACACCTGCTTACCCGAGTTTGACATTCCTTTCCCATTGTTTTACTTGCGAGACAGTCTAACCAATCACCATTGAGGCATTGTCTGACGATGTGCAATCAAATTAGTCGTTAGAACATACGCTTCTGTATTATATTTCCCACGATTGTTTTTCCTCAGAGACGCGGGTGTTTCTTGTGCGACGCTTTTATTCCGTCATCTTTCGAAAAAGTTCAAATTTTCTGACAAAGCGCCGTTAATCTTGCTTGCCTGATCAAGTTCATCGTCAGTGAGGACTTCAGCGCTTCTAAAACTGATGGAGCAATGTAACACGAAGGGAAATACGTGACTTCAGCAAAGGACCGAACGAGATGATAAACCGATAAATGAGAAGAAAATTTCACACATGGCACAACAACCAAGTGCGTTTCAGCAGCGAAATACTCAAGTTCGCTGGCATATCCGCTAACGTTTCTACGATCTTCGCGTCGAAGGGTCAAGGCAGTTATTACAATGCGTGTTCGCATGCTCTTCTTGCATGACATTCCCTGAGCAGAAGGGACTGTTAGTTTACAATCGCTATTTGTGAATACACAGAGCTTATATCTTTTACGATGAATTCATCAGTCAGTTTAAAATCCCTCGACGGATTTCTGCAGATATTCCTGAATTTCTAAGTTAAATGTACTATTTGAAAGCTCAGAGAATGTAGTTATTCCTGCATTCAATAAATGCTTTTGGAAAAAGTTATTCACGTAATGCCACGCATCACGTTGTAAGGTTTATTGAATCACCCGGTTGCAACGCGATATCATAAATTTAATGTCTAAACAGAGCAAATCGCGCTCTTAAATAAATTTGTTTCTCCAAAATCTAAGTTCAATGTGAAATTTGAAAGCTTCGGAAACTTGGTTATCCCTGCATTCAACGATTTTGAGGTGACGTTCACTAACATTTTGAAATTTATGTCGCGCGTCAGGTTTATCTGCATGTGTTCCCGCGAAAGCGTCCTGCGGTCAAGGTCAACCAACCGGACGTGAGTAGGTACAATGTGATTGGCTAAGCGGCGGAAAGGAATGTTGAACTCGGGTAAGCAGGCGTTTGTGGGGAGGAGAGTCATACGACTCCCCTAAAAACGACTGCGTGGGAGGCTACTTATGAGATTGAATGATGTAAAGTTTCTGTGCCACACAGTTGCAATTGTGCCATCAAAATGCAAATTAATACCAGCTCAAATTGTTGGCTTTCAAAGCACATCTTTGTCCTTGCTCTCATCAAAGAGAGGTTAACTCCATAGAATTTCCAGTTTTTTCTGCACTGACATGATTATCCTAAAGATTTTAGTGAAGGAAAGCAAAACTGCCGAAAAATGCTTCCATTTGTTTGTTTGGCAGATTGAAAATCAGGCTGACTTTCAAAGCTCTCTAGCATCTTCATCCTTGCTCACGTTGAAGGGACTTTTATGCCATTGAATCCGCGATAATTTTCTACACCGGCTTTCACAAAAATTTTGACGAACCAGCCTATGTTTACTGAAAGTTTGCAATGAGTATTTTTTGGCCGAGTGAAAGCCAGAAGTCTGGGGTTGGTGACAGACAAAAAAACGGAAACGGAAGACGATTCAACAAAACATATGGCTATTACAAGACCCTGTTGTAAAAAGGAGTTTAACAATATTGATAAAGATAACATATAGGTGTAGTGGGGGCACAGTGGTGTAGTGGTAAGCGCGTTGGACTTCAGATCTGAAGGCCGGTGGTTTGATGCCCAGTCCCTGCCATCGTGTTGTTTCCTTAAACAAGAAACTTAAGCCCACATTGTTTCTCTCCACCCAGATGTATAAATGGGTATCGGCGACATACTGCTGGGGGCAACCCTACGATGGACTAGCATCCCATCTGGGGGCAATAGCAATACTCTCAGTTGCTTCATGCTACGTATACGGAAACCGGGATCAGCCCCGGCTGTGTGGGACTCCTTGGCTCATGTGCAACTTTACCTACATGTACCTACCTAATGTATAGGTGTAATTACACTACCTAATGTATATTTTGAAGCAGATTTAGGAGAGTGACGTAGAAAACACACTGTCTTATTTACAAATTTCAAGGGTTTTACAATATAACTGTAGGCAACCACATTATGGCAGCACCATGGAAAATGCCCTCTAAAAAGCAAACTTGGCGACTTTTCCAAACTTTGCAACGACTGTTTGTCCGAAGTGGTTGAACTAACCATGATCTAAATTCATAGCAACAGCATTCACATTAAGATAGAGAAAGAAAATTTGCTGTGACTTCTCATTCTCTGGAAAACCCAGAATGTGCTGATTTCATTGTTGTTTTGCACTAGGACACGTAACAGGAAAGAACCAAAATGTATAATACACATACAGAGCCAATTTTTTGCCAAGTGGTCCTTTTAATTTTGTTTTGTGACGTTTTCATTGTGGTTCCAGAAAATATCCAAGCCCCCACCATGGAGGGCCATTGGAAATTCTGAGGAGGAGGGGGCTCTTAAAGGCCAAAATTTTTAAAGGAAAGTAACTATGAGCCTAAACTGAAATTTCCAGAGGGGTGGGGGGTACAAACCAAAAAAACCTCCGCGGGGTGAGTATGGATATTTTCTGGAACAAGACATTCCCATCATCGAGATTGATTCATGTCTCTAGTAGTAACGTTTGTATGAAGGTCAAATTATGGTCTGTACCTGATTTCATGGCCAATGACACAGCTCCATTTTGAAATGACATGGCGGCATAACACTGTAAAGCTGGCTGTTGTATTCTGGGAAGATCACAGACCAAGAGCGGCATCAGGGAATTTACTGTTCCCATGTTACATAGCAGTGCTTGATGGGCTGCACCCTGAAAAAATATTTCATTATTTAAATCATTTCAACAAATTTGATAAATAGCTATTCCTGGTCACCCTAACTTAATTAATGAATGGCAGAATGTTTAAACCCCATTTAAAAACATAGGCCTGCAATGCGTGCAGAACCGACCAGGTGTGGGTTCGTCTCGAAAAGAAAGCAAGCGAGGGGTGCATGACTGCAGGTTCAATAACATTCAAGCATCTGTAACAGAAAGTTGCAGCAAAAGTGCTTAACTGTAACTAACGCTGAAATTTGACCAACTGAAAAGGCGACCAATACCCTGGAAAGGAGATCAACTGAATTATTCACCTTCTCCTCACCAAATGTACCCCATAGACTATGCCCATGACCTCATGCATTCTTCACTCAAGATCATTGTTCAAATGCTGTCTTTTGGTTGGTCTTCCTCAAAACCCTGAACAAAGAAGCCATCACAATTCTCAAAACAGACGCATTTCAAAAAATGGGCCGTAAATGTCCCAATATAAAAGTAACCACATCTTTACGATTGATCAGCATGGGCACCGTAACAGCCCAAAAGAATTGAACTTTTCCCCACGCCTGGGAACCACACTTTGTGCACAGTTTCCTTTAATCATGTCAAGGACTCCTTAAGCCAAATTGTGAATGCAAATACCAAATAAGAAGGCGCATTATAGGCATTTACCAGTCGTTTTGACCCACTCCACCCTCGATAAATGTTTTTACTTGGCTCAATGTGCCGTGCTAACTGGTGTAACGAAAATTGTGACAGTATTTTGCCCCTTGCATTACCGAATGACGTAATGCTTAAAATCTGATGACTCAGCTCATCTGTCTTATCGCCTTGAATATTTAATTTTGTTGAATTAAACTAAAAAATTAAATGTCGATGTAAATCTGTCCACAACTGAACATGCTTTTACCGAGAGTTGTGAGCGATATATTTAATATATACTGTTGTGAATAGGGCACTATAAAAACATGATTATCGTTAAAGACAATCTCAACTTGCTAACCAGCGTGATGAAAATTGTGACAGTATTTTGTCTTTTGCATTACCGAATGACAATGTTTAAAATCTGATGACTCAGCTCATCTGTCTTATTGCTTTGAATATTTTGTTGAATTAAAATTAAAATTTAAAGATAAATTTGTCCACAACTGAACATGCCGTTACTGAGAGCTGTGAGCGATGTATTTATATACTGTTGTGAATATGGCACTATAAAAACAAATCATCGATTAAGACAAACACACCGTCAGAATCAGGAGAAATTAGTAAAAAAGCGAAGTCGTTGCTTTATCTCAAACATGTTAAAGCATGTCTTATGCCATAATCGTTAAATCCGGTTTGCTCTTCCGGAGTCAGCAAGTCAGTGTATCGAACTCTAAAATCGAACAAATCGGTTCAAAATCAAAAGTAAAGCAGAATAAATTAAAAAGACTAACTGGTATATAATTCTGGGCCGCTTATACTATCCAAGAAGATCCAGCCTCGCGTAGTAATTCATTTCCCACCTGCGAATAACCTTTCTTAACGTTGGCAGCTAGATACTTTCCAAGTATTAAACATAACCACAACAACATACACCAGAATTCTCCTCTCATAACATTTACTGAGAACGATTCTATCCTTAGGATGTCTCAGCAACACTTTGGTCCCACCAGCATCAAGAGTGCCACTGGACTTCACCTTCTGTTATTATCAGTCCTCCTTGCTTTCTTTCACGAGTATTGCACAGATATTTCAGTCCGGCCAAAGCCAACACTGCTCGGTGGAGGTGTGCTTCTATACCTACGATACTTTTTATGTGGACCCTACGTCCTATCGTGCATGCGTATGTGTACTAATTGATGTCTGTGTACAACTTCTTCTCTATACATGTTCAGAGGTCAGCACAAAATTATACCACAATACAGTCGAAGCAAATCTTCCACCAAGCCTCCGTCACCTTTCTTGACCTGCTAATTTAAAATGGCAACTTGTCCGCTCTACTTCTCACGTCATCCCATCCTGTGGGCCATAGCGAAATACACACCTTGTGAGCCTTACACAACGTATTTTGACCGACCAAACCAGTCCATGGTCTTGTCACGACTGCTCTAACCCGACTTCGTCAGTTAAAAAGGGGGCCCAAGTGGGTTCATGTGTTCTTATGTCTACTTTTAAAGAATTGATTTCTTTTTAAATTTTAGAGAATGAAGGTGATTATTGTTACTTTTTTATTGCCGGTATGCTCTACTTTCTAACACGTCTGTTTCTTGCATTTTTGATGTATTCAAGTTGTGAATAGTGCAGGAAAAAAAAGAGAAAAAATTTATTTGCCACCACTGAGGCTTGAACCCATACTAACAGCTTTGCTGGCCTGCACTTGCTCTGTTGCACCACACTAATCACGATTGAAAGTGCTAATTTTTGTGTTGACCTCTTTGCATATGATGTCCTCAAATCCAAGATGGAGGCTGATTACGTATACTGATTGGGGCTTGATCGACATAAACATGGGCATTTTCCTGGGAAAATGTTTTCAGACTGCTGGAGGAAAGCATATGGTTTGTGGGCAGAAAAAAGCTGGAGCCACTTGCTCTGCTAGGTTTGCTGTCAAGACTGCTGCCAAATGCTGCGAATTCAAGCGATATAAACTTGGAGGCTGAGTGAGTCCGCTGGAGTCAAAGCAAAGTATGAAGCTAAACTGGAATTTCTTGGGGGGGGGGGGCAAACAAAAAACCTTCCGTGGGGGGAGTATGGGTATGCTGTAGGTTAAAATGAATTTCAGGTCAAAATGATTTCAAACTAGTTTGATAAAATAATGTATTTTTCTTTGTTTCAGTTTGATGATAATGACTGAAAAACAAAGGAAAATGTAAATCAGACTTGTTTGATTTTCCTGGAACTACATAATCGAGGTTTGACTGTGCAATCAGCCAGACAAGTTAATTTTTGTTACCTGACAACACTTGGAAAGAATAGATGCTGCAGCCTCGGCATTAGAGAAAGAACTTGAAAGCAGTTCAACCAACTGTGGTACAAGGCTTGGATTCTGGCAAGTGAGAAAAAAAAGCAATTTATTGATGCAACTTACACTGAATGAAATAGTTTGCTGTTTCCTTGTACAATGCAAGCATTCATTATTTACAACATTTTGAAATACATGTATCATTCTTGACTACTTTTGGCTCATTTAATGTATTTTTGTTCTTTGTAAATGGCTTGATTCCAGGAGTATTGTAATTTATCTACTGATTGTGTTATTAGAGTGGTCAAGACTAAAAACTCTAAATTTGACTGCACAAGCTCTTAAATGCAGCAAAAACATACTTATTGAAATTGTCTCACTAACAGACTGGATGACTAACATCTTAGTGACTGACTGACCGACTAATAGCTTATCGACTGACTGAATGACTGACTAACAGCTCACTGACTGACTGACTGACTGACAGCTCACTGACTGACAGCTCACTGACTGATTGGCTGACTGACTGACTGACTGACAGCTCACTAACTGACTGACTGACAGCTAAATGACTGACAGCTCACTGACTGACTGACTGACAGCTAAATGACTGACAGCTCACTGACTGACTGGCTGACTGACTGACTGACTGACTGACAGCTCACTGACTGACTGACTGACTGACAGCTAAATGACCGACTGACTGACTGACAGCTCACTGACTGACTGACTGACCGACCAACTGACTGACAGCTCACTGACTGACTGACTGACTGACTGACAGCCCACTGACTGACGGACTGACTGACTAACTGACTGACTGACAGACTGACAGCTCACTGACTGAATGATTGATTGACTCACAGACTGACACCTCACTGGCTGACTGATGGACTGACTGACAGCTAACTGACTGACTGACTGACCAAAAAATAAGAGCTTACTGACTTGATGAACCACTGACCAAGTGGTTGAAGGACTGATGAGGTGACGGCCTGGCAAACTGACTGAGTGATGTACTGACTGACTGACTGACTGACTGACTGACTGACTGACTGTCTGACTGACTGACCAACTAACAGCTCCACTGCCCAACTAGCTGAATGGCTGATCAGCTGTCAGCTTGACAAATGGACTGACCTACTGTCAGTCAGTCAGTTGGCTAGTCAGCTAATCTGTGTGTTGATGCCTTACAATTTGACAGCCAGTTGCTACATGCTGTTGGGCCTTTCTTCTTGAATGCCTGGCCACGCAGGCTGAAACGATGCTGAATGCCTCTCTGGGTATGAGCTCATATCCAGCTTGATTATTAATGTGAAATGGCCTTATTAATAACTAGTGCCTTCATAACCAATAAGATCACAAGGTTTCTAATAATTCATGATCAGTCACAGGGACAAACTAGTACACAAGTGTAGAAAATAAATTAACATGGATTCAGATAGATGCTAGAAAGCTGTTATAAACACTAAATACTTACTTCAAAGATTGGTCCACATGGAGTGAGGGGAGAATTATAAAGTGTCCTCAGTGACCTGACTGATGCTTCAACAACTCTTGGATCTGAATGACAAATACCTGCCACAGAAAAAATATTTAATCAATAAACATGGTGACTACGAGCTGAGCATTTGAAGCTTTCTCTCATTTAATACTGGAACAGTCATGTATGTATGTATGTCCAAGAGTGGAATTTTCTCACACTTTCTGTCCTTGGCAAGGTTTTAATCAAATATGTGATCCATTCTCAGAAAACAATGTGCAGTTCCAGTGGAGAATACAACCATATGCAATCCAAGAAAGGTCGCTGGAAACTTGGAGGGATGGGGGATCCCAAAAGCCAAAATTTTTAATAGAAAGTATGAAGCTTTACTGGACCTTCCAGTTAAAAATGTTTGTGGTGAAGGGGGGGAGGATGCATCATGGATGTTTTCTAGAGCGAAAAAAATTAAATTATTAAAATTATTCAAACACCAAGTACCTTTAAAGAACACTTCCAATGAATGTGCATCTAAAAGAGCTCGAACATTCTCAGCAGAACCTGGTAAATACATGTATTTATATAAGCTTAATATGCCAAATTCTGTGCGCATTGTTATTCATAATTGGTTCTTGGCTATGATCTATTAGAGGACAGACGCATCTATGACGTAATCATTGGCAACTTTTGCCTCTTTATTATATAAAACAAATAGATTCCATGTTGCCGTGCATCTGTTCAGTAACAGATCACAGAAGACGTCAAAGTGTGGTGAGAACATCAGTGACACACTCGCCTAATGGCTCGTGTGCCACTTTTTTGTTCTTACCACATTTTGACGTCATCTGTGATCTATTACTGAACAGACGCATGGCAACATGGAATCTGTTTGTTAAATTGACATTCTAGAAATTTTATTAAAATTGAAGTTAGTGTGGGCATGCAGCAACCAGTTCAGCTTGCTGCCATTATTTCTCAATTCTGTTCCAGTTAGCTTGACAATTCAAACCAACATCCACAGCTAGAGCATTCAGATTGGTGTCTAAATCTGTGTTTGGATGGTGCATTCCAAACGTAGGTGTTTTCCTTAAGTTTATAGCTCACATTCCCTGTGCACAGAAGTCATTAACTGATTTTTTTTTTCAAATTTTTGTTCCAGTGAGCGTGTAAACCAAATGATCTGGATCAACTGAATCTAGAAATGGATTGACCTCAAAGGAATGCATCAAAAGTAAAGGACTGCACAGTAAAATGGCCAATACAAGGACTATAATGATTATTAGACTCTTTTAGAGAAAGGTCCATCTTGGAGATGGGTCTCTT
The DNA here is from genome assembly GCA_964030785.1 of Siderastrea siderea. Lineage (NCBI taxonomy): Eukaryota > Metazoa > Cnidaria > Anthozoa > Scleractinia > Rhizangiidae > Siderastrea > Siderastrea siderea. The sequence goes on from OZ034979.1 coordinate 10,363,533, forward strand.
ATGAGTGCAGTGACTGCTTTATGAGTTAGTAAATACGTTGCAGAATGTGTGAACTGCTCCTTTCTAAGTGGAGGAGGACGGGGGCGGGAGACCGGGGGAAAAGGGGGCAGGAGGTGCATAGGAGGCGGAAGAAGAGGGGGCGGGAAGTGGGAGAAAAGGGGAAAAATTATGCAACATTGTGCAATATTTTGCAATGGAAAAAAATGCTGAGGCGGGAGCCAACAAATACACGGCGGGAACCGGGTTTAAAGGGTATGGGAAGCAGGAGGTTTAAGCTCCCCTGTCCCCCCACCACTTCTAACTCTCCCCCCCCCCATGCCCTCTCCACCCCAACTGTACCCCATACTCAATGGAATAAACTACACATAAGAAAATGACACCGAATAAAATAATATCATCTTTAACATACCTCTTGCCAGGCTTCCTAACAGAACAACTGACTCCACCACAAACTCAATTCTGGTGTCATCCTGCACAAGGAGTTCGATGATCTTGGGAATGACGTTGAGTCTGATAAAGGATGATTTCTTAGCCTTGTTGCCAATGACTGCATTTTTTATATTCCTGTGGTGAGATTCAAATGAGACAGTTCCATTGGCAATTTGTTTTAAATATAAGTAACTTGCCCAGTGGGTAGGGGGAGGGAGCAAGCCTTGAACCCTATTTATATGTAACACAGAACGCCTTGTTTTGTGACTCTGTTTAAGATATGGATCAGTACAGGATACCATTGCCAATTATTATTTTGTTCCACTGCCAACATTTTTACATGATCTTGCATATTTGCACCCACTGGTGCTCCCACAATGTTAAGAGATAGTCTTGCAAAGTACATTAGAAAAACTAATCTGTACATACAAAACAATATAAGATAAATTATACCCAAAAAATATTTCAAAAGGATACCCTGTTCAAGACAAAAAATATAATAGTGACAGTGTGTACCATAATTGTAACTTTTTATTGTTCAAGAAAAAAGACCTCAAAGACCATATACCCTACCCACCTAGGTGTTCTCATTTGGGCTAAATAAGGGAGAGGACCCTAGGTGCACCCCTGATGGGGTACTTGCTGTAGAAGTCCATTTGGGGAGGTTCTGACAAAAAGGGGTACCTTTTTTTAAGTTTGTAGTATGCTAAAGAGTAGGAGAAATTGCTAAAGCTATGATTATAACAGAGTCCCAAATCTTGGCAGAAATAAGCAATGCAAAACACACCAAAACTTAGAGCCCTTGAGCAACTTAACCAGAGCAACTGAAAGCCTGAGAAAAATGTGGTGACCATAGGATATGATGTTGTTCTGGCTCTGCCTTATAGCAAAAATTGCACCCCTTTCATATTCCTCAGGTGTATGGAAAATCCAGTGAGTGACTCCCATATGAAAGTGGCGGCGATGCTCGTCATCTCACTTAGGGGTGTAAATTGCAGATTCTGGTCTCAGTTAGGGTGTTCAGGACAGAAAGCCACTATTCTTACTCATACAGGTATCACTTAGGGTAGACCACAAACGATAACTAAAGATTTATGACAATGCTTCTAAAATCTAATAATAGAATACAGCATTCAACGTAAACATCTTAAGCGCAATTCAAATCACTATAGCTCTTATTGGGTTGGCTGTTTCAGCACAGTCTCCTTTAGGGGTCAAATAAAGCCTGACCCATGCCCAGATTGGTCTCCTTTAGGGTTTTAACTCTAATTTTCCGATGAGCATCCCCCCCCCCCCACCCCCGGGGATAAAAAGGGTGCCATCTTGATTAAAATTACTATATCAAAGGGTATGGATTTGAGCCTCAGGGTGGAGCTTCCCACTATAAAACTTTATTGAACACCCAGTCCCTCCCTTGAGGGTGCACCATCTACTTCTGAGGATACCTACATGTGTGATCACATAAAACCACCATCTTTCACAAAGCCAATTCACACCAAAACAAAGCAAAAGACAATCATTTAAGACCATCCTTTTCCTCCAGTTTTTTTTAAATAACTAGTATATGGACATAACACACATTAACCTTTAGTCCCGACTTAACGATCAAACATTTTAATCCTGCATCATGCTGGATCACTTGGGTGCAAATTACAAGCTAGCAATAAGGTCACACATTGTTATCATGAAAAAGTTTTATCTCGTTACGTTAAAACACGTGCATCCTACATTTTGCGTAATGATCGTTATGAAATGGTTTAGCTGCTTCTTTAACTGCAACGCTGGATGAAAATTTTTGATCGTTTATCCAATTCAAGGAAAGCCCACTCATCGATTTTACGGAACAAACAATACTCACGTTACTGCTTGCAGTCTGTCATCGTGATCGCAAGAAGAAAGATTATTCACAAAAACCTCATCGGTGTCCGGCTCCTAGAGAAAGCTGCATTAGTTAACAGATTTAAGTGCAAACCTCAATGTTAATTATCTTTCAGTTCTTACCGTAAACACCGGCATTTTCATGGTGAACCGAGTAAATATTGTCAACACGCTTTTGTCGTATTTCACCGGACAGTCAGCTGTTGATACCGAAGGCTCATACGTGAAGGTAAAGTCAAAGGTTGTGTAAAAAGCATCAAAAGTCTTCCGCTTAGGTGGGTGCCCTTAAACCCGCCGAGAGGGGTACTCCCCAGGAGAGGTCCTTTACACAGATCGTAGGAGAGGTATTTCTCGAGAGAAATCACCTTGTTTAAGATACATAGGCATACATATGGCCCCACAGGGTACCATTTAAGAAAAAAGGGCTCAAAAACCAACATAAACCACCACCATTTCTTTTTAGGGGAAAGATTACACTCTTTATTTAATAAGAACGCGTAAAATTTGGCTGACTCCCTGAGGATGTTCTTATTTTAGCCCATACATTTTTGGGCAAATCTCAGCTTCAACGTTCTTATAAAAATGGTTCTTATAAAAAAAAAAAACAGAGTGTATCGGTTTTGCTGAAGTCTGAAATATGGGGTGGGGTGTTGAGGGGCATTTTCAAACCTCCCAATGATTGCACTTTACCGTGCAATAGCTGAAATTCTCAGTTGGGCCCAGTTGCTGACTCAGTACTTTTCAGTGTAGGAAATGGGTGGGGGTGGTTACTGTTGGGATAGGGTCATTTCTTTGCTGCCTTGTAATGTTTGGAGAAGTAGGACTTGTAGAATATTGAAATTCTCCAATTCATTACTGTTTTTTTCAAAAACTAATCGATTCTGAGACACACAGGCATGTCACTCTCACAGAACTGAATTAAGGGTACCCAGGTCAGCCCTGGTTAACAGAGAATGAAACTATAATTGCAACATCTGGAGTAAAAGGCATTCCGTCTTCTCCAGCAAAGGCTGCAAAGTGCGTTTTGACAAGCGGCCGCAAATTAAGAGCAGATGCTAGAAAATGTATAGGTTGAGTGCTTCATTGACCTTCTCAGATTTTACACCTGCACTTAGTTAAACTGTGATTATAAGCCAGTTTCAGCAGCAGTCTCATTTACCCTAGAGTGGGTCACTTGCTAAACCTGATTTAACCAAAGTGACCCATAAGCGATTTCATCCTGCAATTTTTGTACCCCTAGTAGCTGGGAACAATGGAAGGTGGCTGTATTCACTGGCTAACATGAGAGAAAATAAGAGAGCTGCTAAAACTGGGCCTAATCACATCTAGCCTCAGCATAACTTCAAATTCACCAAGTAGATTTCTGCTAAATCCTCATTGAACTTCCGAGGAGAGCAAAAGGTGTTTTGGATTCAGATGTCATGAAGCCTTAAGCTCTCATGTCATGAGAGGGGCAAACTTATCTGGGTGTTTGTAGGGGGAGGGCTGGTCTGGGAATTATTGGAGGAAGAGACAAAGGATGGCAGCCCATTTCTCAAAAACCTGTGACAAGCGACACTCCATTCTTACCCCACGCCCCCCAAAGGTTGCAGGAGTCTGACCTCTCAAATTTTGGCTGGCACACTTTGAAGAAAAAATCCGAAGGGCTTATATTCTTGCGGCACCTTTGAAAAAAAAATCCAATCATTTCAAATTTTGGCAGCTCCTTGGAAGAAAAAATTCGAATTCACCTAAGCAAAAACTTCCCCCTCCTTAGAGGACCCTTAGAGGGGGTTTCAGGTAAAAAAACGAGACATCCTTAATACTAAGTCTATTATATTCAGACATTGCCCGTAAAATCCATTTGCTAATTTTCATTCCTTCTTCCCCAGTTAGCTGGTAAGTGCTGCATAGCAGATTAAAGCCATGAAGCAATGGAAGAAGAAATTCTTGTCACTCATTGGTGCAATAATTTACCAGTATTTCATTTATTTCATTACTTAATTAAATCACCATTCTTGGCTGACTGAATGAATGTGACAAAAATGCACTGAATAAAAAAAAACTTTAATTGATCCACAGGAACAGGGAGGCTGGCTTAGTGCAAGCGTTTGCACCATAGAAATGACTATTCCATTTTTTAAAGGGAGTACTAAAAGTGATCATGAAACATCAAATTTCTCCTCACAAATTAGTTCAAGAAGATACTCTATATTCTAATACGACTATTTTAAATATTCTCATTACCTATCAAGTTGAAAAGGTATTGAGGTATGTAAGAAGAAATTACATGATTATTCTTGGAATTTTAAAAAAAGGCAGAAGGCACAAAAAAGAAGTACAGTTGGGCCCTGTTTTACAGACACCTGGGCTTAATGTGGACACATCATTGTTATGGGAAGTCTTGGTCTCAGCCCAGATAGTTTTCCTAAAATTAACCTGCCAGGGGTGTCTGCAACAGCAACTGGGTTCAATTGCACCCTGACATAACCCAGAATCATTACTTTGCAAATTAAGGTTTGACATGAATTTAAAAAAAAAATTAAAATTAAATGCTGCAAATTGCTGCACATTTACAGAGTTACAGTGAATCACTGACACATTGTTCTTTGTTCTTAGCATTCCACAGCTTATGCTATAAACAGCTTATGTGGCATTTAGCATCTGTTGCAGTCAAGAATGGATTAAACCTTGTTTCTTCCTGGATATACACACATGTAAAGTCTGTAGGCTGCCACAGCTTGTATTGATGGTTAACTCTGTAATATAATCTTTCTCTTGGCTGGTCACTTGATGATTGTAATAGTAACAGTTAATCCAGCACTTCGTCAGTTTCAGAACAAATTAAACTTCATCTTCGTTTAACAACATGTTAGGAATTCCATTTTTGATTGGAAACTTTCTTCCTGTCTCTGGGCAGACCAGTGATCCTTCTTGAACTTCCACCTACAGATTACAATTAATATTAAACAACATTAATTACGTACATGAAGGTAATAATCAATACACATGTGTAAGCAGATCATAATCAGTCAAAAAAAGGGATAAAGTTGCACTCCGGCCAAGGAGACCCACACAGCCAGAGCTTATCCTGGTTTCCATAGCATGAAGCAACTGAGAGTATTGCTACTCCCCCCTGGACAAGATGCTAGGCCATTGCAGGGTTACCACCCCCAGCAGTATGTTGCCAGTACACATTTAATTATACACCTGGGTAGAGAGAAAGAATGTGGGGCAAAGGTTCTTGTCTAAGGAAACAACACGATGTCAGGGACTGTCTGGGCATCAAACCACTGACCTTCAGATCTGAAGTCCAATGCACTAACCACTACACCACCGCACCCCCACAATCAGTAAATCAAGTTTAAAACAAAAAAGAAAACTGACTTCAAAACACTCAAAAGTAGTCAAATATGTGAGGTTTTCATCATTGAAATGTCAGCTGGCTTTGACGGTTTCTGAATGTAACAAAGTGAAGATCTCCAAAAGTTGCCAGAGATAAATTTGTAAGGCATTTAATTTCAAAATAAGATTGACGCCTTTCTTTGGAGAGTTCATAACACTGCTAGCCTAGGACTCTTTTATCTGACATATTTAAATTGATTGTAAAATAATAATGTTAGAAAGCTGCAAGATAGGAACATTCGATGAGGCTGAAACTTTGTAATCTGGCAGACAATGTGTGGTTCCAGAAAATACCCATACCCCTGAGGATGGTTTTTTGGTTTGACCCCCCTCCCCACCCCTCTGGAAATTTTAGTTTACTTTAAGCTTTTCCTTAAAAAATTCCCCTTTGGAATGAATGACCATCCATGGGGTGATATGGATACTTTCTCGAACCACACAATTTTTAATTAGTTTCAAACAATCTTTTGATTTTGTTTTTTGACTAAACAATTTTTGGTGGGAATTGGCATCACACAGCTAACAACAAAACCGTGTTTTTTAATTTATGGCAAAAGGTAATGCATGATTTTGAAAACAAAACATGTTGAGACACATTGAAATGTTAAAAAATTTACTTCACTGTAAAAAGTCAAATTGTTCAAAATACACTGCATTTTGAAATTAATGTTCTCAAAATAGTACCCTGCCTGCTAAGAGAGGTTTCTGCAGGGGGAACTCCAGGGTGAAGTAACTTGCAAGTGTCTGATTATAGACAAGAAAATTGCCAGATGCTGGCACATTTTACAGGGTTGAAAGTTATGCCCTAATTGCAGCCAAACGTCACTCTACTGACCTGGCAAGTTTTTGTCTACTATACTGCAGCCCAGATTTGCCAGTCAGCCAATTCAAGCGAAATTCATCTGCTAGCATGGGAGATACACAGTAGCCAGGCTTACAACCCTTATGGTTGATACAGAATCCATTGATCATCCATGGTAAGGTTAAGGCACACATGAGCTGAGGAGGCCCACATGGCTGGAGCTTATTCCGGTTTCTGTAGTATGAAGCAAATGAAAGTATTGCTACTCTCTCCGTGATGGGATGCTAGTCCATCACAAGATACCTGGCATAAAGTGACGAGGAGTATTACATCTTGTACTAATCCTCCCTGGATGTGATGCTAGTCCATCACAGGGTGACTCCCAGTAGTATGTCGTCGGTACCCATTTATACACCTGGGTGAAGAGAGACACATTGACCATCCATGCACATTATTTTAATATTTCCTAAGGGCTTACCTCTAGAAGAACATGATGTACTTTCCTTAAGAATTCTTCATCCTTTTCATAGTCTGGGATAACTTCACTTGGCAGACCTTCAGACCTACCAACCTAAAGATGACAATGACAAATTATTTTACACAAAAGTCTAATAGTCAAGCTGATTTGGAGGGTTTACTCCTTGGGGACAAATATGTGGGGCAACCTGCAGTGGTTGCCATCCGTGGCTGGAGAATGTCTGTGTTTAAGTTCCCTCATGACAGTTCAAACTCTCTGAGAGGACACAAGAGTCAGTGAGAGCCCATGAGAGTTAGAAGCCAAATAAGAGAAAGGGTTTTGAACTTCTATCTATTCCAATGAAATTTAAGCAGATTCAAACTCTCTGACTGCATGGGAGAGCCACCTAGAATATGAATTTCAGGCCACATATCCCTCACCACTCTCTCAGCAGAAAGTAGCATCCTACTGGTTGATGCACTGTAAATTGTGCTAGGATACTCAGAGTTACTGACCTCAAGTAAACCTATTTCATGAGTTTGAAAAGTAGTTAAATTCAAGGTGAGATGCAAATTAATTTTCAGCAAGATGAAGAGCAGCAACCTCTGTAGTGTCATGATCTCATGAGAATGTTTCAAAGAAATTGGCAATGTGCGGAATGCATTGTGGAATTTGCATCGGCTTACATTCATGAATTATCATTTGTACATGTGAGCGAGTGTGATAATCAGTAATTAAAAAAAGTTGTTTTAGATGTGATCAAAAGCCAGTTGTGAGAGACTTTGCAACCTCCACCTCACGTTAAAACTAACAGTTAAAAATCAGTAGCAAGTGGTAAAGATTTTTCATTAACTTTTACTTGGATTCAACTTTAATTACAACTCTGACAACTCGATTTCAAACACATCAATTTCCAGGATCACAACTACAGTGTGTAGTGTTGTGTAATCACACAAAGTTTTCCTAGAATGTCTAATTGAACATTCGGTGATTGCCTCAATTGATTGGTGTCAGCAATCGAACCTAATCCATCTCACAAAAAACACTTGTCAATCTAACACAATTGAAAGTTTGAGTACTGAACAATAGAACCACAATGGACTGATTGATCACCAAACCCGTGTTTGTGCATACCATTTTATAAAGGTTGATTATGATCATTCCTATATTTTAAACTTCATTTCAGGCATCCAGACATGCATTCCAGTCCAAACAAAATCGAACTGCATTCTGTTCGATTGTAGTCAGTAGTTTGATTGGTTTGATTGGCTTGCTAATTGAACTCACACAAAATTACATGTTTGATTACCATATGTTCGATTGTTGAACTCAATCCAAAGCAAATCGTTCAATTGAGTTTGCTTAGTTTTCAGATCGATTTTACTTGATTAGACAGCCCGGGAGGTTTTCTTCGAGCAACATTGAGTGACAACAATCCATTTTATTTTAATTTATTTATTTGTCACCTGTTCTGCTGCCTGCAGAAGAGCACTCCATTCCATTTTAGGGATCATGCGTGAAATAAACTCAGGGTTAAAGTCCACTTCATTTACAACAACATTAACAACCTGATGAAGACAAGAAACATCAAGTCTATCAAAATTTTGCTCAGTTAAGAATGGGGACTTGTAACTCAGACTTAAGCTAAACAAAGATTGAATCAAGACACTTGTTAGAATTACTATCAACATTCCTCAATCAGTTTTAAGATAATTATGTATCACATTCAGTCGATTCAAAGTGCAATCACAGGTAGCCAAAGCTTTGGATATGTGCTGGACAACACTGGTGCCATTAATCCCAGACAAACCCATAATATTAACCTCTCATTCTATGTCCAGAAGAAATTGTTTTAAATACCAGGGCGTAACAAATCGATAATTCCGATACTCGATCAAAATCAATAAAAACCTATAAACTTTGATAAGTAATTAACTGATTAGTATCGGAAATCGATCAAAATCGATGACCCAATTCTTTGTGATTATCAATTTTGATCGATTTCATTAATTAAAGTTCGATTAGTATCGATTTCGTTCGAAAAGTATTGATCGCGTTTGATTAGTATCGATTTCAATCGATTAGTATCGATTTCGATCGGAAATATCGGAGAAGAAAAGCTACCATTTTTGTGTGTGTGTGTGTTCAATCAATCCTGAAGTGTGACGCTGAAAGAAATACAGTCGCTTCGCCTAGTCAGGTCAGTTCGGCAACGTTTATTTTCGAACGAAGAATAAAACATGGTCAAATTTATCTTATAAAACAAAGAATATCAGAATATGTACATGTGACGTAACCTAAGACGTTCGTCAGTGACACAATTTGTAGACGAAACAGCCTGTTTAATACAAGCACAGCCGAAGGATTTATAACTTGGGACCACCGTGAAACAAATCCATGAAGTGCTCAGAGTGGGATTCGAACCCGGGACCCACGGACTCGAAGTCCAACACCCTAACCACTCAGCCACCCTGCCTAACCACCCTAACCACTCGGCCACCCTGCCTCCCATTTTCACACTTCATATTAATTACGTTTGTTTGAACAATCTTTTATTCATATGATCAGGTCACAGGAACTGATCAGGTCACTTTCAGACTTGACGTTAATTACTGTCTACATTGTATTTCATATCTCAATAACAGTAACTTCATATGAAACTGAAAAAAAACTTATCGTGGAGAGTAGAACGCTAAGAATTGCACGGAACCTTTTCAAAACACAAAACAACAGTCTTTCACAGTATGACTAGCAATTTGATAGACGATCGGCTGATTGTGCTCAGTGTTACGCTGCTAGTCACTGTGTTAGTTCAATGAGACAGTTGTCAGTAATTGCCTCAATGTTGACTCTGGCGTACAACCAGGCTGAAAGGACTTTCATCCACATATGAAAGAACTTGTGAAGAACACGCAGTGTAAAATGGGGGTGACAGGCCTGCACAACTCCCACACATACATATGACATTGTATGAGAAGACAGAAAAAATAAATGTAAAGAAGATCCTCGCAGTTATTAACGCAACTTATGTAGTTGCGAAAAGAAAGCCTGAAAAAATCAGGCTTGCCGGGATTCGAACCCTGACCTCTGCTACCAGTGCAGCGCTCTAAGCAATTGAGCAAACAAGCCAACTGGGAGCTGGTCATTAAATTGGTTCGTAATATACCCGGGAAAGATGAAGATGAAATTATGAATATATGAAATTCATATACTTGAACTGCGGAATGAAGAAATAAATGTAAAGAAGATCCTCGCAGTTATTAACGCAACTTATGTAGTTGTGAAAAGAAAGCCTGAAAAAATCAGGCTTGCCAGGATTCGAACCCTGACCTCTGCTACCGGTGCAGCGCTCTAACCAATTGAGCAAACAAGCCAGCTGGGAGCTGGTCATTTCATCTTCATCTTTCCCGGGTATATTACGAACCAATTTAATGACCAATTTAATGACCAGCTCCCAGCTGGCTTGTTAATAACTGCAAGGATCTTCTTTACATTTATTTCTTCATTCCGCAGTTCAAATATACGAAATTCAGAAGACAAAAAGTTATCAAGATAAGGTCATGGTAGGACACAGCAATTTTTTTATGTTTGACATATCAAATCCCCTTTTTTAATTCTTACTTTAGTGACCGATCAAAATCGATAATCCACTCCCAAATCGTGTGATTATCGATATTTATCGATTATTTTAACTAATCGATTAATCATTTATCGAAAAATATCGACTAATATCGACTTATCGATTAGGTTTCCGATGATCGATTTCGATCGATTTGTTACGCCCTGTAAATACCGTCTTCCCCCTCTAAGAATGTAAACAATAAAACTATAAATTCGTTCAATGTTAAAAGGTACTTTGAGTCAGAACAGAAATTATGTCAACTAACAAAAACAGCTGAAAGGCCAGCTGATAAAACAGTGATGCACTATAATTACGAATAAAATACTATACGTATACTGCAAATAAGTTAATTTGCAGTATTCCATTCGTCTAGACCACGTGGAAATCAAAGTCTTATTACTGTCCAACACACGTAAAATCTAAGCAATAATAACAATTGCTGTACCTCTATGGCCAAAGGATAACCATTCTTCACGCCTTTTACATGAGATTTTAACATGTTATGTGTCAAAAGTCGCATTTTTGCAGCCAAATTTTGCTAAATTCAAAAACAACTTCTTACTATGACTTATAATCCGCTGGCTTCAATCGCAGGCTCGCATATGAAAACGAGTCTGACATGCGAAATCGAGGCTAAAAGTTGACTTAGTAAAAGAAGCGTTTTGATTGGCTTACTGTTGCAAAAACGCGCGAAAAAATGTTCTCACGTGGGTGTCGAAGAAACAGTTCGGAGAAATGGCTTTCTGTTTGTATAAATTCTGAATCTTTTTGAGAGAATTTTAGCACCTATAGACAACTGTTAAGGAAAAGAACACGCCCACAGGTGTAGTATTGAATTTTTAATTTTATAAAAGCATTACACTTTATCAGCTCTTTCAGAGATGACGAGAAATTAACTTCAGATCTACGAACGTGATGATGTAGCATTGCTGTTTGTTGATATTTGAGGTCACGTTTTCGATAAACAAATACTTGAATTTTCGCTGATTTACCAGCCTTTCTGAGAAAAATTTCGGTTTCTTTGTCGCGTATTCTGACAAGCAGTGAAATTTTCTTGTGTGCTCTAAAATAAACTTAAATGGTTAGCCCTCAATCTTGAACGCAATGGGGTAAAACGCAACGCTCTTAGTCTTCCTGAATAGCTTATTTTGGCTCGGACCAAAACAAAAAAACAAAAGAAAAAGCTGTCGATACTATAGGAAAGGGGAACTTTGAATTAGGAGAATTCTTGAATTCAAGCGTTTTTACTTACTTAGATGCGAAGACATAGGCCTTTTAAACGTCAGTAAAAATTTCGAAGTTCGCTCGCCTATCGATATATCATCAAAACTTGAGTCAAATTACTCGAGTCTTCGTGAAACATTGAAGTGAAAGCTATTGAGCAATGCTTTCCTGTAGTGCTGTTTATTATGCTGTACAAAGTGGTTCTAACTTTCGAGTCTGTGGATTAAATCCTAGAGAGTCATTCAAACAAAACAACTGAGCGGTACTTCGTGTGGTGCTGTTTATTTTGCTGTGCAAGTTAATGCGACCTCATGAGACTGTAAATGAAATCCTCGGTTATCATTCAAAAGAAAGCTATTGAATGAGTAGTACTTTCCTATGGTGCTGTTTATTTTGCTGTAAAAGGGGGCTCTAACTTGTGAATCTGTAGAAGAAATCCTAAAGTTTGATCATTCAAGCAGTATTTTGCTCTGGGTAATAATTAGTTTTTAAAATTTTGTAAAGTAGCAGAGAGAGCATCGAGGAAGAAATTTTTCTCTGTTTAGCATTATTGTACGAACAGCAATTGAGTATAGCCAAAGAAACATTTTAATGTTTTTTTCTTTTCCTTGGGTGCAGGATGGAGAGAACGCATCAGTGTAGCAGTAAACCAGATGGTGAACCCCAAAATGTTCCTGACTTTGAGAGCAAACAGCCCATGCAATCAAATCTTGCTGATATTCTTGCCACAGAAAAAGAAGAGCTTGCTAAAGTGCATCAAAGCGATGTTAATAATGAACATGATGCTATTGAAGAAAATTTTTTCATTCCACCACAGATTCTCCCTTGCATTGATGCTACTACTTTCAAACAAGATGAAGTTTGCATGCCTCAAAACCAACCCAGAAGCAATTCAAACTACAATAACCCTAGCATGGAACCATTCAATAGTCATAAGCCCAAGAATACGTTGGATACCAAGCTTGCAGAGTTATTCCCCTCTCAGTACCCTGGATACATTCAAAAAGTTGAAAATCCATTTAAGTTTGTCACTCCACTTGTTCAAGGGGCTATGCAGTCGGCAGTGGACTGTTCCAAGAGTCTTCTGCAAACCAGAAACGTCATGGAACAAATTAAGAAACTACCTGTTGCTCAGCCTCTGTGTACCCAGGTAAAAAAAGTGTACGTACAGGATGAAATCTGTTAGCTTTGGTGTTATCTGGATGGAGTACCAGGTGATAGTAAAAGTTTGGCCAAAATATCACGTCATTCATTAAAGCACTAAGCAATACTTACCCTATACAATCTGAACTATTGTCTCTTTTTCAGTGGATACAACTAAAGAAGAGAAAGTATTCTTGGCCTGTACGGGACAAATAAACACTGCTTTAGTGAATAATTTACAACATTATTAGTTTTTCATTTTGCACTCTTTATAAGGCAATCAAACCGAAACTTATCTTGTTGGCAGCTCAGAGAAGACAATTCAGTAAGGGGAATGAGAACCTTTACTGATCAAAATTCTTTCACTGTAAACTTTCAGTGGAATGTTTTGTGTCAGAGCTGGTCAATTGTCTGTGATAACTCAAGTTGCTGTAAAAAATGGTTCTTGTTTTTTACTTTATTAAATTGAATGCCATCCATGTTGATCGTAAAAACTTTCCTTGGCTTTGCAGCCATCAAGTATAGATCAGATGCCGTGGTCATCAACTGTCACAGCATTGGAAAGTATCAGAAGTCAAGTTGCTGTTCCAAAGAATCCACCACGAGCATTTGGGGTCCCCAGAGTGACCACGCCCTTGTTGTACCCACGGACACAAGGAGAACAGTCTCATTTGGCCAAATCAGCAACTGCTTCAGCCACAACTTTCAGTAATGCCCCTACAAACGTGTCTACATTGGTGAAGGCCATGAGGCAGTCTGAGGTTTTTGCACCATGTTTTCAACCCAGAAGTGTTCATCATGCCATGAGTCAGTCTACCAGAAGTGGGACAGGAGCTGTGCCAGGGCCTTCATCAGCCATTGATGAACCACGGACACGACCTAATACTCAATGCACTGTGACATCAACTGATTCACAACCCAGAAACGTACACAATGCCTTAGATTTATCTCTCAACATCAAGTACACAATCAACAGTGGAAACCCAGAGCTCTCCAATAGCAGAGCAAGTATTTCTCCTGTGAATGAAAAAGTGCCAGATACAAAAACTGCCTCCGAGCTTCACCAAGTGGAAGATACTCATGTTCCAGATTTTCAGCCTGGAAGAGTGAATGCCAAGAAGTTTCGTCCTCGTTACTATGACCTCAGTTCTCTGGAGATTGGAACCTGGAAGGTTAGTTGTCATTGTGTTCTCAAATGTCTATTTTTCTACCCTAAAATCATTGACGATACGATTGTTGTTTTTTGGCTCTATGAAAACATGTCGTTCATACAGTGTAGGTATTTTGGTCAAGCTGTCATTTTTGTCTTAGCTTAAATTGGCCTGAAACATGACCTTTTAAATTATCAAATGTTTGATGTTTAACAGGCTGCTATGTGGCTTTTGGTGCTCAAAGTAATGGAAACAAAATTGTTGTACAGCGCCTTAGAACTTTAGGATCATGTGTACTATATGAAGTCTTATTATTATTATTATTATTATTATTATTATGGCGGCTAAATAATATTTAACACGTACATTCTGATGATGTTCCACAGTAAAGATATGCTTGCTGTATTTGAAAGTAAGTGGGGAACAAAAAGTGACCACTAACATGCCAAGGGTGTGTCATCACAGATGAAGGACTCTAAAAACATCCCCTTTGGTAAAAACTCTTGAGACACTTTCACCATCTTTCTGTTTTATCTCTGAACTCAATGGTAACCCCCTTCCCTCCCGTGTGCAGTGTTAATTGTTGTTTGCGTGCGAGAGAGTTATTGTGAAAACATCTTTTTTTGCGGGGGAAGGGGGGTGGGCAGATGGGAGGACTGGTGGAGGCAAAATTGAGCCAGAGCTATTGATATTTTGTGAACTGAATGATAAAAGAAAAAAATATCAAGGTATCACAAGGACATGTGATGAGGATTGCAGGTTAGAATCCTATTAACCCTTTAAGTCCCGACATCCATATACAAATTCTCCTTACTGGTCTCCATACATTTCATTGAGTACTAATCAGGAGAACTTGTTTAAACATCAAGACAATTCATCTTTGGTAATGATTTCTTTAATTCTCTTGACTTGTATGTGCTATAACACACTGAAATGAAGAGGAGAAATTTGATGCTGATCACTACTGGGACTTGAAGGGTTAGGATCCTTTGTAGGATTTTTATCAGGGCCCTTTCAGTCATCACGCCCAGTGATTCATTCACTTTCATTCCACTTGTAAGATGTATGTGCATTGTACTGAAATATTTTCATCTATTTCAGCATCAACGTAAGAGACCTGGAGATCTGTCAAGACTGAAGATCATATTCACCCAGGGGTGGGTTACTGTGGCAGGAATTTTAATTTATTCCTTCTTAGCAGAGGCCCCTTTTCCTTTGTATTCACTGAGCTGACGGGCAGGAGGAAAAGAGACCTCTGCCCTGGGTCCAAACTCACTTTGATTCAACTGCCGTCCTTGATCGTGGACAGTGCTTTTTAAAATGCATACTCTCTGTATTGTTCACTGACCGTGACTTGAGCCCACTGTGTTTTGCGCATTTTTTGACAGTTATTCCACTGTCATTTAGTTAGCCCACATAGTAACATGGTGCCCTGGAAAGAGAACTTAACTTGTGAAGAGGTACAACATTTTACTTTCTCTCATTTTCGTGATTATCGTTAAAGACAAAACAAATGATTTGTGACAGAATCTCAACAGGCTAACCAGCATGACGAAAATTGTGACAGTATTTTGCCTTTTACGTTACTGAACAATGTTTAAAACTGATGACTCAGCTCATCTGTCTTTTTGCTTTGAATATTTTGTTGAATTAAACTAAAAATTGGAATGTCAAACTAAATTTGTCCACAACTAAACATGCTTTTACCGACAGTTTTGAGCGATACTTATTGTGAGTATGTTGTGAGTTAATGGCACTATAAAAACATGATTATTGATAAAGACAAACATGTCGTCTGAATCTGGAGAAATTAGGAAAAAGCGAAGTTGTCGCTTCATCTCAAACACTTTAAAGCATGTCTTATGACGTAATCGTTAAATCTGGTTTGCTCTTCTGGAGTCACCAAGTTGTCTCGAACTCTAAAATCAAACAAATGGGTTCAAAATCAAAAGTAAGGCCCAGTTTACATGAGTTATTTCATCCCGGGATGAGTGTCATCTCACCCCGGGTTCGCCCCAGGATGATTTCATCCCGGTGCTGAAGACTGGGGCAAACAAAATTTAGCCCCATAACATGTAAACACTTACAGGTAAATGACCAGACACCGAGATGAAAGTCATCCCAGGATGAGATGAAGGTCATCCCGGGATGAAATAACCCATGTAAACAGGGCCCTAAAGCAAAAAAATAATTAAAGAGACTAACTGGTATACCCTTCTGTGCCGCTTCGTGTAGTAATTCATTTCCCACCTGCGAATAACCTTCTCTTAATGTTGGCAGCTAGATACTTTCCAAATATTAAACATAACCACAACAACGTGCACCAGAATTTTCTTTCATAACATTTACTGAGAAGGATTCTTTCCTTACAATGTCTCAGCAACACTTTGGTCCCACCAGCATCAACAGTGGCACCTGACTTCACCTCCCGTTATTATCTGTCCTCCTTCCTTTCTATCACTGATATTTCACAGATATTTCAGTATTTCCTTTCGTGACAAGCAAGGGTCCGGCCAAAACCTAACAATGCTCGGTGGATGTGTGCATCTATACATGTACCTACGATACTTTCTTGTGGACCCTTGTCCTATTGTGCGCGCGTGTGTGTACTTATCAATGTCTGTGTACATGCAGAACTTCTCTATATGTTTAGAGGTCAGCACAAAATTATACCACAACAAAGTCAAAGGAAATTTCCACCAGAGATCTTGACCTGCCAAATAAAAATGGCGACTCATCCGCTCTTGTTCTCACGTCATCCCATCCCATTGGCCATAGCAAAATACAACCTTATGAGGCTTACACAACATAAATTTACCGCCACCTGCACCAATCCACCGTCTTCCCTACCACACTATCTGACCTCAACGGTTAATAAACCGAGTGATCAGCAGTTCAAGGCCCTCTTTCATTTTCTAAACGGGCGCCACTCATTCTTGTGCTTGCCTCGACTTTGTCGACCAGGCATGGGACAGATTAGACAAAAAGTCTCTCTCTAGACGTTTTGTCTACTTTTTTATGGGAGTTTTTGGTGAACTGGTTGATCTTTTCTCTGTTTCCTACACAGAGAGTTGACTGGCGTGTGGGACATAATGCGCCATTCACAACAATAAAACAGCTCAGCGCATACAAAGGAAAGGGGCCTCTGCTAGCAGGGAAGAACTTGTAATTAGCAACTTTCAATTTTTGCAAGTTTCTCTCTTTTTCTAATAAAGAAAAATAAGTTCATTTTCCCTAAAAGTGCCCTGTCTCTATAGTAAATCAAATCACTGCTGTGCATTAACCTTAGCCCTTAACCTAAGCCCTAACAGTGACAGAAATCAAATTTCCCTTTACATTATTTACTTATTCAAACATTAAAGTGATGAGAATAAAAGAAATGATCACCAAGGAGATGTCTTGATTTTGAGACAAATTCTCATAGTTCCATAAGAAATATATGGAGAACATTAAGGAGAATATGCATTCTTTATGTCATGGCTGAAAGGTTAAACTGTATTCAATAGGTCACGAGCATTAAGGAAGCCCATTGTTTAGGTTTAAAAATAAACAAATATAAAAATAAATAAATAAAAAAATAGCACTGATTGTTCTAGTTTAGGCTCCTTTTATTAGAGTTTGGCCTGTGCTGTACCGTTTTTTTTTTTCAACCATAAAAGTGATAACATAAAAATCCCATAAGGGTAGTGTGCCTCAGGACCAACTTTTGTCCAGTGTGCCCATTGATGAACTTAGAAATGAACATGACAACAGAGACCAGGGGCCCGTTTCTGGAAAGTCCCGGTAACTTTTCGGGCCCGCAAAGCTATTTTATGAGGGTACAGTTTACCTTAAAGATTCAAAATTTTGTTGGCTTTTAAAGCTAACCATTAAAATTGAAGGTGACAAAACAAGTTGAGCTGGTTTGCAGGCTAAAAGCTACGCCACTATTCTGTAGATTTTAAAAGATTACTTTGGGCCCAAATAGTCACCGGGACTTTCAAGGAATGGACCCCAGTCCTTGACCACTAATGTTCATGCAACAATTAATTCCACTGTGTTCCTAACCCACTAGATCGCACAGCATTTCCTGTGATTAATACCAAACTAGTATGGAGTTATCATGAATGTACTTGCAGTTAACTTAGTGCTGGTAATTTATAGATAACTAACTATTTACAATAAATATTAATCTTTGTTCTCTACTAGATTTGTAGAACTGCTTTGGTCTTGTGGTGTAAGCTAGTCAGGCTTTAGATCCGCATGTCAGTAGAGCAAACTGAGCTAACATAATTGTTTATAATATTATCTTAAAAGTTAAAATTCACCTGATGAACTAAAACAAACTAACAGACATAACCTAATAAACACTAGATCAACTAAAACACATCATAATAATTATAGGTTTGTTGAAGCATTTCAACAGAAAAATAAAAATCAATAGGGTGCAATGTTTCAATGTTTCTACCATCATTTTCAAGCACTGAGCAACTTGAAAATCCAATCAGACTCTATAAGTGCCAAGTTGTTCATATAAATTAACTGTCAAAAATGTGAACAATTTTTTCCACGCATTTATATTCAGTTTTATAGTAAAGTCACTCACTGCTTGAAAGTGATGGTAGAAACATCGAAAGGTCGCACCACATTACTTTTTATTTTCTAATTAGAAAGAGGACTTAAGATATTTCATATGTGAGCATTGATATAGACTTACTCCAGTGCTGTAACAAAGTAAAACAAAACCATATGGTATGTAGTACAGCACAAGAGGTAATATGTTTGAGACCTTACTGAGTTCATAAATTACTGTCACAGGAAATTTGTCTATGAGTTCCAGTTGAACACCAGTGATGATTCTGATAAGGACAATCAGCCCTCAACATCAGCCAGCAACAACAAACAAATAGCCTGCATAGATGTCCCATTCACAATGGTGGTGGGAATTAACATCTCACAAACTCTTCCAGCTAAAGTTGTTATAGAAGTTGATACGGCACCTGCCATGTGGGAGGGAACCCAAACAATGCAGCCAAGATCCCATGGAGTTATGGCTACCAGAAATCAGTACAATACTCTTTGTCCAGTGGACTTGACGGATGGCCAATTGCTTAAAGTTCCTTATCACAAGGTTTGTGAAAATCCAAGGCTGCAAATAATTAATTTTTTTTTTAAAGAGGACATTAATAAAATTAATAAATTTACAGTGCTGCACTGTACTGTTGCCACTTACACACAGTTTTTGTTTAGTTTTTGACAGCTTTTTTATGGCTTCCATATCAACTGGCCAATTACAATTTGTAGTTCCAGAAAAAATCCATACCTACCCCATGGAAGGTCATCAGAAATCTCTAGGGGGCGGGAGGTCTTAAAAGTCAAAATTTTAGAAGCAAAGCATACCTGCAAACTGTCCAGATTTAATCGGAATTGTCCCGGTCTTTGAGTTTCAAAACCTAAATAAATCGGGACATTCCGATTTTCAAAAAGAACAAATTTGGAACTGGATTGTTAAAGAGTGGTCATCCTATTGTTTTGTGCAATAAATGCAGTGCTCGAGGCCATTACACAACACCTGAGAATTCTAATGATAAAACTGAAACAGAACAGTACAGGCAATTTTTAAAAAAATTAATGCAGCAGAAACCCTGTAGCATTCTTGACCCTGTTCAGTGCTGGGGGCAGGGCACCACCCCGGGACTGGGATGAAGGGGGAAGGAGGGGGGGGGGGGGGGTCCCTATTTCTGATTTATTTATAACTAAAGGTTGGCAGGTATGGCAAAGTATGAACTTAAACTGGAATTTCTTGGGAGGGGAGGGGGTGCATAACAAATATCTTCCATGGGGGGGGGAGTATGGATATTTTCTGCAACTGCACAATAAAAGAAACAAGTCGAGTGGTGAAGATTTCAAGTTTCATGTTTGTGTTCAGTACTCAGACCCTCTTATAGTTCTTGGATTTCATTGGTGGAATGAAACAGAAGCTATCAAAAAGTTGTCAAGAACTAGTGAAAACTTTGTGGGATTGGCAATGATGCAGTGCAAAGCACCTTACAAATAAATGGTTGCACAAAACAGAAGTGTAGTCAGGTGTCACATTATGCTGAAATTACTTTCCCTTATTAATTTATTACTGTTATTACTGTCAAGGCAACCGTTAACAGCAACAATTGACAGTTGTACATCTGCTCAACTTGTAGATTTTTATTCGTCAGCAAAATGATAGTCATCAGAATTAAAAGCATTTGTCCTGGCATTATGTTGGAGCAAAGGTGGGATTTAGTTGGTTGGTGGCAAACGTTAGTCCACCATTGTTGGACGACCTACTGTTATCTCCTCTTCTGAAATCATTTGAGCTGTTAACAAGACAACGACTCTCATGAAACTCTGATCTAGTTCTTAGTATACTAGGCCATATTTCTTAGTTTACTAGTGGGTTTTACTCCTGAGGCATCGCAGACTCTTTTTTTGGATTTCCTTCTACTTGTAAACGTAAGTGTTGATTTCATAGGTATATCTACCTTAATCTACTTCAACATTTATGGCTTGGCTCACAAAGGCCTTTGATTCTTAAAATTAAGTTAAAAAATGTATCAATTATATGTAAAAAGTTAGAGTTTGACAAACTTGAAAGTGGTTAACAAATTGCAGTGTCAGTGCATATTTCTAGCAAGCAAAAAGACTTCTAATTCTTACATTGTATCTATGGGCTAATAAATGAGAGTTTTTTCTGAATTTTCCTTTTCAGTTAACCATCACTTCAACAGCCATTATAACCCACCTCATGAGATTTGATCCAAGGTTTTCAGCTCTTCTGAGAATTCCCATCAAGACTGACACCAGCAAACTACTAACAGAACCAAGCTTAGCATATTGGCTGTTGACACCTAAAAAGCGAAAAAGACCAGGCACAGATGAAGAGACAACAGCAGTGTCAGAGGAGCATGGTATGTGTATAAGTATTACATTGTACAGTGGAAACCAATGTAATGAAACCTGGCATAACGAAATTCTGCAATAACAAACACAATCAAGAATCCAAAAGTTAAAAATTTACCCTGATATAATAAAGAATAAGCGTCGTCACGCAACTGATTAGAAGTTGAATGCATAACAGACAAACAGAACTAGCTCGATCTGCATACATGTAAAAATACATCACTGAGTCAGTCACACTACTTCACAGTTTGATGTGTTGCTATTAAATGTGTTGCAAACCTTTGCTTTGTTTGCTATTATTGGCGCATGTTGTATGACCATCCACCCAGGTGTGAGAATTTTTTGGTGTCTGCTGCACGTAGGATGTTATTGAAAAATGCAGTTATATACAGTCAAAACAAGAGAAGCCTTTCATCGAAGAATTATTATCATTGTAATATTGATTTCATTTCAGGTCATGGGTTTCGGTTCCCATTCAAGCCTGAATTTTTCAGGCTCTTCCTTTCAAACGCTTAGGTTAAAACACCTTCACTGCAATGATCTACATAGAATTCTATTGATTTCATTATTCATTTCAAGAATCTGCTCTTTGAATGAAGACTGAAATATTCAAGACAGTAGTCAACTTTACTTTTTATTCTTCGAGGCAAGTTAACATTAACTCCTGTTTTGTACACAACTGAAAGGAGACCCACATGACCAGAGCTCAACATGGTTTCATGCTGTAGCATGAATCAACTAAGAGCTTTGCTACTCCCCCCCCCCCGCCCCCCGGATGTGAGTTGCTGGTCCATCGCAGGGCTACCCCCAGCATTTTTACACCTGTGTGGAAAGAGACAATGTGAAGTAAAGATTCTTGTCTTAAAGGAGTGATGGACTGTCCTTTCTAATCACTACCCACTGCATCCCCACCACGCAATCATTTTTTTACTGTCAACCATAATACTTTTTTGACGATTCTTATTAACAAGGCCTGGAATCAGATTCAAAACTCCCCAGGTGGTCGTCCAACAAATGTAGCTGCACAACTGGGTGCACAACAAGGCGCTGCTGCTGTGTCAGGTCTGGTGACAAGTGTCAACAGTGCAGATGTGCTGCTCCTTGTAAGAACCCTATGAATGTTCTGGAGGAATTTGGAGTGAATTTGGCTGAAGCTAAGAATGATAGTTGCCTTGTGCAGACACTACCAAAGGTAAACTGTAGTCACTCGTTGAGTAGGTCTCTGAACAAAAATTTCCCAAATGACTTTTTCAAACTATTTCTGTTGAAAATGTTGGTGTTGTTGAATTTTTTTTTTTTTTTTTTTTTTGCACCAGTAAAACAACTTTCTTGTCAAAGTACGGTCTGGTTCAAGTTAGGGTTACCTTAAATAACTCCAACAAGTCTAGTTAACCACCCAAAGCCCCAACTTTTGAAATAAATTTTTCGTCTGAAATTCTCAATATAGGACATATTAAATTATTATTTTTTGCTCTAAGCCCTTCAACTAATTACAACAAACTGTTGAGAAGCAACTTAAACTATATTTAATTTGCCTTGTCTGGAATGATGAAAGTGAAGAATTGTTTCCAGTTAACACTGCATAACCATAATTTATCAAAAATTCCAAACACGTTTTGGTTCACAAAAGCTTTTAATCACAGTCAGACAGGAATGCGGTAATTTGAATATCTAATGGTACATAAACCAATTGAAAATAGACTGTAAATAACGAAATGCACAACACATGAACAGGTTAAGCAGTACATAAACCATTTTTATTAGTTATTACAAGTTGGTCTTGTTTACTGTACATCTCCTAAATTTTAAAAAAGTTTTTTTTGGGAGGGGAGGCATGAAATGTCAACATTCAGTTTTAGAAACACATGCCAGGAGCCATCTTAATCTTGCTGATTTTTGTTCGTAGGTTTATGATTTACGGACATTACTGCGGGAGAGAACAGTGTTGACTCCATGCTGTGGAAAACGCATTCCTCTGAAGAGCTGCTGTGTGGGTGTAGTGGAGTGCCCAGCGTGCGAGTCTGAGTATCGTTACTCATGGTGTTCCGGTGACTTGTGTGATGAAGAGAACCGGCCTCGTAATCATTGTGAAATCTGCGAGAGATGCAGAGACTACAGGGATCGCCACTGTTCTGTAAGTGATTGTTTTGTTTTCTAGCTACAAGCAATTGCAAAAAGACTTGAGACACTTGCTATATTGACGGTCATTTCTGACATTCCCATAATCAATTCTCATCTACCCCCTTCTCATTGTCAATGCTGTTATGGATTTAGTAATGACATTCAATCTAACAAGCAACAACATTGAAAGGGGAAGGGGGGGGGGGGGTTAGAAATGTAATTGATGAGTTTTCCATTTGTTTTGATGAGTGTGTTTTTAGATGGAGATCCAATTTTGGGGGGAGTGTCTCAACCATTTTGCAACTGCTTGAAGCATTACTTGAAGCACATGCTGTGGTGTATTTTGAGGGATTCCGAGATTGTCTGAACATGTCCAGTTGGGTTTATGACATCTTGTTTAACAGGATGTGTGTCCTTCCAAACTTTTGTTGTGAGGACACACTGCAAAATTGGGCAGACATCTACCACCAAACCATCCAAGATGGTTAGTCAATCCATTGACATTTGTGACAAATCAAATGTTTTTTTGGGAATTCATGGCTGATGTCTAGATCATTGTAAACTTAATCTGAGAGGGCCTTCTGTGGCGAAACACCAGATGAAGAAATATGGCTGACATAAAAAGCTGAGTTATTTTTGTAAACCGACACCTGATGTCTATGCTCATTCTAAAAATCAGTCAAACATTACTTTCAGACGTTTTGGTTGGTATAATTTTCTCACTAAGGAACAAGTTTGTTAGGGGCGTGAATATTAACCTTTTAAGCTCCAATAGTGACAAGCATCTAATTTCTCCTTAAACTATCAAAACTTAATCAATCATACAGGTCATGAGAATACAGCTAGGAGATGATCACCAAATATGGAATGTCTTGATACTGAAAAAATTCTCCCAACTTGTACCATAAGGAATATATGGAGAACAGTGATGAGAATATTATTTAACAAATAAAAAAGCCAAAACCGTGCTTTGTTCCGTGATAAAGCACGCAAGGAAGTGACGAGAGCACGAAAGAAGTGTAGGGTGAACACGAGCCGCAGGCGAGTGCTTCTCCCTACTTCTTGAGTGCTCTTGTCATTTCCTTGAGTGCTTTATCACAGAACAAAGCACCGTTTTGGCTTTTTTATTTGTTTTATAATATAGCTTGGCTCACATTTGAAAAGAAACTGGCTTCTAATTGTAAGAAAACAAGTTTTTTTTTCATAGCTTACAAGCGAGTGCAAGAAAGGTTTTCAGCTTACCAGCGCGCACAGAATGGCGTCACGGGCTACTCCGTGCATCTGTACTCTGATAAAGCACGCCGTTTCAACCAATCAGCGCGCGCGTTATACGAAACTTTATTATAAATACTGATATTGGGGCATATAGAGTTAAGGCAAAAGGTGACTCAAAACTTAATTGCATCTCTGGATGCTGCAGTCACAGTTCACAAAAAGACCTTTTGAACCTTTTATACTTAACTTTGTTGTCTGAAATTTCTGCTACAATGATTGATGAAAGTAAGTTGAACTTTAGAGTTTTTGTGTGAGTTAAGGGTACAGCAAACTTGTATCACAAGCTTGCTCTAATAAAACATTGTGTTCAAAATATGTTTTTTTATTCTTTTCAGCGTTGCAACAAATGTTACTTTGCTGGATCGTATGATTTCCCATGTCCCTGCGGCAACAGCAACCAAGATTGTTACAAACTCAAGATTTCCTAGATCAGATTAATCTGTACCTAGACTTTGAGATTCACAACAGAATTGCCATCAAGGTGTTTTATAAGTTTAGTCCAGTTGTCGTTGTGAAGAGTTGATATTTAGGAAATGATTCTTGTGGAAGTCATGTCATAAGTAGATTGTCCATGATTGTCTGGGTGAGTGTAGTCTGAAAAGGAATGTTGGTGACAGTGACCGAGGTTTTGATGACCTGTGCAGAAGTCATCATCAGAGTCATATCATTGACTCCGATGATGACTTCCACGCAGGTCGTCAAAACTTTCAGGACCACATATCTAGCTCTCCCGGATAATCATACACAATCTCCTTAATAAGTTACAATTTGTTGTTTGTTGATGTTTGGTTCTATGCACCTTAATCAGGGTGGGGCATTTGAAAATACAAACAAATCCTTTACAAAAGTTAACTGCCTCACATCTGCTGTCCTTCCCAACCCCCATTCCCACTTAACAGGGATAGGTGCATAAATAGTGCAGTCTTAATTAAAGTTTTTCCAAAACTGTACCGCTCTTCCTGAATAGAGCACACAAACACTGATTTGTGTTCATTATCATTAACCTTGAAAGTTAAGGACAATTTCTGTTGGTATTCATTAATGTACTTGTAGTTGAGTCAAGCAAGGTAATTTTTAATAAACATTCAAAACAGTGGAGGAGACGCAAAGAGGTACGGTAGGAAAGGGAGAAGTTTTATAATGTATAAATACTTTTTAGTTCATTTTCTCATTGTACACAAAGATTTATCCAAAAATTATATAAATCGCGGAAACCACCGAGATTGATTCATAAAATAATCAGTTAATGGCTATTGCATGGCGATAGTAATGACACTAAATTTTGAAGATTTGTTTAGTACCGCACTGGTTGTACATTGTACTTTTGTGTTTCAATATATTAAACTTATCATTGAATTGATATTTTAACTGGGTGCGCATTTGCAGTGGTGTTGATTTCATATGAACTCCAGGGCCCGGTTGTTAAAAACACGACGTGTTCAATCGATAAAAACTGATATCGGAAAACCGTTCGATAAATCGATAACAATCGATAATTCTCAATTAAACGTTATCGATTTTATCGATCAATCAATGGAAATCGATACTCACAACTGATCCTTGTTTTTAATGGTATCGATTTTATCGATTTTTTCGTCTCACGACGACCATGCATTTTTCACCCCGGTGAAATACAACAAAACAGCTTTTTCGGTGGCAGTACTTGAAAAAGAGCTGTGTTCAGCTAGCACTCAGTCTTATCATTCGTTTTTCTTTGCTTTTCATTGACTTCGTTAGGGTGTTTAGTCGGGTGTTCCAGCAAATTGAGTTACCCTTACAGCCCTCTTCGCCCGCTTATAGTCGTAGTTATCAGGGTCAACGAAATCATACAAATAAGTTTCAATAAAATATTTTATTCAATTTAATTCTAGTTGAGGTTCTTCTTTCTTTTATTTCTTTGATTCTGGAATCATGTCTTGACCCACTGACTCATTTTAAACTTTTTACAGGCCTGTTGGTTTGAAAATGTTGCCGTTCGATGCAATAAAATTGTTCTAGAATCGTTTATTGAAGCAGTAACAGTTTCTAAGTACGTCTGTTCATTTCTATTTTCCCTACATAAAACACGTGGAAAAATATTGCGCCGATAGAATCGATAAGTTTGATAAAAATCGATAAGAATAATTGAAAATCGATAATTATCGATTACTCACAACGTATCCCTTAATCGATTTTTATCAATTTCCGATACAACTTATTAATTTTTATCGATTTTTATCGAATGTTATCGATTATCGGTTTTATCGATTGAACACGTCGGGTTAAAAAGCAAAATTAAGCTAACCCATGATTATGGACATTCTGATGGCTTATTGGTGTGTGAACTCGAAATTTCATTTTGCACTACATTTTCATACACCTTGGTTGAGCACCTACTTCTAAGAATACTTACACAATTGGAACCGGGGTGGTCCATTTTCCATTTATTGAGTCAGCTCCAGACAGGGCGGAAAATCTTAGAATCTTGAGTAAGCTGGAGAGGCGATGTTCATTGCATTGACCCCATTGCATTTTGAAATTTACAGCATTTAGCGCCGTCCAAGCTTGGGCCCGCGATCATTGTAGATGTACTGTCATGTATGCTTATAATGAAATGCGACTTTACACAAAAAGGATGTAAATTTTTTAAAAGTTCCTGGCTAATTTGAAAAGTTGCAAAAAATGTGGATAACTGATTATGACACAATTTTTTTACTCTTTTCCAGCTTTCATTTTGATGTTTCATATTCGCTTTCCAAGGGCGCATTATGATCCTGCGGAGTATTATTGGATCTCTGAATTGCGGAACCTGTATTATAAGTCAGAGCTTCGAATTTCGAGGCGCCAAAGGAGCGCTAAAAAGAGAGGGACGTCTTGGGAAAAAACTCCCTCAGGTTGGAAGGGCTCTGTGGGGGAAGGGAAGAGAGGACTCTAGCCTGATCCAAGCGTTCAGATAGTGGCGTGCAAACGAAAAACATTGAGAGCGGAGGAAAAAACAAGAAGGGACTGGCCAAGGAGGACTGGACGTTTAAATCAATAGGTGCTCGTCGAATATTTTGAAAGGATCCCCTGAATCAAAATGGTACCAGAAACTCATTTGTAGACGCAGCTTCAAATCAGATTCACAAAGAAGTATTAAATACCAACTCTCGCTCTGGGAAGTACCAGTTATGACAAGTGTTTTGTTTTTTGGTTTCTTGTTTGTTTGTTTGTTTTTTTATATGTTCCTGTCAGCTGTTCTCAGGCTTCTGCCCCGAAATACCCATACTGAGGTAAAACAACTTCAAAGGAGTAAGGCTGATCGAACAACTATTATTTGAAGCTGGTTCAAAAATTTGCAAGGCAAAAATTGCGCAGAAAATCGTCCGCACACCCATGTTACACGGCATCAACTTTTAGCTTAACATCCATTGTTGCCCTTAAAATCGTGGTTGCGAATCGTCCCGTGTAATATCACCTTAAGGCACGGACCATTTTATTTCTGAGGAAGAACCACCAAAGGTTTAAATTAAATCAGGGAGAACAAATCGGCAGCTTCCTCCCCCCCTCCCTGCCCTTTCCCCCACTACCCCTCAAAAAATAGTATTTGGTATCGGTATCTGGCAAACGGCGTGTGATTGGTTCAGGGCAAAAGCCGCTCTGTTGGGCAGGTTTGTGGGGAAGGAATGTGTAACGAACTGAAAAAAGTTGGTACTGGAAGATGAGTAGTAGCGACTTTCACATTGATCTACGAGTTTGTTTCGCTAGAGATTTATTAGTATGTATTGTAAATTTTTCTTTTCTTTTTTTAAGATTTTTCAGCTTTCCTTAGGTTATTGTAAGAGCATTGAGACTTTGTAAAATGCTCTAAATATAAATATAGATACAACAGGGTCTGGAAGGGGGGGTCCTGATCCCGCATTCCCGCTCCTTTTTCACGAGAATCCCGCGTCCCGCACTTTTTCCATCGCTATCCCGAATTTCGTTTTTTTTTCCCAAAAAAACATTTAAAAAGACCAATTTCTACAAAAGCTAACAAATTTAAGATGTAGATTGGCCCTTTTCATTGATATTATGTGCTCGCCTGGTTGATTCGCTTTTGCCGCTATAACGTTTATTTGGGTCGTGACGATTTCCCGAATTTCCGACAGACAGGCAACAAAATCCCGCATCCCGTGCTCAAATTTTTGCGAATCCCGCTTCCCTGGTAGCAGTCAAATCCCGAATCCCGTCAAGATCTTTTTCGTTTTCCCGAATCCCGCACCGTATTTTGGTCAAATCCCGGATCCCGAAAATACCCTTCCAGACCCTGATACAAGATTGCGTACGAGTGCGACTTTCGAAATTCAAACCAGTGACATTTCCAGATTCCTCAATCCGTCTTGTTGTTTACCAGTAGAGAAGGAAACTCCAGCAATGAGATTAGTATGTGATGTGATAAAGTAAAGGCCACAAACTGGACTTGAAAAGTCGTCAGTATTCGTGCTTGTACTCAAATCTAAGGGTGTCCTTAAACTAACGCCTGGAATAAACGCAGACTCGTACCCAGTCGCTCCTTTTTCCGCGGTTTATAGGTAGGATTTGATAACATCGCGGTGCATCAAGGGAAGGAAGGAAGAATTTCTCCCTCCTTCCCAAAAGGCTTTGCGCGCATTGATCGTCTTCCCATATTCCAATGCGAAAAGGAATAAATAAGTGGCGACTGGGTACAAGTCTGGAATGAACAGACTACAGGCTAGGATAACCGGTCAGTTACTGACACAAATGATTCTCCAAAAAACTATTTATTAACAAGAACTGGTTTTATTGTGTTTATCTGTCAGTTTCGATTCATCTTTATTATTTGAGTAATACATTATCTTATAAGCTTTAATATTATTTAGTTCTTTTTCCGCTGTAGGCCAACATCCAAACTGACATGTGTAGACGGCCGAGATGTTCTGAAGGTTTGGCAACAGTTAACGTATACACAGCGTCTCCCACGAGTTGGTTTCCCAGGAGAATAGTGGACAAAAATTAAAGCCGTTAAAACCTAAATAAAGCTTAAAAACTGAAACCTACCTGTTGTGTATTTTTCTGTTTTCATCACTGTCCTAAGACCCTGATCTGAAAACCGTTTTGGCCGGATTTTCATCTCAACGGGGTATAACCGTCCGTCACGTACAATTGGCAAGGATTTATAGAAACCTCCACTGCTTGCAAATGCAGAAGTTGCCTTTATTTCAAATTTTGAGCTATTTAAGTTTTATGAAATTTTTTTGGCTTAGTTTAGGGAAAAGGCCATTATTGTCGATGGAATTTCAGAACCGTATCTTACGTTGGACTGGTTTCCTCTGAACCAACCAATACTCGGCTGGAGTTAAGTTCATGGATTCGATTAATTCCCAAAGGGAACTCATTTTTTTCTGAGTAATTTTAATTTACTGTGATGGAAATTTACAGCCTTCATTTGCCAGAATGCTACTCAGTTGTACAGTAATCGTCAAAGCCTTGCCATCCAAAATTAATGTCATTTTTTCACGTTCTGTTGGACACTGTTCAGCGTACAATATCTGTAACTTAAAATTGTATAGTCTCATTACTCAAACAAAAAGATAACGGTAATTTCCCTTGTTCAACTTAGGTTCACTAACACGAATATCGGGCGGAAATGCGTAAGCACGCTAAGTACATTAAAAACGTTAACTAGTTAAACACATTAACTGCTAATTGAATTTCTCTCAAGGGTTTCTTCTAAAGATAGTTTTGTGCAATATCATCTTGATGTAAAGCGAGAAGAAAATTAAATTCAAATGTAAGCACGTACTATCACTGCAATAAATAAAGCATGCAGCTGAATCAAGTCACACACCCGATTATAAAACAGTTTTCGTCCCCTAACTTGCTTTCTTCCGCAGATATTTCTGTTGCGGTTCAATTTTTTTTCCAATTAAAAGTCACCAAACGCACATGACAGCAGAACTCCAGAACAAAAGTTGTTAAAATATCTACACTGAAACGTTATCACTGAGTGCAATACAGTCTTTCTTTGCAGTGTTTGGTTAAATACTAAATAAATATCACAAAATAGCTTTGCGCTTAAAATGTCGATTGTTTGTGAGGGTAGCTCGGTCAATGTGAGAGAAATCAGTAAACCGCTTTCATCAGGATTACTCCTAACAGCATTGTAATTATTTCAATTTATTATTACGGTCTTTTTCAATTCTTGCTCCCTTCCTTTCAAAAAAGCGCCAGAAACGCTACCGCAACAGTTCTGGTCCCAGGCTCTCGATTCCACGTGACTCTTGATACCACGTGGCTCTCAAGGCGTCTCTATCTCTCCCCGTCACCTCCCCTCTGGGGAAAATTTACAACGTTTCCAAGACGATAGTATTTTTAGTTTAGTCGTTATATTATCCACTGCCTCAAAGGAGCCCAAATGACGCCTACTAAAACTCAGTCCCATTATATTAAAGGGTCATTTGAAACTTTTTGCACTTGAAGCAAATATCGCTTCTTTACATTAATTGTTTCAAAATCTGTTACAAATTTTTTGTTGGTTAAATGTGATTCGGTTCATCTTGCAAGTAACTAGAATATGACAGATCTTTTTCGTTGCATACAACATAGTTTTTCGTTTTGAAAACTTAACTAAAGCTGAGCTAGAGTTGAAGCTTTTCTTTCTTTAGAGGCTGAAAATCGTCCACAATTTTTTCTGTCAGGGATTTGAAATTGATCTCCTTAGCTAAATTTGGATTATAATATTACAGATATTTGTATTGCTACTCATTGTAAGTCCCTTAAAAGTGACAAGTTAAAGTACGAAATCCATTAAACCATCTCTAAAATCAATCGTCTAATTGTAAGTACACTTATATTTATACTGACAAAGTTCAAATACAAGAAAAATGCTGAGCGATGAAATGTAAAGAGTCGTAAAATCATGTTTGTATATTTATATTTTTAGTACCGCTGTTTGAAACACTATCCAAGTTATGTATGTGGCCGAATCTTTCTTACAAAGAACTCTCTCTTTGTGGAAGGCTGCGACTACGATTTGCGGGCACGGTTGCTTATCGTTGACCAAATTTTTAACGTAGAAGCACACAGAAATAGAATTTGTGTCTGAGCAATACCGATTAAAGGCGAAACCATTCTCAAAATACCAAATTTGTCTTCGTTTTAATTTGCGGTCCCCCAGTGGAAAGCAATATTTTTGAAAGCAACTCTCTCGGTTTCCGCAAAGAATCACCGCGCCCGGCTTTTAATGCGCTTGCGGTCATTTCGGGTTCTCGAAACTAGGAAATGCTTTTTAAAACTGCCGACTAAAATAACTGAAACTTATATTTTTAAGGCTGCGTCGATATCATAAAGACTTAGAATTCTTTCGTGGGAAAATCGAGATTGGTACGTGACGATATTTTATTGTATTATAGTTTTGGTTTAATAGAATGGAAACATCTACTTGCCAGCGGCTAACCAATTCACTTTAGAATGCATGGCTATATGTTTGTAGATTTGTAATACATTATTGAAACTTGGCGATATTTTCCAGTTCTAAAGCGGCCTGCTAAATTTAATCACTATGGTTTTTGCTATGATACCCGTAAACAACAGTTACGTATCATTCGACAAATATATCGCAAATATATCGCAAATATATCGCATGAAGGGTTGGCCCTGAACTAACGGGAATCCCGCAAACATAAGTAATACGTTTTGCGGGGTATTTTTTTTCTGAAACGTGCTCTTAGCTTAAAGGAAAAAAATAGGACAAGTCTTGTTTAATTTTTGCTAATAAGCCAAGAACACACAAATTTCAATCAAAATCTGCCAGTTTTTGTTTGACTGCGACCATTCAAATGAAAGCTACTGAGCAGTACTTTCTTGTGGTGCTGTTTATTTTACTGTACAAGGTGGTTCTAACTTTCGAGTCTGTGCTGAAATCGTAAAGTGTGAAAGTGTTTCGAGTCTGTGGACGAAATCCTACAGTATAACCACTCAAATGAAAGCTACTGAGCAGTAATTTCCTGTGGTGCTGTTTATTTTGTTGTACAAGGTGGTTCTAAGCATGTGGATGAAATCCTAAAGTTTGAGCAAAAGCTACTGAGCAGTACTTTCCTGCGGTACTGTTTATTATCTTATCTTTTTAACCTTCAGATAACCATTTATTATATCAGTTGAAAAAGAGTTTTCCCAAGAAGAAATTTGGAGACAAAATTGTAACTTACACCGTTGAACTAAGGTAATCTTTTTCTTAGTTCAATTCAAACTGTTAAAAAATTCGTAACAAATTCCACTGTACGGAAGGTCATGGCCTCGATTACCGTCGGGATCTCTGTGTCCCCCGTTCATGGCCTACTGACAATTACGTTTTTTTATTTCTTCACCGACGTTTACACTTTGTGAAACTTAACCACCTTCCTTTCTTTACCACGGTTTAATCATGTAGAAAAAAAGCCGACTCGTTTGCTTTGTTTGTTACGTTGACTGTCGGGCCAAAAGAACCACTAAATACATGTGCCTTTATCAGAATATGGGCCATTATTTTAAGTAACCGCACAGGAAAATATCTTTGCTTTCGTTCGGAAGTAAGTCCCCGAGAAGTTTCTGCACATGTAGTCAGATCTTCGATTCCAATATGAGCTTCATAGATCAACTGATTAATGGATGTAGACGAAAGGACCCTGAAAATATCTTATTTTGCGGGAAGACATTTAAAACTTGGAAAAAAAAAAAGAACAAAACAGAACAAAACAAACACTTAAGTAAGAAGACGCGGTAAAGACGCGAGTTAATAATAAAGGGCGCCATGATTAATTTAACTCACAAAGCCGAGAAATACAGGGCTTCAAACAAAAGGCTGGGTCAGGTTTAATAGTTTGACCGCCCACCTAAAGTTTGCACAGCGGGAATGTCGGTTTTGTTACGAACCTGTTGCATATTTGGTCTTTGCAAATTCGCCCTTCCTTTGTCCTTCGTACTAAACACCTTGAAAACACGACGTTTGAGAGCGAAGGCTTTGCCAGGAATGCGGATTTTGTGATTACATAACGTCTGTACTGAAGCATTACAGCAGCTGCCAAAATCGCGGCAATAACAGAGGCAAACATTGTTACGAAAAAATAGGAATTAAACCTGCTGAGAGAAAAATCGAGTTCAGAAATGTTTTTCACTCGCTCATTTGTACCAACACGACTACATCGATAACGAGAATTTGTTAAAAAAAATAAAATTTTAAATTATACATTTTAAACATGAAACTATTTTTGTTCCCATTGCCACCGGCTTCGTAATGGAGCAAGGCCCGGCCTAAAATCGAGGAAGGGATCTTTTAATTCATATTCTTTAGCATCTTAAAAATATCTGTACTAGTTCGACAGTTTTTCTTTCCGATATCAGAGAAAAATTATAATTATAGACTAAAAACAACGTTCAACTCTAAATGGAAACAGAAAATTCACCTTTTCAAAAACGCCACAATTGAGTTATTTCAAGTTGTTGTTTCACACAAGACCGCTAGGAAATGTTCCAAGATGTGTTGTGCACGAGTAGAGCCATTTTACAGCTAGTTAAACGTTTTATTTGGCGGCTTTTCGCTGCTGTAGACGACGAAGGCGCAAGAAACACGCCGCAGAATTAATACTTCACATCGATATAGGGAGCGGCAGGCCCAGGCTTTGATTGGTCAAAAAAGTTGGCGCAAGTTACTCAAAGACTTCATAAACACTCGAAAGGTCGCCAAACGTTTTTAAAATTAAATTGCAAGCGTTTAATACTAGAAATAAAAACTAGGACTTTCATAAGCAATTTATAAATCAGCTTCTTTCAAATTCATTGTAAATTAATGAAACGTTAAGCATTACAAGACCAAAAACAAAATTTCACTAAATACTTTGTTAAAAGTTTCGGTCGAGAGCTGATATTAAAAAGTTTCACCTTAAATCGAAGCCATAATACTTGATGAGACTCTGCTGTGTTTGGAGCAGACTTAAGTAAGAGATTTATTTTAAAAACTACTGTACAAAATAACAACTTTCTGCCTTAACAGAGTCAAGGTTCGATGACTCATTGAAATCATCCAAGTGTGATTCCTTTAAATGGGTTTGTACATAATTGAACTTTAATTGGTTTCGATCTAGAGACCTTTGCATTGTTAAGTGTTATGACTTCACCAGTTTTATATTATAACGTTTCAAGCGACGTTGCAGTTTCAGGAAATAACTGTGACTCACTCACTGCGTGATAGCGCGAAGAATAAAAAAATAAAAGATTAAATTTTTGTTTTTATACAAGCACAACCTTATAACGGAAGTTGCTTCCCACGCTGCATTTAAACTCCAAATGGCGTTCTTGAACCTTGAACACAAAAAGGGAAACAAAATTTTACATTTGAAAAGAAACACACAATGAAATATTTACGTATATGGGGTAAAAATAGAGGAAAATTAATTATGGGAAAGTTCTATAAGTCGGTTTTCCAGAGCAATATATATCATCTTGAATAGTTAACTTATCTGTTACGTGTGTTTAATAGTCCATTTTTGATGTGATCCTAAACTACGTCTAAAGTGAATTGTATATTTATAAGTTGTACGGAAAGAACTGGACATGTGGTGAAATCATAAGGCTTGAGATATTAAGCTACCAACAAAGTCGAGAATGTTAGAGAAACACTCGAACAAAACAAAATTAACGGCGACAAACTGTCTGAAAGCAAATTTTATTGATGCACTGTTTGACAAGACGCATTTACGCATGCCCCGAACCGTCCAAAAAAGAAACATAGATATGAAGAAATGTTTTCGCTGAACTTCGATTTGTTTGTTATAAGGTGAGCTTGATGCTCACTCACAGTTGTTTTATGTTATATAGGGGGCATTCTCAATTGTTTCCTGCTAAAAATGCTGTGTATTTGGACAATTCATCGTTGGAGAGGATTTAAACTCGTTGAACAATATCCGGTATTTAACAGCTTGTCACTAAGTTACTACCAGCTAAGTGAATTCCTTCTGGGGGGCAACGGATCCATTGCTAATCTCTCTTTTGACGTTATGGAAGATTTGTGATACAGGAACAAAACGTAAAAAGCAAACGTCAACGAGGGCTAATTTTAACTCTAACATCCCGTTTCATCGTTTGCGAATAGACAGTCCGATATCATCCTTTCAGTGCGCCAATGGTCGCTAATTTGTATGAGACATATGGAAGAAGTCATTACAGCTGCCAAGTGATTCTGGAGATAAAAAGTACGCGTTAATTAGCTTTTTCAGCTCAAGCTATTAAATTGAAACAACAGATAGCTGTTTTACCAACTCGCGTCATACTGGGAATAGGGGGCTTGTAGCGCTTATAAGAAGGCTGACATTTCGCTGATTTACGATCGGTGCTGTGTCGCTTTGCGCTAAGTGCAATCGGAAATGACTAGACGGTGTTGGTTGGGGCTTTTTTAGACCACGAGGTGCCAAGCGAGATTGGCGGACTAAACTGCACTATCTCTATTACTGTGACGTACTTTCAAGCCCAGGCGATTTCAAGCCAAGCCCACACACACAAAGAGAAGGAAGAGTAACTGAGAAATCTGGCTCAGCGTGACAACGGAGCAAACTTAACCCCGAGGGGGGTGGAAAAAAACGTTGTTTTCCCACGGGCTGAGCTAGCTGGGGTACGGTGTGGACAAATTGGCAGCGAGGCACAAAACGCCAAAGTTCCCTAAGTTCGGAAACTATGTGACAATGCAATAAAAGTGTTGTTTGTGAATGACGCAGACCTACGCAAACAAAGACACAAAAAGCGTTTATAGCTTGCTTATTCTCCGCGTGGCAATTTTCACGCCTGTAGAGGGATGAATTTCAATGCGATGTGAACTCGAGTGGAAAAGGTGGGCGGAGTAAAGTTCAATCCAACAAGCGGATATAAGAGCGAGAGCGGGCTTATTCTGATAAGCTGATTACGGTAGCTAGTGGATCTCTGTAGGCCGGCGGTCAACACGAACAATCTGCAGTCTCGTCGAAACATTAGCCTTCCTCCGCACTCAAAGCTGATCAGTTCTGCTTGGTGGCAATGCGGTTCATTATTTTCGCCCTCCTTCTTGTCGGATCTGCAACAAACGGTAAGCTCATCTATTTTTGAACTTTTCTGGGACTTCGATTGAATCATCAAAAACAGGTTTTAATCAGCGCGAAAATCGATCCAAATTTGTTGCCGAATTATTTTCACAGCACGTTAATTACATTGTGGGTGTTAAAACTTCGTTCGCCAGTGACCTTTAAATTATGTTCCTATTAATCCATGCCGTTTCGTAACCTCTAATTAGGCGTAAACCGTTAGAGAATTATATCTACCCAAGAGGAAAGATTGCTTGAATAAACACACGAGGACATACACTTTTATAAAGACAAATGCGCTAGTCACATCCGGCATTAGGTGATGGCTAAGTTTTGCAATGTTCTTTGCATCCAAGTGGTCCCATCGCTCAACATCAACGGCTTCAAAAGAAACATTCGATTCTGGGGCAAGGGTCGACCACTAAGCCTTATAAATTAAGAACTACATGAAGCATTCTTAATGAAAAGTAAATAAATAATAAATAATTCGCGGGCGTAGAGATTCTGATGGCTAAATTTGTAATGATGAATCACTTGAAATATTAACTGCTGAAAAATTGTGATATTTTTGCTCCAAATACTCGTTTGTTTTTCAACGTGCCTTCTCTTAAAATCACTTTTTGTTTTGTTTAAATGGCAAAGTCTAAAGAAATAGTTGGAATGGCTACCTGTGATGAAGTTGCAAAATTCAACTTGAAAAGAAATTCGAGGATATTTTTAATAAAAGGAAACCATTCTTGTAAATCACAGAACTTGCTTTGCAACCGCAAATTGAAATATTGCCAGAGGAACAGAGAAGGGGGCTAAATTTACCTTTTATCATCTAAGGAATTTGAATCTTTTTTCGTGATATTTGACGGGCAATTTGCACAAGAAAAGATATATAAACTGAAAATTCCATCCAGTATTGGCTTGTTAGGTTCTTCAAGCGAAATATAGCTATAGACTGGATATTGAACGTGAACTGTGAAAAAACCTAGTTAATTGATAAGATTAATTTACAATTTTTTGTAACAGTTTCAAAGCTCAATTACACTTAACACATGGAGAAACTAGAGAGATTGGAATTGCTTGAAACTAAAAAAAAGGTTACAGTAAACATCACAGCGAAAGAAAACAGTGGCATTTAAGTACGCCGACGGTACATATATGGTTCAAGATGCGGTGACTTAAAATACAAAGAAACTAATTCAGCGAACTATAATAAAAATTCTGTCGCCTTCCGTTGGGGCAGTTTTCGCCGAAACCAATTAGGACGGCCAGAGCTGTCTAAGTGGTCCTTGTCGATTCGGCGCGGTTTTTCAACTTATGTTTATTTAACCGCAAAAGCAATTGGTATTTCACTCAAATGCCATCGATCTTGCAAAGATTGGGCTTCTGTTTTCAAAGTTCGAAGATAAAGCAACCATGAGAAATTAAAAAACATATACATATTTTAAAAGACACTTTGTTGCTAGCCAAAATATTACATCAAATTGTATTAATTCTCAGTTTAAGGAAAACGGACAATACATAACTGGTTCTTATTTTTAGTTTCAGTACTGCATGTAATATTGTCGAATTTCTTCGAGTTTAAACTTTTGTTCGATCAAAAATTATGCCAGTTTGTTCAACCTGAATATGGTCAAAGAGAACTAAATGTTACGACAATTTTGTCATGTGTTCCTTCGTTGCTAATTGAAGAGGCATCGCTTTAAGCCCTTTAAGGAGATGCATTTAAACAATGAAAAAACTGAATGGAATTTGTCCTTAAAACTTGCACGAACTTAAACGTACAAAACCCATTAAGTGCCAACAGAAGATGGTTTTCGAAATAGCTACTAAACAACGAAAATAGTTAAAACACGGCTATTGATTATTTAGTAGTTTTTAGGGTATTTTAAAAACAGAAAAACACGACAAACATATGCCTTCAGATGCTTTAAATATATGCTCTTCTTTCGAGAGCTTTCCAAGTGGAGTTCGAGACATAATGTCGACTAAATTGACATGTGTTGCTTTAAGAAATTGAAACGCCGTTTTTTGAACGCTTCTAGCTCATCGTTTTGACGTTTCAGTCCAAACATTACCAAGCACGCGTTTAAGTACCCTCTAACAGCTATATTACTTCAAATGATTTGTTAAATTGCATTGAGTTTTCTGACAAATTTATGCTGCATTGTGGCTGAGACAATATAGAAATATGGAATTTTAAATAGAAATGATATGAGTCCAGACTTAACAGCAATATCTTTTCCCGCAAAGACAAAACAAATCAAAGCCCTCCAAAGCGAAGCATTCCTAAAGCCTGTGCTAAAGGAAAACGGCGGAGAGTTAACAAGAATTCAAACTCATTGAGAGTATATGAGAGTCAGTGAGAGTTCATAAGAGTTAGAGCCAAAAGAGAGCGAAGAGGGATTTAATCTCCATCAATTTCAATGAAAATTCAAGCAAATTCCAACTCGGAGAGCGTATCGGAGTCGATGAGAGTGCATGAGAATTAGAGAGTAATCAAGAACGACAGTTTAAACTATCTTCGATTTTAATAACAACAATTGGAGATTTAAACTCTTCTAAAGTGTACCAGAGTCGCCGAAAGCACAAGAGAGTACAGACCCATTGAGACTGCGAGTTTTAACTCTCGGCAACTCTCAGTCACTCTTATTTGACTAAGGATTAACAAACACAAGAAATTTCAGATCATTTCTTGGGATGAGGGCTGTATCTGACCACTTCCAAACGAAAATTAAGTGTGCCATTGCAGCTTTAGTTTTTGTAGATCACGTCCATATTTACTGAGTCGATTTGAAGGCCGTAAAGTGAGTTTGCTGAGAACAGCTATAAGATAATAACATCGTCGTTTCACAACTAATGTAGAATACTTTTTTTGAGTCCCTTTTTTCACTTACTGCATGATCGATGTCTTTCTTGTTCTTGTTACTAAGCTTAGCATCTAGTCGTACGTTCTTTCCATATTATCGTTGTGTTTTCCAGTATTAGTGAACAACTAGCGGAGAGCTGAAAACAACAGGGGGTAAGGTATCGAAGAAACATCTTTTATCCTCTCTGTTTTCGTCCATTTTACATCCTTGCGTTTTGCAGCTTTTGGACAAAACCTATGCTAAATTCCACAGTCAAGACTTATCTAGGCTAAGGAGAAATATATTGTGTTGTATTTAGTACAGTTCTTCTCGCCGGAAATTACGTCCTAGGTCGTATTGTACCTACATCGAACCAGCAACAAAACACGAGCAAACAGGATTAAAATGAGGGAATGCTACGCAAAGCTTTAGTTCTCGTTCCTTCGCTGAACACTAAAGTCAGCTCAGCTTCGTAGCAAAAAAGGACTGAAAAAACACCCCACAAAAGACCATATTACCAAATACATAATGTTGTTAACAAGCTTAAGGTCTTTGGATTCCACTAAAGTTAGGTAAATCGGCCGCTTTTGCTTTGGAAACCTCTAAATAAATACAAAAAGCTTCAATAGGTTTTTGACGCAAAATACTGCCAAATTTTGTTTAAAAAATGGTGCTTGAATAAAAGTTGCCTTATTTTTTACCTTTTTCCAGAACGAAAATCGAATGCGCTAAGATTTATTTATTTGTAACTGTTAACGAACAGCAGGTAATTGTGGCTCTTTACAAAAAAGCAAGCAGCATACCTTAACTCTCAGACGATGGGAAACGGTTAAAATTGTGTACACCAATATTTCACTGATTTATCCTTCTAGAAGGTTCAAAAACAACTGGAAAATGAAAAATATACGTTTGGAAAAGTTTTCTATCAAGAAACAAGGAACAAGAATATACAAAAGAAACTAAATCGTGCCTTATTAAGGCATTGGTTTTTAGAGAGGCAAAATGCTTGTACCCCCCCTCCCCCACTGAAATTGCTGTTCGCGTCGTGTTAGCACTTCGCAATTACGAAAGCCGCGCTCAAAAAACGGATCAGTTCTCGTCTTATTTAAGACAGGTCTTAAGTCTTTTGTAAAAAGGCGTATTTTCTCTGGCTTAATACCCTGTATGTCGTATTTTATCGTTTTAGCCCCCCTGTCGTCGGACATTGTTCTCCAGACGCCCTTAAACTCATTTCCTACCCTCCCAAGTGTTCCGTAATTTGCAATAATTTAGTTACCTCGCTGTGTAGTTTTAAATAAACAGGAAAATCATGGTAGTGAGTTTCCGCCCTTTTGCGACCTTCGCTTGCAAACCTTGTTATTTTAAATGGTTATAATTTCCGCTCTGAAAGTGTAATCTATCATCTGCTATTAAAGAAGTCTAAGAAAACGATTGCGAACAAAAACAAACACGTAAGCCCACAGGCAATTTAGCGGAGGCGATCTGATTCGGGGGTCGTGAGTTAAAATCTCAACAGGGTCTAAGTATTCTTATTTTTTTGGCCCCTCAGTGACCCCAATTTTTTTTTTTTTTGTCAGGGGTTAGCAGTCCAGGGAAAAATCTTCAGCGCACTTTCCCCCTTTACCTGAATGCATACAAATTGCATGTTTGATACCTTTTTGCGTTAGCTGAACTCTATGGTAAAACACGTGTGGCATGCCCGCTCGTGCAACATGATGTTCTGGCCAATGAAGGCAAATATGTTGTCACTTCAGCCAATCAGATCAAAGCATAATTAAATCTCATCTTGTTTCTAAAATGACCCAACAATCAATATGTTCGCGGTATTAATGCGTTTTTAAGATAACATAATAATTACAAAGTGGCAAACTTGAGTGGTCAAGGAAAATTAAATAATGTTAAAATACTAAAGCAACATGATCGGTCTACATGTCCTGGTTTTCTAAGCAACACTTTCAAACTATATAAATTTGGCCATGAAAAACACAAAAGTCGGGCTAAAAACAACTCGAATTATTAAATTTACCTATATTCCTGATCGTTTTCGTGCGCGCAAGACATTTCCTACCATATTGAGGTATTTGATTCAAGCGATAAGTCCACCTTGTGTAACCTATCGCTAAGGTTAAAAGATTTTGCAGAAAGCAATATTGATACGTTCCAGTTTATGCCAAGGCCATCTTTGAGTAGCTGCCATGTTGTTATGCACTACAAACACATTTCTTACATTTTTAAAATCTTGTTCATACTACCTCCGACATTCACATTCCTCTTGTTTCTGTTGGTTTTCTTGAGTTATTTCATTACTTCTAGCCTTCACTCATTTCAATTCAAAAGTCACCTAAAACTCTGTGCTCTTTTCTGTTTTTCCCCCAAAACCCACGCCTATCGACGGGAGCGATTTTTTGCTTGCACAGGCGATGCGATCTTTATCAAAAATGGTCAGCGACATATTTTAACAAAACAAAAATCGGTTTTGTCGGGACAAATTCAACTCAACGAATTTCTGGCGATTTGAATCTGCGGAGGAAATTTCCATTCAAATGACCATTGAAATAAAAGATGTTCAGCAGTTGCTTCCTGGGTTGTTGTTAGTTACTTGTACAATTTTTTAGTCTGTGGATAAGATCATAAAGTGTGATCATTAGGTTAAAATGAAAGCTACTGAGCAGTACTTTCCTGTGGTACTGTTAATTATGCTGTACAAGGTGGTTCTAACTTTTGAGTCTGTGGATGAAATCATTAAGTGTGATCATTCAGATGAAAGCTACTGAGCCGTACTTTCGTGTGGTACTGTTTATTATGCATCGCAAGACGGTTGAAAATTTGAGTGAAGTAAAAGCTGTGGAGATGTACTTTCGGTTGCTGTTGTTTTTAATTTGACTGAAGTTTACGATGTGGTAAGTTTTGAACACTAATGTTATCAATATTTTACTAGGTTTGGAAGACTCTTTCGTCATCACCACAGATGAAGATGAGCCAGTAACCTTTGACTTCCTAAAGAACAAAAAGGCTTCGGACAAGCTCGCTCCGAAGGTTATAATTCTCGAACAACCAAAATACGGAGCATTCGCCAACTCTCCAGATGGAAATCTCAACCTACAAAACGAAATGTGCGATGCTCATGCAACGTACATCCCAAACGAAGATTTCTCGGGTGAAGATGTTTTCATGTATTCGTATCTTTACGAAAACCTTACGACAACTTCCGATGGCAAGCTCCAAGCTCGAATCATCGTTCGCCCAAAGCCCGATGCTATAATGGCGCATTCTGATGAGGTCACCATGACAACAGATGATGGTCATCTGCATATTCCAGTGTTGAAGAATGACCACAGCAAGGATGGGTCAGCGGTCTGTATTACCACAGAAAAGAAGCATTTCTCTGAAGGATCCCAGGTACTTAAAGTACACAACGAGAACTAACTTAGCACTAACACGCCTTAGGTCCCAAGAACAATAGAAAGGGACAATTTTGCTCCCAAAAATAAACATCATTAGTGGAGTTCCTAATAAGGAGGCAAGCTACTCTGTAATATGATTATGTGGACAATAGCGGAACTGAAAATTGCTTTCCAGGAAAGTTAATAATAAAATTTCCATCATGAAAAAGTGAAAAGGAGATAAAAGAGGTTATCCCTTTCAAGTTTATCTCCCTCAAGGGGTGTTAACTGCAAAAGGGAAGCTGATTGGAATATCAGTGTAGATAAAGATGAAACAGACATCAAAACGAGGAAGAGTGCTTATGGAAAGAAGGAAGTTACTTATTCACTTTCTGCAGAATGTGGAGTTAAAAAAATATTAGAACAATCATTCCCCCACTAAAATACGGCACGTTTTTCGAGGCAAGGGATTGTCCTTTAATTAATTAGTTAGTTAATTAATTGCCATTAAATTGTATAAATAAATTCAAATTTAACATATTTTTCTTCGTTAGCAGGTGAAATTTGAAGAAATAGCAGAAGCTCTTGGCATGACAGCTGTACAACAGAAGCCACCCAAGGCCCCAGATTGCCTGTTTGACCAGTTTGATCCAAACTTGAAAATCTGGATTCCTGGGTCATTTTGCATCGTCGAGCTCAGTGCTGGCGCCGTGGCAACCGCTGACTATGATGGCGATGGGCTCATGGATATTTACTACGCGCGCATGGATGGTCCTGACCAGCTGTGGCGTAACCTTGGTAACGGGACTTTCCAGGACTACACGGCCGAAGCGAACCTGAGCTCCACTGCTTTCCATCGCTCATCAGCGGTAACTTTTGTGGACATTGACAACGATGGTGACCTGGACTTGTATGTGGGTAC
Organism: Siderastrea siderea; assembly: GCA_964030785.1. Taxonomy (NCBI): domain Eukaryota; kingdom Metazoa; phylum Cnidaria; class Anthozoa; order Scleractinia; family Rhizangiidae; genus Siderastrea; species Siderastrea siderea. The sequence goes on from OZ034979.1 coordinate 10,407,123, forward strand.
CATGGCGGAAAGCAGGTTTTACCTGTACATAAACGACGGCATGGGCCATTATACAGAGGACGCAGAGGAGAGGGGCCTTGCTCTACACCCTACAATACCGCCCTTCAAAACAAGCTGCATGACCATTGCTGTTGGAGACTATGACAAAGATGGATGGCTGGATCTTTACACTACCGAATGGCTGCCTCATCTTGATCTCACCTTCGACTACAACAACGCCTCGCACTCTCTCTGCCGTTTGTTTAGAAACCTTGGCGCGCAAGGCAAGCCGGGATACTTTGAAGACGCAACGGTGCGCGCGGGACTGGGGAAGACCAAACAGCCGAGTGTGGACGCTGATAGGTTTGGAGGCGTTGATGTACGATATTATGGGGTAATGAACACGGGGTTACTCCGCGATATCATTCCAGGACCTTTCAAGCTGGCCGCCATGTTCACCGATTTAGACGGCGACGGTAAGAAGTTAATTAAAGAATGAATTAAATTTAAGAAAAATATTTTAACCTAAGTTTTTGACTTTGTCCATATTGTAATGCACTCGCCAATGTTAAGCGCGAGGGGAGATAGGCAGATGCGCGGCATTTTACTTTTTCTATCCCCACCCTCGGGCGCTTTCTTTTAGCTTCTTTGACTGTCAAATGCGCGACGATCAACTAAAAATAATATTAATCTTTTCGAAACGTACTGCACAACAAACGGTACATCAGGAAAGTACTGGATGGTCACATCTTAGGATTTCATCCACAGACTTAAATATGGAGCATTTCTTTAAATTTGGCAGAATGAAAAAGAAAAGGACGCCAAATAGAAGTTTATGAAAGCAATTGCTGCCGAATTAGGATTTAAACGACAATTTCATCTTTGTCCAGGTTTGCAATGTGAAAGCTTAAGTATGAAAACTTTTCGGAGGTTTCCATGTTTGTCGTGTGAAAGCATCTGTAACTCTTTCTTCAGGTTACCAGGATCTTGTAGTGAACGGAGATTTCAGAACAAGCGATCTTTTTTGGAACAATGGCGATGGAACTTTTACTCAGGGCACCGAGGAGTCCGGTGTAGGCACGGACGAGAATGGCATGGGCTCCACTGTAGGAGACTATGACCTGGACGGGCGACAGGACTGGTTTGTGGGAAGTATTCACATGTCCAAGGAACAGATGGAACCTTTCAGAGACGTGTACCTTGGCGGCGGAATCATATTTGGCAATACTGGAAACAGGCTTTTCAGGTTTGTTGTGTTAACGAACTGACATTATCGTCGGACCAATCGCATTCTCGAGTATTTTTATGATCAATAACTTTACGACTGAATTGACCAATCAGAACAATTACCAACCAGAGACTAAAAACCATGAACATTATTTCTTGATTCTGAACATTATTTTCGTTCATCCTGATAAAATGTGAATCAATTATCAGTAGCCGTCATTTTCAGGACAACTCTCACGGGTTCAGACTGTTTACTAGCCAACACAGGGGTAGTTGGCTGGGGGTGGGGGGTAGGGGAGAGACTAGAAGTCCAGAAACACGAACAATGACAGAACGTTGTATATCTAAGGGGCAAAACCAAAACCTTTAAATGTTGTGTCTTCTGATTTCACCGTTTTATGGTCCCCGTAATTTTCATTTTTTCATATGAAAACAACGTGCTCTTTCCAAATCTAGTGAGGTAGCGGTTTATCAAATGTACTTCAAAATAGAGATGTTTAAGTCAAGAAAGGTGACAATTTACAAAAGGTTTCCACTTTGCGGAGGTTCCAGTCACAGTTAGAAAAACGTAGGAAAACGCTAGCGGGCGTCAGTTCAAAAGAGATGTTCAAGTAACAAAGTTGTCTGCTTAAGTGAAGGGTCGGTCAACGACGGTTCGTCTTTAATCATTTCATTCTTTTATAGGAACGAGGGTGGTCGCAAATTTTCCGATCAGACAGACGCAGCCGGTGTTCGGTATGGGAACTGGGCCTGGGGATCAGCCTTCTTGGATTACGACAACGACGGAGACCTGGATCTGATTCACACGAATGGCTTTGATGACCCGGATGTCACAGACACGGACTTCCTTCATCACACACCCACTCGTCTCTATGACAACATGTTTTTCGAGGACAATGACGGCTCCGCCCGGTTTCAGGAAACTGGGTTCAACAAAGGCATCACTGATGTTTTTGACGGACGAGGTGTTATTGTCTTCGACTACGAAGAAGACGGGGACTTAGATGTGTTTATCGTGAACAATGCCAATCGGCCGGTTTTTTATCGCAACATCGGCAGCAACAAAAACGATTATATTCGTGTGAAAGTTCTTGAAGCCAGCGTCGACAGAGAAAGCGTAGGCGCAATGGTCTACCTGTATTCCCCTCGACTGGAGAAAGAAATCATGCGCGAAGTCCGAAGCACATCCGGGTTTTCATCTCAGGGTGAGTACGTCGCGCATTTCGGGTTGGGTTCGGAAACCGAAGACACTTTCCGAATCCGCATCTACTGGCCAGTCACGAACAACACTCGTATCATCCACAACGTTCCTCGGCGATCCTCGGTTACAGTTCGGGACATTTGGGGACATCGCAATGCTGTTGAAGAGACAAAATCTCCGAGTGAGTCAGTTCCAAGCTGCACCAGGCTGCTAGTGAAGGAGGTGGCCCGGAAACCAGCGCATGGGCAAGTGGTGGTGGGACCTAAGCACGTGACTTATTACCCTGACGCGGATTTTGCTGGTGAAGATAGTTTCAACTACGCCGTGAGTGACGGAGTGAGTTCGGCTATCGCTACTGTCAACGTCAAGGTAAGAAAAAATCGGACTACCGTGCGCACATGTGTAAACTTCATAAGCTACAAAAAGTTTGACAATTCATGAAAGCAGGAGAGATCATAAATTACAGATTTATACCTCAACTGAATGCGCAATAAAGCGGGATAAATTTTATACAGCCATTATAATACAGCCATTAAATCTTATCGCGATACTAAATGTATAAGAGGAAGAAGTAAACGCTACAACTTAAAACGTACGGTCGAGAGAAATTGGTTTTTCCTGGCAGCATGGCATCAGTCAATACTCCCAGCTGAGAAATTTCATTGAGAAAATAGATGTTGATCATTCTTGCAATATGAAGGGTTGTACTCCTGGGTAAACAAACTAGAGTTAAACCACGAACTTCAGTGGCTGTTCCGCAGGGTTGTCCAAAACTTTTCAAGTAGCTGGCAAAACTTTCTAAGTAGCCGGACAGTGATTTTTGAGCGCCGAAGGCGATCCCCTCTAGGGGGGTCTGGGGACATGCCCCCTCAGGACATTTTTACATTTTAAGTCCCCGGAAACAGAATTTCCTTGATTCTGAGCACAAATTTCCAATAATGACAGTCCCAAAAGTAATCATAACTTTTCAATTATATTTAAATATATAAACTCATGCCTTCAGTGGTTTTCTACATGTAATTCCCAGAACTCAACGTAAGGAACTAATAATCGTGTATCTCTGTGCCAACCAGATTATTTTTAAGTCAATAAACTGCAATGGGAAGTAAGTTTCATTTTCATTTTTCTGCGCCAGTAACGGAACGAATAATTTGTCTTAACAAAATACATATATGTCACAAAAGTAGCCGGCACAAACGACCCAATTAGCCGGTTCATTCTGCCGGCTGCCGGCTGTTAGGGACAACCCTGTTCCGTTGAATTTCAAACGGTAACGTCGCAGTGCTATCATGTGGCGGAACTAAATTTAAGAATTTCACTTGTCATTACCAGGTCACTAAAGTGGAAAGCCCCGCGCCAACCCCAGAGCAGCTAACAGAGAAATTTCCTCGCTTGGACGGTGTGAACAACAACCCTACCCACCCCGACTGCGGCAAGCCATTCATGCCTCTACTGCGCCTGCTACCTCCCGCATACGACGACGGCTTTGACGCACCAGCAGGCTCAAACAGATCGAGCCCACGACTTATTTCTAACATTGTATGTGACCAGCGGACTGATATCTTCAGCAAGGCCGGTCTGAACGACTTCCACATGCACTTTGGTCAAATGTTGGCTCATGACACTGATTTTGCCACACCATACGCAAACTTCTTGACCACTGACAATCTGGGTATCCCGATTCCCGAGGGAGACCCGTGGTTTGACCCACACGGCTCGGGCAAGGAAATTATGCGATTCAGGCGATCAGGGATAATACAGACCAGCGGTAAACTACATGGAAGACCACGTGAGCAGGTAATGATGGCAACATGTTAGCCCCTAGCCTTTGGTGGGAGAAAACGAGTTATGTTTCGATGTTGCATATGTGACTTGTTGTAATTCGACCTGGAGGGAGGGCCTAGATTTTTCTTAGGCTCACAACTGGTTTGACGTAATCCGAAAGGCTTCAAAACTGCTGAGAAAAAAATGCTACCGCTGCCAAGTGCGGGATACCATACAACCGGTACCAAGCACGGGAAAACAAGAGAACCAAGACACGATTTGTTTTAAACAAGAGAATCTTTAAGCAAAAGTACAGAATCTTGGAAGCAGGGTATAATTACTCTTGACAGAAGCTTATTCTAACTTCCAATTTATTTTCTTATATCAAGGTGAACAAGGTTACAGCCTTCATAGATTTGTCCCTGGTGTACGGCTGCGATGAAGGTCGAGCCCTTGCACTGCGAACATTGAAGAACGGCAAACTCAAACATCAAGAAAGCGACATCCTCGACTTCAACACCAAGGAAGTGACCAACCTAAACCTCCTCAATGGACCACGTGACAAAATGCTGGTGTCAGGTGACAACCGAGTGAACGTGCAACCTGGTCTCATCGCTTTACACACCTTATGGTCACGTGAGCACAATCGCATCTGCGATGAGCTTCTCCAGCAGCCTGAAAACGAGAATATGGATGACGAAACTTTGTTCAACCACGCGCGCACTTTGGCCCGCGCTAAGTGGCAGAAAATAGTCTGGACTGAGTACCTGCCCACCGTGATCGGCCTGGAGGAGTATAAGAAACTTGGAGAGTACAAAGGATATAACTCGTCTATCAAGGTCGGTATCTTCAATGAGTTTGCTACGGCAGCTTTTAGGTTCGGTCACAGTCAAGTCGGAAATATTATGCCGCGATTGGACGAAAACTGGACCATGATCGGCAGCGGTCATTTATCCCTGCGTGACGCCTACTTCAACCCAGGGCGCGTGCTCCATGAGGGTGGTATCGAGCCGCTGATAAGAGGTATGTTGGTACAGAAGGCTCAGAATGTCGATGTGCAGTTCGCTGATTCCGTGCGTAACTTTCTCTTTGGAACCAACACGATGGGGCTTGACCTCGTGGCTATGAACATTCAGAGAGGCAGGGACCACGGTCTCCCAGATTACAACACCGTCCGAGAGGGTGTTGGCTTGCCAAAGCGCGCAACATTTGCAGATATAACTCCTGACAGGGCGGTACAAGAAAAGCTAGAAAAAGTTTATTCCAGCGTTGACGATATTGACCTCTGGATCGGTGGTCTGGCTGAACCGCATGTCGAGGGGGGATGTGTGGGGGAAACTTTCGCTCGCATCATTGCACTACAGTATCGCGTTCTGCGTGACGGAGACCGATTCTGGTATGAAAATACGGACACAGCCTTGTACCAGCTGAAAGACAGAACCACTTTACCAACGGAAGGTACTGGTATGGTGGACATACTCTATAGAAACACTGGAATTAAGTGGGATTCCAAAGGATCACCTTTCTTCGCCAAGGACATGTAATCAACGGAAAACCTGCTGAAAGCACGCCAAGGTTCGCGGATGAGACGCTGTCAATCAAACTAAGCGAGAAAATGTACTGAGCGAGTCACTGAACACGACAAGAGACACGTGCAATCACGTCATGGTCATGTGCGCGAAAACATGTGACATTATTATAAAGGTGACTTCGGGAAATCCAAACACAAAGTTGCCAATTATTAGTTATTACACTGACTACAGTGCAGCCCCGGTACGAATTCCCTAACAACGAGTTAACGTGGTGGAAACAGCATAGATGACTGAAACAAAAAATTTAGTGGGAAAGGTTCCAAGAAATTCGGCAACTGTTGACTTATCGAAATGCGGCGATTCATACCCCCCCAGCCCCCCCCCCCCCCCCCCCGCCAAAGGAACAAAACAAAGCAAACAAAAAACTCCGAAATTCTCCATGATGAAAACTTGGGTACAACTCTTGAGAATGTTTCTTTCTTTTCCTGAAGATTACAGTAACACAGAAATTTTCTGTTCCATTGGTATGGAAAATCTTAAGTATTCATTAACGGTTCTTTTGGACGAATGGAAAGAGTGTGTTAAGAAAGATGTTATGTTCAGCTTGTCACGAGCGTAGGACAAAGTTCAACTTTTCAAGGGCGTGAGTCTAACGTTTTTCCGTTGCGCCCACACAACAGAAATAAGAGACGAGTTCACGCTCTTAGTTGCATCATGGGAAATCAGGGCAAGATGGGGGAGGTTTGTATCGGAATTCAAAGCTAACTAATTTTTCCTGAATTAATATATTTGACACTTTCTCTTTGAAAAGTGTAACTTATGAATTCAAAGAAACAATACACTAAATCTACACAAGTTACACTTTCGAAGAGCAAGTGTAAAATACTATTAATTCAGGAAGAATTAGTTGGCTTTGAAATCCAATACAAACCTTTGAATTTCCCGCCATCTTGCCCCGATTACCCATGATGCAACTAAGAGCGTGAACTGTCTCTGCCCGATCTCTGTTTCGTCCACGAGAAATTCACAAAAATTCGTCCGCATTTCGGGAGGTTCTTTAAGCCCTTTCACTTAATCAGCTTGAAACTATTGTACCGGAGATGCACTGTATGAGGCGAAAACGAACTGTTTTGTACATAACACTATAACCAGCCCAAAGAAATGCAATGCCAGAGAATGCTCTCCTATAGAATTACTAGACACTATAGTGACAGAAATAAGAACTGAAATTAGAAATTTTGCAATGCATATGAAATGACGCTATAACTGGAAAAAAGTAGGAAATACAGAAGCATTGAAACATTATTTTGGTTGATTTTGAGGACCATAAGTCCGTATTAAAGACGTTTTTGTAACGATTTTTGTAATCACTGAGGTTGAAAAAGCAAAATTAAATCACGAAACTTGCAGCGTGCATTCCGTAAAAAACGCGGGAAAACGCACGAATGCTAATTCACAACTGGCAAAGGCTTTTACCTGATTGGTTGATAAAAATCAGCATGTTTATTGTCACGAGTTCAACATATATTGCAGGAGTTTCTTTTTTTAGCCAATTCTTTTATCAGAAAACGTAAACTCACGTCAAATACAGGCATAATTTCTTTTGCAGATCGCTGCTATTGGAAAACAAACTTAACTGCGCAAACTCATGTTGGCAGTTCAAGCTGGCTTGTGCACATTCTCGTTCCCAGAGCCTACGGTCTGTTCGGCCAGCGGTGGGATCGTAGGGACGAGACGTAATTTAAAAAAAGCCGCGTAGCTCTAGGGACGAGAATGGCGTGTGTAGACCTCGCAAAACAGTTGGCAAGCCGTTGGGAAAAAATAAGTCTTTGGAATTCACAAACTCGTGTTTGACCACTGTGAACTGAACGTATGGCAGACAAGTTGTTCGCTTTCGATGCCACAACTTTAAACTGAGATTTAAGCAACAAAAAGGATTGTGAAGGATTGTCTTGTAAAAACATGAACAAGCAACTGAACTTTTTTGGAGTTTGCCAAGTTTGGTTTGCTGTGTAAAGATGCTTTTAGAAATAAAAAATACATATATCGTCCCTTTCAAGGAGTCGAAAATTCTCCAAGAAGTAAAAACTTAAAGTTTTTGTTCCTTCTTTCTCAGTGCGGAGAAAAAGGAATGAAAAACTGCCTTTCTCTGTACTCGCGATAGTAGTAAAGTTATTTACTCAAACATTTTATGTAAATAGATAGTCATGTATACGTATTTATTAATCACATTATTATAAATGTTAATCGATAACTTTATCCCTAAGAAGATTGACCTTAACATAGGGACCCAAAATAGGATTGTGAGGAAACAGCGTTGAATTGTAGTGCTATTAAATTTGTTCATGGTTTAAAAACAAGGCAACCATCGCATTTTTGGAAAGTTTTTTCAAGAAAAACAAAATTCTTGATCCCATTATAAGAAGTGAGAAATAAAACTCAAAGTGTTGCACGATTTTGCAGAAGAATCGATGTTGTATTACATTTAAGAAACAGGAAACGGAGGAGGGAGCTCCATGCTTACATTTGAGTAAAACGTTTTTCTTGTTTCTGTAGAGTTATAGCAAGAATACTCGTAGAAGTTTGGAAAACGCGAATCTGTTGTAGAATCACGACCCGCAGGCGAGTGAATGATTCCACTGCTGTTTAATATAGGGTCTTAATTTTTTTTTTTGCAAATATCTACTTGTGTTTAATTCTTTTGACTCTACAAAAACATGGACAAAATGTTTTCTATTTCCTTTAGGAAATAACTAGAAAAATTCAAGGTGTTTTCACAAAGTGTTAGAAGACATTCAAACGAAATTCATGTTCGTAAGCGTTTGAACTGATTCAAACTTCAAGGCTCTGGAAGACCGGAAGTGACGTAACTTGTCGCGTTTGCCGCGGTGAATCCGTCCACACGCATACGAAAAAAGAAGATTGAAAACGCTCCTAAAACGGACGACTGAAAACAGAGAATTTTGAAAGCGATGACGTTATAACGTTAGACAAGTTACCACGAGGTAGCATTTTCGATTGTTTGCAATGGAACTGCGTGTAAACAGCGAATATGAATAATAATAATAACATTTCGGCTTTAGGAGCACTTAAACAGAGTCTCAGTGCTCTTACAATTATGCAGATAAAAGAATACGGAACACTCGTCTTCAAAATCTTCGTTTTTAGGTAAAAAAAAAAAAAAAAAAAAAAAAGGATTGAAAACAGGTACGAGTGAACAGGGCCCAGTGGCGGATCCAGGATTTTTGAAAGGGGGTGGTTGACCTGACAGAACGATATCAGAACAATCCGAGACAAAATCGCCTCTATGATAGTTTTGTTTCCTTTCGTAAATTTCAGCTTAAAAGACCCCAAAGAGGAGGGTGGCTAGCCACCCAAACCACGCCCCTGGATCCGCCCTGAGGGCCTTAATTATCAATACAATGGCTTCCTAAGTGCGTTATTTGTCCCCTGATTGATTGATTGATTGATCGATCGATTGATTGATTGATTGATTGATTGATTGATTGATTGATTGATTGATTGATTGATTGATTGATTTAATAGAAATTTCTAAGCCGTCTTCTGCAAAATACACATTTTGGGTATAGCATTTTTAGTTTAATCCAAACAGTTTGGCCGAAAATCAAAATAGACAAATGATCAGTTGCTGGTATACTTCAGGAGGAGAACATGTCAAAAAAAATAATAAAACTGGTGAGGTTCAGAACTTGCTAACAGCCAGAGGTGAGGAAAAACGTAGCTGTTATTTTGAAAAATACGAGAAATTAACTACTGCTTCAACATGTCAGCCATTATCACAAAACATGTATCGCAAGAGAAGTTTTCTTTTATTCAATTATTTCCCAGTTATTGTTATAAAGAGTTATTATTTTTCAAAAAAAAGTTCAACAGTCCTCCATGTTTCTTGAATTACTCCTAAGAGAAAAAATGCATAGGACAAAATAACTATCTTTTGTTTGGGAAAATAATTTAGAGATATTTTAGCGACAGAACGAACCTGAGGACGAGTTTTGCGTTATATACAAGCGTGCTACATAAATCCGTGCGCAACGACAAACAAAATTTCGAGGGATATTTGAAATTATAGGAAAGTGAAAAGATCGTGTAAAATCGGGAAAAGTGAACTCATTCGTAGCAATACCCAGCTATTTATACAACGTTCCAATGAATGCCCGAATGGACGGAGTTGCTTAACAAGCATCTTGATTAACTCTTGAAAAAACTAGAAGGGAATCTGTGATGAAATGAGAAATTACATGTGATTACAAGAATGGTTTCGTCAAGATCTGTCTGCCTGACAATCAATTCGTAACGTAAGAAGAGAAATTAGTTGTCGATCACACTTATTGTGACCTACCTTTTCGCTCACGCTTGTGTCGTATTCAAATAACTCCGCGAAGTTTTCATCATTGAGCATATCGTTGTCGTCCGAAAAGTGAACAAATAATGAATCTTCCTCCTCGTCAGAACAGTCTGACTGTTAAACGCAACGAAAATTAAAAGTACATTTTTAACAAGGTTAATTGCTACGTATTAATTTGTTTCATTTGATTTAAGGAGGCTTGCAACAGTTTTTTTGGCCTTGGAGTGTATCTTTTGAGTCAACATTTTGCATAGAAGATAAACTTCGATTTCCTTGATACTACACCACCTTTTCAACAAATGATCAAGGTTTATTTTCTCACTGGTTTCCTAGCAACAGCTGTCACCATAGCAACGGTAATGGACAACCCCTCATTTAAAATAATGTCGAATATCTCGAAAACTAGTCAGACACTTTATGACGAAAAACTTAAACTATTTGAACTACTCAACCTACACAACTTGTATGTGAAATTAGGGAAAAATCTGTAAGAGCGTTTTCACGTAAATCATGATTCATTTTTTACGGGCTGATTTTGGTCATTCCTGCAATTTTCTCCAATATTTCAAGAAAGATAAAAGTTAACACTTTCTCTTTTCAGTTGAAGGATCTTTTATGATATCAAAACATTCTTAATGTACATTGAGCTTCCTAGGTGGTTCGATGTTAAGAAATAAGTGGTTTAAGCTAGCCAGAGCACATTAGGTTTTACAGGTCAAACGAAGAATAGAACAATCGCTCAAAAGAGTATTTTGAGCCAAATGTAAATCTGAAAACAAGACACTAACCTCTCTCACGTTTTCCATTTTTCCATTTTTGTCAAATCTCACTCGATGCTCCTGAGTCGATGTCCCATCAATCCCAGGCCCCGCGCTGCCCAGTTCAGCGTCAGAATCAAGTAAAGAGACTTCGTGTTCATCTGTCCCTTTTTGCAACGGGGTCTGTAAAGAGGCACGTTGTTAGACAAAAATAGCGCAATATTGCTCGCAACGTTACAGTACGTCTATCCCTAGTACTGTTCCATCAATTCATCAATGCTAACCCTCGACCCTCGACCCTCGACCCTCGACGAAAAGATAGACTCTAATTTGTGCTTTATTAGTGAATTTCAGGAGCTCATTATACGGAGCGTACAACTTCTATACTGTGTCTGTAATAAGATGTTTCTCAAGTTGGTTTATTTTAAATAACTGGGAGTCTTCCGAAGATCTCTGAAGATGACTCGAATGCTCCCGAAGGTATCCGAAAATGACCCGAAGGATTTCGAGATAACCGAAATTTGTACCCGACGTTTTCGACGATAACTGACGAAACTCTGAAGTAAAAAAGTTGCGTGAAAGGCTTAAGTTAAAATAACAAAGCTTGTGAAAACACCGTTGCACGCCGGAATACATGGGAGTTGGACGCCCGGGTATTAAGCCCTCGTGTATATCTGTTAACCTACTACGGAATTGTTGCGCGCAACAATTCTCTTGTCATCTATGCAGCCGTTATCTAGGTCACTACGCAACATTTCTCCAGGAGACTTTCCAAGATTTAAACTAGAAATCTGCAGACTATGAAAAGGGACCAAGAAAATTTCTCATGGAAAACGTGAGATATGACGGTAATATTGATGGTGTCAATTTTTTTTCGCATATCGAACTTTTCATAAGTTGATCCAATAATAGAGTAAATCTGAAGTGGAACAACGTCTTTGCTTTTTCGTGTACTTTCTGATGTAATTAATGCCAATTATTTTCAAGCATTTCTGTAAGATGATTTTTAAGCTTAACACTTCATTTTGATTGGAGAAGTAACATAGAGATTTCTTTAAAAGGAGCAGCAATTTTGATGTATTTCCTCGGTTTCCCGATCTCACGCATGTTTTTTCTTCTAAGCAGACCGCTGCAATCTTTTGATCCTAAAGCCTTACTTTCAGTTTCTTTTCGTACTTACTTCTCAATTTGCAGTAATTATTAATTCCACTTACTAAGACAAAGGCAGTTCAAAGTTCCACACACCTTTAGAGAAGCATTTTCTGTACGTAACTTCTTAATCATTCGAACATGGTCTTTTTTCTTCGATATAAGCTGTTTGATGAGGGCCCTGTAACATCAAACAGCACAAGCAGAGGATAGTTATTTTCATAGAGTGAATCTGCTCTCACTAATTTAAGTTGCCGATTATTGTTTTTAGGGAATACGTTTAAACACACACACACGAAAATAAACACCCTATTATACTAATCACTGGAAAAGTGATTAGAAATGCATCTGAACAGAATGTGATTTCCACAGTCAAATATATAAATCCTAAAGTGTGACGATTGAAATAAAAGTTATAGAGCAGTACGTCTGTGGGTAAAGTGTGACCATTCAAACGAAAGCTACTGAGCAGTACTTTTCTGTGGTGCTGATTATTATGTTGCACAAGGTGATTCTAACTTTTAAGTTTGTGGATGAAATCCTAAAGTGTGACCATTCAAATGAAAGCTACTGAGCAGTACTTTCCTGTGGTGCTGTTTATTATTCTTTATTTGGTGGTTCTAACTGTGGAGTGTGTGGATGAAATCCTAAAGTGTCACCATTCAAATGAAAGCTACTGAGCAGTACTTCTCTGTGGTGCTGTTTATTATGCTGTACAAAGTGGTTCTAACGGTTGAGTCTGTGGATAAAATCCTGAAGTTTAGCCATCCAAGTGAAAGTTATTGAGCAGTACTTTCCTGTGTTAATTAATGTCCGTTTTTCGATTCAAGCAAACAAACAGACAAACAAACAAAAACAAAACAAATGAATTAGACGGCAGATTGTTTCCCACTCACTGGTTATCTCGTATCTCCTCTTTCAAATCTTCATTCTCAGCCTGCAGGTATCCAGACATCCCGGTAAACTTCTCGTCACCAGCTATCTCCTTCCAGATGTCAACATCCTTTTTCAGGAGTTCAATCTCTCTGTGGAATTTTTCGTTCTTTTCTTTCTCATCTTTAAGCTGTTTCTTTAGTAGAGACTCTCCCTGGAAAGGTCATAAAAAAAATGTAGCTCACACACGTTGAAATAGTTGTGCACAGTGCGCAATAACATCGTTTCAGATAACGGAAACACAAACTTGCGCACAATATTAGAGATAATGGATACACTTTTAAATTGATGCGCGCAATGCTACATACAATGGACATGCTTTTAAATTGATGCATATAACGTTACAGACGATGGACACAATTAAATCGACGTGCGCAAAGTTACAGACGATGGCCCCACTTTTAAACTGATGTGTACAATGTTACAGACAATGGAAACGATTATGTTGATGTGCGCCAAGTTACAGACGATGTTCATGCTTTTAAATTGATGTGCAAAATGTTATAGAAAGTGGACACACTTTTAAGTGACGCGCACAATGTTAGAGAGAATGGACACAATTTTAAAGAGATCCGCACGATGTTATTACTTTTAAAGTGGTGCGCACGTTATAGATAATGGACACACTTTTAAATTGATGCACATACCATTACAGACAAAGGGCATACTTTTAAATTGATGTGGTTAGTGACAATGAACACATTTTTAAAGTGATGTACACATGTCACAGATAATTAACAAATTTTTAAAGCAATGCGCACCATGTTACAGACAATGGATAAACTTTTTGATATAAAGGAACACACTTTAAAAATGATGCCACAATGTTATAAATAATGAACACACTTTTAAATTTATGCGCGCAATGTTGCAGACAATGAACACACTATTAAAGCGATACGCACAATTTTGCAAGCAGTGATGCTTCGCACAACATTACAGACAGTTGTTGGACGCAACACGCCGACGGTTCAACATTAGACTCAACATTGTGAGCAACAAACTCTATCCTCCGCAGAGGCTCCTATTAGTAAACACCAGTGAAAGAAAAACGGGAGCGGTAGCGCTGGACAGAGAAAACGGAGGCGCGGGGAACAATGGGAGGGCTCTGCGGAGGAGAGAGCGTGACAAACACATTGCATCCCGTAAACTGTTGCTTGGAATTTTGCACGTGATGCTGCAGAAGATGAATCGCATTGTATCGCCTTTCTAATCAATATTGCTTGAAATAATGCAACGTTCTGTGGCATGGACACATAATGCAATTTAAAAATTGCGTGCAATGCTGACCGTAACGTTCAACAGTGAGCCTGGACCTTAAACGGACACTATCTGGATAAGACATCGAAATTTCGCCCACCTAGTTTCCATCTAATGTTGCTAGATGCCACCACATGTACAAATTAATTGGATAAAAAGATTCTTCAGGGCAAACTGAACAAGTATTTTGGGTATCAAGTGCAGGATTACAGTTCATCGACTTTGATTTTTTTAAATGAAAGTTTGAATTCTTTGGTCGTTATTTTGTCTCTCTAAGTCATACTTCTTTGTTTACATTACTTTTGGTAATTGTTTTGGCGATTTTAAGATGACAATTTAAGCTTAAAGCAAGCCCCTGGCCATACTTTAGAAAATACGACATATCAGTCTAGACACTGTCCTTAAACCCTTAAAGCCACAGCATCATTATAAAAATTCTCCTCACTCGTCCACGTACATTTTGTTGAGTACTACCTGGGAGAACTTGTTAAAACATCAAGACAATTCTTTGGTGATAACTTCCTTAATTCTTTTATACTGCATGTGTTGTATTACGTAATATATTGGTATGATAAGGAGAAATTTAAGGCTTATCACTACTGGGGATTAAAGGGTTAATTTTGCAACACTGCGCGTAACAATTTCTAGGTTGTAGACACACTGTAGTCTAGTCACAAACAAACTCAACGTAAATTTGTAATCACCTTCAACAGATGTTGTGATGATTCCTTGATGTCAGACGAATCCTCCGCAATTTCCTTCATTTTTCTGCCATTTATATCTCCAAACAACTTTTTCAATTCGTCATACCCGTCGCGCAGCCTTCCATAGTCCTCTTGCAACTCGTCATATTTCGTTTGGCAAAGCGCGAGTTTGTCATTAGTAATCTTTACTTTATCGTTTGCTGTTTTTAGCTCGTACCAGTGCTTTCTTCGCACATCTTCGGCTTGACCTTCTAGCTCATCAATCTTGACATTAAGCTTAGTATTTTCAAGCTTCGTTTCTTCTAACTGCGCCGTTATCTCAACAATTTTAACTTCGGTTTCTTTCAAGTCGCTCAAAGCCTTGTTTAACTTCTTGTTCAAATACTTCTCCTTTTCGGTCGCTTGGGAAATCTTTGCCATCAAACGATTTTCAACGTCTTGTTTCTCTTCTTTTAGCTTCGTTAAATCCTTCTTGGCTTTTTTTAGCACCGGATAATACTGCGCAACTTTGTTTCGAAGCTCAGTTACATCATCGTTGCTGTCAGTTTGCCGTGCTGGAGTTCCGTCAGCTTCTCTACCCTGATCGAATTTGAAATCCAAACGTTGCAACTCTTCATATTCTTCAGCGGTACAAAACTTCTTCAAACCACATTTCATCCTCTCTAACGCTGCGCGACTTGTTTCGTTTTCATGTTGAGCTCTGGCGAGTTCGTCTTTAACACCGCGAATATCATCGTATAGCTTTTGTTTTTCTTCACAAGCTGAGGAAATTACGCTCCTATAATCAGCAGCCTCCCTCTCAGCTTCCCCTATCCTCGACTTCAATCCTTTAATAGTTTCTTCAAACGCATGTATTTGAGAATCGTTTTTCTCCAACGCGCACATGTATTCATCTTTCAACATGGTGACTTCCTTCGCAATGCTTTCTCTTTGCTCCGTAGAACTCTGTTTGATCAGCGAGATCGCGTTTTTGAAATCATCGGTGACACCCGTGAAAATTTTTCGAATATTCTGCACGAAACAAGGGCACGTAAAATCACTCATGTCCACTCGTTTTTCTAGTCCCGTCTTTCTCTTTTCAGATGAATTTGACCCTGCTTTTTCGTCCGACGTTGCGGAAACTTTCCCCTCCTTCTTCGACGTTTTCCGAAGTAGTTCAGCTTTTTCTTTTTTCATTTCATCGTTTTCCTTCAAAAGCTCTTCGACAAAAGCTTTGCTCTTTATCTCGCTCTCCCTTTTCTCAAAGTTCTTCTGCAGCTCCTCGTAATCTTTTCTAACATCTTCCAATAACTTTTGCATCGTTTCTGTATCTTTCTTGCTTATAGCCAGTTTCTCTTTCAGTACTTTCACTTCATCACTTCTTGCACTGTCTGGCAAACAATTCACTTGGCAGTATTGATCTCTCCTAATTTTCTTGGCTGAAGTCTCCCTTACAACCTTTTGTTTCTTTGCCTTCAGTGAAACAACTTCTTTGTAGTGTGAGCTTTTGCTTTCTTTATCTTGTTGTTCTGCCTTCTGTAGAGCGCTTTCTTCTTTAGAGTTTGACGTTTTGCTTTCATCACTTTGTACTTTAATTTCTTTATCTTTCTTTTCTGTTTTCCCTGAGAAATTTTCTTCTTTAGAGATTGAGGTTTTGCTTTCATCACTGTGCATTTTGATTTCACCTTGCTTTTCCGCCCTCAGTGAAACGCTTTCTTCTTTAGAGATTGAGTTTTCACTTTCGTCACTTTCTAACTGAATTTCTCTAACATCTTGTTTTTCAGCCTTCAGTGAAGTAATTTCTCCTTTACTTTTTGAGGTTTCGAGTTCATCCTTTTGTATTTCAACTTCTTTATCTTGCGTTCTTGCATTCTGTAGAACACTTTCGTCTTTAGAGTTTGAGCTTTTGCATTCTGCATTGTTAATTAATTGTTTAACTAATTTTTCCACATTTTTAAATTCTTTTTCTTGCTTTTCTGCCTTCCCTAAGTCACTTCCTCCTTTAGAGTATGAAGTTTTGCTTTGAGCTTTGAGTTTTGTTTTTGAGTTTGAGCTTTTGCATTCCGCATTGTTAATTAATTGTTTAACTAATTTTTCCACATTTTTAAATTCTTTTTCTTGCTTATCTGCCATCCCCAAGACATTTTCTCCTTTAGAGTACGAAGTTTTGCTTTCGCAACTTTGCACATTTAATTCTTTATGTTGCTTTTCTGCCCTCGTTGATGTATTATCTTCTTTGCGTGAATCACCTTCGCTCACAAAGCGCTGTGAATCCTCACTCAAAACTTCTTTCTCCGTTTCAATAGTTTCGCTTTTCGCAGACTCAGAAAAATCTTCACAAATTTCACCAAGTGAATCGTTTGGATCTGTGCTGAGCCAGACTTCACTTTCTTCGGTAAATTCACTATTTGATGGTGGTGTTACTTCACTCATACTTAACTTCTGTGAAGTCTCTTTACTTTGATCGCCACAGTTGTTAACTTCCATGCTTTCTGTTGTTGAACACATAAGCGCATTGGGCGGCTTTTCAGATCCCGCGCTTAGCTGAGAAACTCTAACTTCGATGGGTGATTCCGTGGTTCCTTTCTCCACTGAATCCATTTCGCCGAGTTTTATTTGACCGTTTTTCGCCTGCTCGTGATTGGTTCTTGCATTGGAATCAACGATTAAACGTCATAGACCCCTATACAAAGAAATGACGAAAGAAACTGCGCGTGCTGTTTTACCCAAAATGTGTGCGTCAGCAAGATAGAGTCGTCCCCAGGGTCTTTGGTTTTGCAATTCAAGATGGCCAGATCTCATAAACAAAAACTTTGCATTCAGAACAGGTTCAGTTTAAAAAAAAATTGTTAAAAATAATTATAAGCGTCACTGGAGCGCCCTAAAACACAAAATGATCTTTACTCAAGCTGAAAAAAGACAGAGAAAAAGAAAAATAAGAAATGATTTTGTTAGATAGACCATTCGACTTAACATACGTTTTCAAAAATCCACCTGTTTGAACAACAATCTATCAAAATGTATACAATAAAAGAGATACTGTTTTTTTTTTGCAATAGCTATTTTGATGTGTGCACACGACAGGCCTATATATGGATTTGGAGCGTAAGAAGCCTTTTTTCACGAATGAGCCAATGAGTTAAATCCAAAGTGCTCGCGCTTTTATTTACAAGAAGAATCACTTTAGAGAGAATAAATACTACTACTAGTGTACTAATAATAATAAATTCCTGTAGAGCAACATAGGTCACGCTTTGCGCCATATGTGGCTAACTTTCTATGCATTTATACGTTGTACACTGCAGATGATAATAGTTTTGTCCAATATAGGGACCGTTCATTTTTTATGGGGTAGGGGGGCTGGTGGGATTTGATGGGTAGTACCTGTAAAATATAATGACCCCCCCTCTACATTAGAAATTTTTTACCTGGCCCCTTCTTGTAGTCCTAAATATTTGAGATGACCTCCCCCCCCAAAAAAAAAGAAAGAAAGAAAAAAAGGGATAAGGTAAATCTAAAACATGACCAAGCTTAAAATAAATTTAACAGTCAATTTTAACACTCAAAAGGTGATTTTCTGGTAGGGGTTCCAGCGGTATCTTCCCCTGGAAAATGTTGAAAATTTAGAGATGCTCTAATGCAATTTGCTGCATTCTGAAGTACATAAACAGAGAATTCATTCCGGTTTAAAGCATTATTTTGGACATTGTTATCAGTTGTTCAGTTGTTTAAGAATCAGACTAGCAGAGGCCAAAAAAAGAGTTGACATTCCCCTAGCTGTATTTTGTAATGAAACAGTTCGTCGGGTAGAGTTGCCGTTGGGTGTATAACGAAGTAGGGGGGCCTGGGGGCATTCTCCCCCGGGAAAATTTGAATTTTCAAAACCTTAGAAACGCTATTTTTGGTCTTCTGGCACTGATGTTTGCATTATTACAGAAGCTGTCACTACTGAACTTTAAGGCAATTTTTTTGGTGACCTGTACAGCGCCGCAAATGATCCCGAGACCGCAAATGATCCCCGACCGGAAATGATCCCCAAATTGGACCGCAAATGATCCCCGACCGCAAATGATCCCCAGACTGGACCGCAAATGATCCCGGTAAAAAGGGAGGAACGGCGTGGACAGCAAAATGGCAAGGAGAGCCTCCCCTTTACACACCATATTTTTTTGGCTGACCCCCCCTTTGAAGCTATATTTTTTTGCATGACCCCCCCTCAAATCCCACCAGCCCCCCCCCCCCCACCTCATAAAAAATGAACGGTCCCATAGTAATAAGAGTACAAACTCTTATATATACCAAGGAAAACATTTCCAGCTGTGGGAAACCAAATGACACTTTGAAGCGCTATTAAAGATCTCAAAGATAATTTTCTTCGATTCCGTTTTAGTAAAATTCGTTTAATTTCACCTTTGATTTTTTGTAAGTATTTCAGCAATCACTTAAAATGAAGAACTTCACAATAAAATTATCAAGTGAACACGAACCAAATAGACGACAGAAAAACACGACGTCTGAGTTGGCTTTTCAAAACTGATTAACAAACATATACGACATGAATACGAGTCCCGAAAAAACGGTCGGAAGGAAAAAATTCCTACTACTGTACAGTACCATTTTACCATTTTCACTCCTGTGGAAAAAAAATCCAAATCCAAAAATCAACATTCATCTATTGTTGTTTAACAATAATCGTCACAAGAGATTACGCAAAG
Source organism: Siderastrea siderea (assembly GCA_964030785.1). Classification (NCBI taxonomy): domain Eukaryota; kingdom Metazoa; phylum Cnidaria; class Anthozoa; order Scleractinia; family Rhizangiidae; genus Siderastrea; species Siderastrea siderea. The sequence goes on from OZ034979.1 coordinate 10,426,690, forward strand.
AAGATTTACAATTTAAAATTAAAATACAAATGGACTCCAAATCAAATATTTACTTTTTACGCTCAATTGACCAATGACCGCCTAACGAGAGCGTGACATGTCACGCTACGAGAGCGTAACACTGGTAAACATGTGGCTATATTTAAACACAGCTGATAATGCACGAGTTGTATTCGCGATAATAACTGGTCATTCAAACGCCGATCACTTGTTCTTGAATACGGCGATGAATATATAATTTATACACCCCGGCAAATATCCCAAAGAAATGGAAATCACTCCAACGTAGAAACAAGAAGCGAAGTGAAATGTGCCATGCCAAGAATTTCGACTGTGGTCGTCTTCCGGGCGACTTTTGCATTAGTGTTGTTCATTTTAATGGGACAAATTCTACTGTTTACACTTACGCGGTGTCGTGGATTAGTAGAGGAAGAACTAAACGCGAAAAATCGTGAAGAGGCGACCGAGAATTCTTCGGAGAAAATTTTACTGTTTACAGAGAAGATTCGACGGCTGAAACTCGATGTTGGCAATCTCAAACGCGAGAACGCTGCCCTGAGCAACGTAATCCGTGATTTATCTGCTCGCAACGAAGAAATCTCAACAGAGTTAAGACGACTTAAAAGCGTAGAAAAAGTCACGATTGCCCAAGAGCTGAGCAGTGAGAAAAGCAAAGTAGCGAAGGGAGAATTTTTGAAAGGCGACCCTGTAAGGACAGAATTCGAGGTGGTTCCATTTGACGGAGTTGCTTATAACGCGATTTATCAAGTTTATCACGGTCTGTCGGGTAATCCCGCCGAGAGACCCTACGGATACAAAGGTAAAGAATACTTAGAAGTAATGAAATTCGCCGTGGATTCACTGAACCAAGATTACGAGGGAAAACAATTTGAAGTCACGGCAGTGGACCTTGTCGATGGATTAATGCGCGTGGATCGGATTCACGGATCGCAGTACGACTTCTATTTCGGAACAGCGAACAATAAAGTTTTTCACCGAATTAAAATGCGACGATCGTTTGGTCCTTTATCCCTTGCAGGAAGTGTAGAAACAATAGATACTAATAACGAGTTAATCAACTTGATACTTCCGCTATCTGGACGTCTGGATAAATTTAGAACATTCCTGGACAATTTTGTGGATGTTTGCGTGAAATGGGACCAGCAAGTTTTTCTCACTGTCGTATTCTTCGGCCAGGAAGGCAAAAAGGAGCTGCAATCCATCATGAAAAATGTCTCCCAGGCGGAGAACTTCACAGATTATAAACTGATATTTACAGATGAGCCATTTTCCAGGGGCTATGGACTACAGCAGGGGGCAATCTCATGGGAAAAAGGAAATGTACTTATGTTCTTTTGTGACGTGGATGTGTATTTCTCAGCCGCCTTTTTAAACCGCTGTAGATTACACACCACCCCAGGGGTAAAAGTTTATTACCCCGTGGTGTTCAGTTTATACAACCCTATGATTGTATATGGCGGGTCGCCCCCTCCCACTACAAACCAATACCGGATAAACCGCGACACTGGTTACTGGAGGGATTTTGGCTTTGGAATGACATGCCAGTACAAGAACGACTTCTTAAAAATTGGCGGTTTTGACCTGTCAATCAAAGGGTGGGGGATGGAGGACGTTAAGTTGTACCGCAGCTACCTTGCCAGTGACTTGGTTGTTATACGGGCAGCTGACAGGGGAATCTTTCACTCGTGGCATCCAAAATTTTGCAGTCGTAATTTAACTCAGCCTCAATTTTTGGCCTGCATAAAAAGCAAAGTGAAATCTGAAGCATCACATTCACAGCTTGGTCTTTTAGCCTTTGGTGGAAAGATTTTTGATGAAAAGGAAACAGACTGGATCCAACAACTTCAGGCCTCCAAGAAAAATGAGTTAAGTAAGAAGAAAACCTGATACTCCCTTACTGCCTTGTTTCAAAATTGAATTTTGTCCTTTATAGTCAAAGCCAGAAACTGAATAATATTTATTGTCTGGAATGTTTATCGTGTTGTAAGGAATCCCTGGGGGGCAGCGACAGTGAGTAGGAGGCTCCCAAATATAAAATGTGATGGGAGGGTTTAGGACAAAATTACAAAAATGAAGCCTGCAGCTAGAAATATTCTGTTACTTTTTGGGTTAGAAGTCAGAAAAACACGACAGGAAATGTAACTTCTTGTCACAATATTCTTTCATTGGTACCTCTTAGGGGTAAAACAATTTTGAGTCAATTGCCCATGAAACAAGAGTAAAGTACCTGAGAATCTTTTAGCAGCTCCATTCAAAGTTTCTGACCAGGGCCCCCTCACTTTTACATCAAAGCTCCCCCCCCCCCCCCACCAAGGGAACTAATTAGATGTAAGATAAAACTGCAAAAGAAAAAGGAAAAAGCTGTGAAGACATCTGCTTTTTTGGCTTGTTTGTTACTTGTGAATGCCCTAAATACTAGAGGTATTTCTTGTTTGGGCAGCCAAATGTGCGCTTAGTATCTAATATCTTCTGATATCTGTGTTGCGAGGTACACAGGTTATTTGCTGCTAGATTTTGTCATACATCTGATTTGTTGCTACTTGTAGCCTAAGCTCCATTGTTTGGGTTTCATGTAAGCATCTTAAACTAGAAAAAAATCACACAAAACCCAAACAGGGGGCCTTCTGACAAACAATACAACATTCCAGAAATTTTTGGTATTGAACTGTACTGTCTATAGCTATTAAATAAGTAATAACTTTTAAGTACTATGCCATTATATTGGATGAAATGCAGAACTGTTATGTCAACGATTTATTTATAATCCTTTTAGCCCTAATATCAACTGGCAAATTCTCCCCACTGCTCTCCATATATTTCTCATGGAATTAGTTGTGAGAAATTAATTACCGGTAGTTATGAAGACAATCATTCCCTTCATCCTCACAACCTGTATGTTGGCTCGTGTATTGATACAACAAGGAGAAATTAGGTGCTGGAGATTGAAGAGTTAGTCAGAGAAGATAACAAAATGCTATAATTACACCCCAAAAAGGCCAAAGAATATTATACATTGTGTAAATAATGTGGGATATAGAACATAAACAAGAAAGAAGAATAGTATAAAATGGGGCAGTCCCTCATAAGTGGAATAAATAGGCACAGTTCAGCCTCATTAATACAGACATCCCAGCAAAGACACAAACTGAAGTGCAGTTCCAGAAAATATCCATACCCACCCATGGATGGTCACTGGAAATTCCAGGGGAGGTGGGGTGGGGGGGGGGGGGGTTCTCAAAAGCCAAAATTTTTAAAGTGAAGTGTCAAGCTAAACTGGAATTTCTAAAGGGGGGGGGATTCAAACCAAAAAAAAACATCTTTGAGGGAGGTTATGGATATTTTCATGGGTCCAGAGGAGCGAACTTCGAGCAGACATTCGGTATTCATTACGAATGACAACCAACATAATTTGTTGTGGCCTTGTGTCACTCAGGTTACCTATTATATGTACCGCAGGTCAAATTACTGTCATGGGCTCTTAGGTTCACTCAGATCGACTTACACTAAATAATACGGTCCTTCATGCCTCATTTGGAAAGGAAGAAAGGGCAACGGTTTAACAGTCCGCGGAAGAATGGTCTGCAGTTAATAGCAATTTTCAATATGGCGTGCTAAGCGAGCCCAAAGATTGAGAAATACAGCGTGTGGAAAGAGAAGAAAGCCTTTCAAATTGGATTCCCCAAGATCACATTGGGCAAATTTATTGGACAAAATGACAAAGTTTATAATATATTTTACAAAGTAATATAAGATGTACGAAGGGTAATTCCTACGTTCAAATTTAACTCCTCTGTACCCTGCCCTACCCAATTTCATTTTCGTCACTTTGAGGGCTTAAAGGTTAAATAATATGGGCAGTTGGTCCCAGTTTAGAAACCAGCATATTTCATTCATGAATTTTAACTTTGGTGTACATAATTTGGTATAATCTGGTTTGTTCTTTCATTTGGTGTCAAAATTAACAAGGTTCAACTGTGCTTGAAATAATTGAATTTATAACAGAATTTGATTTAATTTGCCTAGAAAAAATATACTTCAAATAATGGTTAAATATTATTCAAATAATTCAAATAAGGGTTAAATATTCTCCAAAATAAAAATTCAATACAAGGCATGGCGAGGGTATAAATATAAAGATACAGGTGTATTACAAAAATTATGAAATGTTAATTTATCTCAGTTTAATAAACAGTTCCTTTGAAATCAAATTTATAAGAAATGGTGATATTATTTTTAAATAATATGGGATGGTTAATCTACTTCCTGTTGATATTAAATAAAAATTAATATCTTATTAAAGACAAAAAGAGAAACAAATTTGTTTGCTTTTTCAATTTTTTTCATTACAGTCCTACTCTGTCAGCTGTGATAAGCTTCCAACTAAGGGGCCGATAACATGATTAATTTCAGCCGGGACTGAGATTTCAGCTCGACTTCCTGAACAAATCTTCTTAAATAGATGTTTGCGATTACATGAAGACAGATTTCAACAGTTTTTGTAAAGCACTGTTGAACCACCGGGAAACAGTGCTAGATAAATGTATTATTATTATTATTATTATTATTATTATTATTATCATTAAATATTAAAGACAAACTTAAAAAATTTTGATGTCGTCATGACGCCATTATCAAGAGAAAAATAATTATTCTGATTGCGAGAAGACCTATTGAAAGTTGAAAAAAGTTGAAAAAATCAGCGTAAGGCATTAAACAAAGACCTTGGCACGAATAGAGTCGGTTTGCACGTTTAAATCTGGGACTAGCCTACGTATAAAAAGCATCTCTTTAACGAGGCAGTCAAACTTGTTCTTGCATTTGGCGAGCACATGAAACTGACTTATTAATCCTATTTCTGAAACTTTCACCTCTCATCTTAAGAAATCAAAATTTTTTCACTGTTTTCCGGGATCTTTTCCGAGGTTAAGAATATTTAAAATCGACGTTTCGATCAGTTTCACTGATCTTCTTCAGGCTGTTGTTAAAAATGACAATCATTTTTAACAACAGCCTGAAGAAGATCAGTGAAACTGATTGAAACGTCGATTTTAAATATTCTTAACCTCGGAAAAGATCCCGGAAAACAGTGAAAAAATTTTGACTTATTAAGTTCTTAAGAACCAAGGCATTGTGTTCGATCTTGTAGTGTTTGTAGATGGAGGACGCCTTTCTTTTATGACCATCCACGCGCTCGTGCAAGTGCCCATGGGTGTAACCAACATACCCTGCATCACACAGGTTACATTTGAACTGAAACACGATGCATTGTTGGCTAACAATAGCCTGAGCTTAGCTTCTCGCACTTGGAGATCTTGGTTTAGTTTCCGGCTAACAAACACAGGTCGTAGTGTTGTTTGGATCTTTGAAATGAGATTGTTAAGGCGTTTCTTAAGGATATTGGCTGATTCTTGATCTTTAAAGGGCAAAATGACTCTGATGGTGTTGTCCTGTGTTGGGGAGAGATGTTGGTCATCCGACATCTTGGAGTCAATGAACTATTTAATTGCTGTGGTGATTAAGCGCAAAGGGTACTTGAGCTTCAAAAACACTTCTGTCAAGCGATCGCATACTTCTGTTAAATGCGACCAATGCGGCGAAAGTCAGTAGGCTCGATCGAGCACAGTAACGATCAAACCTCTCTTATACCGATAATCCACATGGCTTTGATAGTGGAGTAGCAAGCCGGAATTGGTCGGTTTAATATAAACCTTCGTCTCAATTCTCGGGGTGCAGTTAATTAAGCGTACACCGATAAAGGGGAGTGAAGCGTCAGTCTCGACTTCCATTGTGAACTTAATTGAAGGGTGATAATCATTGAGGTTGCGTAAGAAACAGTCAGCTGACTCTCTATCAGGCATTATGGTGAGGGTGTCATCCACATAATGCCGATAAAAAGATGGTAGCTTTCCATCCTGCTGAAGTTTTGCCTCAATAGAGCACATAAATACATTAGCCAACAATGGGCCAAGAGGCGAGCCCACTGCAACACCATCAGTCTGTTCGTATAGAACCCCATCGAATTGAAAGAGTTGGTTGTGGGTGGCTACTCTGAGGAGGTCAACCAAATCCGCTCTGGTGAGGTCACATTTCACAGAAGAATGCGATCACTTGACAGAAGTGTTTTTGAAGCTCAAGTACCCTTTGCGCTTAATCACCACAGCAATTAAACAGTTCATTGACTCCAAGATGTCGGATGACCAACATCTCTCCCCAACACAGGACAACACCATCAGTCATTTTGCCCTTTAAAGATCAAGAATCAGCCAATATCGTTAAGAAACGCCTTAACAATCTCATTTCAAAGATCCAAACAACACTACGACCTGTGTTTGTTAGCCGGAAACTAAACCAAGATCTCCAAGTGCGAGAAGCTAAGCTCAGGCTATTGTTAGCCAACAATGCATTGTGTATCAGTTTAAATGTAACCTGTGTGATGCAGGGTATGTTGGCTACACCTGTGGGCACTTGTACGAGCATGTGGATGGTCATAAAAGAAAGGCGTCCTCCATCTACAAACACTGCAAGATCGAACACAATGCCTTGGTTCCTAAGAACTTAATAAGTCAGTTTCACGTGCTCGCCAAATGCAAGAACAAGTTTGACTGCCTCGTTAAAGAGATGCTTTTTATACGTAGGCTAGTCCCAGATTTAAACGTGCAAACCGACTCTATTCGCACCAAGGTTTTATGCTAATTTTTTCAACTTTCAATAGGTCTTCTCGCAATCAGAATAATTATTTTTCTCTTGATAAAGATGTCATGATGACGTCCAAACATCGAGGTGTTTTAAGTTTGTCTTTAATATTTACTTGTCTCTGCTTTAGCAAGTCTCTCTTGATTATTATTATTATTATTATTTATTATTTATTATTATTATTAAGAGAGTTTCAGCTCGGGCTGAAATTTCCAGCCTGGTTTGTGACATCAGGCTGGAAATTTCAGCCCGGTCAAGCAGGCTGAAAAACCTCATGTAATCACGATAAAATTTCAGCCCCACCTGAAATATGACCTTGGGCATGTGCACAGCTTGAGTTATGAATCTAAAACACTTCCCTGCAAACTTTTCCCGCAGAATTTTGAACATTGCACCTGGGCTGAAATTCGCCATGTGATCGCAAGAACATTTCAGCCTGGCGGGCAGACCGAAATTTCAGCCCGGGCTGAAATTTGCCAAGTAATCGGCCCCTAAGTAAGTAACCTCACAGGGAACCCACCACACGATAAGAAACTCCGGCTTTCCCCCATCTCACCTTAAATGTCAGTCAGTAGAGCATTAATCTGTTGCAGACTAAAATCCCACTGAGGTCTGAAAACAAATGTTCCTTTGCATGGGGTTGAGGGAGGTGGGAGGCCCTGTGCCAAGGTTAAAACCATTACCCTTCAATGTACTTTTCTTCATATTGTACGTTTATTCTTTCATTCCATACACCTAGAACAAAAAGTTCACCATTTTTATACCTCAACGATATAGGCCACCAAACTATAGGGAGTTTCAAGGACAACCAGCTCATTTACTTAGCTCACATGGTGACGTGTTAAAAAAAGTGGAATATTTACCACCTTTCTCTTAATTAACCAAAACATTTTTTCAAGAAAATTTGATCACACAGGCAGCTGTAGTACAGTAGCTGTAGCTGTCTTAACTAGTTCAATAAAAATGTGATTTTTATTTACCACCTACACGTACATATTTATATAACGGTTCTTTTCATCTGAAAACATTAAAATTATAACAGCTTAATGCTGATCATTTTACACATTCTTTACATGAGCAATGCCATCACCAATGTATTTTGAATTTTCATATACCAGCATATATAGTGCCTTTTGCTTTTAGATCAAATTTCGTTTGGTACAAATTGGCATTGGTTTGTCAATACATGCCTTTAAAACCAATATTATTACAATCATGCTATTTTGACATTTGAAGACATGGCAATATATTCACTGAGAGTTATGGCAATAAAATATCATTATTATAGTGAGAATATTACTTCAATGCCATTTACGTATGATGGCCTTACAAAAGCATCTGAAAGCTGGAAACGATTGATGCATTATAAGAATAAAAATACTGTAAAGCGAATAGTTTAATATTCAACCCAATGTGAAATTTTGAAACTGTCTTATCTACTTTTTTGTACATGATGCTTGCAATCAAAGCAAGCAGCTTTTTGCAGTACTGAAGAAAACAATCACTATAGGTAATGTGTAACTCTCTAAATCTCTTGCCTCAATTCCTTGGCAAAAGTATTTTAAGATTATCACGCAACGTCTAACAACAATGATTTGCATGCACTGGAATGAACTAATTAACTTTTTACAATGTTAAAATGTCTACTTGTTCATGCAATATGTGTCCATCTACACATTCAATATCTTCTTAAGTGACTTAATATAACTTGAAAAGTTTTCAGACATTCAAATATTGGGAGGAAATTGAATGTCTGAAAATGATTGTTTATTTACCGGCAAAATATGTTAAAAATTATAAATGAAGCAATCAAACACTAAAAAATTAATGTCTGAACTTATTCCCAACAAAAATATACCCAAGCCTTCTTATCATTTCTACCCCCCCTTTTTTTTTGGGGGGGGGAGTGTGTGAACTAGGAAGAACTTATCTATCTAAGTATGGGGGGGGGGGGGCAAGGAGAGAACATCCCCTAGTGGGTGGGTATGGCAACTAAGGCTATTAAATTGACTTCATGTAATTTAATCCAGTTAAAAATGAAAATCATGGAAAATGTTTCCTGGTGAAAAAGGATATAAAATTTGCTGACTTGGTAATTAAATTAGTTTCAAATAATAGAAACTTGTAACCATGTCAATGCAAGTAATATGTATAGTAATATATGGCTATCTAAGATAATTTTTATACAATTTATGTGTCTGTCACCTTACAATGCTATCATCATTTTGTAACAGTGCAATCACTAAGGGTAGGTACAATTTTAAGCAAACCAGTTTGTATTGCATCAACAATTCCATGGAATGTACCCAAATTTGTAAGAACTTCATGGGCTCCTTCCCTAAAAAAACACAGGATAAAAGGACTACTTGTAAAATCAACTAGATTTCAACTTTCAGAGTGCAGTGCAGCCTTATGTTGTTCCAAAGCTGCATTGAATTTCCACAGCAGATTTGTGAAAACCTACAAAAATTGACAGTTGCTAATTGAGCAACCCCAAAAGTAGTAATCCTGGAAGACGACAACCTCGCAAGTAACTTTTCACAATAAATTTTGGAGATCTTGTAGACATGTAAATGTGCAGTCAAAGGATGAGCCAGTAGTTGTGTACTAGTCTAGCTACAAGCAAGTGTGAAAATTGCTTGACTATGCTTTAGTGGATACAGGGATCAACTGCTCATAGCCTAGAAGTTGTGCTTCTCTATAAATTAAAGCGTTTTGAACATGTAATAAAATCACCCATACCTCATTAATGTTTCTACAGCCTTCTCATGTTGATGGCTAAGGAGATACATGACTGTCCTTAAACCGTGGCACTTGATCACATTATCTGTAGACTACAAATAATACAACAATTTAGTTAATCAATTTGTTTGTCACAAATTTACCACAAACAAAATCAAACAAAAATCTTATGTTTCTTTGTACCTTGAGGTGAGTCTCTACAATACTTGGAAGATAGTCAATCTGAGGAAGAACACAAGTGGTGCATTATTCTTTTACTGTAATTAATCACACAGAAAGGAATAAAATGTTCATACCTTTGGATGCAACATTTAGGGAATAAACTTACCAGAATTGAAGAATTTTGATGAAACTTTGCAAAGTTGCCAAGTGCTCGGGATACATGTGTCTGCAGGAAAATGTAGCATTGTAACACTCGCCAAAAATTTTGAAATCAGCACATTCAACACAGTTAATGTTAATTTTTTTCATGCCTTAGTCGATGAGCAAATGTTGATTTCATATATAAATTCATACCTGAATGTCTTTATGCCCTGTATGTGATGTTGTCAATGAACACATGGCTTGTAGGCAATCCCTAAGGGACATCTGACGCAAACAAGGAATGCAGTGCACGATTAGAATATTCAAACGAATGTTGCAGTTGTCATAGATTAAAACCAGACCTGGCAAATATCCACCCAGAAGACAGGGTTTCAGGGAGAAATAGTTAATTATCTATAGTAATTAACTATTTCTCTAACAAAATTGTCGTTATTTTAAAACTGGTACAGAATTTAAGAACACAGTTTCCTGACTGAAAAAATGGAAAACATGTGACTGGATCAAAAAACCAAAACAAAAAACAATTTAAAATAGGCTGCAAAGCAGTTAAACACTTTTTTGTTAAGAATCTCATAGGATTTAAGGAAATATACATTGTAATCATGCATAAAGTGTGGGTAAAATATAGCTTTTCATTTCCAGGAAGTCCACAATTTCTTTATGGGAGACAATCTGAAAATTGACAATTTGTTGTTGTCATGCAACAATGAGCAAGATTGGAAAGCCTGATAAATGCAGCAACATTTTTTGCTTCCATCAAAAACTTTGTGGAAAATATTTGACTGATAAAACACATTCATCTAACAATATAATTACAGTATTATGTTGTAGAGCAACTCCCATCAGATGAGGATGCTAAACATCCCAAGAACTGTTTTGGGCCAATGAATTATTTGATATGTTGTACAATGTCATCACAGTTAGCAAGGCCTTAAACACAAAGCGAACCTACAAAAGGGAGTCTGAGGTGTTCAGCCTGTCAATCACAAATCCCAAGGGGTGCCGATGGAGGCATTTGATTGGCTCACTTGCCAGACCAAAAGGGACGTGCTTTCGAGTTGAACATTCTCGCATTACTCACAAAATTGGTAGCTGCGATGAACAAGATAAATAGTTAGTTTATCCTCGGCGAAACGGGTGGATAATTCTTGGATAATCGCATGAATGGAAATATCGTGTATGTTCAGCCCAAAGTTTTGCTATAACAATTTTCTGTAGACGAAAAGAGCCAAGAGGTGAAACACCAGGCGCTATAAAAACAAAACAAAACTTTTGCAAAACAAAACGAGGTGTAAAATAAACCAAACAGCAGTCTAACTCTTCACAGATTTTTGGGGGAAACTATTACTTCTATATACTGGTTTATAATAAGATCAAGCCCATGAAAGAACCCAAAGGGTGAGGGTATTATGAACAAAATAAATCATAGAATCCAGCAGTGGATTATAAACCAACAGTAATTGCAGCCGCGTTTGAAAAAATGCCCCAGCAAATTACATCTTCACAGATTGATATTCAACTTCAAGTCTCGAACTAAATTTGTCACTCTTTGACTTTGGTTTATTAATAGTTTAGTAGCCTGTTCCAGGCATACAGATAGTGGAGTGGGAGCGAAAAATAAAGCGAGCGAAAGAGCGGGAAAAATACGATGGGAGACTGGGGAAGAGGATGAGGGAACGCCTGTGAAATTAATTTTAAAAAGCTCATGACGGTATACCAGAATCTGGTATACCCTCTGACTGGCCAAATTTGACACCTCCTGTCAACACCAGAGGGTTGTTGACGCAGACAAGAAATGCGATATGGCGTGCTGTGCAAAGGTCATCCACCATCGAGTCACGCACGGTTGAATAACTGCACGGCAAGCGCTTGACGATTTCCCAAATGTGGATACTTTACAAATGGAATAAAAAGATTGTCTTCAAAACGTGTTTCTGGAAAGAGGTCTCATCGCCATTCTTCCAACAGGATTTGGAAATAGCTTGATCTTTCAACTTTTTCCAAGGTTAATCAACGCATTGCAAAGAAACGCTGTTTCTAAGATAACTGTGGTCACTCCGCTTGTCGCAATCAGGAAAGACCAAGTAGAACAGCTTCAAAGCATCGGAATTAGAGCACTGGCTATTGGAGTAGACGAAGAAGACGACGAAGAATGAGCAGGAAAAATAGATCGGCTAGATTGTTCATGAAAGTCCTGAAAGCCTGCTATCTAAGGAATGGAGAAAAGAACAACAAACACATCGTAGCCATCGCAATCGATGAAGACAACGAAGTTCATTCCGTCACAGAGTGAAAAGCTTTCTATTCATCAATTTGTTAAACCAACGTGTATATAAAGTCATCTGTGATTCTCGTTACCGTTATTGGTCCAGTAGTGGAGATGACATTTGCGTTTCCGTATCGCAGAAAATTTTGCAATGTTCATTTGGCATGTCAGATTTCTTAAAGCATCATTTACTTTTGCCAACGCTTCAAACTTGGGTGAAACCTATAACTCTCTTGTTTACTTTGACCTGACCCTGGGTTCATGTTTCTTTGTCGCTGTTGGCGGTCTAAAGTGGGCAGCGTGGGCTTTTTAAAATTAATTTCACAGGCGTTCCCTCGTCCTCTTCCCTAGTCTCCCCTCGTTTTTTCCCCCACTCTTTCGCTGGCTTTCTTTTTCGCTCGCGCTGCACTATCTGAACGCCTGGAACAGGCTAATAGTTTGGCGGTAAGGAAGCTGTTTTGGTCTGCAGAATATTAAGATAACTAGTCTTGGGTTTATCAGTGTTTATCTCGAGTTTATCAACTCCAGTTGAGAACTGTTATGTCGGCGTCTACCATTATAAAATTAGATTGGAACCAACTGACCATTTTAAGGGGGTGGAGCCTTCCCTTTTATAGCCTTGCTCTGTGTTTAACCAAGCCATGCAAGGCAGACCGAAAAGTATGTGATACAGAACAACACAACACTCCAGTATTCCTGAAATTGAGCCATATTACTGGGCCAGCCTGATGTGCCACATAACATAATGAAGGCTAAAGAGTGACCTGAAAAGACTTGTTTCATTTATGGTGATTCTATCTACTCTAATCTGTTGCAGGTAGGGGTGGAATGGGGGTACATTCATCTTTGTGTCAAACCCTTTTCTTGCCATGCAAGCAAAAATCTGTAACTACTGAGCAATGTGGACAGCTTTTTGGTCTGGCAAGGATTTTGTGAGCCACATGTCTCTAGTAAGAAATAAGAAGTTATCAGTTGATCAGTTATAAAGTGCATGTAGCATACCTGGTCTTGGTCTCCAGTTGCAAGATTAGCAATCAGACATGATGCATTTACAAGAACCTTGAAAAAAATGTTGCCAATTAAGTTAACCTATGTTAATGTTGCAGTATCAACAAGCGTCAAGTCCTCTTCAAATTGTTTTTAGCTCTTTGAATTCTCAGCAAATTAAAGTACTAGGTAAGGATAACACTTCTTCAGGCTAAAAAAATAAATTAAATAATATTGAGCTATGTTTGCTTCATGGTAACTGGTCTTTGCCAGCTAGTATAGAGTTAATTTGGAGCAATTTGGATTTTGAGGCTTACATTTTCATTTAGCATAGTACTAGTCTTCAAGCAAACCCTTCAATTTAAAACAAAAGCAAAATTCAATTTGATTTTTTACTATCACTGACTGATTTTAAACAATGTCTTGTGTGTTTTGTTATTGGTTTGTTTGTTTGCAATTTTAATTTTTAATCTATATTTTATTTTATTTTTTAATCTATTTTTTATCTAATTTTTTAATTTATATTTGTAACGTGCATTTGAAAACCTATGTTGAATTTGCGCGCTATAAATGCATATTCTTATTATTATTATTATTATTATTATTTATAAAGAGTAATTGTGATCTCTTAGCAGCACTTTAAATGCTTATTTGTCACCATACCTGCAGGTTTTTTGGTCCTCTTGTCAATGCTTCATCTAAACATCTCCCAGCTGTGAAATCCTCCTGCAATTTAGAGAAAACGTCCTATATTTTTAGATTCAACAAATTAAAACTCTCTTCCAGAAAGTCGTGATTTTCTGGCAGTTGTTTATGGAGGATTTTAAAATTGGTCATCGGGAATAATATACTTTAATGTGCTGGTTGAACCCAGGGATTTTTTTGTAGAGCTTCTCCTCCACCCCCCCCCCCCCCCAACGAAAAAAAAAAATAAGAATAAAATAAAACAGACTCACACAGGCCAGTAAAAGCAAAATCACATTTACCACATTTTGGTTTGGAGCAACTCGAATGAAAGTATATATCTCAGCTATGTTTCTTTGATAAAATCTATCTATTTTGTATAAAGTTAATCCCTTTGAAAACTTTTTAAGATCTTAAACACAGGCACTATTATTTCTATTTTATGTAAATCAAACCAATCTTGAATTTTGGTCTAATTAAACTAAGGACAACCAGTACAAACCATCTTTACCTGAACAATGCGATGCCTTTGCCAGTCTGTTCCGACAGACATCTGTGCCAATATCCTCAATGATATTTCTTGAATCTAAAGTTAAGAGCAAACTGTTAGGATCCAAAATGCCTGAATTATAAAGTCACTGAGCTTTTTATTTATCTACTTTTGATGTACCATTGATACCTTTTCATCTTGTGCCTTTGTTAATGCTAAAATTCTTGGCAGTGCATTCCGATTACTCTGCAGAAACAACAAAAAATAATTAATTATTAATAATCTCTATACGGTCATTGTTCATATCCAGTAACAAAAAAGGATGGATTATTTCTGATCTTCCAAAGCATCGGAACTCTACCTCTCTCTATTGATTTCTTTTGGGGGGAGGAAGAATTTTTTTAGGGGAAGGGAGGGGGTGGTGGGGGGCAGTTTTGCACTGTACAGGTTAATTCATGGTCTGGTACAGTCATTACCTCTATAGCTACACACATGCAATAATAATTTTTAAATCAGCATGAATACCCTCGTACCTGTTGCCATTTTAACACCACACCACAAAAGCAACCACTTCATACCTAAGATTGCAACTTGCAACACAATTATGGCGAGAGCATTGCAAGACAAGTTGCAGAAAACATTACATGCTTCAACATATCTCACAAAGCTGCGAAAAGTTAAGGACTAGTTTAGTTTTCTGGCAACTTGCACTGCTATTTTTCATTGCAAGACAATGAGAGAGTTACACAATGTGCAATTTTAACAGCAATTTCAATGGCAACTTGCTTTGCAACGGTGTTGCTTTGTCAGTAGCAGAAAAATTGCACAGTCCTTAAGAGTAAAAGGTTTAAAGTGCTAAGATTATATTGTAATTCAACTACTGGTTTAAAAAACTAGAAGCACTGACCTCTATAAGGGGTGCTAAGTTTCCCTGGTGTTCAACAATGTGACTTAATGTCATCAAAGCAAGAAGTGCTATGGCTTCCTTCATTGCACAGACCGTCAGCACAGGATCTAAGGCACCATCAGCTAGTGCTGTAAAATATGAAGTTTTGTGGAGTATAAGTTAACAAGAAATTCTGAAGAATTTACAGGCGGCGGATAGTCTCTCACCCCCCCCCCCCCCCTTTTCCTAAGGAAAAAGGTTTCTTAAAAAAACTTAAGTAGTTCGTGGTTTCTGGTGACCATTATGGACAATTTGCTCTTCCGGCATGTAAGGAAATAAATGTATGTAAGCATATTACCGCTGGCAGATGAAAGGTCAATTCAATTCAGGCAAATTCAGATATTCATGCGAATCCATTGACTTCTTTAATTTCCAAAATCGAGGAAATGGACACTATAATAAAAAGAAATTCTGAAGAATTTACAGGTGGCCGATGGTAACTCTGCCTGCTCTCTGGTGGACCCTCATGTACACTTTCTTAAAATTCCAAGGATACCCAGCACGTGAATCTGTGTGACCAAAACAGTCTGTGGCTATTTGAAACAATATTTTGACTAATGCTGTGACATATATTATCAAAGAAAGATTTTGGGTATTCTGAAGAATTTACAGGTGGCCTATCAATAGCAAGTTGTTGACAGGCAACTTGATATAATACGAGTTTTGTTAAATGGTCACGAAAACGGTAACAATTATTGTTATTTGTATTCTCCTACAATCTGTGCGCTGGACATCCGATATGGCGCACCATCACAATCTGTCACCGTATTCCCTTTAAAACCACGTTTTATAAACATGCCTGAAACAATTCTAAAGTTTTTTTGTCAATACTACCCTGAAGTTTTCTGTGATCATACATGGAAAATGAAATTTAACTTAAAAGATCTTCAAAAAAGGTCATCTTATTTATACACTAGCAGAATGTCCGGTATTTGAGAGACTGGATTTCAAGCCTGATAAAATCTATCTGTTTACGTCATTATAACAGCAAGACCATTGCTCAGAGGCCGCACAACCCCAAGAAGACTAAGTGAACTGATGGACACCAACTATGACAACAAAAGAAGAAAATGAAAAACAAAAAACGTCCATTTTATGAGTCGGCGCGACAAGCATGTACACATGACCACCGCCTAAATGTAAAATAGTTAATATATGTAATACTTAACATCTGACCTATTAAGTTTTGGCCATGTGGAAGAAAGGATCCGGAGGGGGTCTTACTGGAAGGGAGAAAATAACAGAGGGTGACAGGGAGACAAGACTTCCGGCTTTGCAAATAAAACATACACATTAATCTGGTTTCCTGCCTCAATTTTGTTGGCTCTCCCCTATTTGTACCTTTTGATTGTAAAATATTACACAATAATGTGTATTTTTTACCTATTTCTCCCACATCCTACTACCTTGGGAATCCTGCTTCCCACCTCCTCTTCTTCCTGTAGACTTCCCTCTTCCCTTTTTCCCATGTTCCCGCCCCCCTGTCCTGTCCACCTTAGGAATCTTGCTTCTCCCTTTCTCTTCTCCCACTTCCCGTAGACTTCTCTCCCCCCTTTCTTCCATGTTCCTCCCCTCCGCTGTCCTGCCCACCTTGGGAATCCCGCTTTCTACCCTCTCTTCTCCCACTTCCTGTAGACTTCTCTCCCCCCTTTCTCCTGTGTTCCCACCCCTCTGTTGGGAATCCTGCTTCCCACCCCTTTTTCTCCCACTTCCTGGACACTTCCCTCTCCCCATCTCCTGTGTTCCTGCCCCCTCCCCACCCCACCATTAGTGGGAAGTGCTTAGGGTTAAGTCAGCATACTTAACCTTTCAGTTACAACAAAGAGACAACACCCTCTTGAGCTGAATTTGAGCTAGTGTCAAATAAGTAAACAACTCAACTGACCTTGTGCTTTTAATTCAGGGGATTTGCAGAATATCATAAGTGCACTGATGCCATCAATTAGTGTCTGCTCCTGACTCTCATTCACAGTTGACAGTATGCTGCAACAAACAATATCAGTCCAAGAAAATCAAAATATCTATGTTGCTTAAGAAGAGTGAAAGGTGTTACATTCTGTGTGTTCCCACCCCCCCCCCCCAAAAGCTGGTTGTGCCCCAGGTGCAGCTTTACCTACTTCCCAGAATATGTGAGTGTTGTCAGTCTCCATCCCTGCAAACACTTGTAAAATTGTTCACTTTTAACGGTTCACAGGCTCAATTCTTTCAATTAATTAATTAGCAGAGTCACAGTCAGTCTAAAATGTACATGTAATATCTAGCATAGGCATACCTGCCAACCTTATAAAATCAGAAATGTGGATGAATGCCCCCCCCCCCCTACCCCAGTCCTGGGGTAATGCCCTGCACTCAGCTTTGAGTAGGGTCCAGGATGCTGCAGGGTTTTTGCATTAATTTTTAAAAATATTACCTGTACTGTACTGTTTTAGCATTACAATTCTCAGGTGGTGTTTAATGGTCTCAAGCACTACATGTATTGCACAAAACAATTTGATTTAGAACAGTCAAGACCAATCTTTAACAACCCAGTTCCAAATTTGTACAAAAGAAAATGTCTTTTTTCGTCTTGAAAATTGGAATATCCCAATTTTTGTCGATTTTGAAACTAAAAAATTGGGTCAGTTCCAATGAAATCAGGGCGGTTGGCAGGTATGCATAGGTCATCCAACTAACCTACACAAAGCTTTTATGCCTCCACATTTGGCCAACATGGAGTGCAGTGGAGGATGAGTGGAGAGTATCTGAAGTCCTGAGGCGACAGCAGCCTGGAAATTATCAACACAGATAAGGTCACGCAATTTGTTAAGTTTATTCTTTTAACTGCCATGAAAGTCCATTTTCAAAATGCCAAGGAAGATATTGCAAATATTAAATTTAAACAAACAGTGCCATAGGAAACCACCACTTTTTAAAGAGCTGTCATTGGAATATGAAGTTATCTGTAGTCTGTAGGAGTTGAGAGCTTGCCAGTGACAAAATGCGATTTTGCATGAACTCTAATGCCAGTTTGTGAGTTAGAACCACCTTGTACAGGATAATAAACAGCACCACATGTACGAACTGGTCAGTGGCGATTATCATCTTAAAGGTTGGATTGGATTTTAGATACTAACCAGTACTGACAAGTTAGAACCACCTTCTGTAGCCTAACAAACAGCTCAACAGGAAAGTACTGCTCAGTAGCTTTCATTTGAATGGTCACACTTTAGGATTTCGTCCACAGACTCAAAAGTTAAAACCACCTTGTACAGCATAATAAACAGCACCACAGGAAAGTATTGCTCAGTAGCTTTCATTTGAATGGTCACACTTTAGGATTTCATTCACAGACTCAGAAGTTAGAACCACCTTGTACAACATAATAAACAGCACCACAGGAGAGTACTGCTCACTGGCTTTCATTTGAATGGTCACACTTTAGAATTTTACCCACAGATTCAAGACATAGTACCACCTTGTACAGCACAATAAACAGCACCACAGGAAAGTACTGCTCGGTAGCTTTCATTCGAATGGTCATACTTTAGGACTTCATCCAGAGACTCAAAAGTTAGAACCACCTTGTACAGCACAATAAACAGCACTACAGGAAAGTACTGCTCAACATAGCATTAATTTATTAACTAACATGGTGTTACTTGACCAGTATGTGCTGTGCCATACTGAACATCCTGAGCAAGAAGCATACAGATAGTAAAAGCACCAAATTAAATACCTTTACTTCATCATTTCCACTTTGACTAAGAAATATCATCGTCTGGACTCCACCCATCTCAACAACCTGGTCATCAAAGTTGTACAGTTAGTAGTTTACGAAAGAAAGTATTTTGCCATGACCAATTCACAGTTTTTCCAAAGAAACAAATAACATGTGGGCAGGGCATGTTTTTACATCATTTTGTAAAAATCACGAACTCTCTTTCAGTACACAGCAGAACTCTAGAAAGGTTCAAATTATTGCTAGACTCAAGAACTCGCAAACTCTCTTTCACTGTACAGCAGAACTTTAAAAAGGTTCAAGTTATCTCTAGACTCAGAATTATAAAATATTCTTTTTTACAGAGCAAGTTTTTTAGTTTCATTTTTAATTCAAAAAATTCACTGTTTAAAAAATAAGGCTATTGTCTGGGCATTTTCGTAAAGGTTACAAGTTAAGCCAGGTGAAGTGATTAACCTCTGATAAGAGATTTTCTTTCCAACTTCATCCACCTCTCATCTTTGCTAGAAAACTCATAGACTAGTAAGTTTTCTGAATATTTCTTCTTACCTTTGTGAGTCCAGTGGGATCTTTGCACAACTCTGCCAGACCTTTGGCTGCTTCCAACTTGAAAGACTACAAGCAATAAAATAAGTTAAGAATTAACAAACCAATGTTAAACAAGCGGCCAAAATAGAATTTCACCACACTTTACAAAAAAATAATGATAATAATAACTCGCTAGAAACTAGAACTGTTCAAATCTCTTGATGTATAACCAAATTCTAGTGATCAACACCTGTTTCTCCTCTCAATATCAGAATTTTTTCAAGTGGACAGATGACAAGAATACAGAAAAACTTCAGTAAGATGATATTTTGTGATGACCCACCAAATTCTCAGAACAGACATCAAAATAAATAGTTGGCATTCAGTGAGAGGAATTGCCACTTCAATGAGATTAGGATTTTAAGTGAAAATGTTTCTCATTTTAGTTTTATCACTGTGGCAGTCTCACCATCTGAAGTGATCTTGATTTTGTCACAAGAGCTGTCACCTCAAGGCAGTTGTCACAAATTCTCTCAGGCTCTTCAAATCCAAGCTGTGGAAGGGGAACCTGTGTAATAGGAGATCAGATTTTAACTGTTTCACACATTTACATCATAATGCTTTCTTACTTACTAACAGTTATTGTGTAGTTCCAGAAAACATCCATACCCACCCCACGGATGGTTGTTGGAAATTCTGAGGGGGGGGGGGTGGGGTGGGGGTTCTTAAAGGCCAAAAGTTTTTAAGGAAAGTATGAAGCTTAACTGGAATTTCTGGAGGGGTGGGGGTTTCAAAGTAAAAACCATCCGTGGGGGAGGTATGGATATTAAAATTTTTCTGGAACCATGCATTAACCCTTTCAGTCCCAGAGTCATGCCTCACATTGGCTAATGTGGTTGCAAGTTATGAGCCTGTGAATGAATTCATATTTTTAACAGTGTTCGACCATTTAAATAAAAGCCCTTCAGTAGTACTGTCTTACAGCACTGTTTATCATGCCATCAAAGATGTTTTTGAGTTTGAGGATAACAACCTATGCAATGAGACCAGTGCTGTCTTGTGTTGCTGTTTATTAGGGCTGATTTAGATGTCACAGCTTTGTTGTATGCAACGTGCTGGCAAACAGCCTATGATGGTACTTGTTTCATGTAAATCAAAGCTACAACTTGCTTGCAAATGTCGCACATGGCATAAAAAATGTTGTAGGATTTTGACACACGTTTTAAAACCTTACGACTATTGCAGCCAGAGGCAATAATGAATAAGGAAAGTTGTTTATGTAAGCTGCAGCGCTACAAAGTGGTTTACGACAGTCTTGAGCAAAGTCGTACCATCTAAATCGGCGCTTATGCTCTACAAGGTGGTTCTCACTTTTGGCTTTGAAAGCTACTGAGTGGTAACTTTCCTGTGGTGCTGTTTATTATGCTGTCCAAGGTGGTTCTAACTTTTAAGTCTGTGGATGAGATCCTAAAGTGTGACCATTCAAATGAAAGTTACTGAGCAATAACTTTCCTGTGGTGCTGTTTATTATGCTGTGCAAAGTGGTTCTAACTTATGAGTCTGTGGATGAAATCCTAAAGTGTGACAATTCATATGAAATCTATTGAACAATATTTTCCCATGGTGCTGTTTATTATATACTATACAAGGGGGTTCTAACTTTTGAGTCTGTGGATGAAATCCTAAAGTGTGACCATTCAAGTGAAAGCTATTGTGCAGTACTTTCCTGTGGTGCTGTTTATTATGCTGTACAAGGTGGTTCTAAGTTTTCAGTCTGTTACTTGTGAGTCTGTGGATGAAGTCTTGAAGTGTAACCATTCAAATGATTGCTACTGAGCAGTACTTTCCTGTGGTGCTGTTTATTATGCTGAACTAGGTGATTCTAACTCATTACCTTCTCGTTACAACACTTGCTGCACAGGATCTGACCACATTGACGACAGTGGTGTTTTCTTCGGATCTGGGTGAACTTCTGGGAACAAAGTGGACAGATGTGCGCCACATCATCTGCTATCCACCTAGTACATGATGATTAGTCATAAGTCAAATATAACTTATAGTTAATTATTAATAATAAATTATAATTAATAAATTATGTCTCTCACACATGTCTGTGAATGAGGACACGACAGTTGAACATGACATGAAAAATGTCCTAGGATTATAAAACATGTTTTTAAACCCTACAACACAGTGAAAATTTTAGAATGATTTAGTTGTTTAAGGTGGCCGAACACAGTTTTCTTGTACCTATGCGTTATTCATCGTTATTTTCAAACTACTGGCAGTTGGGCAGCCAAAATTGGCAAGGTGCAAGTTCAATGAAAGAAGATTGTATTTTGATATGTTTTATTGGACTAGGTGCCATTACCATGGCAACACAGCTGGTAGTAAACCAGCATTAAATAATGGGTTTGATTTATTTTCAGAAAATCCAGTTGTTAGATGTTTTACATCATTTGTCTCTAGAAAACTCAGAAAAATGCTGGCCTATTGACACTGGTCTCGTGAAATGTTGACAGAGAGATCTTCTGTTATTTTGTGTTTTGCATTTTAGTGTTTTCTGAACATGTCCTCTGTCAGATTTCAATTTTTGTTTGCAGACGAGCTAAGCGTGTTTCGAACTATTATTCTTGTCAACCAAATTTCATGAAATTCTAACGAGCGGTTCCATAGAAATCAGTGCATTTCCCCTCAATCGTGCAGTCACAATTTTCTGGTTAACTGCGCATGCGCTGCATTTGACAGGATTCTCGATCTTTCTCGATCCATACAAACAATCCCAGAAAGGCAGGGTATTTTCCAATAGTATTACCTTTAATACATTGAAAAACAAAGTAACGTCTTTGACACATAACAAACTGAACATTGCTGTTCAGGTGCCATGTTTGTTTTTCTCAAAGCCATGTGCGTGCACTTATTCACGTCAGCAGTACAAATCGTAGAGCGTGTGCAAACTGTGTTCAGACACCTTAAGATCTTTCCCTGACACGAGCAGCATGCACTAAAGAAGTCGCATACAACAGTCGTTAGCAAAAATCGAACCGTCTAAATTGGCCCTTACAGCCCCTACATGCCACTACCCTCAAAGGTAGAGTAAAGATCCCCGGGATAAAGATTGTGAGGCCCTGCACAGTTGGAGAGAAGATTCAGTAGGAGAAAACACATGTTCATATTTTTCGGGCCATGGTCAAGAATCACGTCCCATTCTGGGATAGGTATGATCTGTCTCTGGCCAGCAAGAGTGCAAAATGTAGTTTGACGACTTATAAACAAAAAATGTGATCTAAACACAGAAGTCTACATCACTAAAACAACTACAGTTTAACGGTCCTCTACGGCTGTGTACTTAACGAGTTGAAACAAGCATGGACACTCAACGACTCCATTTCCGTGCTAAAAAATAATATTAAATCTGCGAGGCTGAAACTTCCGTCATGTATAACAGACCAGAGAAAATCTTTTCTTTTAGCCTTTCCTCCTCTAGCTAGCAACAACATAAACTTTAATTCCTCCCTAAGACTGGCTACAAAACTGGTAATTTGCCTACGCTTTTGAGTTCATCAGCTTGATCTTTGCACTTGATACTTCTTCGATAGCGCGCTTAATAATCTTTCAGTAAAACTCCCATAGATGTGAGAAGTTTGTTTGTTCGCGGACTCTTGCAGCATCTAGCTGAACTTAAGTCAAAACGTGAATGTAACAAGCTAAATCTCTCTCAATTTCAATTACTTTAGCCGCGTATAAAACAGTATATGCCTTGTCTAATCAAAACATCTCAGCTGAAACCTACAAAGTCCGTACTGAAATCGATGAAAGAATTGCTACAACAGTGGAATTATTGGCGGGAAAAAGTCGCTTGTAATTTCCACCGCTCACTTTCTTACCTGGGCTTCGCTAGCAGGAACGGAATACTTGAAAAGACATTCGCGGGACCTTCGGTTACTGCAGGAAACACGTCTCTATCGTAAAGACGAATTTTGTTAGTACTCCGCGCCATGTTGAAATCTCAACTGCCCAGTCTTCCTCGATGCATCTGGCGATTGCGTGACCATGAGATGCAGTCACGGTTTCTCGGGCGACCGCCCGAAAAATGCGGCATGATCGTTTACCCTAACCTCAACGTCCATGTGCGATACGCGTTATTCGTAACTCATATCAACACGAAAAGTACAAGTTAGGATTTTTATCAAAGTAGATCCCAACCATATATCAGGTATATACACTATTTTGCAGCGCTCAGCTACACGTCGAATAATGAGTTGCCTGTTAGCCAACGAATAATTTTTATATTAGAGAAAGATTTGGTGTAAGCGGTTGGGAGATCAGCATTGATTAGCCCCAATATCCACCCCTCTTTTATGGAAGGAAAGGGTCCGAATTTTTTCTTCAATTCTGGGAGTTTTAGTGTTTCACTTGTCCATTTCGTCCCCCACCCCACCCCCTGCCTTCCCCCTTTTTTCAACTCCTTCTCTCCACCTTATCAAGATCAAAAGACCACATTATCAATGCAAAAAGAGCTCTTTATTTCTAAATAACAATTTTCCTAGCAGTTACTGGTTTTCCTGCCAGCATAGAACCACTCTTCAGTAACATACCACAACCAATTACCTAACGTCGTCTAACGTTCACTCGAATCAAATTGTCTCTTACTTAACGCACCTTATCCTCGCCGATGGCTAGACTCTATTCTTATCCGACATTGCTTTTCACTCTCTAACAGGGTAGCAATAAAGCTACGGACACGAAAACAAGATTCGTTAATTTGTCAGGTCTTCCAGTTAAGAGGACATTGCCTGTTTTCGTTAACTGTGTAAAAAGAAGGATTTGCTTTGTAATGAAATAGCTTTCGGCTCGTGTCCTGCAACAGATAGCTACGGGCCTGTGTTGACTTACAATGTTTCTTTATAAACCGAAAAGCCATAAAACGGAAAATAATAAAGAACAACAAAAAGATGGAGAAAATCCGCGACTTTTATTCAACATGGCTAACGTGTACATTCTAGTCGACACAACGCAATTGATTTATTTTTTGTATCTTAGTGATCTACCACTATTTTTTTACTGAAACAAGTCTGAATTCTACAATATTAATAACACTACCGTGAATTTCGAAAATAAACTTATCTCTTGAAAAAAGGGTAGGGCTTATCTTAACCACCTTCAAATAAGAGAACCACACACAGAGCACCAATAGACAAGTTTAACTGGCGCGAAATGAAAGTCGAAACCAAGGGAATAACTTACACGTAATATGAAATTAATGTAGAATAAGCCGTTAAGACACAAGCTAAAAATCAGACGCAATTACGTCATTCTCCAATAATTAAGCCTTAATCTTTACCCATAGACTTAACTCGGGGGACGAGAGGTTAAGCGTAAGGATTAAGTGGCATTGGAAGGGTTGTTTTCTTAGACACAAAGGGCGGAAAGAAAGGGGGTTACATTTAGGTGGAAGGGAATTCGGGGGTTCGGACGTTAAAGCTATTTTTAAAAAATGATCTCACTACAACTACCACAACTTTTTCATTAGAGGTATTATACTACAAAGATAGTTGTAAATTTCACTAACACCAGTACACAAATTACCATGTACCGTTTTGGAACTTTCCACGCTTAGATTCGTGAACATCGTTGCCAAACTAATAATATAACAAAAATATAGATATTTTTATACTCGCTATTATTTTCTTCTGTTCAAATAATGAAATCGTTATTGTCAGACGCAACATTGTGCTAACCGCTGTCTATAAATACTTCTCACTGAACAAAGATTTGCTTTCAACTGATAGTTTTTTTTTAAGTTAAATAATTTAAGATAACGTCTCACCACTATTAACTGGTCAACTAATTAAACAACAGAGTTCTTCAGTCGAAGGCACTATCGTGTGATAGGTTGCCCGAGGAAATTTGATCATTAGGGAACCTATCACACACAGGGCCTGAGACAGAAGGGCTTTATTGTTTTTATTGAACACCGCTAAATTTTGAGCGCCGAAAATTGCCAAAAACGGGCACTATGCGCTGATAGGCGCCCGCTGAGGAGAGACACCAGCGTGTCACGAGACCGATTTTGAACAATGGGAACACGTCAAAATTTAGCGTTGTAGTGTAGGACCTGACTACAGGGAAAGCCCCATTCGGTAACAAGAAAAACCATTCGAATTTTTACCTATCAAACTCGTTTTGAACAAAGGCATCTCGAAGTCGTCCAAATAACCGTAATTAGTCATTGTTGTACTTCACTTCGGTGAAAATGAAACAAACGTAACTTGTATTGTTAACATTTCTAGCCCAAAGCTGAGATCAATATCTAACTTCTCATCAAAATAACCATACATAATCAACCAGACGAGAGAGGAGAAATGAGACATTGTCTTTGCGTTTAGATAAGTAACCACAGTAACGGATCGAGCCGACATGACAAAACCACCTGCGTAGCGAAACTCTTTAGGTTATTTTGCATACAACAGGTGTAACGAACATTTGGTATCTTTCAAGGCAAGTTGCAGTTAATGGATCTTCCATTTGATTCAACAATTTGACCAAGCCAGCAAGCATAATTGCTATACAAAACGGACAAAAAGTATTCTTGTTCGTTGTCCGAGGTGTCAAACATGTGCGGTTTTTTGAACTGAATTTTAAGTACGACGTTCAATTAAGATCCTTTCCAAAGGATTAATTTTTTGAGGTTCATTATCTAGCACAGATGACAACGACCAACAACGTCCTCAAAAATGTTCATATCAAAGGCTTTGCCTCGTTACCCCTAACAGTGACGAAAATGAAATTTCTCTTTACATTATCACTACTTGTTCAAACATTCAAGTGATGAGAATAAAGGAAGTGATCACCAAGGATAAGGTGTCTTAATGTTTAGACAAATTCTCCTTACTAGTTCCCTAAAAAATGTATCGAGAACGGTAAGGAGAACGTGCCTTTTTATATCCGAGCTTTAAGGGTTAACCCAAATATATTATGAATATTGCTTCTTGTCTGGCGCAAGAAATGCATGAAGACCAATAATCAATAAGAAGCACTTCCGTTTGGGCTTAAAGAGTTGACCGAATCACAGTTCATTCTACGTGATTTTAAATGTATTACACACAGTTACACTTCGTACACTGCTTAGTGAAGCGACGACAGGGTTTTAACTCCACCCCTCGGTGGGGAGGGGAAGGAGGTCACACCGGGTTCTTTATGATTCTCCCCATGCGGTAATCGTACACCTGCCGGCAGAAAAACACAAGACTCGGGTCCGTGCGGGGGTGGGGGACTGAACCTGGTTTGGTGCTTTCCCCGGGTGGCACCGGGGACATAGGAGCTTCTCTGAACTCTCGGAACAGTCTATTGAGTGCACGGAACCTAGGATAAGAAAAATAGAGAAACTGTTAGTACGTAGCGCGACTTCATTGGTGAACTTCCCTGGTTCTGTATAACAACGGATACCTGGTTGACTTAGAACTTGGAAGAAATACTTTGCAGTAATGTTGGAAGACTGCCAGCGCATGCAGGTTAACCTATATATATAGCGCAGCTTTGTCAACAGTGCAGAAGTGTCCTTATTTAGAAGAATGCTGTTTCTCCTTTTTTTGTGTAATGATTGCCTCTGCCCTCCTCACGGCGCATACTGACACACACTGTGAAGTTTACCTACGGAACCAATAAATTGCTTGACGATTTTCCCCCGGTAGTTCAAGGAGTCTTTGGTGTTTTACACGACCTAAATGTATCACTATCAGTAAAGATAGTAAAAGGTATATACATAGCAGTCATCTCTGCCGGCACCTGAACTTCGCTAAACGTTCAACAAAAAAGCCCTAGAAAACATGTCAAGGGATTTTTTGTAGCACAACGATACAAGGCTGAAAATGAAGTACCTGCAGTATTCAGGATAACTGAGAACGTAACACTTGTCCACAATACACGCCACACTATTGTCATCTTTGTGCCTAGATGCCATAACTTCCATCTGTTGACGAAAAGCAACATGCATTAGAATTTAATGACTGAGAAAGCAGGCATTACTTTCAGCCGAGATCGACTATCGCCATGGATTAAGTTCTTGACCCCTAATATTCACCACAGAGGTAGCTGAAAACGCGAGGGGCGATTTAGATTTAGACAGAGCGATAGTTTACTTGCGACTGTCGCACGATGAAAAAACGAAATGGTCTGTGGAAATCAAACCTACCAAATATTCCTTTGAATTCTGCAGATGGGATCGAGGCAACAAGAGCCAGTTAACAACGAGACAAAACTGAGAGAAATGTATTTTCCACCATTTAAGAATAACGTGTCTACGGTGCGGCAAAATTGAAGATCTCAAGACTACAAGACAGTTCTCTCCAAAAGAGTAAGACTAACCATGAAATTTAAGTTTTGCAAACTTAATTTTCTCTTTACCTCTCCGTGGAAGTTTGGAACTCTGCCGACTTCTGTCTGCTCCGGCCGATAATACCAGAACACACTCATCATCATCTCACCAGCGTTCGGACCTATGGTCGGGGAACCGAGTGTTAGTCGACCGGTAGCGACGATTACGGAAACAAGACGATTGTTTCGATGGGAAAACTACTGTAAAACTATGTCAAACAGGGCTTATTGGATGTACTTGTCAAGGAGCGTTCACAGGACAAGCTAAAATTTGCAAAGTAAGCTCGTATTGCCAGATAAAAGTTAGCGTGTGCGAACCCCTCAACAACAGCTACCGACGAGTTGTCAAACTGATTTTTTCAAAGTTGGCACACACCAATTTGTGTTTGTCAACACGAGATTGCGAACTTTAGTTTGCGGTGGGGAAGGCCGTTATGGACAGTTTAAGGAACTGGAATGGCGTTCGGGACAAAAATAAACACGGCCATTGTGAAAAGGTGGCCATTAGCAGAGATTTACTGCAAACATTTTTCAGCAAAAAAATTGTGCCTTGATTTCATGTATTTCAAAAAGTTTTACTTAGAGATACCTCCCCTCCTACAGTGCACAATTAAGCAACCAGAAAGAAGTGAGATCTCCAAGCGAGAGACTCTATACTTCTCATTGGTCTTCCTTTTTACCCTCCTTTCCACAAGTTCACAGACTCAGAGCTGCAAATGCTATCGGACAATGGCAGAGGAAAACATTTGCCCACGTTCGAAAATATCGGCCTAAGTGTGGTCACGCATACGTCCGGACAATTACTCTTAACACCACTTTCCACTATTAGTTTGGCAGATGAATACAAATTTACATTTATAGCTGATGCAATACGTGTCCTTTGCGGCCCGGCAGACAAGCAGTTGCAAAACAACCGGTTTACCTTCATCTTCTTCCCAGAGCCCTGACACGCGCGCCACAAACGGCGGATCCTTTTTCCGTGTGCCTGACTTAAGTAGAACCGAGTCCCTCACGTTGATGATCTCATCTCCACGCTGAACACCGCTGTAGTACCGCCGTATCACGATAGTCTCGTCCTGAAAGTAGGGTACAAATACAACAATTGAGACCTGTATATTTGCTCTGACGTTTGAGTTTGTATTTTCACGTGTGTTGTCTGTTTCTCACTAGTGGAACCTGGTAAAGGCGCTGCGCAAAATTTTCATGACATGTACTAGGTTAGAAACAAAATTGCGGACACAAGTTGCACAAAAATTTACCTAGTTTAACGTACTCTACAAAGAAAAAATCTCGCGGATTTCGTTACGAAAAAAAGGACCGAATTCTACTTCTCCGTTGCTGAGTTCATTGCACTGGGAAATCTTTGTCGTACAACTTGTGTCTCAACGTTTAGGGAGACATCTTGCAAGCAGCCGACTAATATAAATGCCCTTTTAGTCTTGCACTTGTTTTGCTTTACCA
The DNA here is from genome assembly GCA_964030785.1 of Siderastrea siderea. Lineage (NCBI taxonomy): Eukaryota > Metazoa > Cnidaria > Anthozoa > Scleractinia > Rhizangiidae > Siderastrea > Siderastrea siderea. Next base: position 10,455,926 of record OZ034979.1, read on the forward strand.
TTGCACATTAGTACTTGTAAACATCGGGCCTTGAGATATAGCTGGTAAATTTATTTTATCAACTTTTTTCAACCCGTTACAGGTTCTTGCTTCAAGTTTTCATTAGTTAAAAACGTTATCTATTGACAAACATGAAATCGTAGACTGTTGAAAACGTTCTGACAACACTTACATAGCAATACGGTTTGTCCAGTGGCTCACCAATAAACATCCAGCCATTCGTTCTCTGGAAATGCGAAAAAGGAAAAAATTAACAAAATGTTAGATATACAAAGTTACAGACAAGAATAAACTCATTAAGCCATGACATCCAAGGGATGAACAAAAAATCAACCTGGGTACGCGTTAATTTGGAAAGGCATCCGCCACAAAAAAGACAACAACAACCTTAACAGTAAGTAAGGCTTAGTTCAAACGTCGAACTTTACGTGTCGAACAGAATGCAAATGAGCAAGAGCTACTGTTTTAGCTAATTTGCATTAGTTTCGGCACATGATACGGTCGACGTTTGAACTGGGCCTAAGCCAACCGATGACATCTGGTATCACGGAGTGGGTCTTCAAAAGAATGACCGTTAATCAATGTTATTTCTGCCCTATTCCTTTTCACGGGCTAGTAGAAAACAAAAACTCTTGAAAACAGGGTCCTCGAGTGGTTGGCTCGGCGAAAAAAAGACCAAACTTTATTTTTGTCGTGCTTTTTGTGTTCACTTTGGTTCGTTTGCTTGGGCTTGCCGCAAATCTCTCTTCCTTGCATTTGGTACTTCTCTTCTTTCGGTTTCAATCAACATACACTTCCGCGTTGCGCTGACAATTTCGTTCGTTTGTTTTCACTTCGATCAAACTCTTATACTTGCCATTAAGCATGCTTTGGTTCGTTCATTTTCCTTTGAAAAACTTTTTTGCACGTTTATGCTTTGGATCGTTTGTTTTCTTTTCATAAAAACACATATACTTGTTTTCGTTCCTTTTCAGTAGGCGCAACCTCTTATCCGTGCACTTATGCCTGTGCTCGTTCGTTTTTTCCTCTAACGCAAACTCTTGTGATTACAGTTTGGTCTTCTTCGTTTGACTGACCGTGTAACGCACGCTTCTGACCTAGCCTCCAACGAAGAAGACCTTAGGCCTCGCCACGCAATCCACTTCTAAAGAATGTCTACGTTAGTGGCTACTTTTACCTGTGTTGGTTCTTTTACACCTGAAGGAAATACTCGTGTTTGCGGTTAAGGTTTCCTTCGTTTGATTGACCGTGTAGCGCAAATTCTTGTGCTTGCGTTTATTGTTGAATTCTTTCGATTTCGCATGCAGGGAAACTTTTGTACTTAAGCTGGTGTTTGTGCAAGCCCCGGTAAACGATCAAACGGTTTCATCCAACATCGTACTTCGCGGTGCAAAATGTTTGATCTTGCATCATACAACGTATTGCACGATGAAAAACGTTTGATTGCCGTCTGGCAGGTTCACGATGTCAGATGAAACGTGTGAACATCTTGACCGGCCACAGACGGACTGGCCTCAAATCCACTGACTGCTTTCCGCCCTCCCTCCTCACCCTCACACAAACCTTAGGAATCTTTGGTTCTGCACGAGCTCGCTCCGCAGCCAATTTCTCCAGTTGAACATTTAAGTTCTTTATCTGAATGCTTTTTAACGGATTGCCCGCGGGCCGGCCGCGTCCCGCGCTCATAGTGGACGTAGAAGTGGCAGCAAAGTTTATCTTGGGAATCTTAAGCGTCACTGAAGAGGACGCTGGTACTTTATTCACGAGTTCTTTAGCTTTCTTGGCCCTGCTTTTCTCATTAAGCAATCCTCCCACAGCTTTATACTTTGAAAGAGGCCCATCGTTAGCAACAAACGCGTTTTCCATCGCTTGGTTATTAAGCCCCACAGTTCGCTTTGTTGTAGCTGTCTTGCTCATTTTGAGTTCCGGGGGAGGTCTGGATGGCGTGACAGGCGTGACCAAGTGACTCTTAGTAAAGGGAACAGCACCGGCTGACGTGACAAGCTGTCCTTTGATTGGTACAGAAAGCACGCGCATGTGTTTAGCCTCGGGTCGTGGCAGATCCACCTGGATGCATTGGTCCACCATTGTTTTTGGCGGGGAGTCTGTAGTTGTATCACATTCTATTTCTCTGCTTTCATCACCGCCTTCAAAGAGTCTCATCTCCTCCGCGTTCATAATGACAGGCTCACTTCCACCATCGAGGTGGATTTTCTTCGCGTTTCTCTCACCTTCCGACGTAGAATCTGCTTCCGGTTTTCGTTTATGATCTCTTCCAGTCCTGTGGCCATTTGTGACAAATTCAAAGTGACTGCTTGCCGTGTTTTCTTTAAGGCTTTCAAAATCCTTGGGGCTAACGATCACACCTTTAGACCTGGGGGCGTCCCATGTGGAAGTTACTTCGCCCTGTAAAAACACCTCTGAATCAGCGAACTCTTCTTTCTCGTAGCTATTCTCCGCGGAGTTAGAATTGGCTTTGTCCGAATGACTCCTCTCCGTGGAGCTCCTTGAGGGAGGTTTCTTTACTACGTGACTGTGGTGTTGAATTTCCATTAAGCTTCGTCCCGCTAAAGGACTTGAAGGTTCAAAAAACACGTTCACTTTCGCGGCAGCGTTTAAACTCGCCATTCTCGGCGTTCTTCTCTGCGCTAGAGAACCGCCCTCACAATCGATGGGCGTCTTATCAACGAATCCCGGCGTCGGCGCAAGGCGTTCTAGCATCGACGTATGCCGTGTGCGCGCACGCCGTGTACGCTTTGGTTCTGTAATGTCTTTTTCACTCTCAAACGGCGCGTTACCCGTTGTATTTACGGTAGGTCTTTCTTCTACTTCCATAATCTCTCCCAGATCTGTAATAGAGTCGTTAGAAAGAGGATATCTCTGCAAGTTAGCTGTATCACGGTCGGTCAAATCTGCGCTCAAAATACGGTCATTCGCGGTTAGAACGCGGGCATCACGCGCTTCAATGTTATGCCAACCATTCTGGCTGCGTTCTCTTCGGGTGTCGTTTAATCTAGGGGAATTCCTTAGTCGTTTTGCCGCTGGTGATTTTTCACTTGATTGAGGTTCACAATTCTTTGTCAATTGCCTTCCTGATCGCGTCTGTAACAAAAACATAAGAATCAATTAACCTTACCATCCAGTAAACCGGCAATGAGATAATTACTAATTCCAGCATAGAAGGAGCTGACTTTCCCACTTTTGACTGAGCGATAGACAAAAACTTGTCGATATACGCAAGAATCCACTGGATCGCCTCGGTGGCCTATTTGGAAGGCTTTTGTCGCCTCAATTTGGAATTAATTGCGATGAACAAATACAATTTCATTAGTAAAAGTTTATATTAAAATTTCGTAACATGGGACCAACAATTCAATTCCGGCCTTTCGTTTTCGAAAGAATGAAATGTCGTTTGAAAAAAGAAAAACGCCAGCTAGGGCGAAAGTAGTTCAAAAATTCAGGAAATACAACTCCGTCCACAAAGATGTTCCCCCTACTAAATATTCAGCTGCTACGAATCCGAACAGATCAAATTGTATTAATTTAGGCAAATTCACTTATGAAGGCCGTATTAAAGGCGATACGGGAAAACAGAAAAACATGCTTGCTTCGGTTAAAGTAGGACAGACGCCTTATGGACGACAGAGAGGATTCTACATAAACACCAATGAAAACAGTATCGGTATCTTAGAGACTTGTTTGGCAAATTTATGGCCACGCATCGCGTGATACCGACCGTAGTTGAAATAAGGGGTCAAACAACCATAACATTTCTGCTTCCAGATAAATAACCACTTTAGATTCCAATTTTGTGAATATAATCCTGCACGAGCTAAACTCGTGCCAAATAAAGAGCTGTACAGTAAGTTTTGCTCGCTTTAGCTTCGAATCTTGTTAAAAAACCAGTTGGAAGCAAAAAGAAAAAAAACACTTTAAGCATAGCAAACCAGTTTTAAAAGTTCTGACGCCACTAAGGACGCGTGTGTTCGCTGCTTGTTTTCGCAGAAAATTCACGTTTGACTGACGCACGTTTTAACACTTAAATTAAAACTCGCAAAAAATACGAAATTTCAAACAGAGATTGCCCGTTCGTTTATCAGCGTTTCGTACGTTTCTAAATTAAAGCGTTGACACAACTTTCAGGAGGCGAAGTAGAGGGAATTGCGTTAAAAGCCTTCTCGACGTAAGATCGGTTTTGCTGTCACTTAAAAATATTGCACTGTATAAGCCAATAGTGCTGCATATAACAATCCAGACTACTAATTGCTAAGTTCATTTCGGAGCAGTTTTGGTGGAATTAAGTAGAACGCTATCGACACAATCAGGTTTTATTCTGGCTGGGACATTTTAAGTGGCTTTCAAATCAAACGACGTGACACACTTCTTGTCTTGAGGTTTACATTCACACGTACTCACCACCGTGGAAGAAACTACAGTAAAACCTAATAATAATAAACTCGATATTTCGAACGCCGTTAACCTAAACTCCTCGCTACGTTGCACCAAAGTAACGCAATTTCTCCTTTTTACACCATTACAGTAGCTTACATGTAACTCGGGATACCTCGAATCCACGAAGCTTTCGTTTTTGGACAATTCTGTGTTTCCCATAGTAGTTCAAATTATATTGAACTCCTATTTAGAACGAGCGAAAAGCGGGATCTTGAAAACACAGGTCAAACAAAATCCACTTTTAGCGGGCCAAAACCGACCAGAAAAATCAGCCATGCAAATCCTGTAAACATCACGAGTAGAGACGGAGCTGTAATGCAAGCTTGCAAAATTTCAACTGTTTGTGATTACTTGTCCGTGCAACACCGCATCGATTCCTTCTACGGGGGAGGTACGAGTAGTTTTGACACTGCCACGTGGCTAGGTATGTCCCACGTGGTGCTGAGCCACAGCTAAACCACATGATAAGTGGGTCACAGGCTTTCCACTTCACTGAGCCTCGCTACGCAGATCAGAACGTACACAGCTGGCACATACTACTTCATCGTGTTTTTGTCAAACGATGAATTAGACCTGTCCTTAAAACTGTTACATTTTCTTGAAAGACAGCGGCGGTGTTTGCGTGAATAAAAAAAGTATTAACAGTGTAAATTCTTCAAAACAGCTCATCACAAATAAAACATTAAACCAAAACAACTGATTTCATAGAACAAATTAGCATGCACAACTTAACCAGTGTGAAATCAACAATAAATAAGCCTAGAATGTCAAACTAAGATATTTCACATGAAGCAGTTTGTAATGCATGTTTCTTCAAACAGCGAAAACAATCTTCTGCTAAAAATACTAATTCTCATTGCATCTTCAATGTAAGTTCTGAGAATTTAGCACCTTATCAAAACCTTTTGCCTTCATTAATTTCCTTTGTTCTTTGGACCCGTCCTGTTTGGCTAAGTACTAACTACGTTCTAAGGAAAAGTAACAAATTGTGTCATAATAACTCCATTGCAACCTTACGATTAAAAAGGTTTCATATCTTATTGATGATCAAAATAGTCTTGATAGTTCCAGGAAGTATGGTTTTCCATAGTTGTGATAAATGACAAAATTAATCATGCTTACTTCCACAATTAATAATAATAATAATAATATTATTATTATTATTATTATTATTATTATTATTATTATTAAACAATAAATACTTATTGATAGAGAATCACAAGATAAACATAGCATTACTTAGGAATACTACTTCAACAGATAATAAATTTTTCTTCCTCGATCAAATCCCCCCCTCGGATAAGCACCACCTCAGTGCTGTAAAATCAGCAAGGCAATGTTATAAGTCAGAAATGAGTCAATAAATATAATAGAAGGCTAGGCTAAAAGAGTGTGGGTGGACCACGATAAAATCACACCCATTCAGAAGCTCAAGCCAAGTGATTTTCTTTCAAACTAGCGATTTAATCTTTCAAAAACACATTGGAAGCTAAGGTTCGACTCGGTTTGTTTTATGCTGGTGAAATAACCTTGAAGGTAGTAAATGCTGCTATCACCTGGCTCAAATGACAAGTTAATTTCCCTTTCATCCAACAACGACTACAGTACACTAAAAATTCAGCAGACTTTTTGTCCCAAAATGGACAGATGTTTAAACCTTTATCCTCATCAGTGATAAAATTTTATCTTCTCTTTACTGAATAACACCAGATAAGGCCAGGTAGGTAATGGGAATTAACAAATTAGTCATTTCAGAAAAAAAGTCTAGAGTTAAGTACACACATACAATGTTCAAAGTAAGAACAGCCTTTCAGAGACATTAAGTATTCAAATGCAAAAATTCCAGGGGTTTACTTAATCGAGAGGCATTGAAAAACAGATTATCCATTTACTACCGTAAAAGAAATAACCAGTCTAAAGACATAGTGTAAAGCTTGGCACAGGATGAGACAGTTATGCAAATTGTCGTTTTTATTTACACAACTTCCCATGAAAGTCAACAGATTTTGTGTTATGACAAACTGAACGATAAGATGTTCTTGCAACTTGCGACATGACACTGACAAGAGCACTGCAATTCAGGTTGCAGGACACATGTTGCATGGTGCAACTTGTCTTGTGATGCTGAAAGAAGTCTAAGACAAGTCAAGTACTTAGCAACCCACTGCATTGCAAGTTGCAAGAAATAAATCACTGTGAGTCCTTTTAGTGACAGACCTGCTTGCTTAGAGGCTCATATTTACAAACTGAAAAGGAAACTCTAGATATTTCATGCTGTACCATAAGGAAGCACTGCATGAGAGAACTTACAGAATGCATCACTAGTAGTGATAAAAAATGTACATAGGACAAAAGGCCCTACAATAAACCTCAAAATACCTAATAAACAGCCCAGCTTCTGTTGAGTACACAACAGTTGAAACTCTCAGATTGGGCACCTCCACAACACAGATACTCCCATATTACAGACAGTTTGTCTGGTCCCAGAGAGACCAAAAATGCATAAATCTACTACAGAGATATCCTATCTACAAAAAGTTAGCTCTGGCTTTTTGGTGTTTGTATTCAAAAGGCTCCACTGTACTATAAAACTAAAAAGTCACCCTTCCCCCTCCCCCGCTTACCTTTGGCTTTTTTCTGCTATTTGTTACTTATTGAATTCTTTTTGTTAAGTATCTCTCATTGTAATTGTTGTTGCAAATGCATTAAAATAAAATAAATTAATAAGCCTGAAAAGTCTGGATCATGAAAGATTGAACTTTCATGTTCTCAATCTTTGAAAGCACCTAAGACTATATACCACTTTAAATAGCGATCAAACTAGAGAGAGAATTTAGATCCTCGATTATAATGAAAATTTCAGCAGTGAGAATGCAAAGGAATTGAGGAAAATACATGAGAGTTTTCAATAAGATAGTCTTTTCACCCAAAGTAGACATCTCACTATTAAAACAAACAGGCTGTAAGAAGGTTGAGTTTTTAAACCAACCCTCTTATATATCCTAAATGCATAATTTACCAACAAGTTCCTGAAAATACTATATGTTTGTTGCTGACTAGAGTTCATGCAAAATAAACTTAAGTTAACCAACTGTGGTTCTTTCCATCACCAACTTTGAAAATGGCCTTTTACAACTTAAAGTGGTGAAAAAGTGAAAAATATAGATAAAAAAACCCATAAAGCTAATAATGGCTAAGAGAATTGGATTTTGATACTTAGCTTAACAAAATGACAATAAAATAATTATTTGAATACCTCGCTTTTGAACCAAACTATCCAGCTACTTGAAGATTGAGGAAAAAAGTGTGAAGATGTTTTTCTCTGATAAAACCCACTTTCAGTTTTCAGAAATTCTTGCACAATTTCCTCTAAACAAAAAACGAAATTTCACTAGTGAGGTTGTATTTAGACACCAACTTTCCAAAAACATTGAAAGAAAAGTTCTGAAAAATTCACTAACGCCAATTTTTGCGTTTTTCGGAACACCAGTCTTCAATTTTCCTGGACTAATCCGATAAGGTATCTACGCAAACGTTCAATATCATAGAATTAGAAGAAAATCATGCAATTAACTTCATAGATCACTAAATTTTGGGCAGAATAAAGCTTTTTAAAGGTTCGGTTTTCTATTTAGTGTTCAGAAGACCACGCCATCACGAAAATGACGAGTTTTAGCGGCTACGATTTGTAAGTTTCGAGTTTGCGAGTGCACGGCGAAAGGCCCTCGCGCCGAAACCGTTTCACGTGTGGCCCGAAATTGCTTACGAAGACCTCCAAGAAAGCTTAGATGTGTTCAGAATCGATGTAAAACTTGAAATAATGCTTTTTTCTCACCAGAGGAGCAATGATCGCAGTCTTGCGAAGCTATGCGAGAAAACGAAACGAATCGGCTGGCGCCATTCGTGTTGAATAAATTAGAGATTAGCGCGGGTGCCACTCGATATTTCCTTATCGCGGCGACGTTTTCGGCGCGAAAGAACTCACCTTGTCGAAATAATCCAGTGCTCAGTGCTATCCTCGTTAGCGAACAATCGCTTCTTGAAATTTTTAAAGGGAAAACCGCCTTACTTCGCGGAAAATCCCGTTAGCAAATGTATGCCCAGACGAACTACTCGACGAGTGGACTTCGAGATCCCTCGAGTCCCAACATGCATTGCGGCATGAACGATCTCGGCATCGCAACGAGGCCAAGTTCCTGATGGGCCAGAAAGCCACGTGGATGAACAAAATTAACGAAAAACTTCATTTGATTTGTTCCAGAAATTTCGTATCATTGAAACCATCAATCGGATACTTGTTTGCTCCTTTGTTTACGACAAAAGTTTGACCACCTTGTAAAGCTTTCGAGAGAAAGCGTCTGGCTAGCTCAACTATAAAGTAACTCGATTAACTTGTCTCAAAGGTCATCTGTATGTCAATGTCTGTATGTCATTGACTCAGTACTGATTTCTAGTAGTTTCTTTTCGTGCTTTGGTAACATAGCACATAGAGCAGCTGAAACAACATCGAGTGTTCGGCGTCGCTTTACGTGCCGAGAAGAAAGCCACGTGTGTCGCTTTCATTCGCTCTTTTCAAAGTCGCTTTAACGCTTCGGTTGAAATCTCCTTGCTTTCGACCATCCTCCGTCAGAGAATCTCGCGATTTAGCTGATTTGCACGACTAAATAAATATCTTTGCAATAAATATAGATGCTGTTAGTTTTGTTTCCAGTTTGATTTTTTCAAAAGTCTTTATCTGGTAATTCTCGCATCTACCACCTACTGTGAAATATTTAGTGCAAATAGTGGCCATACATAACTGATAAGGATCTGATCACTTGTCTAAATTAAAACAATTTTGAGAGAAGTCTAAAAAACACGGAAACATCATATATGTCATAATGATAAGTAATATACTCTTACCTGTTACTAGACGACAGCTAATTCTGCTGGCCCAGTATGGGCCGTGTTCCTGAGTTATAAATAAACGATTATTGCAAGTGCATTTTATCAAGATTATCTAATCGAAGTCAGTGATAAATCATGCATCCCATTTACTTCGACTTCAAGCTTTCAACAAGACCATCAGATAAATAACTGAAATTTAAGGAAAAAGTGAACGTCGATGGCCAAAAAGTTACAAGTGAATACAAGAACAGGCAGATGTTTTTTGCCAATTCAAACAGCTCCTATTGAAATAACTTATTTTCTATGCCAGCTGGCTCAAACAACACATCCAAACGCATTTCCGTGATGAACAATTAGCTAATGATGCTCGCAAAACCTAAACGATAAGCTGTTTTAAGAAAACTAAAAGTCCTTAGAATAAACTAACCAATCTGGTTGCTGCTATGTCGTTAGACATTAGTCAAGATTAGTCTAGATTAATGCGTTGCAAGACAACTGGTAAATACGAAAACTTATTTTCCGCGTTCATTGTATCCGACGGAGTAGTTTCAACCATTTCTATTTAAAGAAGTCGATTTGCGATGATGGTGATTTTTATTAGTGTAAATGGCAAACAAAAAAGGTCTGGAAAGCATTAGCTCTCAAAGTAACTTCTAAGGTGATGGGAAAATGCTGTAAACTTAATCTGATGGTAATTTTATTGGCAAAAATGCTTAGCAAAGCAATAAGAAACGACGTATCGGTCCGCATACATGAACGAAATTGTTCAATATCGTTATTATTCAGTATTTTAGGAACAATTACAGGTTATTCAGATTCCCACCTGAATTTTTTTCCGACTACTAATTTTACCGATTTCCACAGTTTTGAGAAACGAAATTAAACCATTTTAGTCCATAAATGAACTGGCGATTTTACTAAAAGAAAATCGCTTAATTTGGTAAATAAGGGATTGTCGCTAAAAATGGAAAGCTGAAGGCAATTTGGTAATTTTAGATCGCTTTTTGCTCATCTTTCCGCTCTGTCGGTTCCCAAAAACTTGATAACAAACCAATAATGACAGCGGAACACGGTGCTTAAATCAGTCTAGCCTTTGATCAACCGGCCTAATTTTAGCATCGCTTTTGTTTACTCCTTCCACAGTGGGGACCTCCTTGCAACGTCCTTGTAATTTGGACCTCTTTTTTGTAGACCAAAAACAAATGTCCGTCATTAATTTTGCCTGATAGTTTCGTTTTTGCCTCTTTAATTCAACCACCCAACGAGCTCCACTTGGATTCTTAAACTGATTTCTTTTTTATAACTTTACTCTGATAAGACGGTGCTTAAAATTTGTCTGGTGGCTTAAGGAAAAAAAAAACAAGCAATGATAAAAACAAAGCAAAACCTATCTTTTAAACTGAGTTTGGTTTTCAATCACGAAGTCATTTCGACTTCTAAATCACCCGTCTTTCCCCTGTTGCTTCTATATTTACGATTTCTTTTCATTGGCTACCACAATCTGATACTCATTTAAACGGGGAATTAAATCCCCTTTACTAAACTTTGGAGAACCTACCAGATTTCAGGAGAGCAGCTATTAAATTAAACAAGCGATCAAGAAAGACCACTTTCCAGTAATCTTGAGGCTTGGAGCCTGCCTAAAGATCAGACTGAGAACTGAACGTATTAGCCGGCTTTAACAGTTACTTATACATGAAGAGAGAGAAGTTGTCCCATCTTTCTATATACTCCCGCGCAATCTACAGCCATATCGTTTTCCTTTGTTAATAGCTGTTCTTATCGTCCAGAATGCTATCGTCTTTAGTTAAATTCAAAAGTGTTTAATTCTACCGGAAAGGTGCGGCACCGTAATCTGCCTGCTCAGAGCCAGTGGGTTGTAAATGTCTCAACAACTAGATTTAGCTCAGCGATATTCAAGTCTCTTCGTATAATTCACCTGCTGTTAGAAAATCTTATGCCGAAACTTTTATTTTTCTAGAGCGACTCTCGATGTATGTTCAAACCATTTTGTGAAGTAGTTTCATGTATGCAAAACAGCCAACTCAAGAGCGTGTAATATGGATGAAGAACTCGTATGCGCATTGCGCTCATTGCTCGTACTTTATGTTTGCTGTTTTTGCCACTCCTTAACCGCAGTCTTGCCAGAGTATTCAGTTAAACAAAAACTTATGTAAATATATAATTTATCCGTGCAGGATGACAAAAATGAATAATACTGTCCACCTCCAGTTTTATTTATATTTTGTTTCACGAAAATTCGAGAAATCTGGACAATCAGGTACTTGACAAAAGGCCAACATAGTAATTTACTCCCTGAATGAAACATTTCCGCTTTAGAATCTTCTTATGTTGGCGATAAAATTATCACAGATCCGGAGGCGACTCTTCTAGGGGGTGAGTACGAGAAATGAAGTGGATGACGATGTCTGATAAACGGAATAGGTTATGGCAAGCTACAAGACTAATTAAATGCACTCTTCAAACACAGTGAAAGAGAGGAGCTTCTCTCTAAAAACAAGTGTTAATCTTAAATCAGTTAAAGTTGATCTACGACATGCTCACGAAAACAACAACCCCCCCCCCCCCCCCCGCATGGTTTTCCCTGACTCCTATATATGAGACGCCTAATTGGGATCAATTTATTACATCGATAGGCGTCAATTATCACTCCACAAGTTTAATTACGTCAAATAGCATTTGCTTTATTCTCTGTGCTTCGTGATTTTGAAAGATAAGGGTCGAAATGGTCACCCCCGCACGAACAAATTCTTTGCCGGTCCTTCCTGAAGTTTCGGAAGTTTCATCGAGGGCTAATTTCCCCCCTTGGTGTGGACATGACTGCAGTTTGTAAAAACTTATAACGCAGAGACCTTGTTATTTAATACGGAAAGTTGTTTAGTGGTTGTTAATCTTGAAGAGTTCAAAATACTGTTAACTCTACTTCTATAAAACCGACGCCTTGTTGTGGAAAGACCACTGCAAACTGTACCACAGTCGGACTTAAGACAAAAACTACCTATGGCTAATACAGTCGACGCCCCTTATTACAGACAGTTCATTGCTTTCAAGGAGATCTAACTTAATTAATCTCTGGCAATTTCCAATCCTTGAATCTTGACAGTTATAGGTCAGTTATATATTAAGGCCAAACATAATAGTTGAAGCTAAAGATTGCTCTCATTTCGGGGCCGGGGGCACCTAACGGTTCGTTTCGGGGAATATCTGTTCGGAAGGCCTAAAATCGCCTGAGATTTTCGGATTTAATTGCAGTGAAAACTAGAAATTTCTTCGGAGAAACATCACGTCGGTCTTTCGTAACGAGAGGATTTATTAGTTCCAATTGTTTTCGGAGGGACAAATATGTCGTTTAGAGTGCAAAATAAGGTCAGCTAGCATTTTCGGAGAGCCATCAGCAGCTCGGCAATTAGGCGGATAGGATTCCGTTTCCTAAAATTTTCTGCAGCCTAAATTTTCAGGCTAAAAAATCTGAACAGATCAGTTTGTATTAGCTGACACAAATATGCCTTTAAAAAGCTCTGAAACAATCTAAGATAAAAGGGAAATGATATTTCAAGTATTTTGCTAAAATATTATCGTTAGGTATCCTTGTCATTTGCTTGTCGGCTGATGGTTAAAACGTACTTGACGCTCGGTGAGCTTTCATTTCTCTTTGTTATCGGTTGGCGGCAAAACACACCTTTACCAATTACAAGTTTACTTCAGTGCTCCCTGAGACATCAATATTTGAAGGAAACCGTTTCTTCCTCTGTATTAAAAATACAGACAGTTCTATGATACGCCGGACAGCCGCCTGCAGTTGAGACTTCGCGATGAACCCCTTCAGTGTCCGTACAGAAAGACAGTTGAATCGGCAGAGCTGCAATGCAATGATCTGCTTAAATAGGCTAAAGTAACCGTTACTTTACCGTTACGCTGTGACAGCGTTCAATTCTCAGACTAAAAATTAATCCTTGATAAACATTTTGCTAAGTGGGGGTATCCTGACAAATGCCTATTGCCTCTTCAATTCTTGGGTTGCACTTCCGTTGCTAAAAAAAATCCTCGATCGGCTGACAGAATATCTGGTACGAGAAACGCCATCCAGGCGACCGAATTGACAACCTTTTAAATAATCTAAATGCTATTTTATTATAAAACAAGTGGATTAGACTGAGTTTAACGAGTTTTCAGAGGTTTAACCAACATTTCAAAGACACACTGTAACAAAACGAGTGAACGACACATCATCAACTTGAGTAATGATGACTGCAAATAAGTCTTAACCTCATCAGCGGTCGTAATCGCGGGCAGCCACGGTTTCAGTGACTCATAACTATATTTTCTTAGCGTGTCGCTTGCTTAAGGCTCACCATTTCACTTTTCGACAAAACCGACGGAAAATAAAATTGTATTATGAAATAGTATTCGTGTTTGGTCACCGAAGAAAAGGATTTTAGAATGACGGCAGCTGTTTCCTACAAACGGTTCAACTTGTTAAATCTAATATTCTACGTACCGTCTACTAGGCGCAAATGAAAAAAAAAAAAAAACTAGAATGATATGTCGCCATTAGAACAAAGGAAACTTCCATTTTAGAAATCTGTACCTTACTACTAATTGAAATTGAAAATTTGCAAGGCAATTAAAATTTTCAAAATATAAGGAATTGCAACTACATAAATAACTATTGATTGATTGCGTCGTAAGCTTCTTTTACAATCACAAGGGTTTAATTTAAAAACAACGTTGATCTATTCGGTATACATTACCCTTAGTAGAAGCTGTGGTTGCCTGCAAATCTGAATCACATTTAACCTTTCCCAAATTGTGAAACGCTGGGAAAAGCAAGGAGAGCTTTGAAATCAACCTCACTTATTTGCATCATACCCGTAGAAAGAAAATTTGAGAAATGTGGGAAGATGATTTGTGTGACGTCATAGTGACGCATGTCCACGCTTTATGCCTTAACGGGGTTTACGTCACTGATGCTTGAGTTCTTCGATTAAAAGTCAACATTAAGACATGTTTAAGTTTTTGAAAAGAAAACTGGCTTCTAAAAAACTGTGGTAGCAGAAATAAAATTGAAAAGGTACCAGATTTGCAAAATGCCAGAGTAGTAGCAGTAGTAACTGTTGAAATATTGTCCGTTCATTAAATCGGATCTTTATTTTAAAATTTTGAGTACCAGCTTTTCAGTTCAAATTACTGTCACAGCTTGAGTGACGTCTAGTAAGCCTATCTCTACAACAGTAAATCCGGGAAATGCCTTACAAATCTAGGCATAAAATAACTAAGATAAGTTTTTCTCTGATTAAAATGTCAGGGCAACGGATTTCCTTCTATTGTATCCACAGTTTCACTTCAAACAAAGATGCTGCTATAGTTCAGTCTTCTAAGACGGAGATCTATATATCTAACAGACTACTGTACAATATAAATCCAAGGATGACTAAACTCTCTTGAAAATCACACCAAATATGAATCGGCGAAACTGGCAAAAGCTGTCACACGAATTACGTCTGAAAACCCGTCCCGAGTTACACTTATGTGAATTCAATACAGCTGGTTTTCCGTTTAAAAGGAATTTTTTTTCCCTAACTGTTTCCATTCTGAACGACGAGAATATGCCGGGGACGGATAACTTTGCAACAGGAAACTCGTCCTTCGCCATACTCGCCTTGGGAGCTTCTACTGTGGGAAGCGTAGGAGGAACAATGCACGAAAATTAAAATATTCGAGCGTTTAATATAGCTACTTATGTAAGTATAGGGGCGCGAGAGAGTTCGTTCACGCCCTCTCGCTGGGTAGTCCGTAAGCTCTTCCGTTTTTCCCTTTACATTCTTTTTTTCCTCTCGCGCCCTCTTTCCTTCACTTTTCACACTAAAACGTAAATCTAAATCAAGCTTATTAGACGTCACTCAAGCTGTGAATAAGCAAATTGAAATGAAAAGCTAGTACTCAAAAGGAAGCTTCAACCAGATTCATACGAAAGCGAAGCTTATATAAGAGGTTTTTGCCTTGAGACGAGATTCCCTTCTTAGACAGTTTTACTTCTCTAATGAATTGACGGCTAATTCTGCAATGAAATTTTTGACGTCCAATCTTCAGGCTCTTCAGTAGTTGAAAAGCCATTTTCTCTCGCTTTTGCTGCTAAAGTACGGCCTCGCTGGCCTCACTGGCCTCACTAGCTCTCCTCAAATAGTGAAATAAAACCCGCGCACTGTAGTTGTCCGCTTACTACTGAATAATATAAAATCTGAATATGACAATGTACCGAGAAGTTACTGGCGAAAAAGGTTGAAATAAGCACCTGAAAAACGAAAACAAAATCGGGTCGACTTGTTTCATCCCGAAGCGGTAGAAAACGCATGAAATGTTTTTTTTTTTTGGCTTCGTTTACTGAATACTGATTGCGATTCGCACGAGAAATCCGCTAAAAAAATATAATGTGCAATGGTACATAGAGGATGAGATTATTTCTACCTTTCACATCATTGCCTTCGATTTATTCAAAGGCTGTAACCTTACCCCAAATGATAAAGATAACCAAACGTCTGGATATCTTATAATTTCTTAAAGTAGTCATGTACATTTTTAACTCAGTGATTCAACATTTTGTTGTCATTTTCATTAGCCTTTGTGTTCAATTTGTTTCATCAAGGAGAAAATTGGACAAAAAATAAAAATCAATACCGCCTGTCCTAGTTAGCCTTTTGTTAACAAGAGAATTAGTCAAGTGTATTTTTGACTTGGTGATTCAATTTCTTTTCATTTTCAGTAGCCTTTGTGTTTGTTTTATCAAGAAGGAAATTGGACAAAAAAAACAAAACGTAATACCGACCGGTTTGCGCAGTCTGACTATAGTTTGGATAGAGGATGCATGGTTTTCAGCTCACGTGGCTTATTCATTCACCTGCTAAATTTAGCTCTGACTAGAATTCTTAGTTGAATTTACATCACTATTAAATAGTATTTAGGAGTTTCAGACAAACGACTTTTCAAATTAAGTGAAAGTGCAGTTGCACAAGGCAACGCTTCCTGCAACTTGCAATACAATACTATTGCGAAACGAGTTGCTGATGAAATTTCGTCGTATGACAGCACCATTAAACAGCTGAAACAGCTGCAATGATGTGACGTCAGGAAGGAAACAGACTCATCGCAAGCGTAAATGTACGCGTTAGCACGCGGATAATTTTTTCTTTTTCCCTTGCTTTCGCTTATGCTTACTAGGTCTAGGTGATTGAGTTCTTTTTTTTTTTACTCTTGTGTTTATAATTATGCTTTCGTTACTGCCGTCGTTTTCACAAGAACGGCCTTTGTGCCATGCCCCTGGTTTTGACTTGTGCTTGCATCGTTAGTGAAAACCAGGCTTGACTTAAGCTGAGTCTTTACCTTGTACCAACCAGTTTTAAATTCATGGGCATTCTGTGTCTTCGTTTCTTACGTCTTTATATGATATGTATGAGAACTTTGCCAGTGAGCATAAAAGTACTCACACTGATATAAATGAGTCATTGTTTCTAAGAAGAGTTTTATTTGCGTTGTTCAGGACGGAACGTCAACATTTGGCCTTCAAGGTATCGTTGGGTGTTACGTCCGAAAATATAAAAAAAACACGTCGTCACATTGTGTTAGTGGTTTAGACCGATCAGGCATGAAATCTTTAAAATTTCCTTATAAGAATGATACTTCTTAGGGGCCAATTAAAGATAGAGCCTAGGTCAGATTGGTCTTCTTTGAGTTCCTTAGGGGTTTATTTCAATTCTTCCGACGAACGTCTTCGCTGCTTTCATACGGGAATCCTCCTTGCTGGGTTAAATGGCCATTTTTTTAAAACCTTTTGAAATTCAATCAGATAATCAACATTAGACTAAGAGATACCGCACAAGAAATGTTCCTCGGTACGGGTCACCACGCGCAAAGTCAGGCATTCATCGACTTAAGAAGGAAAAAACTGAAACTCAAATTTTTGGGCTTCTCGGTTTACAAATAAGATGGTTGCCAATTCCCTTATCAGAACCTATGACATAACTGATTTTCTTGGAAAATACTGAGCGGTAGCTGGTCATCTGTATATAAGGAAATTTACTGAGCCAAGTTTTACTGATAAATGATTAAAAATAATATATAAGTTGTGATTGGTTCTCTATCATAAGATTTTCAATGGGGGTGCAATGGGTATTTTCGTGAGGCGTAATTTACCGTATTTTTGTCGTTTAACGTGAAATGGCTGTTTTCTATGATCTCGTGAAATGCGATTCGCTAAAAGTATCCGTCAGTCGTGATTCCATTAACCCGTGACGGTGAGAACTGAGTTTAAATTGTCGTGAAAATGTCAGTTTTGTAGGCACTATCTAAACTGTCGTGAAAGATAATGAACTGAAATTTACGTAAGATATCTGTTTTAACTCGAATCCGTAAAACGTGAATTGTTCCTCTCTTCATCCCCCTATCAGAGTTAGCTTATCTCCCAACTATGATCACTGATTGTTACAACTAAATAATTCTTTGAACAAAAACTTTTCTGTTCAAAACAAAATAAATGAAATTTGTCGCAATGCAAAAATTGTCTATATGATTAATGTTATGTAAACTGAATCAGTATTGTACTCATTCTTGCCACATATGAATTCATACACAACTTTCTGGTATATGACTCGATGTCTATAGCTCATGAACAAAGTAACTCAACTTCGTTGAACATTTTTTACGCTGATTGCAATTTCATACAACTCTAACGAATTTTCGTGGCAAGGAAGTTCTAGCAAGTGTTCTGTTCTAATTCCTTTAGAGTTAAGTTTAAACGCACAAGTACAATGAACAGAATTGTCTGTCTGCCGGTTGGTTTTGACGAAATAATTCACTTTATGAAAGTTTCTTGTAAATTTTTCGACTTGTGCCAGCTGAGATAGAAAATCGAATTATATGTGCAATTCAACATGATAAACACTTGATACAGTTGATAAATTTTTGCTGATCTTGCGAGATAAATCCTTTCACAGCGAGAACCAAACAGCTATATGTAGTGCAGTCATGATCTGATTCTAGCTTTTGAGTCAATGGACGAAATCCCATCGAGGGATCATTCAAATGAGAGCTCTATTGAGCAGTGTTTTCCTGTGGTTCTGTTTATTATGCTGTACAAGGTGGTTCTAACTTTTGAGTCCCCGGCCGTGAATGAAATCCTAAAGTGTGACCATTCAAATGAAAGCTACTGAGCAGTACCGTGTTTCCCGTGGCACTGTTTATTATGCTGTACAAGGTGGTTCTAACTTTTGAGTCCCCGGCCGTGAATGAAATCCTAAAGTGTGACCATTCAAATGAAGTGAGCAGTACCGTGTTTCCCGTGGCACTGTTTATTATGCTGTACAAGGTGGTTCTAACTTTTGAGTCCCCGGCCGTGAATGAAATCCTAAAGTGTGACCATTCAAATGAAAGCTACTGAGCAGTACCGTGTTTCCCGTGGCACTGTTTATTATGCTGTACAAGGTGGTTCTAACTTTTGAGTCCCCGGCCGTGAATGAAATCCTAAAGTGTGACCATTCAAATGAAAGCTACTGTGCAGTACTTTCCCGTGGTACTGTTTATTATGCTGTACAAGGTGGTTCTAACTTTTGAGTCTGTGGAAGAAATCCTAAAGTGTGACCACTCAAGTGAAAGCTACTGGGCAGTGCTTTCATTTGATATAGTGTGTTTCTAGATATTTTGCAAAATAAAATTTGTTAAGCTGCTCTACTTTCCTTGGGTCACCTCTCATACATTTTTCCGGTTGCAAGACACACTACAGAGAGAGAGAGTGTTCAGACACGTGAGTCGGCTCATCAAGTTACAAGAAAGCGTCCAGATGTAACAGAATTTTGAGCAAATGAATATATTCTTAAAAATGTAAATGACAAAACATAGGTGCAATACACCTACCAAATGACGGAGAACACGCACGACTTCCGTGTGTCTGTTGGTTTCCTTCTTTTATCCTTTTATCGAGAAATGATACAGAATACGACTTTCTCGTGCCTTACTGAGAAGAGGTCAGTAAGAATTCTTAGCGGCTATCCTACATCCGCTATGTCATCATAAAAGGATAACCATTGGGCGGGCAGGTTTATTCTGGTTTTCAAAACAACTCTAATTAACATACTGACTATTCGCCCTGCTTTTTCCAATTCGACATAACGGAAATTGATATCGCGGAAACTTGAAAGACTTACCTTCGATAATTCGATTTATTTTGGTCCCTCGTCCACGTTAGACGTCTTGTATTAATAAATGAAAGCGCCAAGGGTCAGCAAGACTTGTAACTGAAGTTATTTGAAAGAGTATTCTTTCAAGATTAGCTCATGTGACATACGTCACGAGTTATTAGCTAAACAACATAACACGTCACAACTTTTTACAAGGAACCTGATAAATTCAAATCAGCAGCGTTAGTAATTAGATGACCTCTTGTAAATGTTATTTTGACAATTCAGCAAATCTTCGAGGCGTTAGCTGCCCAGCAGCTTGTATCAACTATACTTCTTTTCGCGTCCTCCAAAAATTTATATTATTTTGGCACACCCGATAGCTGATCACTTGATAAAAATAACTGACTCGACAAGGCATTTCAGTTTGTTTGGTTCCTTGAATACACGTCACATGTTACCATATTTAACAGAATTTGAACAATATCCTTTTTTGACGGACTGAAGGAAGTCTATATAATATAGAGACGGAAATGCTTCAAAATTATTTAATTATGCAGCGTGTAATATAAGGTACTTACCCAGGCGCGACGAATTTGTCTCGATTTTGTCAGGGGTTATTGCTGCAACTACCAACGGGTAGTCTTGTATATTATGATAAGTTTTTTGCAAGGTTGGCTTTGATATATGTATATATCCAGCAGTATTATAGGTAAACACTGTACGCTATCTCATTGCCTTTTGGTAATAACGGCATATTAGAAGGTACAAGCAAATAACACTACCATATTTGGCGAGTCCGTAAAGGTTAAATACATATATTTCAGTATAACAAGCCGATGAATGTTTTGGATTACAGGAATAGGCTACTGCTATTAATTTATCAACTTAAGATTTCTCCTTTTTTGGAGAAGAATGATTATCTGTAGCTACAAGATAAACTCGAAATCAACCAATAAAAGCCATGTCGGTCAGTAAGGCGATTTAACAAAGAAGAAATTCTTGCTAAAAAAGTTTTCTGATGAGGTACTTTTAGGCCAAGCAGAAAAAATCATGCTGTAACGTGCAGATGGCTCTTCAATTTGCGCGACTGAAAGGGACCTATCACAGCTGGTTGCAAGTTACTCAAGTTCTAACCGACTAACAAAGCCGGTCAAACGAGAGATGTTTTTGAGTTACTCGTTGATACTCCCAATTAAACTACTAAGTAGCTCTAAGTGGGACAAGAGTTCATCACAAGTCCTACCGACTAAATTACGAATTCAAACGAGAGCTGTTCACGAATCCTACCCATTGAGATCAAACTAGAGTTTGTCAGTCTTTCCGACTAAGCTACGAAGTCAAACGATAGCAGTTCGTACTTGAAGCGTCACCGACTGAACTACGAAGTTAAAGAGAGCTAGTCGTGAACGACTCGGATGCCACTACCCGACTAAAAGTAGAACCCGTGTTGTTCGCAAGCCCTTATGTCTGAGTAATGACGAAGTGAAACGAGTGTCGTTCATGAGAGCTACCGACTTAGTTACGAAGTCAAAGAGAGTTGGTCGTTAGTAACTAGTTAGTCGCAACCGACTAAACTACAAAGTACAACCCGCGTTAGTCGCGAGTTGTGCCAGTGCCAGCTGCAGCTGAGTAACGAAGTGAAACGAGTGATGTTCGTAAGGACTAACGACTGAGTCAAGATGTTAAAGGGAACAAATCGTGATCATGAGTCTTGTCGACTTGCTGTGAGCGACTTGTGAGTACTATCTGCTGAGTGGAGCCTGAATAACAAAGTCACACGAGAGATGTTCGTGAGCACTTCCGCGGGGTGTGCCACGAAGTCAAAGAGAGGTGGTAGTCGAGTTTCCGAATAAGAGGATGAAGGAGGATGAAGTCAATCGAGGCCGGCCAGGCAACTCTTGAGCAATAGGGGCTAAGCCACGAAGTCAGTGGAAGTAAGCCGGTTTAATCCCGAGGCTTACCGACTGACTTACGAAGTCACGAGTACCGAATGAAACTACGAAGTAGGATGAGAGTTGTGCACAGCTGGCCATACCCTTTCACTTGTTCTACGAAGAGTAAATAAAATCATAAAGCGTTTAAAGATCACACTCTTGTGACCGAGCTTCGAAATTAGATAAGAACTTCTGTTAGCGCGCTCCTTCATTTAATGTCGGAAATTTCAGGTCAATTCATAGTTAGAGTGATGATAGTTTGGGGAGAATAGGAAAAATTTTTTGAACTCGACAAAGAGTAATCGACTTTTTGCGGCGGGTCGTGGTAATTCGGGTTGTCGGTAGCTTGGTTCAGTAATGGACGATCGAAGACCGTTTGGTAGCTTTTTGCTCCACGTGGGGCAAAATAAAGGGGTCTTTCTGTTAGCCAAGAAGGTACCTTTATCGAAAATGGCAAGTAGACTACGGAGGTGGAGGTATTGTTCGTCACGCGAAAGTGGCAGTGAGGGCGGTAGAAAACGAAAATCATGAAGCGAGAAGTCGCCCAAACTTTTCGGCTTTGCGCGAACAGAGTCATGAATACGCCTGCTATAGGTATCTAAGAACCGCCGCTTATCGAACCCTCTAAAATTTCAGAATTCAGCTAGCTATCTAATACTGAAACTTTACAGAAATGTTACTCAACGTTTCAACTCTGTTAGTTGACCAGTGTATGCAACTCAGTATAGCCAACCATACAGCAGTATTTGTCGTCCCCATACATTAAAGAGAACTTTGATCTTTTTCTGGCTTATCCCTTGCACCCTTGTAAGCTTTGTTAAAGTCGCAAACTGTTTAGTCGAACTCAAACGTTCGACGAACAGTTTTCTTGAAATGAATGATGTTTTGAGTCTGATTTCCATTTGCAACGCGAGCAAAAGCGCTGATACTGAAGAATTCAAACCAAACACTGAGAAACAACGGCTCTAGTGCTATGTTCAAAACTGAAACAAATTTGCTTGCACTTGAGTTCCCCAGTGTTTGTATCCCGGACCATGTGTAAACTTGTGTTTTCGTTGCTCAAGTAAAAGCTGCCTTTACAGACACATATCCCTCTACAAGCCGAACATGAAGGAAACCCAGCGCTTTAAATTAGTACGTTGTTCTTTCATCATAGTAGGAATTCGAATCTTTCGATAATCATCGTCCCCTGTAAAATGTTGTGTGTATTGCTATACTATATTACGTAATGAAACTATAGCGGAAGACCTTACGTAACTATCATCGAGGGGAAGACCGTACGGGACCATACGGTGAAGAGCGTGGTAGTCTGGCGGCATGCAGAAATTCCCAGCGATTTTTTGGAATAAAGTTTAGGATTCGGTTGGGAACTATTTCAGAATAGTTCTTGTCTCAGCGTTGCGATCAGGTTGGAGCGAAACGGTTTTTATTTCTTGAAGAGAAAGGATTTAGTTGCTACAACTTCTTGGGGTGTTTTATACCTCAAGGGATATAACCTTGCTGGTAACACACGTGTCGGCAAACCAAACGGATGACAATTTTACACAGAGGAAGTGAAAGCCAAAATATCGCAAGAAATACATGATCTTGGTTAATCACTGAACGTAATCAAATGATGATAAAGTCAGTGCTTGATCTTCCACAAAACATTTCTGAAACGCACTTGCTAAAGGAAATTCGTGACCGCGAAATACAATAGCATGCGGATTTAAATGTAGTAAATTAAAATTCACCGAGCGTGCAAGTATAAATTATGATATACCGGCCGGCTGAATCAAAAGCTATGCCGCTCAGCCAAACATTTTCGCGTTCTTCTTAAACTAATTCCAACGGATTGTAGACTCAACTACTAGCTCTCTTAATCCGGCATATTTTAACCGAAATTTAGCAACAATATTACAGATGATGATGCTTTCTGACACCCAGTCGGTTTCTCTTTAGTCCATTGTGAAGATGCGGGCTCAGTCACATGTAGATATTTATATTTCGACAGTGCTATATCAGCTATTTTCATTATTTAACGCACTAAATGAAGTTGCAAGCTTAAGTTACTTAACCTGTATGAATCGAGAGCTATTCTGTCCGCCTTCAGTGTCTTTACGTAGCTTTCTTGATTCCGAACGCCTGGTAGCCGCCATGTTGAATTTAGTTTATCTCGCGAGACAAGCTGGTGGGGAAGTGACGTATGA
Source organism: Siderastrea siderea (assembly GCA_964030785.1). Classification (NCBI taxonomy): domain Eukaryota; kingdom Metazoa; phylum Cnidaria; class Anthozoa; order Scleractinia; family Rhizangiidae; genus Siderastrea; species Siderastrea siderea. The sequence goes on from OZ034979.1 coordinate 10,479,578, forward strand.
ATGAAAATGAGACAGGCAAGAGGAGAGCAAAAATTTGTTCTCTCCCAACAAAAAAATAAAAAAGAAATTAACGTTCACTGACTTACCACGGGTAGTCGATTCCTCAGATGAACGTTTGCTCTTGGAAGTTCAACTGAAGCGGTAGAATCGGTAGCACCTTTAAACACAAATCTATTGTGGCCTTTCACGAAGTCGTGTTCGTACTTGAATATATAAACACGGGTATCGTTAATTTTTTGTTCATGAATAAATCATGATTTAACCGCGATATATTCCTTTCTACAGAACAAACGGTCCACCGTTTAGAAATATTTGCCCGGGTTATAGGTTTAAATGTGTTTTTACTAAAGCTTGGAAAAGGGTGGTCTTCTGAAAAATCTTCTGAGGACGAATGGCTGCTGTTAACAGGGCAGTCAAAACTGAATTCTTGTTTAATGTTTTGACGTTCATCCCTTAAGAGTAACAGATAGCTGAAGTATACAGACTTAAGTGAAGCCGGAGTTACAAACTCCGTGCTCTTCTGTTACGCTCTTTGTGCACGTAAAATACTGGTTTACTTTTTAACTTCTCTTTTTAACCTTAGATGTATCATCAAACGAAAATTATTTGTGTTAATTGTTCGTCAAAGGAAAAAAACTATCCAGCTGTAGCTGAGTAGTTTACGAAATAACGAGCCGATCAAATGAAAACTTCAATATCCTTGGCCTTAGGGCAACCTCTAGGCATTAAAATAATATTTTGGATTTTCTGTGGTACGTTGTATAATGCATGTCTCTGTTTCTGTACTTTATTCTCTCGTTTTTCTCTGGGCTAGAAGAAATTGTCCTGGTAAACTAAAAACACCCGAGAACACAACAGCGACCATTTTTAACAAAAGTAATTTCGTAAAATAAACAGCAGAGATAAAACAACACCACAAGAAGGTGCTGCTCTGTAGCTTTCATTATGGTTACAGTGGAGGGCTTCTTAGGAATTTTAACCACAGCGAGTCAGAAGTTAGAATAGCCGGCATCACAGGAAAGGTACTGTTCAATAGTTTATCATTAAATCACTCGAAGTTGCACTTTATGTGTCTTTGGGAAATCATAAAAATGGGCAAGGCGTGAGCCCATGCCCATCTTTATGGTCTCCCAAAGACACATAAAGAGAAGATATCAATGAGACCAATCTTATCTACTCGAAGTTGGCAATTCTATCGACAAACTCGGACGTTAGAGGCAACCGTGTATAGCATAATTAACAGTACTACAGGAAAGTTCTGCTAAATCTATTGCGCAGGATCCTAAAGTGTGACCATTGAATGGTTGCTCTTTAAGCGTCATCTAAAGACTCAAAACTTATGTAGAACCACCTTGTACAGCATAATTGATAAACAGCACCACAGGGAAGTACTGCTCAATAGCTTTCATTTGAATGGTCACACGTTAGGATTTTATCCACTGTGAGTTGAAACATAAAATAATCACTGGAAAGTACAACTCAGTAGCTTTCCGATTTGAATGGTAACATGACACAGCTGTCTATATTTTATCCATAATTTAAACTCAGACGTTAGAACCACTCTGTACAGCCAAGCTAGCGATTATGCGTTATCGCTTGCACAGCATAATAAGCAGCACCACAGGAAAGGGTACTGCTCAGTAGCTTTCATTTGAATGGTCACATTTTGGGGTTTCATCCACAGACTGAAAAGTTAGCGAGTGGACCTTTCTTAAAAATGCACGAACTTGCTTGAACCGGCGCTAGCCGCAGCAGCAGCAAAAAACCCGAAGGATGCAAGACGGTTTATCTCTTTGACTGTTAAAGACAGCTGAAAACAGATCACTGGACTGAGGGAGAAAATGTTTGGCATTTTCATTGAGCATTCGCTTTGTAAAGCTTAGAGGTCCCGGTGTGCGTTTCTTTAAAGCCCGGAACCTTTAGAAACCGAATTTGAGAACTCTAATTCAAACTGTATCTTGAAAACAAAAACGTTTCTAAGCAACTTTGCTACAAGTTAAATATTTCTCATCTTTAAGCCATCTATAAGCCTTGTAGAATGAGCGGTTCAGATTTTCACAAATGGCTCTGGGGGGACGAAAGTTTTCGGGGCTTTTGGGAAATGTGCAAAACGACTTCCTTTGTTCTTCAGGGCTGTTAGCTTCCTTTTATACTGACTACTGACTACAAGGCACCTAATTTTACTCGGTTGTAGACATGTTTGCAGTTATAGTCAAATAGGACCAGATGGTGCCTTTACACGATAAAGGATAAGCAATGTAAAAACGCAGTAGCTGAGTCCAACAAGCCAACTGGTCATGGATAGCACATAACGTTTCGCCAATTAAAATTAAGAAAAGTTGGGTGTTTGTCCAAAAATTTTCCTTGAACTCAATCTTCAAGGAGGTCTTGCTTGCCATTAACAGGAAGTCACATACTTATCTACAGCACAGCCTTATTTTTCTTAGGCAAACAAAAAACTTCCAAGAGCCCGGATTCAGCATTAGCCTGCAAGCAGGCTCACTTAGCAAGTTATTGGCCGGCTCGCAAATCGATCGCAGCTCCGCTGCCAAGATACTCGCGCGAATAACGCGTGCACTAAGCAAGCATGCTCGCAGGCTAAGATTGCATTGAACTTTGATCACAAATAACACCTCCAAGCATCATTTAAAGTCTAAAAAAAAACAACTAAACCAACACACTAAAAATAACTTCAAGACATTTAGAAGCTAGAATCTACATCGAACCGCCAGGAGTTGTATGTACGTTTCTTGTAAATGTCTGCATCCCAAGGATAATGATGTCGCTAACAACGTCTCCTGGACGGCTGTTTCTGACTATTATTCCATTCATTCTCATCGCACATAAACAGCGAGGCTGGCAGCGTCAAGTTTAAAATGTACATGAGCTCATAGGCAAGAGGCGTGAGTGCCATAATTGCTTTATTATATAGACAACCCTCGGATAACCAAAAATGTTTTTAACCTACCGAAAATGACAATCTTTTCTGTTAAAGGTAGCTTGTTTTTTTGCTATCCTTTTAGCAGTGCCCTCTCCGATTCGTTGACGACATGTGCTGATATTTTAATTGTAGGGAACCAGTCAGAGAGTGCTTAAACTTAACCATGTCCAGGGGCTGTCCAATATCACAAATAATAAATAACAAAATTAATAATAATAATAATAATAATAATAATAATAATAATAATATTTCAGCTTTAGGAGCACTTAACAGAGTCTCAGTGCTCTTACAATTATGCAGATAAAAAGAATCTAACTACGTGTAATACTAATACTAATTACAATAAAAATATATATGCTAAATCTGTACTAATTTACAATAATTATTCAAAGCTAGAACTAAACATAATAATAATGGTGGATAACCTTGTTGTTATCAAACCGGCGGAACTATGGCCATAGCCTCCCACGCAGTCGTTTTCAGGAGAGTCGTATTACCCTCCTCCCTGACTCCTCTTAAAACGACTGCGTGGGAGGCTACTATGGCTATGGTATTTTCGCGAAATTTACCAGATGTTTTCCCCTGGAATCAGATGATCACGAGTTGAGAATAATACAGTCACGATTACCACCGTTTTCACTACTACGCGACTTTTCTTTTCAAAACACCTCTGAGCACTTTGCAATACGCTTCCGTCAATCATACCTTATATGGGAAGAGTGTGATGTTACCGCAATTGAATTGAGCTCGAAGGAATAATGATGGCGCCAAATTATCCCGTAAATTTGCGCTGGCGAGTCATATATTGACTAGTAAGAGGCTTTAGAGTCGTTGATGTTGCAAGAATACTTCACGTTTGGTAGATATTTGTAAAGAAATTTCGACATTTCTTCAGAATTAAATACCCTCCCGGTGGATTATCCTAGGCGGCGGATGGTAAGCGTGCGTTTAAACTCGCGAATAAGCTAAACCAAAGTGTGAAGTAATAATTCTAGCTTTTCTGACCTGAAAATAGCACACGACATGTTATTCACCACGAGTATAAATCTGGCAATATCCCGAAGTGTACGAGGACGAAATTCAGGAGTGGATAGAGTATGCAACGGGAAAACGAATCATGATCGGCGTGCGATCAACCGATTCGTGAAGAAAATGGGTTTTACAAGAAGAATTTAAGGTACGTATGACTAGCTGCATTTTTTGGAAGGAACACTGCTAATTCTAATCACCTATCACCTCCGGAATGAATTGAAAATACAAAATAAAGCATAAGCTTATAATGGGCTTGTAACGTTTGTTGTTCTACGTTTCGAGAATGTAAACATTTAACGCTGTGACATGATAGGGAAATTGTTATTTCTACAAGCGGGAACGGGGAATCGAGGAAAACATTTAAGCTTACTTTCAAGTTTACTTCTTCGTTATAACTCAAGACGATTGCCAAAGAACGTGATGAGGGAAACAGGACGATGTATTGTCGTAGGATCGCTTAATTTCACCGAGAACAGTTGTTATTTATAGATGAATCTGAGAAGTTCTGATTCATCTATAAATAGCAACTGTTCTCGGTGAAATTTAGCGATGACCCACGACGATACATGTCGACAAGAAATGTCGAAATTTCTTTACAAATATCTACCAAACGTGAAGTATCCTTGCAACATCAACTACTCTGAAGCCTCTTACTAGTCAATATATGACTCGCCAGCGCAAATTTACGGGATAATTTGGCGCCATCATTTATTCCTTCGAGCTCAATTCAATTGCGGTAACATCACACACTTTCCATATAAGGTATGATTGACGGAAGCGTATTGCAAAGTGCCCAGAGGTGTTTTGAAAAGAAAAGTCGCGTAGTAGTGAAAATGGTGGTAACAATAAAAAGTTCAAAGAAGAAATAAGCAGGTACCAACCTCCCTGGTGATAAAAAGTGGACCCCTTGGTAGCACATTCAGTTGTCCATTCAGCATGCTTTAAATGAATGTTTGCTCGCGGGAGAAAAACTATATAGGCGCTTTCACAACGTCCCACATACGACGTTAACTAACGGAGAAAGGTAATTTCTGGCGTTTGAGTAATGAATATTGCGAATAAGACAGAAAGTTGCAAGTTGCACTTGGAGGTGCGGTGTACCAGTGCATGATAGGTATCGCGCTGACTACAAAGCTGTAATTCGCCACGTGGTGAGCCGTGCTAGGCCTGCACCGGTTGTGTATTTATTACGTTTTGTTTATTTTCGCAAGTGTTTCAGCCTATTAAGAATACCTTGCAGTCCCAGGAGAGTTGGTGGCATTGCATTTATTTGGCGAATGCGTTTCCATTGTCCCCCTTAATCGTAGAGGGTTTAAACGGTTTTTCGTATCCGGCAGTGTCTCATTTCTGCGATGATTTTTATCGCTGTAAAAGGTAGTTGCCGTTTCGAACGTGCCGCTTGTGTGCGGCCAAAGTAATCCAAAATAATATTAATGGATTGTGAAATGCCTTCTGTCTAGTTGAGGTGAAATGTGCAATCGTTAACTTCTTTCGATTTAATAACAGACGTCAATTAAAAAAACCAAGTTGTTTCTGGCGATGCACCCACAAGCACAAGGAGGACCTCCCTGAAAACCTCTTAATGTGACGGAAGCTTCCTTCATAAACTGAAGATTGTTGTTATTATTACAAGCACAAGAGTCCGTACTTCAGCTTGAAAAGTCAAACTGAAAAGGGCAGAGCGCATGCCCAGGTTCAAAGTGCAAGAACTAGCCACTTCAAAAGTTTACTTGAAACCTCAGAGGGTCAACAGATCTGTGATAAGCTTTTATTCTGCCCGAAGATCCCAAAGTAGGGCCACACTCCCTTGGTGAAAGCGACAGCAATGCAAGTATAAGCATGATCATAAAAGGAACGAACACAATTATTACTTTTATTTGTGTCTCACTAAACATCATCGCTATACAACTATGAGCGCAAACAAAAGAGAAATGATAGGAAATTGCATTTATCCTTATGCGTGGTCCAATTCGAGCTGTTACCGTGCCCCACCCCTCTCCCGGGCACTCCCCCCGGGATTTTTTGACTTGGCGTTCTATTCCCCATCCCCTGGACTGATCTTGACATCGACTGAAAATAACCTGCTTTGTTCCACAAGATGAAAACATATATTTCTATATTTAAACAAAACCTAGACTTTTAGAAAACCCTTCTGAAGTACACTGCCTTAAAAATTGAAAAGAATTATTATAAACAACTCTGAAATTACTGGAATTAATGTAGAATAGTGGCTTTTGTATCTTTCAGTGAAAATAAATTGTTTGTCTACACGAGGATCAAAATGTTTAACTCTCGGTATAGTACTATTTTACAAGATGAATTCCCTTAAAACAAGAGTACTAAATTTCTTCTGGAGGATAGCCCAAACACACTCTGTCAGATACTGTTATTTACTGAAAGCAATCTGGAATACTCTTGAGGAATCTTTCTGCTTTTCATGTACAAGACAGATTAACTTTCTCTAGCCATTCGTGCACAATTTCGACCGATTAAGCTGCGATATATGTGAATTTGTCGCCATTATGTCACCCCATAATCCCTTGTACGAGCAGTTATTTCGATTTGTTGGCAATTGAGTAATGCCATGCTTGCGGTTTTCCTTTCAAGGATAGTATAAATCAGGCCCCCAAACACACTCAGCAACGGCCTAAATTACAGCAAACAATCTAACCAAGACAAAAAAAATTCACGAAATTTTATTTAACGTCATTAATTAACTAATCAAACATATTTTTACAATCAGTCACTACATTATATTACAAACTAAGTATACCCTTAAAAGATTTTACAGCCATTTCCTATTTAAATTAGTGAATAGTCTAGTGATAATTATTATGCTTATCATGCGAGAATATCAAGATATAAATTCTACTAACATGTTTTCGTGCATTTCTTTTAGCACACCTCGTGAGAACTTGATTTTGTATCAAGCTAATACGAACAGTTCTTTTGGTGAGATTAATGACTTGGACAATTCATTTTATTATTCTTGCCTTCACTTATGGGTCTGTATTAATTGTTTAAGGAAAATTCGAAACTGACCACCCGTTGCTATAACAGAGTATAAGACCCTGAGGAAACGGAAATGCAAGCCATCAAAAGTTCGAAAATCCAACCAGTTGCCAAAGTTCTCAATTGCCAACACATCAACGTGCAAGACTCTTGTTAAGTGACCATAAAAAGTGAAAAAGAAAGGGAAAATGCCCGCTGCCAACGTGGCCGTAGTGCCCCTTTGTGGCTACAGTTACTAAACCACGTATGTGCATTACTCGTGACAAAAATAGTACGACCGAACTGTGTCGTCCGGCCATATGCTCTATAAAAGTATGTCTTCGAGTTTGATTAGAGAGAACATCAGTTATTCCAAGTCGGTGCAAGCCAGACAGAGTTGAAAGGCGAGGCTAGTTTCAAAACTGGGTTGGCCACGGCATAGTAAACTATAAATTATCTAATGTACTAAAATCTATTATTCATACAGTACACTTTCCGCAAATTTATAAAACGATTGTCCCCGTCTAATCATCTCGGCCGCTTTGTAATTTTTTTTCTCTTTTTAACGTTAATAAGTCAATTTCAATGTTAGGTTTTACTGTATTTGGCAATGTTGGTTTTAGCTTTGGCTATCTCCCTTGAATTCTGCCTGCTTTTTATGTACCGGGGCGGTTATTAAGATTTTGAGGGGGGTGTTTTTCGCGGCGACACGCATTGAAAAAAAAAAACAACTTTAAAGATCTACAAACATGAACACCACGCACTTTATGCACTACACATAAAAACTGCACCTTAATTCGTACATGTCTTCAACTTCACAAAACTCAATTCAATACAAAATAAGCTGTGTTAAAAATTATGTGCAAGCTATCGCTTGGATTATTGTGCAAGGTGGACAACTTGGTACAATTTTTTTAATCCTGCGGTAGTTTGAATGTACACAGACCGTTAATTATTACCGCCATTAATATTCATTGATTATTTATTTTATACAGTGTGACTGTCTTTTGTCACATTCTGCAAGGATATATCGTCACTTAAAGTGGATTTGAATTCACAAGTTCCGCACATTTCTTTGCTACAAATTATTTGGTTTGAAGAAAAAAGGCCAAAATACATGTATAAATTACAATTACTTAATGGACAAATTGATCGAAAATTTCATAATCAACATTCGCTAACAAAGCGAGTCAGAAATTCGGAAATTTTGGAACCAAAAAGTCGGTTCCTAATGATCTACGCTAAAAGATTTAGAGTTGTCAAGGTAAATTACACGTTTCAAAAGCTAGTCACAGCAAATAGCGAGCTCGGTCTCGCATTTTGACGACAGAAAAAACCTAGTTATGGACAAATTTTCGACATTTAATATTCGAATTAAAACAATTCCCTCTCCTACAGAAAGAGAGTAAGCTTAAATTACCATAACATAGAACTATTATTTTTGTGGACGACTTTTAAGAACGCCAATCACTTTGTTTGATCTACGTAAATTATCGGCGTTCACACGAAAACGTCAATTCTGTGTAAAGTCAGCTCTGTTTGCTAACAAAAAAACTACAACAAATCTCACACATCGCCCTTTAACCAATCATAGCTGGCACTTGCCATAATTTCAACCAATCAGAATAAACAATCGTGACTTGGTGTACGCGTTTTCCCGCCCTTGACATCGCTTGCCTGTTTTCCCGCGCTTGGCACCGGTTGCACGTCTCCCTCGCTTGGCAGTGATTGCAGGATTCCTGCGCATGGCACTGGTTGTATGCTTTAGTACGTTTTGATTGGTCCATTGCGCTATTTGTGTTTGTTCTGATTGGCAAGAAGCTTCTACTTCAGTTTTAAATTTTTTCATTCATTACAACTCTGTTATTGGTATTTTGCAACCACTATAAACCTCAGAAACATTTCTGATTGACAATTCTCCCTCCGTAGTCCGCATATTCATCAATTGTTGCATACATACTATCCAGAGTCGACAGAGAACCCAATATTGAGCCCCCAATCCAAGCGGAGTACATTCTATTGTCAGGCACGCGCACTGAGCGAAGCCTTGGGTTGATTTTGCCGAGTTCGTACTCCAATCTTGGTACCAGGCCCTTCATAAGCGTCGTGCCGCCCGATAACACGATGTTACGGTAGATGTTGTCTTGAAGTTCTGGTGAACACCTGTAAAAAGGAAGAAGTCACCAATATTAACTTCTTCGCTACCAAGAGCGGAAAAAGAAATTAAATTCACGAAAAATTCCACAACTAAATTTGAACAACAGAGAAAAACAAGCATTAAAGTAAGATACTACTCGAGAGCTTTTATTTAAATGGTCACACTTTGGTCTGACCCTGAGAGTTCCAGAAAAATGCCCAGGAACGTGAACATACATCACGTAACTCATGAGTCTATGAATTAAATCTTAAAGAAAAATACAAATGAAAGCTACTGAGCACTGTTCGTTGCTTTCCAGTGGTGCTGTTAATTGCGCTGTACAATGTGGTACTAACGTTTGAGTCTATGAATGAAATCCTGAAGTGTGGCCATTCAAATGAAAGTTACTGAGCAATACTTTCCTGTGGTGCTGTTTATTATGCTGTACAATGGGGTACTAACCTTTGAGTCTGTGGGTGAAATCCTTAAGTATGATCATTCAAATGAAAGCTACTGAGCAGTACTTTCCTGTGGTGCTGTTTATTATGCTGTACAATGTGGTACTAACCTTTGAGTCTGTGGATGAAATCCTTAAGTATGACCATTCAAATGAAAGCTACTGAGCAATACTTTCCTGTGGTACTGTTTATTACGTAGTACAAGGTGGTTCTAACTTTTGAGTCTGTCGATAAAATCCTAAAGTGTGACTATTCAAATGAAAGCTACTGAGCAGTACTTTTCTGTGGTGCTGTTTATTATGCTATACAAAGTGGCTATAACTTTTGAGTGTATGGATGTTACTGTATGGATAAAATTCTAATGTGTGACCATTCAAATGAAATCTATTGAGCAGTATTTTCCTGTGGTGCTGTTTATTATGCTGTACAAGGTGGCTCTACCTTTTGAGTCAGTGGATGAAATCCTAAAGTGTGACCGTCCAAATGAAAGCTACTGAGCAGTACTTTCCTGTGGTGCTGTTTATTATGTTGTACAAGGTGGTTCTAACTTTTGAGTCTGTGGATAAAATCCTAAAGTGTGACCATTAAAATGAAAGCTACTGAGCAGTACTTTTCCATGACGTCCACAGTTTTAAACTTGTTTGCAGCTGCACACATGAATAACACTGAGCGTGATAGGGTTAATTAAGACAAATAGAGAGTAACGACTGTAAACATGATACCTTCTGAATGCATTGTTCACCAACTTGTGTATGGGTTCCTGGGAAGCAATAGTATCATCTGCTCCGAGAAGAGTCTCAGGATTAAACAGTGGTTCTGGAGTGCTGATCATTTCACTGCTTATCTCTACTGCCTGCCCATCTGGCAGGCTGTAGTACTGGGTTAGAGCATCACTGGTTTTGAAATGGATTAGTTCAGAAGAATAGTCTGAAAACAAAAAAATCATAATGAAGTTACTGTCAGAGAAGGAGAGGTAAAAATGGTAATAACACCTTCCCACAAGATATGTTGAGGCCCCCACATATGAGGCAACAATGTTTCCAAACGTTTCTTGAGCACGCAAAGGAATGCGAAACCATGACTCCTTGCCATTCAAATGTCGGAAATATTTTCAAATTTACAGTGCAAAACAAATATGTTCAGGCTCAACCCTGGACATTATGTTATGCATACTCAATTTAGGAATTAGAAGTGCACCCCGCGTGACCCTGAAATCTAGTCAACATCGTTTCCTCGTCACCCAAACAGGGAAACATTTATGCAAATTAGATGTTTCTGAAAAAGTCTGAAACATTTTTCGTTTCTTGGAAACAAAAAATCTCTCTACAACAAATGTTTCGTGTGGGTACAAAGAGGGAAACATTTAGCAAAACAATGTTCCACAACGATGCTTTCTCGTTTGCGGGGCAGGGGGTACCGTAAGGGCACGGAATGTCTGGTTTCCGCCTCATGGTACTTAGTAGGCTTTTACTGTACTGTTACAGAGTGCTAACCAGGACTCTCTGGATTATCACTTGTTTATTGATCTTTGTACCAGTTGTCCTAATTATAAGTTTTGCGAGAGGTTTTACATTCAAGCTAGGTTAAAGCCAAGTTGATTGGAAAGACGTTCCTTAAAATGTGTGGTTGACGGAAGGAATTCCTTGCCCATCCATGTTCCTTACTTAGGTCTGTTCCTCAAAGTACAACTTACAGCTACAACCTGAGCCTTGCTCTGCAACTGAGTGCAAGATGTAAAGAAGAAGTAGGAATAGAAGTAGAAGTGACTAACAGAGTTGAATGCCCTTAATATAACAGCTAAACCTAATCTTTTGTTTACGTTATACTGATGAACTAGACAAAGCAATTCTTGGTGGTGGTCTCGATATTTTGGTTAAACAAGGGAAGGTGTCTCAAAATCTTAATCCCTATTGACTTTGTTTGCAAATGTGACCGCCTGTGTTGATTACATGGTCAGCACGGTCAAGGTTACTAATTTTACAATGTGAAGCAAACTGAAAACATGCAGATTTAGTACAATCATTCAAGTGTGTCTAGAATAATTATTGCAAAACTCCAAAATAACAAGAATTTCACTTCACAACAGTATTCTATTGCAGATATGCAAATCCTATTGGTTGAATTGTTGTTTTCTTTTAAAACAGTAGAGTTCTTCTGTGGTCGTGATAGGTTACCCAAGGAAATTTGATGTTCACAACAAATATTATGTTTGAGGGCTTATATTAAGTTTGAACATCAATTTCCGAGGGAACCTATCATGCATAGGGCCTGAGACAGAAGGACTCTTTTGTTTTTATTGAACAACGCTAAATTTTGAGCAAAAATTGCCAAAAACGGGCATTATGTGCTGATAGGCGCCCGCTGAGGAGAGACACTATCGCATCACGTGATCGATTTCCACCAATGGGAGCACGCCAGAATTTAGCATTGTCCTAAAATCCCCGATAAAAAAATGATGGTGCACACTATGTCCTTGAAAAGAAAATTTCTTTTCTTTTTCTTTTTTTTTGTTTGTGAATAGCACCTAAGTATTGCTGTTAATTTGGCATAAAATAATTTTCATTTCTAGTACATTTGCAAAACAGCTGCACTACATGTGTGTATTTATCTGTGTTCTCTGTCAGGGACAATGATGTATGGATTCACAATGGACTAGCCCAACCAATCAGGGTTGAGCTTATACTTTTGACCAATCAGGGTTAAGCTTATAAAAGTAACATATGTGAATCACCACGTGATATGAAAGAATGTATTTGAAGAATGGTGACACAGAGCCACAATCATTTTAATCTTCCGCAGTAATAAAAACAAGAAAAGCTACTTGACTTTTGGGAGCCAAATACTCTTTCTAGAGCTTGAATTTTGACTTCCAAATGCAAGAAAGTTTTTCAAGGAATTTCAGGGTGCCTACAAACTCTAAGGAGAGGTTGGTTCCTCTTTGCACCCCTACCTTTTGCAACATATGCCTTCCTCTCCTTCATGTTATTCACAATTTGCCAGCCAGATGAAGAGTTGAAGTTGTGTCCCTTATTTTCCCTGAGAAGCTTTTGTAGATTATCGGTTAGTGACTTTCCTCCAATGTCCAACTCCTGTACAGTATATGCTAATATATGGCCTTCATAAATTGCGGCAGCCTGAGTGACAGAAAACCCAGAAGACAAGCAAACACCCACTGTCAAACCAGATGCATACAATGAAAGAACCAGTTGATTGGCAAGATACATCGCAGGGACACCAAGGTGCTCAAACAAAATCTGCAATTGAAAACACAAGGCTATTAAAAACACACTTACTTGTTATAACTGGATTATACAGATCAAATATAACCATACACTAGATTACATTGTTAGTCATAAACATTCACTTGCAGATAATGACTAAAACACAATAATTACTTAGTCACAACTCGAATATTGTATCTGGACTTATCAATTACCCCTTTCAGCCCTTTAGCCTCCTTTTATACTGGGGTGTGTCACTGGATGTTCTTCCTTCTTTCACCCACCAAGAAGCAGCACCACTGGAATTCAGTTAAATCTGAACTCAGCCATTTCCTCTATATTCCTCTTGGGAGTGTCCCTCCGCCCCTTCTTTGCCTGAGTCCCCCTCACCCTTACCCTGCAAGCAGAGGTTTCTTGGTCGCCCTATGTTCTGGCAGGCGAGTAAGTAACCTCTGCACAAAACCGTCTGATTCTTTGATCTGCCACCATCCAGGATTTTGGATGAATTAATTAAAAATACTTGATTCTAACCGGCTCTCAACTGGTTTTGAAGCTGACGCATGCTGTAAATGCTGTCAAAAAGTGCGCGCGCTGTGATACGCTTGCAAGGTTGTTGTACGCGACAGATTTGCTTTTTTTGTTACAAAATTCTTTTGTCATTTCTCCTAGCTCAGAAAATACGCAGAAAGATAAGGCAGCAATTGTTAAACCTTGCTTTACTGATATTTATCCGGAGTTGAAAGTAACGCTCAAATAAAGCAGGTGCAAGTAACGTTTTCATGGAGTTCAAAAGTTTTGTTTATCTCACGAATGAACGTGCGTGAAAAAGGTAAGTGACGACGTGTATGACAAATTTTGTGCATGCACGACAGGAAATCAGACGGTTTTGCGCAGAGGTTACTTATTCACCCGCCAGAACATAGGGTGACCAAGAAACCTCTGCTTGCAGGGTAGCTCACCCCGTACCCCTCTCCCACCAAGAAGCAGCAACACTAGGATTGAGATGAATCTGAACTCAGCCATTTTCTCTATGTTCCTCTTGGGAGTGTCCCTCAGCACCACTGGAGTTAAGTTGACTCTCATGTCAGCCACTTCCTCTATGTTTCTCTTTAGAGTGTCCCCCACCCTCTCCCCCAGCTTCTTTTTCCAGGTCTCCCCACCCCCCTCTCAACAAGAAGAATTAACCAGAATTTATTTGAATTTCACCTCAGCCATCTTCTCTCTGTTCTTTTTAGGAGTGTTAGCGACTTCTGTGACGAGAACTGGGTGATTTCCTTCCTCAATTCCCAACTCCTCATACAGCATGTACTCCCAAATGTCCTCCACATCTGACCAGTTCTCAAGGAATCCGGAACTCATGGGGTAGTCTATTGAAAAATGCAAAATACTTAAGAATTTTTGAAATGATTTCCAGTGCTTGAACTGCATTTACAATCTTTGACAACTCACCAAACAACATTATTCAACAGAATACCCTGCACTTAACGAATCACCTGCACTTAATGAAAAACCAAACTACTTGTTCTGTATAGCTCTTTATAGTCTTTTTATCCCTTACATTAATAACATATTTGGTGGCAATTTTGGCAACATAACAAGGAAAGTTAACAGGGAAGCAAAATTTTAATATTTTGGTGTGATAGTGTCTCTTTGAACCCTTCAATTATCTAAAATTTCAAGTAACATTTTGTACATCTTCTCAGTTTGGAACAAATTCATACAATATGAGTTTCAACTGTGTAAAACAAGAACATAACATAGTTTCTTCCAAGACCTTGCCCTATGACTACCTTTTTGTTCAACTGATCAAATTTAAGATTCGGTGCACATACAGCTTATATGCGTGTTTTAAGGGTATCTCAGGTTTACGCTATTATACCTGCCAAGTGTCACGCCTAAGGCGTGATTGTCACGCCTACGGATCGAAAACTGCGATCTCACGCCTACTCACGCCTGTGTTCCCAATTCTCACGCCTGGTGGAAACGTTTGAGCCATTACAGCCTTAACCGACTCATTTTGAAAAAAAATTAGAAAGTATTTAAATAAAGTCGAACCAATGCGAGAAAATATTGATCGTACTTTCGCGAAATCTCGGGTTTTAGTAGGGAAAGTCACTGGAGACATGGTCATACTCATCGAGACGAGCTCCGTGTAATCTTAAATGATCAAAGCATCGATTTACTGGCCATAAGTCGGAACGTCTTCGGAACGTCTTTGGAGATCTTCGGACGTCTTGGGAAATCGTCGGACATCTTCGGATATTATCGGTCCCCTACGAAAAATCTTGACGCTCTCAGGATAAAAATGTCACGCCTATGAATCACAAAAAGTTGGCAGGTATACGCTATCAGCGTGTCAATTTTACATATACCACACGGAGCAGGATAACATCACTCAGATGGAATGCTATGTGTAGCCCATCACTTTTTTCTCCCAGCATTTTCTAGTGTTAAATTTATCTACAAAAATACAGGATTTACAAATTTGACACATTTTACGCCAAAAGTTTATCTTGGACTTCAAAGAATTCTTAGAGGGAGTCATTTTGACTCTGGTCTAGAGCCCAGAAAATTCAGTAGAATTTGATTGCCTGCCAGTCAAAGTTCATAAACTGTTAGAATCCCAGGTGTTAGGGTGTTAGAGTCAAGGTAGGCAGTTTCCTATTAAAATTCATTTTGAAAGTTTGTCCATTGCTGTTTTGTTGTCAATGGGTCCAATCGTCTCCAGTAGCAGCAATTTTGAATGTAAGCATCTTTGAAAAAATGCCCCCCCTGACCCCATGTTTTCAAAAATGGATTAGGAGACAAACTGACTTCATTGAATGAGAGAAATTATTTGTAATCCCTGAAATACCACATGGAATGCAGGGATTTCAATAAAATTTGAAGTAGGCAGCTGGTTTGAGTAGAGTAGCTGACTGTATCAACAAGGTTTGAAAGAAATCTTTCTTTAATTACTTCAATTTAGGGAAAATAGTAGCCAACTTCTTTGAGCAAATTTGCAGATGCCTTTCGTCGGTCATCTGTGCTATTGAAAGCACTGGTCAGGAATATGTTCATCTGCACTTACAACTTACCTAACTGCATAACTCCCGCCCTCATTGTTGCAGAGTCACCATACATTCTGTCCTTTTTGTTGTCCATTCCAGCCATCTGTAATGAGTATCGCTTGGGGATTCCAAATAATGCTGGCTGCACAACAGTGGGTATCTTCTCGCCTGCTAGGCCAAGTTTAATGACACCAGAGCCATTGTCAATCACTACGGCTGTGTTATAGTGAGAACCAGCTAACAATGAAAGCATACAAAACTGAGTGAGTTTAGAACCCTTAGACTCATCTTGCAAAAAGCCACCTAGTGCCGGCCCATCAAGGACAACTGGACAACATTACTTGCCGGTCACTGGGGCTATCAGAAAACTCTGAAATTCCCCAAATTATCACACAATACTCACCATACATACTATCAATATTTTCATTGGCTGAGAACACATAATCACCAACATTTTCATTGGCTGAGGGCACATAACCACCAATATTTTCATTGGTTGAGAGCACATAACCACCAAGAATATTTTCATTGGTTGAGAGCACATAGCCCTCTGGTTCTGCAAATGTTACATATGGCATTCATTTAGTGAACACACAATTTATTATTTACGATGATGAAGATACTTTCACATACATGTACAGTACGCATCACATGCACACATTATACCGTAATTCTCATGATCTTTGAGAATAAGACCAAACACCACCTTTGGAAAGCACCTCAGAAACCTGTTACAATTGTGTACTTAACAATGGCTTTCCATCAATTCATGGATTTTTACTGAGGAAAATAAGCTATCATAAACTCGTAAAATAATTAATTGTGAAAAAAACTCTGTAGTGATCTTAGAGACTTCTGTAGATGCAAATAGAAAATCTGAAAAAAATTCATGCCTCAACAGGAACAACTTTGACTCTAAATAAACATCTCTGATACAGTTGGCTTGATAGCTCAGGGTTAAAACATATTTACTTACCTGATTGTATTCTTGGTCTTGGGAGTGATTTCTTCTTCTTTTTTCTCTTTTCTTTAGGTTTACTCACACATAATCCATCTACCATTGTCTGTCCAACAAAGAGTAGATCATCCGCTTCATCCTCATTATCATCATCATCATCATTGTCAATGCCGTCATCTAACTCATCTCCAAAAGCCATCTTGTCATCGTCATCATCATCACTTTCATACGTTTTAACATTTGACCCACCAACAGCGCCCAACTTGGCATCCTCTGCATGATCAATGACCTCATCTTCTGATGAATCAATAAACTCTTCACTGTCATCCTCATCAGAAACTGTTTCTTTATGGACTGGTGTTATGGGTGAGTCCGCTGTACTTGGTTGAGATCTTTCACTTTCAAAGCTCTCATCAAATTCTTCTTCATCTCCTTGCAAATCTAAGATCAAACTCTGCCTCCAGTAGTCGCTGCTTTCACCTGTTCCTTTGTCCCTTAATTCTACTTTTTCTTCCTTCTCTTTTAGTGGCACTTCAACAACTCCCTGGCTTCGATTTGTCCTATCTGAACTGACAACCTCTTCAGGAGGGGATTCCAAAGAGAGGTCAACATGACCATTCAAAAGCTTTTGTTCTTTATCAGACACACTCTTTTCATCTAGAACTTTCCCAGCTGCCTCACTGACTGCAGCATCTAAGGCATCATCCACGAAGGACTCCAGTCGAGATTCGAGCTTACTCTTATTTGTCTGGGAAGCTTCATCTTCAAGTTCACCTTTCTCTTCTTCAAAATCCGCAGCCTCGTGTAATGCCGAGCCAATCACCTCCTTCACTGTCTCGACAACTTGAGATTCTAAGATTTCTTGAGCACGCACATCAAGTGAAGAATCCTCTGATCTTGGTTCAGTGCCCTGTGCTTTCACTCTCAATGCCGCTTCATAAATTGCACCATTAACCAAATTTTCAACAACACCTGTTATGTGAGGCTGTAGTGAACTCGAGAGAGCTGTTTGTTGTGCAAAGTTGTCTTCATTTTCTGGACTTCTTTCTTCTGGGAAGTTTTTGTCCTCAGAATTTATACATTCACTCGTATTTATGTCCTGTACAACAGCTTCATCAATGCCATCTGACACAACTTCACTAATGATTCCTTCACTGAATAATTTCATTTCTTGTAATGATACTTTTTGTTTTTTTCCCTGCTTTAACTTTTCCATTACAGCATAATGTTCCATGCCTTCGTGAACAACTTGCTCGCTCAAGTCTTTTGCAAAGGACTCAGCATCTTCGACCACAGAAACTTTTCCAAAAGCATCTTCTATCAACGAATCAACAACATTTTCAGCAAAACTGTGTAATTCCTGGACATGATCAGGAGATTCTAAATCTTGATCACCAGAAACAGAACCAGTTGCAAATTGACCAAGTGCATCGCAGACAATTTGTGTGGACATTTTCTCTGCAAGGTAGTTTGCTTTCGATTCAAGGTCAATATGATGAAATGCCCCTGTCTTAGCTCGGGTAACCAAGAGATCTGCCAGGTCTCCAAACAAAATAGCTTGCTTTAAATCCGTCGAGGAATTTGTACCCATGACATCGGAAAGTAGAGTTGGTTGCTCATTGTCAGGCACTGCAATGTCATCAAATCTTTGCTCATATGGGACTGAACTCACCGAACTACACAAAGTTGGTGTTATATTCTCGGATACCTCGGCATCCTTTCCTTCTAACAGTCCTGATCCATTGACTTTCTCAATACTTTCCGTCGAAATTTCCGCAAAGTTCTCGCTGTCGTGTGAACTTGTTCGGATTCTTTGCCGCTCGATGATGAAGTCTTCGGGGACGCTAAACTCTCGCAAATATAAAGCATCCAGACTCTGCAAAACATCTTCCACTCCCACAGATTCAATACTCTGTTCAGCTATTAACTTTTCTTCTTTCTCGCTGCCGGCAGGTGCGAGTTTTAACCCAACAAACGATTTGGTGGCATCGGATGTTTGGCGTGATGAAAATGTGACTTCGCCAATTTGTTTTTTCGCTTCTAATTTGTGCCTTTGTGATTCTTTTTGCCATTCAACTGTACCAGGCTTCTCATCAGTAATTTGCAGTTTTTTTTGCCTAGCGAAGTCTTTGGCGGTTTCTGTCGATGATACTAGTTTTCCTTCGGATTTTTTCCTCGTTTTCTTGGCATCCCGATTTCCTCCATAACCGAGTAATACCAAGACGAAGTATGCAGTGCCCAATATGAGGCCAAGAAACATCCATGGCGAGATATAAAACATCGTTACCTCCAGTTAAGTTTAAATGTGTTAGAATCCCTTGATTAGATGAGGAAAATTTGTTAGAAAACCGTGTAAAACGACAATCAACCCTCCCCCATAACAACCGCCATGTTGGGTTCGTGCTTGTCTTCTAGAGCCTCAATTCGATGACTGAAATAAACATCAACTCCACAGCACGTGCCAATTAAAAACGAAAATAAACCGTTGAGCCAATATTTTCCTTTGTTGTTTAGCCAAGTTTACGGCGTACTCCTCTTGATGAAATTTGGCGCTGGAATTACCTTTAGACGAAATCGATCTGCAGTTGGCGGATAAATCGTGACTGAAGTCGGGTAAACGTCTCAGATGACTGCCTCCGAACCCCCACGCGCAAATTGCGAATTGTTCTTCCCAGTGGTCACATAACTACGAAAGCTTATTTGTTTTTGGTGAAATAATACTGATCGGAAATTCCTTGTTGGGTTTTTAATGGCATCCTACGCAGCCCTTTAAAAGCTTTGAAGCAGAACTAAAAGCTGGAAGCTGTGTTTTGATGAAACGCATTCAACGGATGTGATGTCACGCCACATTCTTGAGAAAAAGTATACACAACACTGATGAGTGGCAGGAATTTATTTTGTACATGATCAGCTGCATAAACTTCTAAAAACTGTCTGTAAAAGTCGTTAAGATGATTATTTTGAATAGAGAACATCAAAACATTTTAGCGAAAATGGGTTTTAAAATATGTAACGCCAAAATATATTTGTAGACAGATCAGCATGAAAGAGTCTGAAAGTATTCGCCAATCGGCAATAAACAACATTTATTTTCCAAAATTCCAGCTTATATGTGTTATCTCAGACTTCATTCTTGTCTTGGAATTTAAATTCGCCCGCAAATCCAGTTCAAATTTCAAGTTATTTTCGGTGGCAAAAAATATATAAATGCAGCTGTTAAGGCGACTTTCCGGGGAGGGGTAAGAAAGTATTTTATGCAGCTTGCGTAGGCCCGGGCACTAGTTATCAGATTTCTCAGAGAAAAATGAGCGCGCGGTTAATGCCTGGAATATTGGTTTTTATATCGTCGAGCGATTTGCTGCCCGACTTTCGCAAAATGTCTACTCTTAGGCCTTTTAGGTGCGACGATATGTTTCGCTTTAGCAACGTGTAAGTATCAGTAAGTTATAGTTGAAGATATAGTAGTTTTTTGGCCCAGAAAAGAGGGTCAGATGACACAAACATTCTCGAAGCATGGAATCTAACCAACTTGAGCTACAAGCTTATATTAGATTTTGGTTGTAGGTAGAAATTTGTGTCCTTTATGGTTTGATTTGATCTGGTTTGTCAAAGTGGCTTTATCTAAACCAAGATTGTTATTCTTGTTTAGGAACTTGGATCCGTTGACTGAAACAGTATCCTTTTGAACTGATATTTTCCATGTTTAGAAAAACAAGATGTCTGCAGATTTTAGATTCCCCGACGATTCCAATCAGTGAAAATCAATCATTGATTTCAATCAATATAATCAATATAAATCAATAATAATCAATTGATTGATATTGATTAATTTGCATAATCAATAAAAATCGAAAATCACTCACTGACTCATCTTAATTTTATAGACTTTTATTGATTTCTATTGATAATCAATAGCTGATTGTGCAACAGTAAAAACCGGGCTACAAAGGCATTTTCTAGATTTAACGCGTTTGCAAACACAACAAATATTCAACTATCGTCGCCTGCCTGGTTAGAACACAGACATATTAGTGTGTGCATGCGGTGTGTATGCTGGATTTCTTATTCAGATTTTTTTTGATTGATTCATCTATTTAGAATTTGAGAAATACAAACAAAATTGAAGGCAAGCTCGAGTAACACTATTTTTAATGTTATATTTAAAAACATTCTGATTTATAATTAATGACAGGAAATGCATGTTTGAAGTAGTTGTCAATACAGCAAAGATAATAAATAGTTTCTGTTAATTGATTACTGTTGTTTCTGTACTTTACTTGTTATCGAACATGAGAACATTTTCACTTAATTGGGGTCTTTTTTTCCAAACCGTGAGATGTATTAAAAACAAAAACAAAAACTAGATTAAAATTTCCAATAGAAATCAATGACAATCAATGCAAATTGAAAATCACTCAACGTTGGGCTTTGATTTTTATTGATTTTCAATATCAATCAATTGATTACTATTGATTTTAATTGATTACTATTGATTATATTGATTCTCATTGATTGGAATCGCCGGAAGATTCCGAATAACAAGAGAATACCTTGCCACTTTAAAGCTATTTCCTCAAAAAAGTTGGATGTGTGAATTTGCAGTCACTGTTTATCTTTCTCACTTTTCCCTCTCCTGATGTCCGGAGGGGGGGTACTCAGGGACATTTGTGATGTGGGGGTGCAAATGGGGCAAAATTTTTATTTTTGATACTTAAAAAAACAGTCAGGTTAGGTTTAATTAAAGTCAACCCCCAAAAAAAGACCAGTGGCCCAGAACGTAACTTAAAAAAGTCTTTTAATCTGTGGAACCAAAAAAAAAAGATGAATGAGTCTGAGACAGTTTATGTTTCTACCTTTCTTTCTGTAGTTTTTTTTAAAATGAAACTGATGCCGTATTGTTTGAGAACTCTGAGCAATGCATGCTTTTTGTCAACCTAAAAGACATCCTGCCCAAATCTTTGTACCCAAGTCTGGACACCAGAATATTTCTGGCCCACAAAAAGCCCAGTTTGCTAATTTTAAACCCCCAAAAGGCCTTCGCACAAACCTGTCACTAATATACCTGAGTAGCACCCTCCCCCCCCCCCCCAATCTCACCTGCTTTGTATGTTTTTCCACTTTTGGCTGGTTGAAGCTGCTTTGTGCTATGCAAATGTGCAGTGGACTTGACCATCCCCTCCCCTGTGAAATTTCCACTATCAGCTGAAGTGGCTCTGCAGATACCCCTTGTTCAGTCTGTTCCCCTCGTGTCTCTCTGTAATAGTTAACATCAGGCCGGTCCAAAATCTAATATTGGTGTGATTCACAGCGGTAGAAGTTCACCACCATACCGGATCACATAAATAGTCATAAAAAACTCCCTTTACCTCAGTCAAATAATTATCACAGTTATTTTCTTAACACTGATACAGTATGGATTAGCTTTTTACCTTCAGTATCTTGCACACTGGCCTGAGTATTTTCAGGTGATTGAATCACCAACTGGACAAATCATGGGTTACAGTAAGTGACTGATGTCTTCTTAAATTTGTTGTCACAATTTACACACAGCTATGTCAGATTAAATTAACCCTTTGAGCCCTGACAGTGACAAATTTAAGTGAAATTTGTTTTCACATTATCAATGCTTGTTCAAACATTCAAGTGATGAGAATAACGAAAGGAATCACCAAGGGTAAGATGTCTTGATATTTAGACAAATTCTCCTTACTAGTTCCATAAGAAACGTATGGAGAATAGTAAGGAGAATATGCATTTTTATTAGAGCTCAAAGGCCCATTGGGCATCACAACTGGTCCATTGTACTTGTTTTGAATTTAGACTGAAAAAACACTATCAGAAAAGATGAAGTCAAGCATGCAGCTTATTTTACTGTCTGAAAGTGCAGTTTCCTCTTAAAAGATGGTTGCTCTCCTAAATCTTGTTGAGCATGTATTTAACAAATAGATTTCATTTTGGCTGAGCATGTGTACTCTGATTATACACAGAGGACGTCAAAATGTAGTAAGAACAAAGGATTACACTGCGAGCCGCAGGATCGTAGTGTGACTAGTGTTCTTACTACGTTTTGACATCCTCTGTGTGCATAATCGTAGAGCACATGCACAGCCAAATGTTTTATACATTGTTTCAATATCGTTTATCTTGTATAAAAATAGAATTTAACTTTGTAGTGACCATTTACGATTGCAAAACTTTGCGGCTCATTAGGTCAGGTCATTTGTGTGTCTGACTTTAATCGCAAACTCCCTTAAACCAATCAAAATGTGCATTTTACTTCGTCCTTGTATAATCAGTGTTAGGACAAAAGTACCGTGTGCCATGAAATTTTTGTGGGATCTAAGTTTTGCAAATTTTGTAGAGTTTCCTTCGATCTGCGAAAATTTGATCCCACAATAATAAACTCCTGCTAAGAAAATCATCCACAAAAATTAACTCCATGTATAAGGGTTTTTTAATTTTTAATTTATTCTTTTTTAAAGTAAACAAGCAAAGAAAAAATATTAATAGTACATTGAATATCTAGCATTTGTCACCATGTATTGGGGTTACTGAATTTCAGTTGAGTTGACTGAGAAAAGAAAACTAGGACCTTCCTTTTTGCAATTGCAACATAACAAGTAGTCTGTATTCTCTGAGTCAATTCAAGAACACCATAGAAGAGACCTTCTCCTGCCAAAGAGCAAAAAATAGTTGACATGCATGTTTCTCCCAACCCAGCTAGCATAAAAAATCACACCTTCTGGTAGCTTTGAGTTATAAGTAGAATAAACTCAAAACCCCAAAAATTTGTTCCCAGTGGGAAAATCTGAAATCGAAATTTGTGAAAATTTGCTCTTGCAAAACACAAAAAAAATGACTAATCCACAAAATTATACTTTCACAAAAATTTCATGCCTCACGGTAATCATTTCCTTAATTGACTTGTATGGACTCTCATTTTTCCAGACTTCCAAGAATAATTATTATCCAGACTACTTTCAGTAGTCCCACCAAGTACAGATATTCGAGGTTAAACCTGACTGGTCTCCCTCTTGTTGTGACTTATGTCATGCATTAATGGTATTATTATTTTCTTTATTTTCTAGTTATGGGAAAGGCAGAAGGAAGTGTACAACAGGAAGAGTGGCATGGTCACGTGACTGCTTTAACAGTTGCCCCTGAATACCGTCGGCTGGGACTTGCTGCAAAACTTATGTCCAACTTGGAAGAAATCTCAGAGAAGTAATAAGGGCAACTGTTTTTAAAAGACAAAAAATATTACTGGTATATGTTCAACCATGAATCAAAACTAAGTCCACCCCCAAAAATTTTAAGACATTTTTCTTAAAGTAGGCAATCAAAGGTCAAGATCAAAACAATAAAGTGCCTTCAAATTTTCTTGACATGTTCATGTTCTGAAATGCATGGGGTGTTGAGAACCTTCAATATTCATAAATTAAGTTTGTCTCAAAATTTTGTCTTGGTGCAATCAGTTCATGTGGTCATGTTGTAAATGTAGTCCTTACATACAAATTAAAGCTTTTGTTGATGTTTTTAGGAAAGATGCATTTTTTGTTGACTTGTTTGTCCGCATGAGTAACAATGTCGCTGTTGACATGTACAAGCAACTTGGCTACGTGGTTTATCGCAGAGTACTTGAGTATTATTCTGGGGACCCTGATGAGGATGCTTATGGTGAGGGCTTTTGGCACTTAAAGTTTTTCACTACTAAGAATAACAAAATTTAAAAATATAACAACAAGCTTTATTACCAAATAGAAAAAGGAAAAAAAGTTAAACTTTACAATATTAATACAAAAAGAGGTAATGTTTACTCAGGATAACTATAAAGCTAATCGAGCTGAGTAAAACTAAGTGATGTTTAAGTACAGAGGTAGGTTGGCACTAAAGCTTGGTGAAAGCAATTAATTAGTCAATTAAAAAAAGACGAAAAGAAGAAATAAAGAAAATAAATAAATAAATAATTTTGAAAATGTTAAAAAACGAACAGTGCCCGAAGAAGGTACTCTTCAGTAGATTTCGTTTCAATTGTCACCCTTCAGGATTTCATCCACAGGCTCAAACGTTAGAACCACCTTGTACAGCATAATAAACAGCACCACAGGAAAGCAATGCTCAGTAGATTTCATTTAAATGGTCACACTTTAGGATTTCATCCACAGACTCAAAAGTGAGAACCACCTTGTACAGCATAATAAACAGCACCACAGGAAAGTACTGCTCAGTAGCTTTCAGTTGAATGGTCACACTTTAAGATTTCATCCACAGGCTCAAATGTGAGAACCACCTTGAACAGCATAATAAACAGCACCACAGGAAAGTACTACTCAGTAGCTTTCGTTTCATTTGCAAATTTCCTTCGACATAGCTTTGTGATTCATTGCTGGCAAATCTTGTTTGAAAAAACCAGCTCCGTACAGAGCCGTGAAATCAGCTGTAAAAATAAATTATCATATACTTTGTTGTTAAGTACTAATTTTATTCTATTCTGTCCTTAGATATGCGCAAGGCTCTGTCACGTGACAAGGAGAAGAAATCAATGATTCCCCTGAAAGATCCTGTCAGACCTGAAGATATTGAATAAAACTAAGGACCAACTGCTGGTATATAACACAACACAGGGACAATGGATTATGAAAGCTTTCTCAGCACTTTAATTCCCAGAAGAGTTTAAATCTGGGCTGGCTTGTTCAAAGGAGCCTTAGGCAACCCCAGATAAGCGTAAAATTTGAATTCCCAAAAGGTCTTGAATTAACTTTGGAACAACTGGGTGCTGAAGTCCTCTTTCAATGTCAACCCAAAAATAAGCCCCCCCCCCCACCCCTCCCTAAAAAACCGAGAAAAGTAAACCGAAACAATACAATACAAGTGGGAGGGGGATGCCTCCTTCTCCCAAACTGAGATGTAATAATTCTTCCATTAGTAAGCCACCGCGTCCCTTAAGATGAATAACTGATCCCGTATATCTAATTTTATTGTCCTGTGACCCAGCAGTTGGTCCTTAACAGGAAACGCCATTTCGGTGTACATAGACATAAGAGCGGCAGTGCAAATTGTTAGTGTAATATCGACTTTTTAAGTGTTGTATTTTCAATAAACTGCTTAACATCCAATCGCTGTTGTTCTCTTTCCTTTCTGTATGCATATGTTAATTTTTGTTAAAATGCGACTTTGCGTTCTTTGGGTTGTATCTTGGCAAATTCTATCTGAAACTAGAACAGAAAAGTTTGGAATGTGCAAGGAATGACTGTCAGCCTCACTATCAGTGTCTGCTTTTTCACCCCGCAAAGGAAAGTCACTGGCAGGATTTGTCCAAACAGACCACAGAAGGCTAACAAAAAATCATCCTCAGGTTCAGCACGAGAGCATACATGTTCTCTTCCTGCCATCTGACAAGGCTTGTGTACCCTGGGTACCAGAGGTTTTTTCTTGCTAGCATCGGGCGAAATTGGATGGAGGCTGAGCCACGTCGCAGACGCAGCGAGCGGCATGGGTCATAATATGTTAACAGCAACCGGAAACATCGATTAGAAGCTTTGAAACAGCGTAACAAAAGCCTCTGGCACCCGGTGTAAGGCTTGCGTGATTAGCTTAGAAAATCATGGTCCTTGTAGGGTTTGTGATGTCATACATTTTGTCCACAGTAGATGCCTGATAGCCAACAAAAGGTAAAAAATCTAACAAAAGGTGCCCAAACTAGAGTGATCAGATAAATATGACCAGAGTTGCCCACAAAAATGACAAATGTTCTTTGTGAAATCGAAGCAGAATTTGGTCTTGGCACTGGTCGCGACTTCTTGTTTAAGATTCCCCCGTGAAGTGAATTTTTTCCTACACAAACAACAAAGCCTCGTTAAAAAAGACCAGAAATGAGAACCAAAAACAACGGGACTGACCGCTAGAACCCGAAAACTTCAATCATTCAATCCTTTATTTATTCAAGTAATGTCTAAGAGCTGAAAAGCTCATTCAAAATACGTATGTGCATCTAAAGAGAGTAAAAATTAAACAAACCAGAACAACTAAATAGTAAAAACAATAAAAAGCTAGTTACATAAGGTACAAAACTCCAATTATATTACATTGGGGGGTAAAACAAGGAAGAAGACAAAAACTTCACATTTGGTTGTCGTTATCGTTGGTCTGGTTATCATTTTTCTTCTTCAAACACTCAAACTTTTGAACTGTGTGCATGCCCGAGGTAAATTAAAATTGGTCAAAAAGAAAGCCTTGAAAAATGAAAAGGAACTACGTTTTCATCCTGCAAAGGACGTTTTAGACGTTTGGACTGGTAATTGAGCAGATGCGGCTTACCACAGTGTCATCAGCTACAAGTGTAATTTACAAGTGCAGCTATTATTTTCAACCTCTGAAACAATAGCTGCACTTGTATACTATATTACACTTGTAAACGTTTTATTAAATTGACCCCTGGTTGTTAAAATAATATAAATCCCAAAATTAACTATAAAATTCACGGTTCTAAATAAACGCGAATTTGGCGACCCTACGAAATTAGCACTAAAATTTGACGGTTGTTAACGTAAATACATGGTTTACTTCCCACTGTTATCACTAACACCTTCCCCACCCCCCCCCCCCCCCACCCTATCCCCCATCATAACCCGGGGATTTGCAATTTATATCTTTGCTTGGCACGATATTCTCTAAAATGAAAATATTTACTGGTCTGAGCGTCTTCATTTTGCACAGTAAAAATATCTTAACTGCATCTAGCAATATGCTAGTCTTTTTGCAGGCTCTCAGAACACTCATTCTCTAAAACCAAAATGATTATTGCAGGTTTGCACCGTGAAAATATCTAAACTGCATCTAGCAACATGCTAGCGTTTTCTAGGCTCTCAGATAGTCGGGACAGCAAAAGTTAGAAGGAAACCGCGAAAGTAAGACACTCTATCCCTCCGAAACTTGTAAGCGTTTCATTTTCGCGTCCTATTTCTATATTTTGCTATTCCTACAATCTTAGAGCCTGGGGAAGGCTTGCAACAGGCTTGCATGCATGAAACTGAACATTTGCTCATTACTGCATGTGAGGAAATGTCTCGTGTGCCTCTGTCACCAATGCTGAGATGACTCCAACTACTGTTCGTCACTGAAGGTTGCGATGTTTGCCAACTGTTTCATCAGTTGTTTATATGTATCAGGCATCGTGCGCTAGTTACGAAGAAAAGATCTTCATATCAACCTACAATAGTGCGTTCTGTTCCGGCACAGTGTTGCTTAGTCACAGCCCGATTTCTGTGCACTCAAAGCTTCATTGACGTGATTCAGCAGCTCAGTGTACGCTTTTAGCAGTGTCGGGATGATGATCGCCCAAAAGCTTTTTCCTCAGACGCGAGGCTTCCTTCAGGCATTCTAGCGCTGCACTGAGATCTCCTGTAATTCCCTGCAAACAGCCAAGGTCGTGATAGCAGGTCGCTGTGGTTTCGTGTTCACCAAGCAATTTTGAATTCAGGTCTGCTGCTGCGTCAATCGCCTGTACAGCTGACCTGTATTTACCCATCTCGAAATGGATACATCCTAGAAGGTAAAAGTTTGTAGCTGTCTCCTCGTGTTCACCTAATAACTCCAGTCTCATTGCCAAAGATTGTTCACAGAACTTAAGAGCCTCTGGGTAGTTTCTCAATTCATGATAAACACAGCCTACCACGTAAAAGCTTTTGGCTTTAAGAGGATGCTCTGTTAGATGTTTCTTTCTGAGCTGTAAGGCCTGTAGGTGTGCTTCAAGGGCTTTCTCGTAGTTACCAAAGGTGTAACGATTTTCTCCGAGGGCGAAATAAATACCTGCAGTGTCTACATCGTCATAAACTCCCAACCGCTTCCTCAGCTCTAAAGCTCTGTGAAAAACGTTTTTGGCTTCACTTGCATTTTTCTTTTTAAAGTGCAACCACCCTATGCTTGTTAGACTTGAAGCAGTGTCTACATGGTTTCCAAAATTTGCTTTCCTCGCTCTTATGACCATGGTCTGCTGACAAAAATATATTGCTCCATTGTTATCGCCTTCGAGACGTTTTACCATGCCAAGTTTGTCATAAGCAAATTCTGCTAAAACTCTACCTTGAAAACGTAACAGGAGCTTTACTAAGCACGTTGAGGAAAGCTCATCCATTGCATTAATGTTCTCTAAATGGATGGGAAGTGTGTGGCCAAAGGAGTCTAAAGATTTACGAGTAGTTAGGAGAAGCTTGATACGTTTGCACTGGGCAAGACTCTCGTCCATCAATCTGGACTTTTCCTCTACCCCTTTGTCAGATTCAAGTAAGTCACCGGCATTGTCTAAAACTAAGACAAAATGAATTTTCATTTGCTGTAGACAATGAATGAGCCAATGGGAGGATGACATAAGAGACACTTGTGAAGCGTCTGCGAAAATACTATTAAGCAGCTTGGAGACTAGCTCCTCTTTACTTTCCATTCCGCGAAGGGGTACAAAATACACTGTAGTCTCCAAATCTTGTACGTGTTGTGCAACACTGGTAGCTACCGAGGTCTTCCCAAATCCTGGTGGACCCCAGACGTTAACCACTCATCTGTTAAAAGATCAAGGATTGCCTGACACTCAACTTAGCGACCAACAAAGTATGGAATGGTATCAGGTACGCAGGAATTGTGACAAAAAAGCTACTGTTATAACTACAATTGCCAATTCTGCGCAGATGTCAGAAAGTAAGATTATTAGGTTTTCCTCCACTTTTGTCAAAGTTGTTGTTGTTTCTCTAGCAAGTCGTGTCAGTTTCTTTTCCTTTTCTTCCAGAACCCTTTACGTGATGAAGTACAATCGTCACACGCTGATGTTCATACCTTTATTCATTATTTCATGTCATTACCTAGTAGCTTAAAATTTACCAGCTTTCTTTTCCCATCATCATACAAGGTTGTTGTAAATTGTTTGCGCGCATGATCAATTTCTTATTTTCAGTTTTATTAATGCCCAGGAGATACACTGTTAGGCGACAACAAGGTAATATGTTCAGCAACCTTGCAGTTGACAAAAAGATTTATAATTTATAACCAACAGATGATAATAGTAGTCCTCTTAAAGCAGAAGAGAATCCCGTAGCAAAAATATAAAAACGTTTTCTACGCTATCAAGTTGTCGCGTCCTTTCTGTTTGGATTTCAAAAAACACTCTCCAAACAACGATATACCGCACAAACGACCCATTGCTGCCGCAGGGATGCCTTGATTCAGTTTTGTGGATGCAACGCTCACATGTCGCTCAAGCAATGCTCGGGAAATGTTCTAATCACAGAAAAGAATTGTACACTACATAAGTGGTCCAATTTGTTTTTGGTGGTAAATGGCAATGTTGAAAACAACTGCTTTGGTTGCGATGAAATTTTGATTACAAGCTTTATTTGCCATCCTTAATCACAGGACAAAATTTGGCTGCAGGGCTAAAGCCAGAATGCATTTTGAAATATCGAAAACAGCATGTACCTTGATATAGTATCAACATCATCAATCTGCAGATATTAAAATCTAGAATGATCGCCATTGCTAGTGGGGCGCTTATATCCAGGGGGGCTTATAACTGGATGTATTTTTTTGGTTGCAGGTAGATGGGCCTCTAACTCGGAGTGGGGGGTGGGGGGTGGGGGGGGGGGGCTTATAAGTGGCAGTTTACTGTATTTGTTTTAGAACAACATATTTCTGCGGGGCAACTATTAGCTGATAGTCCCTCGACAGAACCACTCTATTGTTTAACCCTTTCACTCCCAAAGTCACTGAGTTATGGAGGCATTGATTCTAACTTCTGTATCTGTGGATGAAATCCTATCGTGAGACCATTCAAATGAAACCTCTTCAGCAGTACTTTCACAGGGTACTATTTGTGTTTTAGCATTTTACAAAATGAAATTTGGAATTCGTCGTGAATTTTCCATTTAAACCTCTTGGGAGTGAAAGGGTCAAGTAGTAATTACTCTAGTTGATTACTGGGAACAGGGTGCTTCTGACAAACTTTTACCTTGGAACAGCCATGCTTCCAGAACCAATGCAGATAAGCACCCACATCATACATGGTTCGTGATTTTGCAATAACGTCCTCCAGTGTCTCTACTATTTTTGTTGCGTTCAAGCATAGCGTGAGTGACTGGCAATCTTTAGGACCCACTGGATTATACTGACCTGCAAGAAATGGGTATGTTACTTCATTCAATTCTCCCATGAACACAATCAAGTCCGTTTACATGTATGACTACTGACAGGTGTCTGCTTAAGGTAAGTGTTTAAGTGTAGCAGGGACCATGTTTGAGTGTCTGCTTAGGAGAGGTGTCTCCTTATGGCAGGTTAAAAATGCTGTGTCTTGAAGTTCCCACTTAGTAAAATACCACTTAAGGTAGGAAAATTATTGCAGTGTCTGTGTCTATGTGGTAGGGAACACAACCAAGTGTCTTCTTGGGAAGTTTAGAACATTTATTGTTGTGTTTGTATGTGGCCTGGACTGTGACTGAGTGTGTGCTTAGGAGAATTGTCCTCTTATGTGGTTTGAAAATGCTGTCTGTTAATTTGCAGCTGTGACCACACCCAAGAAGCCTCTTAGGAAAGGGTCGCTTATGGGAGGAAAATGAATGCAGTGTCTGTGTGTGGTTGGAGATATTTTAAGTAAACATAATTGTGTCAGCTTGATAACTGAAGATGACATAAGTATGTCGAAACATGTCTTGTAAACTTAGAAATAGTATTTTATGTTTTAAAAATGCACATACAGGTATTAAATCGCAGCCCGTTTTGGCTTGGCAGTGAAAAATGTAAACTCCTACATATCAGATCTCTTCTGGATCACTGGAGCTTAGGGACTCAGCTTAATAGATAATTTTGTTCTGACTTTATAAGGAACACTGGGCCAGTTTGGTCAGTTTGCTGCTTAGAAGAATGAGGGTTATGTAGGGAGATTACACTGTCTAAATTACTACTACTCACTTATCCAGAAGTCAACTGGGAATGGATTCCACTCCACATGTGCCATTGAATGACGCAGCTTCTCCTCA